>CM070075.1:52268492-52921173 GCA_036250285.1 Pyrocoelia pectoralis
CTGAAGCATATCACCTGTCTATTCTCAGAAGTTTCACAGTTTTTGAACTGGCGGCCGTACTCCTTAGATATATAGCATTGCTGTGGTGTTTCCATTACTTGGACCCTGCACATTACCCATCTTGCTCTTTAGCATTCTGAGTATATTCTATGCTTCGTCTTTGTTGTTTGCTTTTGATTATAAGTGTACTTCTTTTCCCTACTTTCTTTTTTCCTGTCTACGCATACGATTTCTTTTATTGCATTTTTCCGAATCATTTGTGCGAGTTTACTTAGCAGTCCGTTGATTTTTCCTTTTGGTCTTGCTTTTTGACGCCAATCGCAAAGGTGAACTCTGGCTCGAAGTTTTCTCCTTCTTTTTTCTCGTTGTCGTTCATAAGTGTTTTACTTTTGATGTATCCGAATCTTAATTTTTCCTGGTTAAAATTCGTGATCGTGCTATCTAGCACTGGCCAGTGTTCGCCTAACTGTTTTAGTTTCTGGTTTGCGTATCACTCATATAGCTCGACAATTATAGCATTGTTTTTCCAGCGAATTTTCTGTTTTATAGTGTTGCCTTTGATCCACCTTATTTGTTTGTAGATGTTCCTTGGTCAAATTTTCCTTGATTTCTTCTTCAAACTGGATCCTTTCTTCGATTTTTTTTTCTATTCAATTTCTTCTATCCCCTCATACCATTTTTTTGGTTCCGGAGTTTGCGTCTCTATCTCTCTTGTTTCTGCTTTCTTTTCTTTTTGTCTTTCACCTGATTGGACCTCATATGTCTCGTTTAAGGTCTTAAGCTTTTTATTTTCTTGTATGAATTCTTTTAGCAATTTATCTTTGCAGTCATTTTTTTTGTTTCCCTAGACTCTCTCTTAACAGACTCCCGTTTTCTGTCTGCAGTTTAAGGACTTCTGTTTCCAGTCTTGTAATTGTCTGCTTCAGACTGTTACCATCTCGTCGTTCGTTGCCCCCAGGCTATTCCCAGTCTTTTTATTTGCACATTGCAAACAGGCTGACGCGTAACTATGTAGGGGTTATTTAATGCTGGAGGCGGTTTTGTATATGGAAAACCAAAACTGAAATGCCAAAGGCAAATCTACGTAACTGTAGTTACTTTTAGATTCTATGTAAGATTAGATAATTTATTTGCAAACTTATTGCTCTAATCTAAGTTAAAGGTTATAACTATCTTGTGAGTTATGAATGTGACGGTGCTCAAGCAATCGGGAAAGTGGGCGCCAACCTGTCTTAAGCTAACTTACCCAATGACAGGTAATTAGGCAAGCACATACATGTATCGATCCTATTTATTTAAAAAAAAAATAAATGCTGAAATGGTGAGTATAAAATGTTCAATGCGTAGAAATTAATATTATAAATGCCTAAGTAACAACATCAAATGGTAATTATTTGGAATTCGCACCAAGCCGTTTCAACTTTTCCCCTATAAGAGAGTATTACCAGACAACTAAGAAAAGTTACATAATGACCGCGAGTCACTAAATTGTTTGAAAATTCGTATAAATAAATAATAGCAAAATTTCAAAACTTGGTGTATTTGTCTATAGGTGGCGTTATCATAAAAATTCAAATACAGTTCCGTAATATTAAAAAGGATCGATATTTACCAACTTTGCTATTGCGCATGCCGGTCTTACAATTACGAGTTTGTATTGTTCTTGTTCCAAAGCAATCATGAATTGTGCAACTTTTATTTCCCTTTTATAGGTTATCCATCCCTTTTTGAGTATTCTACCATTTCTTGAGTTATCGATTATATACACCCGCTCTTACAGGTTATCCGCTAGTATATAAGGCCATGTAAAGTAAATGCCACTTATTTAGAAGTAACTCTCGAGCGAGCGATATTAAGCTAACGGGAATAAATTCTACACATTGATCTATGCCTTAGGTTGTGATGACGCTTACTTTTGGTAAACTCTTTTCCACTTATTACTGGCACATACTTATTAGACACGCTTCTTTATGTAACCCTAAAATTATTTATGGTAAATATACGCGAAATACATTTGGTAGCTCACGTGTAATTATTTGGTTTATCTTTAAACAAACATACTTCTAACGCCCTTTTTGTTTCAATTGAAAAAGTATACTAAACCAGCAAATAACCTAGGCGCCTGAGTGGCAATCTATGTCTAGGTGAGCATTTTTTTTACTTCCAATCGTTGTTTAGGGTCATGCTCCTGTGTTTGTATCAATTAAAAAATATATATTATATAAACCTGCAAATAACCTAGGCGCTTTAGTGGCAATATGTGTAACATACAAGTACGTGGCGGGTATATGGACTCACCGAGGCGGGTAAAGTGACGAGCGCGGTCTGAAACCACTTTAGTTAGACTCAGTAGATACATCATTTCAAACAATGTAACACCAAAAAATATTGAAAAAAGGAAGGATAGTGTACTTATACCTTAACGTGCTACGTACTTCATCGCCTGCTCACAATTGTCACGTTTCCTGTTCTGCTTATTAGTATTACGTAGAGTGGTCTCAAGTTGAGAACATGACAGACGCCATTAACTGTCTGCGCGGCGGGAAAATTCCAGTGGCGTAACATTTTAAACCGAGAATAAAGTTACACAGAAACGAAATAAACCCACAAGGGATGCCAATGACAACAACAAACTGTCTCCCCTTCGGTAACAATTTGGACTCGCCCGAATGCATTCTGGTTTACGACGCATGATGACTAATGTCATGTTCTCAACTTGAGACCACTCTACATACTTGCACTATAACGCGGTAACCCGTACAATTTGTATTTTCTGCGTAGCAAGAATAGAATAACGATTTCCTTCTCATTTTTAAGTAGGGTAATATCGCAGTGTACATCTACGAATGCAGTAGGTACACTACTATAACAATAAAAAAAGAAACAAATTTTTCCATATATTTTATAGGAAGTGCAACTACTGCAT
This sequence comes from Pyrocoelia pectoralis, assembly GCA_036250285.1. NCBI lineage: Eukaryota > Metazoa > Arthropoda > Insecta > Coleoptera > Lampyridae > Pyrocoelia > Pyrocoelia pectoralis. The sequence goes on from CM070075.1 coordinate 52,271,419, forward strand.
TCGTAGATGTATACTGTGGTAATATCGCATCTAATATTGCACGCAACCTAAGGTATGGTTTCGCTTGTGCGACAATCGCTTGCGTCGGCTGCATGCAGCGGACGCTGCGGCTGGCGCAGCAGCAGAGGTGGTTCCACTTGTGCAGTGAAAGGTCACTGCGACGAACACCGCATACATCAAAATCAGTCAATGCCGTGTTTATCTTCAGACGCGATGGAGTACTTAGTTGCATACTTATTGCTTATTAGAGGAAGAAACTATCCTTCGTTTAACTTCCCTCTCAAGAAGAGCATCACCTCACCAAATGTATTTACGAAGAAACCAGGAAGGTACCTTCGCTAACTTAATTACCCGACATCTTGTGGATGACGAAATAATGTCTTTATAATCTTTATGGGATGCATCATATAAGCATTTGTGTGCTGCCACCAGCTCTATTAAACGCATTTCGTCGTCACGTGTGAATTTTTCAACCATTTTCTTTGTTTAAAACATACACGACTGTCACTGCTGGACTGGTATAGGTAGGAGTCGTTGCAGTGGACGCTTGCATCGAATCGCGCCCGACGCACAAGTGGAACCGCTCTTATGCAATTTACCTAGCAATAGTCAATACAGCAGTCGCAGCGTCCGCTGCATGCAGCCGACGCAAGCGATTGTCGCACAAGTGAAACCATACCTTGGTGTAGTGCTGCAGTAGTATTTTTTAACATTTTTTATCGCTACCATTGCAGCATACGATAATATAATATGTGATGTAAAAATCAAAAATAAAGTTTATCACTTTTTTTTTGTTTTGTTCAATTTTTTTTTCGGCCCGTATAGATAATTTTTTATTTTATCTGCCCGTCTCCTTAAAAGGTTTGCTCATGTCTAGTCTAATTGATACGACCTATCATGCTTTATATTATTAAATAAAAATTTTGCAATTTTTGGAATGCTATTTTCCAACGTCTTATGGTTATTTATATTTTATACAACATTATGATATAATTACCAATTTTGTTTGCTATTTTTTTGCAGATAAAAGAAGATGACGTTGTCTCGAAAATGGTTTGCCAAAGGTGTTGTGAAATTGCCGTTAAACTGCATAGGTATCGTTCCAAAGCAATGAGTAATGACAAATTATTAAAGGTAATTTGCACCCTCCTTTAAAATAATTAATTAATACCTTTTATTATAGGCACAGTATGGAATACCACAAGAACAATCCACTAATAGATCCATTGAAAATGCATTACACTTATTTAATGGACACGATAATATTGGCAATAAATCTGATTTTTCTTTGCAGAGTATTGTCGCCGAAAATACGAGCAACATTTCCGAAGGGAATATTATTAATCGGCAATTTACGATCACTCACAAAGATGTAATACCACAACCAAAAATTGTTTCACGCCGAAAATACAGACATCCCTCAGTAGTGAAACTACACAAACAGTATTCCAGTGTTATCATTCCGCAGAAAGTTTTCTCGGATGACGTGTCACCAGTTATAACACTAGATAAGTCAGAAGTCACAGATTGGTATAAGGTTCAACTTCAAAATTTGGAAAAAAAACTGCCACATATAAAATTCAAGAAAGTTACTGATGTTAATAGTTCTTCCAATATAGAAAAGTATAAAAATAAATATTCGTCTAGCAATGCCATCACATCTACACCTGCGAATAATGATGTTACAAATAAGAATATTATCTTGAAAAGAAGTCTTAATTTGATTTCTACTTGCAGCAGAAAAGATTCATCAATTAATGATCAAAATAAACCAATTGCGCGTGCAACCTCCGATACAAATCGCAATTCTCGCTTAAGTGTAAAAGCAAAAGTACGTCCTACCGCCAGAAAAAGTACTACAACGATCAAAGCAAATGTACCTAAACAAACTATGCCCATTCGCAAAAGAAGTTTATCGAATTCCAGCACTTCTACCATAGGCGACTATGCCGCTTTCTTTGATAATGCACTACCGAATTCCCCACTTCAATCGGAGGAAAGTGATAGTGATCGTCCAAAGAAAAGGCCGTGTTCACGTACTTCGCTTAAAAAAAGGGGGAATCTAAGCATTTCATCTTCCAGTTCTCAAACTGGTTTCATAAGTGATAAACCTACAGAAAACTCCAAATCATTCGCAACAGCAACCACACTTAAAGCAGTTTCCGCGGAAAAACGAAAAGAACGTGACAGAAAGAATTCAGCTTCTCACAATGATTTAATAAGTGATAAAGGTACACAAGAATCCAAATCACCCGAAACAGTTAGAACATTTAAAATAGTTTCCATGGAAAAACGAAAAGAAAGAAAGGATAGAAGTAGTTCATCTTCCAATTCTCTAATTGAGTTAATAGGTGATAAACCTACGGAAAACTGTAGTTCTTTAGGAAACTTAGCTCCGATTAAAGCAGTTGCCACAGAAAAACGTAAAAAAAGTGAAGAAAAAGATATGAGCCATTCGGCGTCGAGTTCTAAATGTTCTTTAACAAACGATAAACTAGAAATGTCAAAATTTGTGGAAAGGACAAGTATGATTAAAGCTCTTCTTGCAGACAAACGTGAAGAGATTTCGTGCCTACAAAAATCAGAAAAACGTGCACCTAAGATCCTTCAAAAAGCTAGAAAAAAAACTGCAAAAGTCGCGGCAACATCAGTTAAAGATAAAATGACAGAAAATGGTAAAATCTCGAAAAAGAAAAATAAAAAGTATTTCAATAAAGACATGGTGACCGATTTTAATGGTTTTGACGTGTCGGATTCGAATCGCACTAATTGGAGTACGGACGTAAACGTTTTACCAGGTAAATCAACATCAGATATAGATAGTTTGTTTGTATTGACATCTGGCAAGACTTTGGCAGTTTTTATTTGCGCTGTATGCAGTTTGGTTTGCGATACTAAAAGACAACTTGTTGATCATGAAAAAACGCATCTTACCTGCAAGTTTTGCAAAGTCAAAATAAAAAATGTGCAATTACTAATAGAACACTTAAATGACACATGCGTTATCAATGTAATGCGGGATAACGCACGCGTGCGACTAGTTCGAGTAGATGATAATCCATCAATTGTTGAAAAGTATAGAACTGCATTTCAAAATGATAAGATTTTAGATTATGAGACTGATGATGATGATAATGATGGTGGTGCATTTGATAATAATGATGATTTTGTAAAGGAAGAATGTGATCAAGAAGAGCCTTTGATTAAACATGAAGAAGTAAAATTAGAATCTACCGAAAATGAGACTGATATTATATGCTTATCTGACACTAATGATGATCCTGTTGAATTTTCCGTTGTTCAAAGGCACACAATTGTAGAGGAAGAAGATATACAGATTGACGACGAATTGAAAATTATAAATCGTACCGATGATAACAATATCTATTTGTTTGATGCTATGCTGAAACATCATTCAAGCGAGACAGAAATGATGAAAACATTGTTTAAGAAGTATTATCACGGCTTGATTAAATTTGATAAACGTAGTCAAACATTCAGAAATTCCAATAGATGTGTAAGACGTACATCCAATAATTTAATTCTTTTAGAACGCATGCTCTCTGAGTTAACAGTTTACATTGTAGCAGTAAATGTAGAATGTCGTGCTAGCATAACTGCACGTTTTAATGCTCCACAAACACCTCCTGTAAGTCCCTTAGAATATTGGGGACACAAAAAAACCACTTGCATCATAAAACGTGTTAAGAGTAAATCGGGAACCAAGCCAAAAGAAGTATCACTCAGTTCCGATTTAAAGTCACAAAAACACCCACCTATTCAAGTCGTTTCGGTCGAACCAAAGATTCCCTTAAAAAATATGTCGATTGAAGAAATTACTTCACCACCACAAACGCCTAATGCATCGTCTCTACCTCGTACCATTCCCGCCTCATTGCCACTTGTGAAACCATCTGCACCAAATTCTTTTCAAAAAGTATTCATTATATCAAGCAACATTCCAACAAACACATCAGTCGGTAGCGTTCCAATCTCATTAATTCCCACACCGGATGCGCAAGTACTTCCTAATGCAAATTTTAGTTTAATTACTACTACTACTTCAAATTCTTCGGTTTCACATTGTTCATCAAATCCGTCGACTTCTGGAAATCAAAACAATCTTATGAAAAATAAATTTGAGGTAGTATCTTCATCAAATGTTCCTCAACCAACTAGTGAAGCTGTAATTCAAGATGCAAATTGTATTAGCTCTAATCAACCAAATGCAACCAGTTCATCTAATCCTGCAACTGTTGAATAAACTTGAAAGAAATTAAAGATCCAAAAGAAAAGGAATTCTGTATAATTTTTAAGGTTTACATTTTATAACTTAAGATTATTATTAAAGATATTTATATGATTAAAAATGTACATTTTGGTTTAACTTGCCATTCCTATCACATTCAAACTGCACATACCTACCTTCACTAATAATTCTGTGCTTAAAGCAAAGATTATACATATAATAGGCTTAAAGTAATACTAATGTCATGTCAAATAATCACTAGTATATTTTAGTCGAGGTAGTCCTTGTAGATGGACACATCATTTGATATTAATCTAGTTGATGTTTCTTAATTGTTTGAAATTATTCATTATGTAATTGTATACCCAGAAACAGCTTAACAATGTATACAAAATTTAATTGTCATTTTAAAGAATTGTGAATTAAACAAGATTTAATTCTCTCTTGTTATCACTGTAGAACCAATACATTCCATTTATATTCTCTTTTGTCTTTAAAAACCAAAAAAAATTGTTTAATACGGAAAAAGATCTTTAATTCAACGATAACTTCACAAAAGTTATTTTACTTATTACGTCCTTTATTTTACATATATTAATTGCCATTATCAAGGGTAACAGATTATGATAGATTAAAATTAAACTAGCAAGATTAATAAGAATAAATTGTACATGTATCAGTGCAGTGCTATGAAAGATATTGCACAAAGGAAGTTTGACGTTTCTCAAGATATTGCAGTTTCGATCTTCAGAGTGATTCCCATCACGTTCACATTCAACAGTTGGACCTGGCAAACCTCGACTTAACAGTTCACCACCACGGGGAGCTAAGAGGATGGATAAGGATAATCATCCCAAAAATTCTTGTTTTGGCTCACAGGGAAAAAGGCAAGGCAAGCCTTTCAACGCAAGCTGTGGATCAAATATAATGACGCAGTATAAGCTGAAAACTACTTACCTTGACAGTTCCATAAAATTTACAAATTATGTAACCTTAAAGGCAGATGATACCTGTTATACGATAGGTATTAAAAATTTGCAGTTTTATTGAGGTGTGTGAAGATAACCGTATTATTTTGGAATAACAAAATTAAATCATATCTATAATTAAGCGCTCATTATGCGCCATTTTACGCCGTTGAAATGAAGTTTTGCGCCCTAATAGGAAGGGAGGTATTACAAAAATTACATTCATACGGCCATGTTCACGGAGCCGTGAATTTCTTTATAAATTGATTTCTTTTTGCAGAATAACTAGGCGCCCATTAAGCGCCGTTTTGCGCCGTTACAATAAAATTTTGCACCCTAATAGGAAAAAAGTTATGACAAAAATTGCGTTGCAACGGCCAAGTTCACGGAACCGCTCATTTTGTTAAAAACTAATTTTTCCTTAAGAATTAATTAGGCGCTTATTAGGCGCCGTCTTGCGCCGTTAAAATAAAATTTTGCACCCTAATAGGAAAAAAGTTATGACAAAAATTGCGTTGCAACGGCCAAGTTCACGGAACCGCGCATTTTGTTAAAAACTAATTTTTCCTTAAGGATTAATTAGGCGCTTATTAGGCGCCGTCTTGCGCCGTTAAAATAAAATTTTGCACCCTAATAGGAAAAAAGTTATGACAAAAATTGCGTTGCAACGGCCAAGTTCACAGAACTACGGATTTTATTCAAAACTAATTTTTTCTGAGGCATTAATTAGGCGCTGTTAAAATAAAATTTTTAACCCTTATAATTATTTTTTTCAATGCAAAGGATAGTGTATTGCTGTTTCCATATTTGTTAAGGATATTAACCTATTGCCCGGTTCGCTTTCAAATGTTAATAAACGTGTCTAAATTAATTAATTGAAATTAATTGAGTCCATAATTCGGTGGATAAATTTCTCACAGAATAGGGTTGAATCCGTAATAGTAGTAGAAAAATCACACTCCCATAGTTATTTAATGAAGTTTAGATTGAAATTAAGTAGGCGTAAACTTTTAACCAAGTAGTCATTATAAATTAAAATTACAAGGTTACCAATTATATAAGTTACGACATGTTTCGACGCAGTCATCTTCAGGCTATAATATAATATGTGACTATGTGAGCACTAAGACTAAATTAGAGTAACATAGGTACTTACTTAAAATAGTTTAAATTGTAGTGAGATGAATGAGATGTGGGCGAATGAGAATGAAGTTCAATTGACGAAATACAATTAAACCGTCATCACTAAAAGACATCATAGGGTAAATGCACCTGTTGTGGCCACTGCACATGTTCTGGCCACTTCAGAAATTAATGTCAAATTTGAAATTTAAATTATTAAATGCTTAGTAATTTAGATTTAAGTTTTCCCGCCTCTGTTATCTCTTCCAGATTGTCTGTGCGCATGCTATTTGTTGTAGGTATGTTCATTTGTATTAGAATTAATTGTTGTGAATGTGCATGGTATCCAAGTGGTGCAATTTGTCAACGAGGTAAGTATAACTTAACTTAACTTAACTTAAAATAAAATTTTGCACCCTCATAGGAAATAAGTTATGACAAAAATTGCGTTGCAACGGCCAAGTTCACGGAACCGCGCATTTTGTTAAAAACTAATTTTTCCTTAAGGATTAATTAGGCGCTTATTAGGCGCCGTCTTGCGCCGTTAAAATAAAATTTTGCACCCTAATAGGAAAAAAGTTATGAAAAAAAAGTTACATTGGTTAACAAGAATTTTTGTCATTCTTGTCATCTCTTAATGTATAGGTAGTGTGTAAGTACATATGTATGATTTTACAATGTTTTTTAATCAAATATATATTCTTACGCCATAAAAGTGTTGTATCTACAGGGTGACATTGAAAAAACTACAATGCATATAACCACGCGATAGAGGGCCATGAAATAATAAAAAAATTCTTATCCGATCGCCTTTTGTTTTTAAGATATAGGATCTTAAAGGTTTTTGTTTTTTTTGTCGCTTAGAAAATTATTTTAACATTTTTTATTCGAAAATTTATTGCTCTTCAACATCTTATAACAAAAAAAATCGCTACTTAGTCGGCAGGAGCTTTAAAAACACCAACATAACATGACATAAGAACAACAATAATTAAATTTAACACATAATCATGTCTCTGTAATCTTCAAACGTGTAGAGAACCATTTTTAAAAGCAATTTTAAAAAACGAGAAGCAAAATAATCAAACAAAAACGTAATCAGGAACACGAGAAACTTGAATAAATTATTACAATATTAATTTGACAGGTGCCATAATTTCGTAGTCAAGATGCTCTATCTTAACAACAAAAGCTGATCGGACATTAGTGTATAGGAATTTTTTTATTATTTATTGGCCCTCTATCGCGTGGTAATATGCATTGTAGTTTTTTCAATGTCGCCCTGTATATCTATCTACCAATTTCTCCAACCAATTCTCTTCATGGGCACGGAAGGTCCTATATTCCGTAATTTGCAGAGAGGAAGTTACAATTTTTAATCCCATTGCAGAATGAATGGTACTATCCAGTACACGATAGTACCACTGCGGTATTACATATTTCTTCCGATTTAATAAGCACTTCCCTAGGCCAGAGTTTCTGTTGTGCGGTTTTTAGTAGTAGGTATTACTAACTTCAAAGCAATTAATCTAATTTAGACACGTTTTACTTTTACTTTGATATCAATCAAAGAAAAAGGAGAACAAAAATTGGTTTGTAGTTGGTTAAAGTTTTTCAACGATTAAGTAGGGTAAATACACCTGTTGTGGCCGCTTTTAAGACAAATGGTAATATTAATCGAATCTAGTTTGATGACGTTAGACTAGTACCTCATGCCGGCGCGATAAGTAAAATCTTACATGTTCATAGATTGTAGTCATTGTAGATAAAGACACAAAATACGGAAACATTGTGCTAAATAAGGATAAAATTAATAAAATTTCGACCATGTACAATTTTGCTATTTGTGGCCACCAGTTTACTAGTTGAAGCCATCAGGCCAAACCAGTTGTGGCCATAGTGTTTCAAAATAAAAGACAACCAAACATTTTATTGAAAAATAAAAGAAAACACATCTATGTAAATATTTTAAACATATTTTAAAAACTCTTTCATTTCAGGAACATCATAAACTCCTCTTGCGCTGATAACTTCAGGTTCATTTATAATACAAATAAGGTCGTCTTTGTGGTACCAGATAAGATCAGGTGGATCTGGCCATTTCCAATGGTTCATGCCACTTTGTCGCATTATTGCACAGCAATAATAATCTCCATTGTCCTCATTGACAATTTTTGCAGGATAAAAATCGTTTTCATATTTGAGAATTACAAACGTTCCCACGCTAAAAGGGATGGTATTTTCATTTTCGTTTGTTGTACTTTCATTTTTTACATTTGCTTTCACAGTCTTTCCTTTGGCAGGCTTTTCTTTCGGAGTTTGTTTATAATTTTCTTTTTCTTCTCTTTAAAAAGGAAAGAAACCACTGTCGAGCTGGTACATCTTTAAAAAATTGTGACTCGATGTTACATTCTCTTATCAATTTTTGCACCGAAAAAACAAATCCCTCTTTATTTATTTGAAAACCCCGGGCAGCACAATCGAGAATCCAAGTAGCCAATTTGCTTTCAATTTCTGGACCCAAAACACACAGGCCCAACACGTTGGCAATCATCAGAAGTTTTACCATTTAGACGATTTCTCACCGACGTTCTAGGAATATTGAATTTTGTGCAAGCAGTGGAAACAGGCATGTTTTGTTCCCTTATTGCAATTAAAGCGTTTTGCATCGCATCTTCTGAATATTGAAATAATTTTCTTGACGACATGATGATTTCTGAAAAAACAAAAGCAACATATTTTATCCTTTTCTCATATACTATATCGGCTATATTTTCTTTCTTTCTATTATGTGGCCACAACTACCTAGTTTTGATGTTCCATTTGTAGCCGCATGATCTGACTACATATTTTGGCGCGATTGCCATTTTCGTGTTCTAGTAGTGGCAACATGTATTTTATCAATGTTTACTGGTAAAATCTCTTTTAAAGCATTAAAATCACGTAAAAGAATTTCTAACAAATCAAATGGGATATATTGCAAAGATTAAACTATAGACAAAAAGTAAGTTATACTTACCTCGTTGACAAATTGCACCACTTGGATACCATGCACATTCACAACAATTAATTCGAATACAAATGAACATACCTACAACAAATAGCATGCGCACAGACAATCTGGAAGAGATAACAGAGGCGGGAAAACTTAAATCTAAATTACTAAGCATTTAATAATTTAAATTTCAAATTTGACATTAATTTCTGAAGTGGCCAGAACATGTGCAGTGGCCACAACAGGTGCATTTACCCTATGATGTCTTTTAGTGATGACGGTTTAATTGTATTTCGTCAATTGAACTTCATTCTCATTCGCCCACATCTCATTCATCTCACTACAATTTAAACTATTTTAAGTAAGTACCTATGTTACTCTAATTTAGTATTAGTGCTCACATAGTCACATATTATATTATAGCCTGAAGATGACTGCGTCGAAACATGTCGTAACTTATATAATTGGTAACCTTGTAATTTTAATTTATAATGACTACTTGGTTAAAAGTTTACGCCTACTTAATTTCAATCTAAACTTCATTAAATAACTATGGGGAGTGTGATTTTTCTACTACTATTACGGATTCAACCCTATTCTGTGAGAAATTTATCCACCGAATTATGGACTCAATTAATTTCAATTAATTAATTTAGACACGTTTATTAACATTTGAAAGCGAACCGGGCAATAGGTTAATATCCTTAACAAATATGGAAACAGCAATACACTATCCTTTGCATTGAAAAAAATAATTATAAGGGTTAAAAATTTTATTTTAACAGCGCCTAATTAATGCCTCAGAAAAAATTAGTTTTGAATAAAATCCGTAGTTCTGTGAACTTGGCCGTTGCAACGCAATTTTTGTCATAACTTTTTTCCTATTAGGGTGCAAAATTTTATTTTAACGGCGCAAGACGGCGCCTAATAAGCGCCTAATTAATCCTTAAGGAAAAATTAGTTTTTAACAAAATGCGCGGTTCCGTGAACTTGGCCGTTGCAACGCAATTTTTGTCATAACTTTTTTCCTATTAGGGTGCAAAATTTTATTTTAACGGCGCAAGACGGCGCCTAATAAGCGCCTAATTAATTCTTAAGGAAAAATTAGTTTTTAACAAAATGAGCGGTTCCGTGAACTTGGCCGTTGCAACGCAATTTTTGTCATAACTTTTTTCCTATTAGAGTGCAAAATTTTATTGTAACGGCGCAAAACGGCGCTTAATGGGCGCCTAGTTATTCTGCAAAAAGAAATCAATTTATAAAAAAATTCACGGCCCCGTGAACATGGCCGTATGAATGTAATTTTTGTAATACCCCCTTTCCTATTAGGGCGCAAAACTTCATTTCAACGGCGTAAAATGGCGCATAATGAGCGCTTAATTATAGATATGATTTAATTTTGTTATTTCAAAATAATACGGCTATCTTCACACACCTGTTTTATTGGAGTGATGGTCACAGTGTTTCGCGAATCCGTTAAAGCTAACCTCGGATTTGTCCTAGTTTTGAGGGCGTCCGGGCGGGGTTTCATTTGTAGTCCGGGGGTTAAAAAGTTTTGTTAAGTGTTTTTTTTATCTAAAGAAATTAAAAATGTGGGATTACAATAGTTTTTTATAACTTCAAGATTTTATTTTGTTGAGTATTTTTTTGTTATTTAAAGAAATTAAAAATGTGAGACCAAAATGAATTTTTTTGTATAATTTTTATTTCATATAAAAATGAAAAAATAAGAAATTTGAGGCTATCAATCCTTATATCTTTTTAAGATTTTGTTTTGATAACAGATAACCAGAGTACAATTATTTTTTTATTTTAAGAAATAAAAAATGTAAGACTGCTAACAGTTTCTCAAAACTTTAAGAAGATTGTGTTCTTTCTTAGAAGAGAAAGAAAATTTAGTTTATAACTGAATGAAAATACATAAAATGTTATTTATAACAATTAAAACCACTTTTTATTTTAATGAGTAACTTCAAAAAAATCCTGTTTACATGTCTGTGTTGGTAACATCAAAGAGCATATAATAGGGAAGAGAAGCAATGTCCTTTAAAAACAGCGTCATGATAAAAGTTAGTCCACCGCTTTGAAGCGCTATTGTTGGCCCCCTAGTGGAGGACTAACAAAGTAATTATACCAGAAAAAAATGTCATTCCCTGTAAAATTTTACCGCTTTTCTTTTACGGCGTTGTGACATTTACCTGTCCATTCATTTGAAGAATATAATACGCTCTTTGTTATAACTTATCAAGAGTTTAAAATTATTCCAGGATTGAATTTCTGTTATGAGATCATTAAACCGCACACATTAATAAGCAAAACGTTGAATACACTGTACTAGTGACACAGTGAAATACATACGTTAATTTTGTTTCATTATCAGTATAATTATTCTATAAATAAAATGAACGTAATTTAATATCCTGTAATCGAAACCCTTTTAACACGGAACAGTATTGTTAGAGTAAGATAGTGTTACAGAAGAGTTTATTGCAAATTTCCAATCTTGGTAGAACTTTTTGTATTAGAAAAGAATTACTCCAACTTTAAAAATGTCCAATATTTGAAAATGCCGAGCGATGATGTAATTACAGTTACAACTATTCTGCTTAACCTTTTCACGGAATATTTTAACACAAACAAAGAAAATATTAATTTTCGAAAAGTTTTAATTAGCCTTTGTATAGACAAAATTAATAAAGATGTTCCTAGTTGGTTACAAGCCAAATCAAATTGTTTATTTATTATTGAGCATTTAATAACTTGTAAATTACATAAAACATTAAAGTGGATGTCACAAGATTTGCGTTTACCTGCTTTTACGTCAGGTAATAAAAAAATGCGAAATATAAAACATATGTAGGTAATACGATACATATGCATAATTTAATGTTTGTTTTTAAAACGTAAATGGTTGTATTTTCAAATTTAATTTCCTATCCGAAATGGATACACATTTTCAAGTTGTATTTTATTTTATTAGTACCTACCTATTTATGTAGAATTTTGTATAACAACTGTAAATTTAAAGCAATACATAAGTAAATTTACGTACATCAAGTATATGCTATTCATACCTGCTTAATCATAAAAAGATAATGTTACCTACTGTATCTTTGAAAACACGGAACTAAAGTATCATCATTTTATTATGGCAACGTTGTAAAATAAAACAGGTAGTTAAGTCGTCTTTTATCTCCGTCTTTCATTAACCGAAACATGCTTTTACGAAAAAATGTAAACATAAGGTGATATGCAACCCACCGTACATGCCTACGATAAAACACATTACTTTAGCTCTCTTCCCTATTATATTCTCTATGGTAACATATTTCATTTTCCTCAACTTGAAGATAATTTCATTGTGGATTTTTCACAGATAAAGCACAGCATAATAATATACAGTAAAATAACTCAAGGGGTGGGGGTCAGACTGCGCACATCATCGCGCAGCTCAAGTCCGCCATGTTTTTAGTTTAAGTCATTAGCGTGCAAAGGATTTATTTCTGTGTAAGCATCGAGTAGGCAGTGGTGGAGTGAAAAATTATTAAATGTTGTAATTTTCACGTTATTTATTTTAAGTGTGTAATCAGTTTAGTGTACATATAAGTTAGTTAGTATTCGGTATTTAGTTATTAAAGTTGTTAATAGGTACCTAACTATGATACGTAAACCGGGCGGTGTTGTTTGTGCAGCAACAAATTGTATAAATAAAACTTATAGTGAAATGCGGTTTTTCAATTTTCCTAAGGATGAAGGAACGTAAGATAACTTTGCAATATTTTTTTCATGCGTGCATTATAACCTTCAAATTTTTAAAATACGTCTCTGTTTACATTTCTTCGTTTTATTACGGACCTGCAATTCTAAACTAAAAATATGGCTGCCACAGGTTGACCTTGTCTTTCTTATAACAAAGGAAATATTGGAGAGTTGTTTTACTGTATATTATTATGCTGTGGATAAAGTGTCTCTTGGATCTAGAAAATGAGTCAAGAGGAAAATATACCTTTAAAAATTTACCTAGTAATTACATACAAAATTTTGTAACTGTGTAACTGTTTAAATATTTTTTTCTAATTTTGGACAAGAATCTTCTTTTATTTTGTTATTTTGCTACTAAGCATACACTTTTATTTTGTTATTTTATAAAAAATACACTTGGTTTGTTATTTTCTGCAAGAATCTTGTTTTTTTAACCAATGTGATACTATTTTTAATAAATCTTTGAAAATACTTGCAAATTTTTATTTCTAAAGGGATGGCAGACAGCTTATTACACTAAATTAACTATGCTCTTTCATTTCCAGGTGAAATAAGCGGGGTGACATTCTCAAAACGCTTAAAATAGATCAGTGGCGCATCCACGGGGGGGGCTAAAGGGGCTATAGCCCCTCCCCCAGGCCATAGATATAATATAGTTAACAAGTTGAGAAGTGTGGAAAAGAACAGCCTAAAGCAGTGTTGTCATCTGGAGGGAAATTTCCCTTTTTTCTGGAACCTCAGGTCTTGGAGGAAAACCGAGAAAAAATTAAATTTTTAACTCACTGATCAATTCCAAAGTTGCGTAATTTTGCCTGAAAAAGTATGGTCGAATACAATTAGTCAATTATACATCTAGAAAATATCTTCAATTGAATCTCGTTTTTGTTTAGGTAGGTATAGCCATGGATATAAAGGGGATAGCTTTTTTCGTATTTAGTCCTATTTACAGAATGTCCCGCATAATCAAATTTGATTTTGATTACAATATATAATATGGATTATGTTATAGTTATACTGCATTATTCCTATACACTCTTTACATATTATTAAATTTGCGAACGCTCTCATAGGTACCTATATTATTTTCAACGAACGAACGAAGACTAGTTCAAGAAAAAAAAGTGGTAACTTAACTATGGATCTTATTTATTTGCACATAATATTTTCAGAAGCTGTTAAAAAGCGTTGTGTTGGCCACGCCCCCTTTAAAAAAATCGCATGCGGCGCTTTTGGACTCGCTACGCTCGCAACATCACACATTATAACAATTTATTTTATACCTAAACAACCCTGTTTGTTCAAGTGTTATTGTTACCAAGCCCCCCCTAGCGGAAATTTCTGGGTGCGCCGGTGAAATAGATGCTGTCACAAAGGGACCCCACATCATGGGGCGCGTTTGTGACGACTAAAAAATTTTTTTTTGTAAAAATGCGTGTATTAATGAAAAAATTTTACCATCCATGATCATTATGAAACCTGAAAGAATGATTTTAGCCAAAAAAAAATTAGTCGTTTGCGCATTGCCGCACTCGCCTTCTTACGTGACTACGCCTGTAGAATACTATGCTTTTCTACGAATTGCTTTTCATGGAGCGATAATATAATAATAAACACAGAATAAAGCACAAGCGATTCAGAAGAGACACTCTGCTAAATACGTGTTGCACATTTTCTTATCGCGCGACTAACCGCTCCGCCTTCTGGGTGTAGAATTATAGCGAGCGCTTTAAATGCTTTGATACATTATACATTTCAGCGTATGTAGCGGTGTCCGGTGCTTTGCAAATTTTAAAAGGTGTTCTGATTTTTAATAGGCGTAATAAGCGTAAAACAATCAATGGGGAACAATACGAAATCTCAGAAATCAATGTAGTACACATCATCATACGAAGATTTCAAAAAAAGTTTTGCCGTGAAAAATTTTACGGCGATCCGAATAGTAGTTTGTCCGTAATTAAATTATTAAGTTGCCCTAAAATTGGCGAGAGCCGATCACATGCCGAACGTTTCCGAGTTTCCCGATGGCACAGTGACGTCACAACCCATACAGGACCTGTTGATTCTGGCTTGCGGAGTTGTTTTTTTACGATTTTCAACTGTTTTCACGGAATATAAACACTAGGCGAGTGGTTTTTTTAATTACATAATTTGTTGGTGAATTGAAAACAAAAGGGCACTTGAATATCTTGCACACAAAACTATTTCTGTGGCCATATATAAGTGGTCGATTTGCAGACCGGATCAACGCCGCCGGTTAATAATACAAAATCATTATTAATTATTTCTTGTGTTTATCATCATCATATTCGGTTTTATCACTTTAAGAACATAAGTCGGTATGCCTAAAAATTAGAAAAATAAGTTCACCGATTTCTTAATGCTGTTTTATCACAGAATGTAGATGCTGTTTACTAGGTCAGGTTAAGGAAAGAAAAGTTGTTTTGCACTTCAACAAAACAATTCTTGTGTTTGGTATACCTCGGAACTGGAAATTTGCAGATAATTTGCTTAATATCAAACCTTATAAATGCCACAAACCACGTTCTTACTCGTTTTTATTGTTTGAAGGGTATAAGACGATAAATACGATAACACAGTCAATAATTATATTTTTTTTAAAATCGGCCAGAAAGTAGTAGTTTCCGGATTATTTTTAGGCTAGAAAATGTCATTTTGACGGAGTGAGCCGGAAAGTCATTGTGATAGTCCGGTAAAAGTTTTACCAGACTCATTTTACTTTACCGGACTCATTTTTTACTTTCCGGCCTAGAATGGTCAATTGTTCTTCCCGTTTCTGGACGATTTTAAAAAAAATATTGTACGTAATACGTCCCAAAAGTGCTTTTACTGCGGCTCGTCCTGTAATTTGCCTACTTGTCCAGTAAAAGGTCACTTTCGGGACTTGTTACGTAAACTACTATTATTGGGCCGTTGTAGACATTTAGTAACCCACGACGTAACATGTGGTTCCACACTCACAAAAGGAGGTTCAGGTAATTAATAAAACAACTCGCACCCCCCCCCCCCCCCCCCCCCCCCCTTCAACCAATATAATGAAGAAATGAATGAAATGAGACGACGCCGAGGGTTATGTTTTGAGGTAGGTATATAGAGTTTCGCATAATTTTTTCCTTGTTTTGAAGTTTAGTATTTTTTTATTAACATAAAGTAATTTATTATAAGTTTTGTGTATGTAATTAACTGAGTACCGTTCTAATGCGTACTTGTACGTATTTGTTTGGAACGGATAGAGGAGTGTGGGCATAGACTAAATACTCCGTTCAGTCTATGATGGTTTGGGCTACATACAGGTAGGTAGGCATAGGGAGGGTATCGCTACACCACAGATTACACACCTAGATGTGTAATTTGTGGCTACACCATTGACTTGAAGCATTGAATAAAGACTTTCACTCAACGCTTATTAGTCAATGGCTATACTTATGATAGCGACATTAACAAACTTGATCTTTTTGTCAAGTGAACGAGTGCCTCGCTTAAAGTATACATCAGAACTTTGTGGAATTTTAGGCTCTACCCTCTACCCTTATTCAAAGGAATAAAGATTACATTAACTGAACCTAGATATCGAATCAATAACTAAATTAGTATTTTAATATAGTCGAGGAAATAAAGCACTAAAATGAGCCAAACCTTCCAAATTTTTGTAGTAACACGGATTGAGATGGGGTTTTTTGCATTCGCTTCCTAAATTTAATAGGAAACTTTGTACCTACTTTTCATCATGTTTTTTTTCGAAATTGCATTTGTGCAGTCGAAAATGCATCCTGAAAAATGCAATTTTATAGAAAAAATTCATAACTTCGTTATAAATTTCTAGAATCGACTCAATTCGGGTTCAAGGGGGGTTTTCGAGGTCGCTGATCCCGAATATGACCTCCAAATTGCCTCACCGCCCACCTGGAGCTCGGGATGGCTGAGCAACGTCATCTCCGAAGCTTTTTCTGAAATTCACTCTCAAATGATTCTAGACATCTCATACGAAGTTTGTTTGGGTTTCTGATTCCAAATCAGGCATCGGCAACCGTCCCCCGCGTACCTGTTGCCCCATATCCGGGAAGCGTATTGGCATTCTGTACTATTATTCAGAGCAGCTGTGCTCTGATTCGCAGGATACTATGGCTTCACGTTACGCATAAGTTTATACTACAATATATACTGCTATTCAGAGCACCGCTATAGTTTAGCGGTCTAAAACGCAGTATATAATGGGTTTCAATAATGCGCGTGTGTCTCGGCCAATTTATACTACGATTCAAAACGAACGCTATATGTGAAATAGTGGCAGAGAAAAGTTGGGTTATCTCATAACTCTTTTGATTGTCGTACATACTCGTATGTATGCAGAAGTGTGTTTTTTATTGTTATGCAACAAAAGTGTGTTTTTTGTTACTTGTGTGTAATCTAAGGTTCTGAAACAGCTTCAATTCATTACTTACGTAACTTATACCTTAATTAAATTTAACTCTAAAGCTTATGTGCTTTTTATATTCACTCTGAAATTATTCAGTTTCATTTATTAAGGATTACAAAACTGAAACAATAAATAAAGCCAAGTGAAAACACCTGATCAACAATTTTGTCACCATGAAAATAGTTATTTACGATACAAGTGTCGTAACGTATCATTTTACGATACGAGACGGCGGTTTAGTAAACGAGGCCGCAGACCGAGTTTAATAAGCCGTCGAGCAGTGCCGGTTTATACATTACGCACACTACGCACGTGCGTAGGGCCCGGACAAATCTAAAGTTTTAAGTTTATTAATTATAGCTATCAATCAATGCATTTAATATTAAGGAATTAAGGTGTATTTATTTCACTCACGACTTCCCTTCAGAATCAATACTGTACAACAATCTTAAATAACAGGAAAGTTAAAATCTCAAAAGAAGGTATAATAATAAGAAGACGCCCTTTAACACGTTTGAGACTAACGTTTATTGGTCATACTCATATATTTTAAAAGAGTTTATTGCAGATTGAACACTTCCTCGTCCCTTTCTAAGTAAATAACTTTTGTACTTAATTATGCCGACACAAGGGGGGTTTGTGAATTAGGGGCGTAACTATCATGGTAACTATCAGCCCCGCGGAACCCGGGCCTGTGATCTATGGGACTCGGATGTTACGGCACTAATATTTGTATTTTCGTAAACATTCCTCTTAAATTGCTGAAAACGTATTTAAAAAAAATTGCAAAATGTAAATTTTATTTCCCGTTAACAATAATGTGAAACATTCCAATTATGGAACAAAATTCTTATTGCCATACTTTCCGGCCTACATTTCGTTTACGTGCCGTGTTGTTTGTACTCATACCAACCATAAATAAAGACAGACGCGCCGTATTTATTGTATTGCATAAGCTTCTTGAGACTTCAGACTTGCCGTTTTCATCTTATGAAGCTATTTAAAATATATTAGTCTGAATGATTCTCATTTTTATCGTCTCAAAAGCAACGGAGGTAGAGAACAAAAATAGATTGGCTTGTATCAAATTCGAAGTTTTGCTATGTATGCAAATTATTGTGAGGGTGGGGGGGTGATGGTGGGGGGCCCAATGTTACTTAGTGCGTACTACTAAATGACATGTAAAACCGGCACTGCCGTCGAGTATCGTAAAATGATGTTACGATACGAATATCGTACAACGTTTTATCTACTATTCATAAAATATTGTTAATCGAAAGAAATTTGTAAAAAATTAGAAATAATTTAGTAGGCATATCTGTCATCTGTCACCTTAATAAATGAGTGCGGTAAAATACTTCATTACGATACTCATTTGAGTGTCGTAATGTTGAACTTTATATATGAATAGTAGATAAAATAATGTATGATCATAATCTACATCTACTGAGTAGTAGTATGGATCGTTGTAATACAAACGTCGATCAATTAAATCCATTACATACTGCGTTTCAGCCCGCTAAACTATAGCGTTGCTCTGAATAGCAGTATGTATTGTAGTATAAACTTATGCGTAACGTGAAGCCATAGTATCCTGCGAATCAGAGCACAGCTGCTCTGAATAATAGTACAGAATGCCAATACGCATCCGGGAATCAACGTCATCCTCTGAAGTTTCACTGAAGTTTCAAGACTATAGGGAACCGAAAATTGTTTCCGGGGTTCTTTGGGTAGCTTAGGTCGAATGTGCCACCAGATACTTGCTAACAGACACCTGGTGCATCACACCGCGGCGATATCAACGTCATCCTCTGGAGTTTCACTAAAATTTCAAGCCTAGTGAACCGAAAATAATTTGTAATTGCTAGGACGGGGTTCTTCCAGGACCTCTATCCGGACCTGATCAGCCGTGCATGGTACATAGCCCGCCTGCAGAGGCGGATTCCGAAGTTCTCCACGAGATTTTGAAACTACTCTAACTACCAACCTTATATTAAGAGTTTTACATACAAATTTAATCTGTAATAAAAGGAACAAATTAAATTAAATTTAAACTAAATATTTTATAATATTAACTTCATACATTTGGATGATAATATATGTTATTAAACAAAACTTACATTTTTTTATATATCTCAAATTTTATTTCACAAAATGAAAATGTCCACATCTATTCCAATGTTCCATTATAAGTTTTACATCATGATTTCCTGATATGATGAAACAAGCATTAGAATGAAAGCATTTGAGCGAAAATGTCAGCGAAACTCCAGAGGATGACGTTGATGCCGCCGCGGTGTGGTGCACTAGGTATCCGTTAGAAAGTATCAGGGACCAGATTCGATCTGAGCAACCCAAAAAACCCTGGAAACAATTTTCGGTTCCCTATAGGCTTGAAACTTCAGTGAAACTCAAGAGAATGACGTTGATGCTAGGATGCGGGGCACCAGGTACGCGGGGGACGGTTTCCAATGCCTGATTTGGAATCAGCAACCCTAAAAACCCTCGGATGAGATATCTAGAATCATTTGAGAGTGAATTTCAGAAAAAGCTTCGGAGATGACGTTGCTCAGCCATCCTGAGCTCCAGGTGGGCGGTGAGGCAATTTGGAGGTCATATTCGGGATCAGCGACCTCGAAAACCCCCTTGTACCCGAATTGAGTCGATTCTAGAAGTTTATAACGAAGTTATGAATTTTTTCTATGAAAATGCATTTTTCAGGATGCATTTTCGACTGCACAAATGCAATTTCGAAAAAAAAAACATAATGAAAAGTAGGTACAAAGTTTCCTATTGAATTTAGGAAGCGAATGCAAAAAAACCCATCTCAATCCGACTTACTACAAAAATTTGGTAGGTTCAGTGCTTTATTTCCTCGACTAATATACGACCTTGGGGTTTCCCTTGTTATGTAAACTGCATTGGGGGTTTTTCCGTTGACGTAATTAAACGATCTGGGCTTCTCCAGCTTACGTAAATCCCTTTGAGGTTTCCATTTTAAACAAATTACCTCGGCAGTATTCAAAGGTCACTACATTGGGGTTTTCGTTTTTCCAGACTGCAGTGGGCGCTACACAAAGAAGAAGTTCTACTTTTGAAAAGGATGTCCTATATGTATATGTTTAAATAGAGCTGTCTTTTACGTAAGTACCTATACGTAGAACCATAATGCTATTATGGTACAACCATTGTGAGTTGACTACTTTTATAGTAATTAAGGTAACTAGGGCCTATAACGTATACCTATCCTTCGGGCCAGAGGCCCTCGGGCTATACACTGTCGACCTTAAGGCGGATCCACATCAATAAATATTTGCGTCGTGCGTTGTATTTTGAATTTCAGCAAAAATATTTGCGGCGCAAATTTTAAAGGCGGATCCACATCAATAAATATTTACGTTGTGCGTTGGATTTGACACAAATTTGCTCGTGTGCGCAGAAATTTTTATCGATGTGGACTATGCGGCGCACGGAAACGTACACAAATAATTTCGTGACGAACAACGCACGCTATCCGCTATGCTGTCGGTTTTCCAGTCAACTTCAAAGAGATTTGCGCCGCAAAGTAGTGTTAATGTGGACTACTTATTTAGGCGCATACAAGGAGATTCAGCAAATACAACACACAAGATAAATATTTACGTGGTAAATACGTGACCATATTCAAATTTGCGTCGCAAATATTTTTGCTGAAATTCAAAATACAACGCACAACGTAAATATTTATTGATGTGGATCCGGCTTTAGGCGTTATTTAGTTCATAACGCCCGTGGTGCCTTCATAACTTTATGTCATACTTGCAAGAATTAAGTTGATTAAGATGATTAAAACAGATGATAACAATAAAATCAGCATAGAATGACATTTAACATCTTTAATTTTTAATTTTTAATTTAATTTTACATTTGCGGGCGTTATAAGCTAGCTTTATAAAAAATAACGCCCGTTGCTATCTAAAATCCGGTTTTCATGTAAAGAGGTCATTAATGTTTCTTGTTTCAGCAGTTGTTATGGTGAAATAATAAGGTAGTATAACCATTGAATAAATAAGTATGCAATGGTATAACATAAAAATAAAAATATCAATACGTGACGTGTATAATTGGTTGCCTACTATAAGGAAAATATTCAACAGTAATATCAATATCCCTAGTGCACGTAACATAGTCGATAAAATTTTGACGTTTCTACAAAAATGTTTTGCTAGGAAATATTTTGAGTGAATTTGCCACAGTAACAAAATGTCAGTCGAGACATTTTGGATGGCAAATGCACAAATTTTAAGTTTCTAGGTTCATTGGTTTGGGCTGGGCGTTGATAGATTTGTGAGTCAGTCAGTCATCACTTTATCCTTTTAAATATGTAGAGAAGACGGCTAAAAGTTACAAAATGGCGGCTGAGTGCCATCTTGAATCATTTTTTTAAATAGAACACCGCGTATATTGTCCCTTTTTCGAAATCTGCTCATGATTATTAACACTGTTCTCTAATACACCACTCCTAAATTTTATTGTTTTCGAAATATTAACGTTTGAAAAGGTAACTCTTCATAAGCGATTATAAACTCTAATAAACCTTCCAACTCCATGCTTTTGGTTCAAACGAATATATGTCAATTGCTCAGTCTCAATTTTGACATAGGTACATGTCAACCGCGAATTGTTTCCACAGTCACTCAAATCTGCCCAATTTAGAGTACAAACGTTACGATTCTGTTTGCAATATTTTAAATTAGTCATCTTCAATTAATGGCTTTAAACCCTCCTATGGTTAACCTGAACCACTATGCAAAATTGTATGACTACTTTTCAAGTTTTTGCGAGACTACGTAACGCACGGTAATTGATTTTGAATTGATTAGCTTACGTTCATTTCCCGTCGCTCTCGAACGTAATTGGGACATGCCAACGCGACTATTTTCATTATTCTCCGCCCGCTTTTTAATTTTAACACTAAGAGGGATTGCAGTGAACTAACTGCGATAAACACTTTTCAAAAAAATCACTCAACAAACTCAAAACTGGATAAACGTTCAAATCGAATGGACTGTACACCAAGAAATGAATGGTTACTTAAATGAATTTTTTGATCGATAGATGCCCACCGATACAGATGTTAAAAGACATTTACGACGCGCGAACTGTCAAACGCGTGAACTGTCAAATGCGTGAACTGTCAAACGCGTTAAGTTTTCTGAAATTTTCCAATTTTCTGGGCAATTTTTTTATTTTTTCTTTCCGTAAGAACCTTCTACAAAGTATTAGAAACATTTTAAAAAAAAGATGATTGAAATCGGTAAAGTCGTTCTCAAGTTATGGCGTGACCAAGGGAAATAGCGATTCATTTTTATATATACAGTGTGTCTGCTTAAGTTCGCACCATATGGGAAACTTTTTTATTATTAATTTTACGAAAAAAAGTTATTCTTTATAAAAAGTTCTGCATGTTTTAAAATTTAAAATACAATTATCAGATATTAAATTTTTTCAGTCGTGTACGCGGTTTGTCAAAAAATATGAATTTTGCTCAAGAGTAAAGTACCTTTATTTTTGACAATATCGAAAATTGTTATTAAAAAAAGTTAATCAGAACTAAAAACTACGTTCAAATATGCAATTACATCCTGCTAGTTAAAAATTTTTTTTACAACTTTTTCTCAAATTACTACCTACCGATACTGATACGATTTCCGTTCCGTTCAGAAACCTCACTGTCAAACATTTCTTCATATCATACAAATCATTTGTTTATCAGTGCATCTTAGATTTCACGTAACTACACTTACATTTTCATTGTTATTGTAGACAAAAATAGGCAATCGTATCAGTATCGGTAGGTAGTAATTTGAGAAAATGTTAAAAAAAAATTTTAACTAGCAAGATGTAATTGCATATTTGAACATAGTTTTTAGTTCTGATTAACTTTTTTTAATAACAATTTTCGATATTGTCAAAAATAAAGGTACTTTACTCTTGAGCAAAATTCATATTTTTTGACAAACCGCGTACACGACTGAAAAAATTTAATATATGATGATTGTATTTTAAATTTTAGAACATGCAGAACTTTTTATAAAGAGTAACTTTTTTTCGTAAAATTAATAATAAAAAAGTTTCCCATATGGTGCGGACACACTGTATATATAAGATAAGATAATACAATGTGCAGTGCATTTCTATAAAATTCACACAACTTTGTATTACAAAGTAGGTGTAAGACAGACCGGTGTTCTTTTAAATCATAATCACATCAAATCCTATAATAGTTGTCTTCAAATTAGAAATGAATAACAATAATGGGTTTTGGATGCAAGTATATTAGAAATGAATTAGTGATACATCAACATCGTTGTCGATACGTCGATACACAACTCGAGGTAGTAATGGCATTGATTATAATCAATGGTAATAGCACAGATAAGTTATCTGTGGTAATCACAGTCACAGACGTCTAAATGGTAGTCTCGCCCATCGACATTTCTATATGTAAGTCATGTAAGTTGTCTACACTTACATTAGCCGGAGTAAAAATTTTACAAAATATAATATATTTATGTACTTTTTTATGTATTTATTACATTAATAATAGTTAAAGAAAATATCTCTATGTACAACTGTACAATTTTCTTAGAGAAACACATAATGGTAAAAATTTTGTTCATATTGTGGTTACCAACTGAGATATCTTTTAAATAAGATTTACTAAGAATGGTACCTAATTATTTCCAAAATTAATACCTATGATTAATTATCAAGAAAATATTTTGCACGGTTAATATCTACTATTTGACAAATAATATCCAGTATTAAGAATTTCTTTAAACTTGAATGTAACTCTAGAAAGTTTTACGGAACTTTATGCAAGCTGTCCATATACCCCTATGCCATGTATAAATGAGCAGGGCCGGCGTGAGGCACATGCAAACGGTGCAGTGCCCCGACCCCACGCGCATCAAAATTTTTAAAACGATAAATGTTAAACGTGTCGAAATCCGCTCAAGTAAATAGATACCGACAAAAAGTTTTTCTTATATTGTAGTAAAAGTTTATGACATCTTGAATAAATTTAACCCACCCTTGAAGGTCAAAACGGAACTAATAAACCATTTGTTACAGAGATGAAATTATTTACTGGAGTTGAAAAAACTTAAAATTTACAATGTGTTTTTATACCCAATGGTAAATGCCTTGTGTGGGAACATTTCTATAAATACTTTAATTTGTAATATGGAAACAGCACAATTCTGTACTAAATCTTGTTTATTTTGTGCCAAGAACCAAGAACGACTGGTGGGTTTGTTTGGCTTTGTTAGCAATAGAGAAGGAGGTTGGACTGGATCTTTGATTATATTATATAACTACTGGATGAATAAAACGTGACGCTAAAAAAAGAGATAGACAGTGTTTTACGACTTCATAAGCTTGCGTATTGTTTTTAGTAGAAACTCTGTACCCATCTCTCTCACATCAATACCGATACCAATACTATTTCTATTTCACAATTTGGCTTCAATCGGATCAATGTAAAGTACTACGCCTTGCTACATCCAGTAGTTATATATAATCAAAGGACTGCATACATCAAAAAGCGACAAAAACCATCAGTCAAAGCACGAAAAATCTATCTATGAATTTTTCTTTTCGATACTAACTTGTTTATCGTTTGATGTTTTTTATTATTTTGTTGCCGTCAAGCACTATGTTAATTTTCAAGAGTAAATTTTTATTTTATAAGTTCCAGCTTCGCATTTTTATTTTGCACCTGGCCTCTAATAAGCTAGCGCCGGCCCTGCATACGAGTAGGTACATGGAATGCAAGCATACAAATCGATTACAGATACCTATATAGGTATATAACCGCTGTTTCTAAGTGTGCTGTTACAAACAAAAAATAAAACCAAACCAAATGGTATTATTGAATACATGTAAAGTATACATACGTTCGGTAGGTCAAGTAAATATAGGTATATGTAAGTAGATAGTTAGAGAGAAAGTAAATGTGATATATTAGTCGTAATACACATACGATATCAATGGAAAACTTCCTTCTATTAAAAAGCTATTAAGGCTCTACGTTATCTTTGGCTTTATTGTTTTCAAACAAATACAGTTCCCTCCGAATATTAAATAGCAATTACAGTTTTCTAATGATGTTTTTAGCCATTAATTTAAAGTGAGCGTACGCACATTAGTAAAACAACCTATACATTTTCCATGAAATTAATGGAATTTTCTACGTTAACGTCAATCGATAATACATATACAAGGTGATTTATTAGCTCACCGACAAACTTTGCCAGATGAAAGTTGATGTAATTTTAAGGGGAAAATGTTATTTAAAATTTTTTGTGATATTACTTAGTTTAGGAATTAAATGGCCTTGCATTATTTCATAAAAATAAAAATAATCCTCAGAATCAATTAA
Organism: Pyrocoelia pectoralis; assembly: GCA_036250285.1. Classification (NCBI taxonomy): domain Eukaryota; kingdom Metazoa; phylum Arthropoda; class Insecta; order Coleoptera; family Lampyridae; genus Pyrocoelia; species Pyrocoelia pectoralis. Next base: position 52,297,375 of record CM070075.1, read on the forward strand.
ACAGATTTAATGAACAATAAATAATCATTAAATGGCCTTGAATTATTTCATAAAAGTAAAAATAATCCTCAAAATCAAGTAAACACAGATTTAATGAACACTAAATAATTACATACCTACTTATAATTTATAATAGATGCTGTCAAAATGTCCTCCTCCCTCTTCAATGCGATGCTTGCTTCACAACGACGAACTAAAAAGAGTTTTCCAATCGAACGCTGATTTCTAATTTCAGTAGCAGCTAGCAGCATTCTGAATTCTCTGCCACAACTGTGGTCGTGTGCTAATTTCCTCTTGATAAACAATTTGCTTCATATGTCCCCAAAAATAGAAATCTAAAGGATTTTATGAAAAAATTCAAAGCCATTTAATTCCTAAACTAAGCCAAATCGCAAATTATTTTAAGTAACTTTTTTTTTCATCAACTTTCACCTGACACAGTTTGTCGGTGAGCTAATAAATCATCCTGTATAATATTTTTGATCTAAAACGGCTTTAGAAAGTAGGTACCATTTTCTTCAACAATTAGCAATTAATTACCGAAAAAACAAAACTAGAGAATGATTATCCAGATGCGAAAAATAATTTCTCTATATCAGATTAGCAGTTTATCAAAAACTTATAAGATTAGGAAACAACTTTGTTTGTTAGTAGAGCAAAGTGTAGGCAACAACCATTAGGTCGATTTTGCACCTCGTACACTCGATTTCGTAAGTTAGGTCTTTTTGAAGAAGTGTCATTCAGAGGATATGAGATGCACAAAAAGTTCGCCCCCCTCAATCAGCAATTCGGAAATTTCCTATCTAATAAATAATTAAGGAACTAATTTTGGAACAACTAAAAATTTTGGAACGCAAGCATTAAGTCAGGGAACGCAATTTTTGAGTGGGGGGTGCTAGGTGACGTCAAGCCAGCGACCTTTTCTTTGGAAACTGGAAAAAATCGAAACATTCCTATGCAATAATTAAGGAGCAATTAAAGGGTAATTTTGGGGGGTTGAAATTTCTGTGCTTCTGATTTCGGTTTAAAACACTATGTTGCTAATGTCCATTTTCAAACGAATTTGTTCGCGTTTAGGCAGTTTCTTAACTGTCTTAACCAAGCTGGAAAAAAACAAATCCACATCATCATCTGGATCAGTTAATACAGGGGCCCAAGACTGTTGGATCTCGGCTCGCATTCGACTATTATTCTTCATGATGTCTACGATATCGCTTATTGTGTTTTCATTAACAATTTCTTTACTCGAATTAGAAAATTGAGACGTCGCGAGTCGCGTCGTACTTACTGATGAGGTAGAAGTTGTTGTAGATATGTGATTTGCAGGACAAGTACAAGTTCTTGAAGTAACAGGAGGATATGATTTTTCATTGGCACCTCCATCTTTGTCTTGTACGAGTATATTTGTTTCTATATTCGTTTCATTTTCATCATCCCCAGAGTCGAATTTACCATAAGGCTATAATTACTAGATTTTTTAGAGCCGATTCAGGACCAAAATAGTCACTAGATTTGTTCAAGGTCGCTAGATAGTTGTTCAGCTGTTACATTTACCCTGTTCCATCTCTGTTACCTGGTTGTATAAAGCTGTTTGAAATTGAAGCTGTTTAAATCGAGCTGTTTTGGATGAGGGGGGGCTGATTCCTATAAATAGGTAACAGAGATGAAACAAGGTAAATGTAACAGCTGAACAGCTATCTAGCGACCTTGAACAAATCTATTGACTAATTTGGTCCAGAATCGGCCCTAAAAAATCTAGTAACTTTTCTAGTCACCAGTCCTGCCAACCTCAGAAGTTACTAAAATTTAGTGACTTTGTTTTAGAATCACTACTAATATTTTAACGAAAATTACTGTAGATGAGAGGCGGCAAAATATTTCCAGTCTAGGGGCGGCAAATTCGTAAATCCGCCTCTGGTCATCCCCATCTTCGGACGCTTGGGTTTCCTCTGTTCATTCATTTCCTATATTACATAATTGTTGATTCAATTTTCAATAATTTTTGAATTAAGAAAAACAAAAGAAATTGTATTTTAAAACATTAACCACAGACTTTTGGCCACAGGAAATTCATACAAATCAGTCGGATTTGAGTTTCGTATTGGATTTAGTACAGTAGGACAAATTGTGATGGAATGTATGGAAAGAACTGAGACCGGTCTAGTTGCCAACACCTGTTCAAAATACATGAGAGAAATTGCAAAACAGATTGGAGAAAAAATTCTGGTATGTATTGCCACGAGACTCAATTGGTAAGTAATCTTAATATTACCTATTATTTTTTTTAAATAACTGGATGGGTTCTACAAACTCATCGCCGACGTTTTCGCATCACACGCTGTTTTTTTAATTGAAAAAATATGAAAATTTTTACAAAACAAAATATATTAGAAGGGTTGGCGGAGGTGAGTTGATACTTTGCGGTAATTTTAAAACAAATACCATTGATTTCGTGGTTGAAATTTTGTTAAAAATTTGATGAGGTATGTCACGTGAAGATTATTTTAAAGGGGGCTTATAAGGGTGTATGTGTGAATATGGGTGAAGGTTGCTTCTAAAATACTATTCATTTGTAGTGAAAAAAATTCTGGCATGTATTGCAACGAGACTTCCCTCGTACTAAAAAACTGCAACTTTTTCTTAAAAAAAATTTAAAAAAATTAGTGCCGCCATTTTAGCTTATACCGGAAGTGACGTCATCAAAGGTAATATTAGCATTTTCGTCCTTGGTCCGAATGCAATCGATTCGCGAAAACCGCATTTCGATAACTTTAATAGTTTCTAAGTATAGAGCGTTGCAAGTCATTTTTTAACAATTATTTTTAACACTTTTTTCAAAAAATAAGTATGTATAGCACAATATACCTACATTGCTGAATTCAGAAAAAATACTCTTTTAAACTACATTAAAAAAACTGCAACTTTATCTTATAAAAAAATGATTGCCGCCATTTTAACTTATACCGGAAATTACGTCATCAAAGGTAATACATATCAGCATTTTCGTCCTTGGCCCGAATGCAATGGCGAATACCGCATTTTGATAACTTTAATAGTTTCTGAGTATAGACCGTTGTAAGGAATGTGTACGGACAGACTACAGACGACACCAAGGACGAAATGCTGATATTACCTTTGATGACGTGATTTCCGGTATAAGCTAAAATGGCGGCACTCATTTTTTTTATAAGATAAAGTTGCAGTTTTTTTATGTAGTTTAAAAGATTTTTTTTTCTGAATTCAGTAATATATATTGTGCTATACTTATTTTTTGAAAAAAGTGTTAAAAAAAATAATTGTTAAAAAATGACTGCAACGCTTGATACTCAGAAACTATTAAAGTTATCGAAATGCGGCTTTCGCCAATGGATTACATTCGGGCCAAGGACGAAAATGCTGATATTACCTTTGATGAGGTCACTTCCGGTATAAGCCAAAATGGCGGCACTCATTTTTTTTATAAGATAAAATTGTAGTTTTTTTATGTAGTTTAAGAGTATTTTTTTCTGAATTCAGCAATATATATTGTGCTATATTTATTTTTTGAAAAAAGTGTTAATACGAGAGAAGTCTCGTGGCAACGTGCCAGTATTTTTTTCCATATTTTGAATCTACGTATTCAGAAACGGAAAGATATGTAAACATTTGCATAGGTCAATTTTTTTTTGAACTCTAATACATACAATATTTCCCTTTTACTTCGTACTTGGGAAGTAAAAATGGCAGTTCCCATTGTTTAGGAGCAACAGGTGAAAAATATGTCCATATAATGCTGGGAGTAACTTTTATAATTACAAAGGTACACAGTACACACTCTATTGTTCTCCTTGCCTTGGTCGATACGGATTATGAGTTTAGATATTTGAGTGGAAGTCGGTAATTATGGAAAAAACAGTGACAGTTCCACTCTGTCCATTTGTCATAGTTGGGGATGAAGCGTTTTCTCTTAAGCGCTATAACATGACGAAGCAGAAAAGCAGAAGATCCCGCCCCATTGCAAAAAACGCATTTATTATCTAAGCAGAGCGATGGAGACTTTTTAGAAAACACATTGATACTATTCCAGGCACTGCTGCTAGAATGATAACGGCAGTATGTTGCCTACATAATTTTCTTGGTACCTATACCTTTCGGCGAACATGATGTTGATCATTCTGAATTAAATTCAACGAATGCTCTGAGGCGCGTTTAGAGAATCAGGAGAAATACGATCAATTGATACAAAACGGAAACATCACACTAAGTAAAGTTTGGAAGTAAAAAAAAGCTAAACGTACATTGGCATTAGACCCCATTAGTGTGACGAGGCGAACATGATAGGGAACGCCAAACTTGGGTGCACGTCATCAATGACGTATTTCCATGTCTTTTGTGGCAAAGTTTCCATCGCTAACTGTATCATAAAATTTATAAAAAAACAACTCTAAAGGCAATGCAATTAATAAGACTTTTGAGATAAAATAATGTATGTGCACAAGCTTGTTTTTGTTGGGTTTAGACACCGCTCAACAGGCCAGTAAGCATTGAACTATACGCTATACGCAACTGGAAGGGATACGGCCTATTCCAATGCATTGTAGGCGTTGAAGCCATGCTTGCCTGACAAGCACAGATGTCGACTGGGTATTTCTGTCGCTTTCTAACTTGTTGCGTTAGTAGGGCAGATATCTTTTAACCGCGTATTTCCCATAGTTTGAAAAATGTAAAATAATATTTGAAAGTGATTGTCAAATTTATTAAATCAAAACATCATGGTGAATTGTTGTGTTGTATACGGATGTCCTAATTTAGCGGATAAACGCAGTATTAAACAATTTCATGGGTGAGTTCTTGTTAATACAAATTTTATCTGACATTATTTGCTGTCGTTGTCAACGCAACTTATAAGTTTCGTTTTTAATAAATAACGTAACGTGTAATTTTTCCGTGCCCCATAAAAAACCCATGAATGAAGTGAAGAGAAATATAATAGCGAAACATTTCATCCGCAAGTCGATTCAATGCCCTTCATTCACTCAAAATGACTAAGTTTACTTTTTAAATGTGTGTAAATTAGTTATAACTTGTTATAACAATATCTAAATGTATGTTTTTTCATGAACGTCTTTTTATTTCTCCTGTTTTTAAGTTAAAAAATCTGTATTTTCTCTGAGTTCTAGTTCATAACAATTAGTAGAAAATAGCACCAAATTTTGTATAACTTTTTTTTACTACAAACGAAATAACTGAATTAATTTTGTAATGTTCTGTAAACGCGTTTGTATTCTCAATATGCATGTACAAGTATAGCGTCACAAAAATTGTAAGTATATATCTCATAATAAAACATTGATTTATTTTATTGTAAACGTTTTATTGACCTGGATCACAATGGATGTATGACTGGTGAAAGACATAACCATCAACGTATTTTTACCTGATTTACTTACATTTTATTCCCCGTGTTATCGTTCATAGATATGACGTTGCGTGCGAAAGAAAGAGACAGAAATACCCAGTCGTTGAGGGTTGCCTAACTTTGCTGTGGCTTCAGTGCCGCTTATGGACGTTTCCTTTCCAGTTGCGTATAGCCACCGTATAGCGTACAGTTGAATGCCAGTAAGTAACGACGTAAACCTAGCCACTGTCAGGAAAGGGTGCTGTGTTGCCATCTTTTATTCATCGATTCATAGATATTTTGAGGTTACGGATGACAGTAGTATTCTGACAGGCATATTTAATTGATTTTTGTCGTCAACAATTTGTAATAGTAATTAATATTTATTTGTGGTTGAACAAGAAATATTTGCTGGGAAATTAAATATTTCCTGATCAATTTGACAATACTGTAAATGTAACAACTTTGTTTGGCTTTCCCTATACAGGTATGGAAAAATATTATCGGTGGATTGACTTATAATGAGCTAGAAAGAGACCCAATAAGCATTATATGAATGTGAGAGAGACATAACGTTACCGATGTTGCCATTTGTAGATACATATTTGCATGTAGTTATTAATACCAGCCATACCAGCCTACTCAATAGACGCATGTATGGCATCAGCGCTTTTAGTTTGTTATGTATTCTAAAGTCGGATTCACCGGGTTTTAGGTATGACTCATTGCAGTAAAGTATGAAAATCGACGTGACATAGTTTTCTGTTTCTATAAATGAAAGTATCAGTAAAATGCAATTGAGAAACGTATGTCGTTCCGTTTATTTTATGTGCAAGCAATGAAACGTATGTCCGTGCGTTGAAACAGCTGATCGAACTGGATTGACAGATTACACAAAAATTGACAGTAGGAATTATTTATTAGTTACGACATACGGAGCGTCTGCATTGATGCATACGATTTGTAGCGATGAGTCATACCTAAAAACCGGTGAATCGGACTTCGTGGTTAACATTTTAAGACCCCTTGCCACTTATTTCGTTATAATAACTTCACAAATATGACGCAAACTTGGACCTTTTTATTATAAACTTTAACAACGTGGCGATAAGGGTCAATTTCTCGACATCAAACTACGGGTTGTCCAAAATTTTAAATTTCCCAGAGAATTTTGAAGTCACATTAATGGGGTCTATTGGCACCAAAGCGCCTATGTTATTTGCAGGTGTAGCATATTTTATTTCAATTGATACAAAAACGGGAACATGGCAGTAAACAAAGTTTGGAAGTAAATAAAAAAAGCTAATCTTAAACATAGATTGCCACTAAAGTGCCTAGGTTATTTGCAGGTTAGTATATTTTTTTTCAATTGATACTAAAACAGTGAAATAACACACAGAATAGTTTAGAAAACTGAAGTAATTTAAAAAGAACTACATTTTTCCCGTTTTCTCATGGACTTTTTTGTCAGTGAATCTCCTTGGTCTCTATTACACTATAACAAATAGACGAGTAATGGCGACTGCCTGGCGGGAATAATCAAAAGAAAGAAATACGCGCGCAGTTACATTAGAGTAGAGTAAAACAATATCGCTGGACCAACGTTTACTAAACTACAGCAGGCATATTTAACTCTTCCTAGAAAAAGTTGATCTGGCTTATTTTCAATCAACTTTTACTTTTAGTTAATAGGCAGAGTCGACTCTCCTCTACTTTTCCTGTAACAATTAACGCGTATAGACGTGCAAACCGAGCGGCGCTCGAAAAAAATTGAAGCACGAGCCTCCCGCAAGCACCACGTGGGTCGGCGAAAATGCTAGCAAATCTGAAGCACGTCAATACAGATGCAAGTTGCGCAGCTATATTAATGACCCATTTATGACACGATGACACGGAGCATAAAATGCAGGTGACAGATAAAAAAAATATATTGCAGCACTTATCTCTCTCGTCTGCTCTACTACCGCAACAAGCTAGAAGGCGACAGAAGTACCCATTCCGCATCTGCCTTTGTCAGCCTTCAACGCCTACAATGCATTGTAATAGCCCGTTGCCCCGTTTCCCTTCCAGTTGCTATGTTGCTTATAGCGTACAGTTCAATGCCACAGCATAATAAACATGATGTTGTTTTACTAACAAGGTGACGTCAGCTGCTGAATTTGGCTCCGCCCATTCACTTTTTATTTTATCATGGTCCCTGGCAAGTTACGTTTTACGGCGGGGTTGGGGTGGCTGGAAGGTAGTCTACTTTTAATTCATGATTGTGTCACGGATCACGCTCTTAATTAAGGTTGACCTGCCAGGAAGGTTGTTTGGCAACGTGCAGGTAATTTTCAAGCGATGTCTTTCACACAACTAATTCGTAATACCTACATGTTACCTGCCCCCCTAATGGTGTCGAAGCGTGTGGCCGTTGTGATCCATGATACAATGGTTGTGATCGAGGTGGGTCGCCATGAAATTTTGGCAGCATAACTACGTTTTCGTATTTGACATTAATCTTTGCGGGTTTGGGATAATGCATGGGTTGTGAATCGTCTTAAATTATACAATGTGGCACGATGCTTATGCTATATATATATAATAAATCAGTTGATTTGATAAATAATAGTTAAATAGTACTACTATCAAAATGGTTGATTAAAAAAAAACTTGTGGAAGCTAACAATTAATTTTGACCTTGAATTCGGTAACGTAGGTAGGTAGAATATTAAAATAGATGAGCGGATTTCCCCCTTCGGTCATGCGCTAACTGTTGACCTTGTGTAACCCTATAGAAAGGGGGCCCCCACCACTCAGACCGATTATTTCTCCTCGCCCCTTAACCTTCAAGAATTGAATATTGAGTTACGTAGTCAACTTTTATTTTACGCAATTCTGTTTTTGTGCTTGTTAAAATTTATTACAGTAAAAAATGATGAATTTATGTCGATTGTGTTCAAATAAAAATAAAAACATTGACGTTTATAACCCGCAGCACAGAATACGTATTCTGGGCGGGCAGTTACAAAGTGGGGAACAACTACGTCATTACATTCTATTAGCTAGCGGCATTGAGGTAAGTTCGTTTACCTAAAGTTAGACGTGTTTTTAATGTTACAACTTACAAGGTTAACAGGCGGGGAATCGGGGATGGAATGTTTGTAGTGTAGACGCAAATATCACATCTATTCGTTTTTGTTAAAAATCATTCACAAACCAGTTTGTAAATGCAGTTGGCGTCCTTCTGTATTTCTTAGAACTCATTTATTTCATGACGCCCATTCCTTTTCGACCTGGCGCTGGCTCTTCACAAAACTCGGTATTTAGATCCGACTTCCGAGTTCCGAAAGCATTTTCATTACAATTCGGGTTCATTCATTTTAATATTTACCTAAATATCTAATCTAAGATGGTACGCAGAAAATTAAATTTATAAGTAATACATAGGTATGTAAATATAAAAGGAGATTTTATGCTTAGAAATGATAAATATTTACTTGTTTTAATAACTTTTTCAGCATATTTTTTTAAGAATTAGGTAATATATTGTTGAAGTTTTCAAATATTTTGCTGGTAATAATTATCCTAGCGAATTGAACTTTTTGAACTACCTATTCACGAAAATTTTTTCTACTGTAAAACGCTTTAAACAAATGAACCTAGCAAGTTGCTACCGCCCCATTTAAAAAAATTTTTAGTAAAAATAAATAAATTAATGTATTTGTGTATTTAAAATATGTATCTAATTAATTACTTGTACATTTATTTACTTACTTTATAATTATATTTATATGATTTTATTTTAATGTTTATCGTGTAAAATAATTTCGACGAGTTTAAAAAGAGCCCTTTTCACGTAAAGCGCCCTGGGCCCCTCAACTATTTAATCTGGGCCTGGCTACAGTATCACCTTTGCGTCCATAGCAGAAAAGATTTTCTCATAGCTTGTATAATGAATGTGTGCCAGATGCCCTTTCAAATTTTCTGAAGAGTTTTTTTGATAACTGCGTCTATCGATTAGAGTAAAACTTCCTACACATATGTCTTTGATTGTATCGTATCATAGTTTGGCTTGAGATGTTCGCCACATCGAGAATTGGTATTTATAGGTTAATTTTTTGGGAGGTGGGAAGTGCCAAATGTATACTTTGATTAGCGAACGAACTTTTAAGGTTTTACTACGTTAGTCATATCGTTTTGTCATTGGAATGTCCAAAATATTTATTTAAATCCCAATTTGGAAAAACAATCCATTGCATGGTCACAATGGAAAATAATGAAATTTGAATGGTTTTGGATTGTTTGGAATCCTTTTGATAGTATCAGTGCTTGTTTCCTAAATTATTTGTTGCGTTAAAAAATACTTTTTTCTACAAACGTCAAAAAATGACAAGGTTTGCGCATCAATAACAATACGCGAAGTGACCCTTTTTTCACTTACCTACGTTACCATGACAGCGTGCCCAAAATGACGACGCCATGCGCGAAGTACGCACTGCACGCATAGATGAGAGTTTTGTATTTTAACGTTACAATAATTGTCAACTTCTTCAAGTTTGTAGAAAAAATTTTGCTTGCAACTCGTGCGCGAAATACTTTTGGCGATCTCGACTAAAATCTAAAATCTAAAATCAGTTCTCGATCACCATGTGGCATTTCGCGCACTAGATACAAAAATAACTATTTCTGATTAAACCATTGACTTTAATACACTATAAAGTTAATACCCCGGCAGTGGCGTAACTACAAAATTTGAGCCCCCGTGCAAGAATCTTCAAGCCCCCCCCCCCCATACGTAATGTAATGCAATATAATATCACTAAATTTCGGCGTAGGAAAAATATTTTTTTAAGTAATTCGTAATAAGCGAAATACTCATTGATTCGGGTAATAACAAAATTAATCCAAAAATAAGTACATAAACCTGATTTTGTGCACTTACCTCTACAGAATATCGGAAAATAGTGAAATGATTTTGAGGCGGCATTTATTTTATTTATACTTGTCGGTGCCGCCCCTTTGAGGCTTTTCCGGCAAGAAGCGGCCGACGCGACTGCGGCTTTCAAAAGATAAATACTTTTTAGTTTTTATTATTCGAATATTTTCCCTTTGGGAAACTGGTGATAATGTAAAGTAGAATTCAAAATAAATGTTACAATACAAGGTTTACCGCCAGTTCTGTTCTTTTGCCGACACGAAACGTGCGACCGGCGGACACATAGTGTCCAAGGGAGGAGCAGGGCGAGACTACGGTTTGTTGCGAAACCCTTTAACTTTTTTTTATTTTATTTTCTTTGCCCGCCCCATGAAGTGGGGTTGAGGGCATCAACTATAAAAAAATGTACGAATTATTTTGAATTCTTATTTTTACTAATTAGTTTTTTTGTGTACAATTTTGCTATTTTTCTACAGCGTGATTCAAAAAGAATACCACCATTTTAAACATCTATAACTTTGCAGAGAAGAAAAGGAGAGCTATAGTCGGTTTATTTTTAAATTACTACGGACAAGAAACGCCTTCAAATTGCTGTAGCCAATGGTAAATTGTGTCTCACTTGTTTACCTGCATGTTTATTCAATTCCTATCCTAAACCTAAACCGAATAAAGCAGAAGTTGTACATTTTTTTCGTATTTCAAGACATTATACGTTTATGGAATAACGTTAATTTAAAAAAATGTTGTAGAACTTCTGCTTTTTTCTGTCAGGGTTTAGGAATACAATAGAATTGCAGGTAATCCGGGAGTGTAAAGGAAATTCCATCATAATGCTGTACTCATATGTACTACTTTCGCTTGAAACGTTTTGTATATGACATTTATTCTTTTATTTGCAAGTGAAACCCATTTTATCATTGGCTACAGCAATTTTAAGGAGTTCCCTATCCATAGTAATTTAAGAAGAAACCGACTATAAGCATTATCTGTCGTGGAATTAAGGAAACTCTAAAGTTTCATTTAGTTGATCATTTGTTCGCTGTCAGTTGATGCTAATATGGCGACTGCGCAATAAAATCTTTTACCGTTAAGGTGTGGCTTCGCTGGAGCGTCTGGCGGCGGCGACTCGCGACTGCGTCCCCAACGTTTTAGATGCGGACGTTTTCGAACAAGTCGCAGCATCTGCGTCTCGACTGCCCGATATACCAGTCTAGGCGCGCAGCTGTGCGACTTACCACTTTCAACCTTATATCGGGCAGTCGAGACGCAGATGCTGCGACTTGTTCGAAAACGTCCGCACCTAAAACGTTGGGGACGCAGTCGCGAGTCGCCGCCGCCAGACGCTCCAGCGAAACCACACCTTTACGCCCGATATGCTATTGAGAGTGTGGAACTGTGGAACGAGTTTCATTATCGGGTTGATATCACTCGAGTGTCTGGAGGGGGGTCATATTGAACATTTGTGAACTTGTTTGATAAAAACTTGTTTAAATACTCGTTATAATCATGTAAAACACAAGGTTCTATTATGTTTCTTTGATTAAATACAGACGTTTAAAATTGTGGTATTCTTTTTGAATCACGCTGTATTATTTAAAATTTTAGATGGTCGAAGGAATGTTACAGCAAATAATAATTTTTTTCAATCAAGCTCGATCAGTCACAGTGGCGGCTCCTGGTCAAAATTTTTAGGTGTTCTGCAATTTTTGCATAAAAAATTACTTATAAATGAGGTCTACGAAAGTACACGAAATATTACCCGGATTCACGGAAGTACCTATCGCTCTCATCATGTCCCCAAAGATCCAATTCAAAAGCTCCACAAAATCTAATTCAATTTATAATTTTTGGTAAACTATTGACTATTCTTTGACACATGTCTCTGTACATTTATCCAAGAAGCAGAGTCTCATTGAGCCAAAATATTAGTTGACCCTAGTAAGGCAAATTCCATACAATTTAACAATTATGATGATGGTTTTATAGTTTTCGTGTCTTTTTATTTTCAAACTCAAGTGCAAAGTGCTCTAGATCGGTGACCCCTAATTTCCGTCCAAGCTTTATCGCCACCAAAAAGTAAGCAGGGAAAGCAGTGTAAAGCATTTTTTGCTACATCCACAAATCCATTCATTTTTTAAATAAATGTCTCTAATTTATTACTTACACCAGATTTTTCAATAATAATTTCTGGTAATGGTCTACCTTTTCCTTTTAATTCTACCTCTTCTTCATAAGAATATTTAAAAAATTTCGAAGACCACTTCCATAATAGCCTTGTTTATAAACAAGGATAATAGGTACCTACACAATTAATAATTTTCAGCAATAAACAGTACCTATTTATTGTTTTTGAACCCGCGGTAAACTAAAAAGCCGCGTAAAATTCTATCCTACACGTGTTTCGCGCTAAAATAATACGATATCGCTGAACTTAATGCAGCGCATCTCTCAGCATAAAATGTGATACCATTTAGTGCGGTCACGGAGGAAGACGATCACCGTACGTTTGTTTATGGAGCTCGCAGAACACCATCGTGTAGCCCAGATAAATAATAACTCAACTATAGCGTGAGTCGGTAAGTTATTCCACTGGTCGACTTTACAACGCCTTTGGAGAATGCTTAAAGTATTAATTTGCTTTTTTAGTTCGATGACATAATTTAAATTTAATTATTATTTTTTGGAAGTTCTTTATTTTTTTGGGAGCTCTGCAGCACTGCAGCTCTTATACACCAGCCGCCCCTAGTCAAAAAAAGGGGTTAGAGTTTCTTTTTTTTTAATGATCAATATTGTCGGTTTACATTTATATTCACTTAAAATTAACGTTTTCGCAAAATTTTTTTGCTTCTTCAGATCTATACACATAAAAGGTGTCTAAAAATACATGCAGGTGTAAGTTTTGTATAAGCTATTATAATTCATTTTATTTAAAAAAAATTTCTTTACTTTAAAATTTCGATTTTGTTATGTAAATGCTAGGTTAGGTTATGATGTAGTTGTAGTGCATAAACTTACTTGGGTAAAAAATAAAAAAAAAATAACTTTTATGCAAACGTCAAAAAATGACACGGTTTGCGCATTGATAACAATACGCGAAGTGACCCTTTTTTCTCTTTCCTACGTTACCATGACACCGTGCGCGAAACAGTGAACTCTATACATAGAGTTCACTGGCGCGAAATGACGAGGCCGTGCGCGATATACAAAATTTTTCGTGCGCGAAATGCTTTTGTGATGTCGACTATTTCAGTTCTCGATCACCAAAGTGACATTTCGCGCACTAGATTCAAAAATAACTAAAGTTGGGGCAAAGCAAAAAGCGTTGCACGTCACTAGTATGATATACATGTCAACAGTGTTGTCATGTGGATTAAAACGAAATAGAATAAAATACGAAATGGAAGACAATAAATGACAGATGTCTTGGTTGCAACATTGTAATTTTATTTATGATGCTGCCAACTTGTAGAATTATTTTACCCTAGAATATTACCTTTAATGACAATCCTAAAAATTAGTGTTACATTGGTACTGTTTTTACGTCTTATGTCACGTGCAACGCTTTTAGGATTGCCCCGACTTTATGTTATCACATTTCCGCTCAATCAAATTATTTTATTAATTTAACAATCTAACAATACCATTTGTCAAGGATAAAAAGAATTAAAGAAAGTTGATATAGACATTGTCAATGCATACAAATCACCTACATTCAACTGCAATGATTCTTCCATGATCAGAATTAGTAACGTACTTACAGCTTATCCAACGAAATTTCCTATCACGTCATAAATTTGATGACGCCGCTGTAATGCAGTATTGCCAAGCAATATCTAACATTGTCAGTGGCGAAACTACAAAATTTTTCTGGGGGGGGGGGGGGGGGGGAGGCCCCACGGGCTCTTTTTGGGGAGGGGTGCGTATAAAAATTTTGTTGGGGCCTACACACCATTTTTTATAGATGCATGCGCATGAAAACTACGTCAATCTTGTTTTCACTCTCAATTTTAAACAGTTTTGGTTTTCATCATCATGGTTTGTCATATACCTACTTTAAGTAAAAGACTTTCTTGTTTTCACATTTTATTTAGGAAATATAACATATAATCTTCTAGAAGTTCGATGACTAATAATTTACGTAAGCTGCTGTCTGCGTCTGCCGAGGCATCGTAATTATGATTCATACATCTAGATTGTTCGGAATAATGAGTCACCATTTCCGGTATGTTACACTATTTTTAAGTTTCGAGTCTCGCTTCCTTTATAAAAAGTTATCTTTTAGAATGTTAATGTAAACTGTATGTAAACTAATCTAATCTACTAATCTTTGCGGCGTCTTTATGCTTGCTGGGTTTACTACATCTTGAAAGAGGAACTATACATGCTATTGTTTATGCATCATTGCATCAACACTCAACGCATATCAGTATCATGAACCAAAACAATTCCAAGAGCAGCACAGTCACAGTCAGCAGTCTACCTACCGCCGCCGCGTCGCTTTGCTAAACAAATATTATTTCACCGATAGGTACAACTTATGCTCGAATGACGAATATTCTAATGTCCTTACATAATAAATAATAATTAAGAATTGTACCTACTTATCACTATGTCACTATTACTACTCGTTTGTTTAGCGCAGTGGTTTAAGATTTAACGAATTAAGTTGTTAGATGGAATTTAAGATAAGAATGAAAAATGGGGAAGTGCTCCGTTTTTCTGGGATGTGTCACGGCTTGCCTGGGGTGTGCCTGGCACACCTTGCACCCCCCCCCCCCCTAGTTTCGCCACTGATTGAAACATTGTAACCACTATCAGTAGATCGAAACTAAACTATCACTCTAATTGAATTGTATTTAAAGAATTACTACAAAACATTGAGGTTAAATCACCAAATTCTTGGACTGAACGTAAAATCTAAAAGAAACACGATACAGTTTGGCATCGTTGGTTTTGAATACCAACCTTACAACAAAAATGTTACTTGATTTATTTGGTTGGATAACTTGGATAAGCTGTAAGATAAAACGTCACGTACCTTGAACATTAACACTTCATTTTGGTGATTTGCTTGCATGAGCAAACAGAAAAATAAGTTGACCTTTTGACCTTGTAACTTTGCTTAAATGCAATTATCCCCTCCAGCATGCGCGCAATTGACCTTATGTAACCTCTGACGCCCCCCCCCCCCTCCCCCCTCCATCCAACAATTCACTCAACATACAAGTACACAACGAGCTGAACATAAAGCAGTCGACCTTTATTAGTAACTTTGTAAACGTTTTGTTATTGACGGCAAACAAAGAATGATGAATTATTATGTGTGTCGATTGTGTTCGAGTGTAGATAAACTTTCTGACGTTTATCATCCTCTATTAGAAAGTGGAGCTCAGCTGCGTCATTTTATATTATTAGCGAGTGGAATTAAAGTAAGTTTATTTAACTTTTTGTCACGTTGTGGCAGTTATGGGTTTAAAAAATCGCTTTCTTGTATGCAAATTGTTACCTGTTTCCTGGCGTAATAATTATATTTTATAACATACCAACGCGTTTCCTTCAATTTGTCACTTACATCTTAATTTAACACCGCCTGTCCGATAAGATTGTTAATTACAAACGTGGACGTGTTTCGGTGTTTACTTGTTAGCATTGATTACCGTGCAGTATTTGGCATTTCGGTTAAATAACCGCTTTTTAGAAATGCGTCTGCTGTCTGCATTATTTTAATTAATACAAATTTTAATTTGCATATCTGCGATCAACTAAATTACTAAACTTTTGACGAAAATGCAATCATTTCATGCTTCTAATGTAATTAGTGTGTTTGTTTAGGTATTTCGCGCAGAAAGTAATGTCAAATTTTGATAAGGTCGCTTTATCTTCTTTTTCTTCTGCGCGTTTGGATATCTGGGTACGCAACACACTTTTCCCTCGGATTTCCCGCTTATTTTGTAGATTTTTAATTAAAAAAAAACCGTGTTTTACAGTACGAACAGCTTTAGTCTGTCAACGCAACTCTCAGTAAATAACTTGCAACTTTAACCGCATGAGGGCGCGTGAGACTGAGACCAGGCGTACAAAAAAAGGACTTATTCAATTCTATTATATATAATCACTTTATTTGTTCCTTACAAATGGATTCTTATCCTAACCTCCCTTAATCCAGTATAAATACATAGGTACATCCATTGACTAGTATAAATATAATCAGTGATACAACCCAAACAAAACATTAAAAATTTACATTCTATCCCTTTTTTAATGCTATTACGCAATACCAAAGATTTGGTAATACAATAAAACACCCACATTGTCCTAATCCTTATAACGCACATTCGCCTAACCTAACCTTCTACTTCTCTTCCTTCCAATTCCTTCTTTCTTCCACCTTCTCCATCCATCCTATTCCTTCCCCTCTCTCTCCTAAAATCTCTCTCCATCCTCTTCCATCGTCCCTCAGCTCCTCACACTCCCCTAACGTGTGTGCTAGATTGTACCGTCCCATTCCACACAACCTAGATCTTCTCTTACTATCGTCGCACCAATATTTATTCCTCCTTTCCTTTCCTGGTTCTCGCACCTATATCTTTCGACGATCCTATTCCTCTTCATACTCAATCCTCCCCTTAGGAGGATTCCCCTTCTACTGCAATGATCTCTCCACATCTCTAATTATACCTCCCTTCCCTGATCCCACTCCTTCTTTCTTGTCTTTGCACATCTTTATTCCTTTCTACAATGTCCTCTCTTGTGCTCACCCCCATCCTCCTTGCCTTCTCCTCTGCACCTCCTCCCTTGCATACCCTCCCCTTTCATAGTATCTCTTCGTGTCCTCCTGGTCGTATTCTATTCTTCCTCCATCATCCCCCTCCAACAGCCTTGTAGTGCTCCTCCCTCCCCCACTCTCCATCGATTCCTCATACCTCATCGCCAGCTTCCCTGCCTGTATCCTTATTTTTTCCCATTTAGCTTCTTCTTGCACTATGTACCCTGGCGTCTCCCTTTCCAACCCCAACACCCATCTCCAATATCTTTCCGGTATTCTTTCCAACACTTCCCTTTCCCTCCACCCCCACACTTCCACCCCATACATCATTACACTCTTCACCAGTTTATCAAATGACCACGCCCTCCTCATCACGTCATTCCCGAACACTCTTTCCCCCAAACCCCATACCTGTCCCAATATTTTTCTCCCCTTCTGCCTAACTCCTTAACATGTGCCTCATTATTGTTATCGTACCTAAGTCTGTATTCAAAATACACTTCCCCGCTACCATTCCACCTTTCCTACATCTTGTCTCTGCATATACCTCCTCTATCCTCTGTATCAAATCCCCCCTTATCCCCCTCCTTCATTATTTCCCACAATTTTCCCCTATTTACATTGTCGAACTCAAGCTTAATGTCCAGAAACAACCCATACACTTTCCCTCTTTTTTTTAACTCCTTATTTTTCAATTATTATTCTATTATTTTAGATAAGATAATTGAACTATTACATTAATGTTTAAACGTGTTTGTATACTATTTACTAATAACTATTATTTTAGAAACTACCTATCTAATGTCCATCATTTAAGAATTAGGTATTGAATAATAGTTTATGGGAAGTAGACAGGCACAAGAGGGCCTTCTAACGCCTGATACAGCCATCGAACAATATCTCTGCGGATGACATCGAGGTGTGCGCCAACAAATGTTTAAAGTGGAGGCCGAACTCGAAGTACTTCACTTCGATGTTTTCCTATTAGTTTTGCTTTGATTCGTACTTTAGGGAGGAACTAGTACAAGGTGTATGATATATCACTCCCTATTTTTAAACAATTGTGAATCCATGAGGCTTCCAAATCTGTGTTCAAAATTCGACGTAGGCTCCTGGATTTTGCATATACGTTTGTAATCTTTTAGGTACGCCATCAACTACTGCCTGCAACATGCGGGGCGGTATGTTACCAATTACGTCTGCAATTGTTTGTTCAAGTGTGTCAATATTTCGGGGTTTTGTTTTATAAACTTCTTCGTTTTCCCATCCCCACAAAAACAAATCACAAGGCGTCAGATCTAGGCTGCGGGCAGGCCAATAATACCAGCCACGCCTTCCTATTCATTTCACAGCGAAAATGCTCATGAAGCCAATTTCTGACGTCGTTAGCATAATGTGGAGCAGCTCCATCTTGCATGAAATGCAAGTTGGGAATATTCCATTGAGATATCACAAGAAACACTTGGTTCTCCACTCTCCAGCATGTCCAGATATCAGTCAGCGTTCATTGTGGTTCTTAGGATAAAGGATCCAACAATTCTTGTGGAAGTTAAACCGCACCACACTGTCATTTATCGCGCCCCTCAGCGTTTTTAACACATTTGTGTGGATTATCCAACGCCAAGTAATGACCAATTATGTCTGTTCATAAACCTCCCAACATGAAAAACAGCCTCATCACCCCAAATAATATTGGTAAACAGTTCCGGCCAATTTCCTGCCAAGATAACATTATCTCAGCAAATTCCATTCGTCTATCACAGTCTTCTTGGGTAATTTCTTGAACACAATGAGGTTTCTAAGGTTCGATCTCTGTCTTCCACATTCAAAACCGGCGGCATTTTTCAACTAAAATAAATGCAAAATTAAATGCAACCTCAAGGAGTGCTGTTTCTAACAAAAGTTGTTCTAAAAAAATTGGCTCATAATTGAAGAAAGTACATACAACAATTTAAAAATTGGAAGTCATATATCATACACGCTGTAGATGTGTCTTTATCTTTTGTGTCGTGTCCTTGTTTGTCGTTCGCGCATCTCACCCGTACAGATATTGTCTGTAGACAGTGCGTGTGTTTCTTCGATTTCTTCTTTAAAAAGCAACTGCCTTATAGATGGTTTCAATTCTCATATTAAAGGCATCGTCCTCCAATCATTTTATTATTGCAAACATTGATTGCCTTATTCAGATTGAAGTATCGTACATATGGAGTAAAACAAACGTACTGCTTAGAATATGGAGGAAATTGATTAACCATGAACCCAATTATACGAGGTGTGAACAGTATTTATTATCCCTAATACACATTATTATTTTTCAACGCAATCACCATGAATTGAAAGGTATCTTGGTCTCCACGTATTGTTTAACATCTCTTTAGTTTTTTTTGCAATTTCTTTAGGACGAGATAAATGTAAAATAATATGGCTTCGACACGGCCCTCTTCGTTTAGAAGAGGAATTAGATTTTGATGAATGCCCTCTACAATAATTTCTCCATTGTTATCGTATTTCATATACTCCCCCCCCCCCCCCCCCCCCCCCCCCCGGAGGTAGAAAAATAATGTATAATAATATAATATAATAATATATAATAATATAATAATAGTATAATAATGTAATAAATAGTGTAGGTTTAATAGACCTTTTATTTTTTAATAGTTAGGTTAATTATCCACATCAAAAGATTCTCATATCAATCACAGTTCTTGTCGCAATTTAATTAAATTAAATTATTAAAATTAAAATATTATAACTAATTACTTGATTAGGTACCTACTTGTTATTGTGCAATACGTTATGAATCGTTATTCCCGTCTCACATACGTAAGTTCCGTTAAGATCGGGATTCAACTTCTTCCCCGTTTCCATTTTTTTACACTCAAATGTCATTCATACATTCAAAATACACCCCAATCATATTGAAAGTTTACATAATTTAGATCTATGTACTAAATAACACATTAACAAAAATAAACATGTAGCTAGTTGATTTGTTTACGCGCTGTAGGCTAAATATTTTTTAATTTTTCTTATGTTTTCAGTATATTTTGAAGTATTTTTGTAATCTTTCTTTTTATATAAAAATAAGAATTTGATAAAAATATGTGCCCACGAGCAACCCAAGAGAAAACAGCACCAATTTTATGTACATACTTACATTTTTTACCATTTTAGACAAATACTAGTTTTTAATATAAATCATGGAGTCTTTCGAAACAATTTGAGTAAAAAATGTGAAAAAATAGTATACGCACTGTTAGAAAAGTGGTTTTCTGTGGCTTTTGAAACCACAAATATTTCGCAATTTCGAAATTTTGGGATTTGTTTTTTCAGTGTGTCTAGTTTTAACTTTAATTGTAGGATATTTCCTCGCAGAGTAGAGTAATCGCAAGATGAAAAGACCTGTCACGTGATATTTACTCTGAAAGAAACTAATAAATTTGTGGCTGTACAACTTAATAGTATATTATAATTTATATATCGGGGGTCCAAAGTGCAGCATGTAATCCCGCGAGTGGAGTTTGTTGCATCGAGGGCGAAGCCCGAGGACAACAACTACTCAAGGGATTTAGGCACTTTGGTCCCGAGGTATATACGCTATTTTTTGCACTTCCAAAGTATTTATTTTTTATGTACAATAATTCCCAAGTTGTTCGTGTCAATGTGACAAATTTGTATAAAATTATCTAGAAATCTTGCTATCCGAAAAAACAAAAACCAGTCGGTTAGCATGGGAAATGGGAATTAGTAAACAGCGGTAGCCATACATATTTGAAAAAAGTTCATATAAATCCTAAAAGGGAATAAATGACCCACTTTACTCCCTGTAAAGGTAAAAAGATACTAAAGCATTACGTATTTTAGTCTTCGAAGTGCAAAATATATCGTTCATGTTTTCACATATAAGATTGAATAGTTCTAAATGCGATTAAGTGCAATTGCACCTTTGAGGTGAAATAATAAGCTGACTATTTTAATTTTCATTTCTTGTTAACATCACGTGACAGGTCTTTTTCATCTTACGATTACTCTACATAGAAAACCGCAAAGACGGCCAAAACCAAAAACAATAACAGTAGGTATGTAATTGCGCTGAAATTACAGATTTGAGTTGCCTGAACCTTTGAACATAAATGAAGTAACAAATGTAACAATAAACTTATTTAAGCATATTTAAGCAATAATTCTCAAAGTGGCACATGCAAAGCAAACAATTTTGATGCCACATTGCAAAATTTCACAACTGCATTTCATCATATTTGCTTGCAGTACATTTTTACATTACAAATAGGTAATTCACGTTCTCCGTACTTCTACATGTCATAACACTCATAACTATACAGGGTGTAGTCAATGCACATTCACCATAGGGTTTTCAATGTAAAAATCATTTGCTTCCCTAATTAGTTATTTTAGACAAAAATGCTATTTAACGTTTTTGTAGATTTAAAAAATCTACATTGTTTTTATTTTGCTTAATATAGCATGAAGAAAAATTGAAAATTAAAAGTGATACTTTGGCAAAACATAGTGTTGCCATGGAATGGCTGACGTAAAAACAATAGTTGTTTGTCTGTCAATGAGTATCATTGTAGTTTGTAGTGCATTTTATCTAATTCAAACATGTTAAATAAAGTTATTTTATTTACTTAGTATTATTAATTAAACGATTTATTTGCATTGTGTAAAAGTTTATTTTTGTTATTAAATTAATACTTATCTGTCATCACCGATTTTTGAGAAAGTGGAAATTTTTATTTGCCTAAATATTTGCTTTCTGAAAAATTCAAAGTAAAAATAAGTAAGATCAGTCGATTCGGAATTTTTAGTTAAATAAACTTTTTGTATAAGTAAAATAATTTGGGAAGCAAATAATCGAATGTTAAGATTTTTACATTTAAAATTTTAAATCCCTATGGTGGCATCGGCCAATTCTACACCCTGTATACTAGATATTGAAAGTCCAATAACTGTTAATCAACATTTGTCATTTACGTCTCTCTCAAAATTGTCTAAACATATATGTAGATGTATGTATTCTATTCTACGACTATTTCGTTTATACATAGACTGCTTTTCTCAGAGATCTTTTTCTCGCTGTTTGGTACATTTATCAATGCACACCGCACACGTTGTCATTTTACATTAAAGCTGAATTAAGATAAATCCTGTTATGTGCGACACTTGCATTTCTATATGTAGAACTCATAATTTCAAGTCACCGGACGCTACCGAGCAGCCGTGCAAACCGCCCCCCCCCCTATCGTTTTATTTAAAGAAATTAAAAATGTGGGATTAGAATAGTTTTTTAACTTCAAGATTTTACTTTGAGTATTTTTTTTTATTTAAAGAAATAAAAAATGTGAGACACTCAATCAACGGTGAGACCAAAAAGAGTTTTTTTGTATAATTTTTGTTTCATATAAAAAATAAGAAATTTGAGGCTATCAATCCTTATACCTTCTTAAGATTTTGTTTTGATAACAGAGTATAATTATTTTTTTATTTTAAGGAATAAAAAATGTAAGAGTTTCTCAAAACTTTAAGAAGATTCTGTGTTCTTCCTTAGAAGAAAAAGAAAATTTAGTTTAAAATTTAATGAAAATATGTACAGCTTGACACACGAGAACTTGCGGCTGAGTTAGTCCCGCCCACAGTTGCACAGTAAACAGCAGTTAGATTAAGAATAGGAATTTCAGGTTAACGACCCCGCTGTCGCGCATCTTCAATTCTCAGCGCTCAGCCGCAAGTTCTCGTGTGTCAAGCTGTATATAAAAAGTTATTTGTAACAATTAAAATAAAACCGCTTTTTATTTTACTGAGTAACTTTAAAAAAATCCTGTTTACATGTCGGGGTTACATAATAATAATTAATTAAAAATAATAATAATTAATTGTAATTAAAGAATTAGGCAGTGAGTACATCCTCTAACTTGAATTTTATCTCAAAAAGGTCGTATCGCTAAACTAATGAAACTAATGAAAAAAAATTCTGGCAAGGTGCCACGAGACTTCCCTCGTATTAACACTTTTTTCAAAAAAATAAATATGCTGAATTCAGAAAAAAATACCTTAAACTACATAAAAAAACTTTATCTTATAAAAAAATGAGTGCCGCCATTTTAGCTTATACCGGAAGCGACCTCATCAAAGGTAATATTAGCATTTTCGCCCTTGACTCGAATGCAATCGATTGGCGAAAACCGCATTTCGATAACTTTAATAGTTCTTTAGAGCGTTGCAAGGAATGTGTACGGACATACTACAGACTACTGACTACAGACGACACGCGGAATTTTTTTTTTCATTTTTTGAACCTACTTATTCAGAAACGCAAAGATATGTAAAAATTTGCATAGGTCAATTTTTTTTTGGAACACTAATATAATATGTACCTACCTACTACCGTTTTACTTCGTACTCGGGAAGTAAAAAATTTCCGGCTGTCGTCTGTATAGTCTGTCCGTACACATTTTCTTGCAACGCTCTCGATTGCATTCGGGCCAAGGACTAAAGTGCTGATATTACCACAGATAAGTAATTATCTGTGATATTACCTTTGTCACTTCCGGTATAAGCTAAAATGGCGTGGCTCATTTTTTATAAGATAAAGTTGCAGTTCTTTTGGTACGAGCGAAGTCTCGTGGCAATACTTGCCAGATTTTTTTACTATGCCTATTGTAGAAACGATGCCTCTCATTATCACATTTGGGTTCAATAACTGGTAGATATTGTTAATAAACAAAACAAACGCCCTTAGTTCATAAATGCTTTTATTACCATTAAAAGTTAATCCTTACCTTCTTGTTATATACAGGGTGATTCATTAAGAATGTCCAATCTCTGAACTGTAGATTCCAGACCTCGAAATATGATGATTCTGCCCAACATGCCTTATACAAATATTGATAGTTTCCGAGATACCGGGTGTTTAAAGTTTAAATATGAATTTTGATTTTCGCAATAACTTTCTATTTTTTCACAATTTCTTTTTGAAAATTGGCAGTTTTACCTTTTTTTGCATGAGGATTGCCAATTTGGACTCTAATTTAGCATTGCTAATAGAGGGCGCTAGTTATACTTGGTTGTGTTTAGTAAATCTAAGCAAAAATTTTTTTCGGCTGAACTATTAGCAAACTAATAATAAAATATGGAAAAGCGTTAGATTCTACAAAAAAAAGTTACTCTTGTTTGATTCGTGTAACTCGATCAGTTATCGAGTTATTTGCTTCTAAACAGTTCAATAAATTTTAATTTAAAAAAAAAATTTATTCTCTAAATGTGTAACAACAATAAACTATTATTTATGATCCGTTTTCGCAAAGATCTCTTCATATCAAATAACCCTTGTCTATTATTTTTAATCACATTAATTAATTGTTATTGCGAAAATCAAAATTCATATTTAAACTTTAAACACCCGGTATCTCGGAAACTAGCAATATTTGTATAAGGCATGTTGGGCAGAATCATCATATTTTGAGGTCTGGAATCTACAATTCAGAGATTTTAATCACCCTGTATATTATAATATATCCTTAGAGCGGTCGTGGTCAGAAACCCAAACCTTACAATAACAAACATTATTAGAAATTTAATGAATAAAAACCATCTTGAATGAATAAAATTAAAATCGGTTAAGTGTTATATTCTTAAATTTTGAAAATGTGTACTACAATAAAAAATGATTTATATACCAGTGATTTTCGATACAAAGGGTCAAAGGTTCGGCGACAACAACATATTATGTTAGCTGGTAACAGGTGGACGGAAGAAACGCAGGCCCATATCAGAAGATTACGACGTCATTGTAATTGTAAAGACCGGGCGCCCAGTTTTCTGAAATTCTAACAGTCTATCGTAGAAACTTATTGCGTAGTCCTTTAAAACAGTTTTGGGTTGGCCATATTCACATGCTGAGAGGAAAATGGTAAACATATGGATTTGAAGATCTAAATTTATTTATAGTGACATTGCGATTGCAGCTACATTCAAGAAAAGATATTTTAGTCTACATTACTGACTTTCTTGTACGAGAACATAAAGCTAACTATTCATATTTAGGTCATTAGTACTTGTTGACGCCATAAATATGTAAAAACCATTACTCATCAATACTTGTAATAAATTAGGATTTAGGGCATTTAGGCTTTCATTGAAATGTTGTCAGTAACAAAGAGTTAAGTAGTAAATCCTGATTGACATTTGCAGGTAAGCATAAGCTGCTTACCAAAGCACATTTGACATTACTATAAACAAACTTGGGATCTACTCTTCAACGAAGTTGTATCACCTGCACAATGTTTATTTAGAGTTAAGGTAGTTTTAACTGTGTCGATTGACCAAGCCAATCAAAAAACCAGAAGTGTCTTCTTCTAAGCGAACCCTTGTTCCTTGTAGTTTTACATAGTTCATTTTGTAAGGTAAAAAGATAAAATCTAAAAATATATGGTCCTGAAATTTAACTCACTAAAGGATTTATGTTCTAAGCTGCATTGTTAGTAGATAAACACCTTTTAAATGCCTACCTGATTGTTATAACTTATAATATAACTAACAATGCAGCTTAGAAAATAAATCCTTTAGTGAGGTAAGTTTCAGGACGATATATTTTGACTTTGAGATAACTATAAAAGCTATGTATTTTAAACATCATTTTATAAGTTAAGTGTTGATCCATAAATATATAGGTTCATTGGTTCACGTGTTTTACCTTATCCAATCATGATGTTACAGTCCACAAAATTTATATAAATCTAAATCATATATACGCAACAGTACTCATTACACATATCGAGTATATGGGCACAACAAGTTACACTCATTTTTTTTATTTATTTAATCCATGTTAACAATAATGACTTAGGATTTTTCAAAAGAAATACAGTGAAGTTATATAAACACAAAAGTTATAAAATACAAACAGTAATACATCAGTTTGAATCTAGGAAAAAAAACCCTGGAAAAAAAACCCGAAAAAAAGCCCGGGAAAAAAAACCCCCAGGAAAAAAAACCCGGAAGAAAAACCCCCGAAAAATAATTGTAGATGGCTGTAAATAAATTTTGTTGTTGATGAAGATTGTCATTTGCGCCGAATGAAACATAAACGTTGAATAAATGATATAAACATATACTTACTTTAGTTAGATTTATACTGCATTATATTTTACATCAATATTACAAAATCATACATAATATACAAGGTATCAAACAATGAAAAAGTATCAATTGAAAAAAAATATACTAAACCTGCAAATAACCTAGGCGCTTTAGTGGCAATCTACGTTTAAGTTTAACATTTTTTTTTACTTCCAAACTTTGTTTAGTGTCATGTTGCCATTTTGTATCAATTTAAAAAAAATATACTACACCTGCAAAATAACCTAGGCGCTTTAGTGGCAGTCTACGTTTAAGTTTGGCATTACTTTTATTTCCAAACTTTGTATATTTATATATTTATTCACAGCCATCTATAATTATTTTTCGGGGGTTTTTCTTCCTGGGGTTTTTTTCCTGGAGGTTTTTTTCCGGCTTTTTTTCCCGGGTTTTTTTCCAGGGGATTTTTTTCAGGGTTTTTTTCCGACTACCCATCAGTTTACACACAAACAATACACATATCCAGATTCTCACATAGGCGATAAAAGGTTCATTTAGATATTTTACAGATTTACAGGTTTAGTGATAAGTACATTACGTCATTCATTACATAATTGTCCCATATATAAATCTTATAAATAGCTTGCATATCTTTTATGATTTGTACAAATTCTTCAATATAATAATATACAGGGTGTCCCAGGTTTAATGATCAGGACTTTGACATTTTGTAGAGAAACACATTTTAAGGTGGGTTGCTCCTATCGGGGCCAGATAATTCATAGAAATGACAATTCATAGAATGCCAATTCGTATAACGACAATTCATAGAATGTTGTGTTCATATACTATATGATCGATAGAATGATTTATTCATAGAATGGGCTACTCATAGAATGTTCGATTCGTAGAATAGCTTATTCATCGAATCACAAATTCTATGAATTTTTTGTGGGCAGTGTGTAGTACAATAAATAAAACAACTCACAACCTCCCCTTAATCAATGCATTATTCATTGATTAAGGGGAGATTGTGAGTTGTTTTATTTATTACAATTTACCCCCTTAGGTTAGGTTCGGTTAGGTTAGGTTAGGCTAGGTTAGGTTAGGTTAGGTTAGGTTAGGTTATAAATTAAGTATTACAAACTAACAACAATCTATGAATTTAGTGTTCTATACTATAAGTTACGCATTCTTTGAATTGTCATATATGTATTACATATTCTATGAATTATACTTTCTATGAGTTGAATATTATTTGAATTGCATTTTCTACGGGTTTGTCATTCTACGAATTGACGTTCTATTCTATGAATTGCCTTTCTATGAACTATCTGCGTGCGACCCGCTCCTATACAGGGTGTCCCTGAAATGCGTGGACATCGCTTAACCACAGATTCCTGGTTCGAAAATAAGACGATATAACTAAACTTACCTATATACAATTACGTTTCGTTTAGCTAGTATTCAGCTTCAAAGTTCTTGAAAAAAAAAGTTATTTTATCCATAACAACAGAACGCTTGGATCGATTTGGATAATATTCGGTATTGTACTCCTTACAGACGTAGGTCATCTTTTAAGGTGATATTAGTTACTATCAGTGAACCATTAGTGTACGAAACAGGGGTAACCCGGCATAAACCAGTCAAAAACTTTTTAATGTTAAGGCCAATAACTTTCAAAACAATAGTTTCAGAAAGAGACATTCCATAGTAATTTTTTTTGTTACTTGTTAATTGATGATATCTATTAAGGTTTAGACACAAAAAAATAAAATCTGAGGAACCGTGCACTGCATTTCTTAAAGAAATGTAACCTGACTACCAGACCAGACTATTAGGTTACATTTTTTTAAAGAAATGCAGTGCACGGTTCCTCAGATTTTATTTTTTTGTGTCTAAACCTTACCAGATATCATCATAATAGTCTGGTATTCTAATACCAGACTATTAGGTTGCATTTGTTTTAAGAAATGCAGTACGCGGTCCCACAGATTTTATTTTTTTGTGTCTAAACCTTAACAGATATCATCAATTAACAAGTAAGAAAAAAAATTACTATGGAATGTCTCTTTCTGAAACTATTGCTTTGAAAGTTATTGGCCTTAACATTAAAAAGTTTTTGACTGGTTTATGCCGGGTTACCCCTGTTTCGTACACTAATGGTTCACTGATAATAACTAATATCACCTTAAAAGATGACATACATCTGCAAGGAGTACATACCGAATATTATCCAAATCGATCCAAGCGTTCTGTTGTTATGGATAAAATAACTTTTTTTTTTCAAGAACTTTGAAGCTGAATACTAGCTAAACGAAATGTAATTGTATATAGGTAAGTTTAGTTATATCGTCTTATTTTCGAACCAGGAATCTGTGGTTAAGCGATGTCCACGCATTTCAGGGACACCCTGTATACATAGGTCCTAAAATTCTTTGTTTCTGAGATACAGAGTGCGTCACAATTTTCTAAAAAATAAAGGTTTCATTTATTTATTTCCGAACTGTTGAAAATATTCAAACCAAAATTGGCACACAAGACACATGGACAGAGCATAAGATCCATGGCAACCATAATTTTTGTACACAGTCAAAATACATTTTTCGCGAAATAAATGACAAAAATCTAGTTTGCGGCCGCACAGTAACAGAAACGAAAAAAAGTCTAGAGACATTTTTTGTTCAGAATTGAATGCTCCATCGAAAGTATATTTCGAATATTTAATTCGGGGTCGTACTCTTTTTATTTATCAAATTAGTAGAACGGATTACCCATATCTCCGCCACTGGTTGATTAAAAAAATTGATATTCTTCAATCTTGTGGCCCTCTGTCCTTGTATCTTGTGTACCAATTTTGGTTTGAATTATTGCTACAGTTTGGAAATAAATAAATAAAAACTTTATTTTTTAGAAAACTTTAACGCCCTGTATCTCAGAAACAAAGAATTTTAGGAACTACGTTTATAGGAGCAACCCGCCTTAAAATGTGTTTTTCTACAAAATGTCAAAGTCATTAAACCTGGGACACCCTGTATATAGAATTTTTTGCTAATACTTGTTTTAGATGTTTCTTGAATTGTGTATTTCGCAGGTTTATAAAGTGATACGGTAAAAGATTATACAGAGACCAACCAGCTACTATTGGTGATTTAAAATAAAACTGATGTTGAGGCCTATTTTTTAAATATATTTTATTACGACATCGCGTAGAGTAGGTACGAGTGAGTGTCGGTGTGCTTGCTGAAGTTTTTTCTTCTAAAGTGAATGTATTATAACATAGCAGATTTTGGATATGTAATCAGATTGTACAGTCAAGATATTATAGTCACAAAATATTGGTCTGCACGATTGATTATACTCTAGATGAAATATTAATCTTAAGATTCTCTTTTGGATGATAAACACTCTTTTCCAATTTTTAGCCTGGCCCCATAAGATTATGCTGTAATTGATTACTGAATGCACAGTAGCATAATAAACATTAAGCACCTGGTGACCTGTTCAGTACTAAACGTCTTCCTCAACTGAGAGATGAGATAATAACTTTTGTTTAATTTACTACATACGCCATAGATATTAACAGACCATCTACGTTTTTATCGATGATTATTCCAAGAAAACTTACACTATCTTCACACTTAATTGATTGTTCAAATACAACATTAATATTACATGGTTTTTTCCACTTATTATGAAACTCTGTACATTTACTTTTGCCATAATTTACAATTAATTTATTTGTTTGACACCATGATATGAATTGTTCTGATTATATTGGGAGGTAAGTCATTAACGAAGATTAATCACATAAGTGGCCCCAACACGCTTCCAATCGATCTCATTGATTAGTATTTCTAAAAGTTCCACATAAATTCGTTGAAAGAAATAACTGCAGTCTTGATAAGCAAAGCATATTTTTATTCTTCTTAAACGGCTTAAATTTGAAAAATCGAGAAGAACAGGTTCCAAAAAAGAAGACCGTTTAGTACACAAACTGTAAAACATCTAAAAACATTGTTAATTATCTACTTAGTTATTTGTTTTTCTAACCCGAATAGTTTTTGAAATAATTAAAAGTTTTTTAATAGGTTAAAATGCTTATTAAGGCTGCTACAGTTAAATTTGATTTGATTGGTGACAGCCTTAATAATAAGTATTTTAGCCTAAATCATTCGGATTAGAAACAAAATCTGTAGGTTTTTGATTAATCTTAAAATGTAATAATAAATGAATATCTACAATATAATAATATAATATACTATTTAAACTTGAACATTGTCCTCGTTTCTTAGAACACTCTGTATAACACAAAAGACAATAAACAAAATTGGTGGGTCCAAGCGATTTTTAATAAAACGAACACGATAACTTTTATTGACGTGTTTCCAGATTTTACGTGCTTGCTGTATACTGATCATAACTTATTTTGTGTTTAATGTTAGGTAATATGTAGTTTAATATTCTAAGCCTCAAGTTTTGTATGTGGTACATTTCTTTTTCATTTTTTTATCTCAGGTATCACATATCAATTATATTTACTTAACTAATCCTGATTTGATAACGTTTTATTTATTTTCATTTACCTTTGTTACTAAAACATTTACGATTATCAGTATCTATATTAACATAGAAAATAATATCAAAACTATTGTCAACTTAAAAGATAAGATATTTAATCTAAGATTAGAAATGGTTTGTGAACGAAAGTTCGTTTATGCGTGAGATACAGATTTAAGATGAATTTTTACAATCGTCGAACTGATAATAATAATACTAAAGTTTATTCAATTAAACAAAATAAAATATTTATGAATTTCACCATATTTTCGATCATTCACACGAATTTAGATTTGAATTGGTTGTTTCATGGAAAATCGTCTATTTTTTTACACCTTTCTTGTCGTACCAGATGCTTTCAATCATCACTTTAACAGGAATACAATGAGTGAAAAAAGATGATAATACCAACTCAAAAGATCCTTGGGTCCTTCATGTATCATGTATTATTATACAGGTGTAAATATTAACAAAAGTACAAAAAATAATACCAGGAAACAATACACCGTTGAATATGGTTTTTTGTCGAGAATCTGATGGTAAATAAAAATACAGGGTGTTGTATTTAAAATATTCGTATAAATTCTATTTAAAGTTCACAAATCACTTTTTGTAGAGTAACATGACATTAGGAATATTAGGATAATATTATCCATCAAATAAATTTTTTCTTTTTTAAAGAATAACTTAGTTATGATAATGATTATGAATGTTATAGTCCGGCCTTGAATTGTATAAAATTTTGGACAAAATAATTAATAATTTGGCAACCACACATCCAATATCAAAAATAATTGCAGGCGTGATATAAATACGGTAGTAGAAGGGAGGCACCTTTTCCCCCCCCCGTTTTGACGTCACGGTGGAGGGGGGGGCATGGCCCGCGTGGGGGACGTATTTTTGACCTTGGGTATTTCCAAGGCCACGCAGATGGTTCTGAACTTTGCTCATGGTCTACGTAGAGGGCGCTGTTTTGACCTTGAGATTTAGTTCGCAACTCTGCTCATGGTCCACGTAGAGGGCGCTGTTTTGACCTTGGACATTTCCAAGGCCACGTAGGCTGTTTTGACCTTGGGTGTTTCCAAGGCCACGTAGGCTGTTTTGACCTTGGGTATTTCCAAGGCCACGTAGATGGCTCTGTTTTGACCTTGGGTATTTCCAAGACCATGTAGATGGCACTGTTTTGACCTTGGATATTTCCAAGGCCACGTAGATGGCGCTGTTTTGACCTTGGGTATTTCCAAGGCCACGTAGATGGCGCTGTTGACGTAATTTATCTTTAGGGATGATTTTGGATGCTGGATGGCTTTTCTGGATGCTGGATGGCTTTTCTGGATGCTGTATGGCTTTTCTGGATGCTGGATGCCTTTTGGTTTTTGGTTTCTTAATGCCCTTTTGGTTTCTGTTTTCTTAATGCCTTTTTGGCTTTTCTGGTTTCTTAATGCCTTTTTGGCTTTTCTGGATGAGTTTCTGAATGTCTTTTTGGCTTTCTGGATATTTTTCTTAACGCCTTTTTGCCTTTCTCGGATGATTTCCTGAATGCCTTTTTGGCTTTTCTAGATTCTGAACTTTGCTCAAGGTCCACGTAGAGGGCAGCGTTTTGACCTTGAAATTTGCTTCTGAACTCTGCGCATGCCCACGTGAGGGCGCTGTTTGGGCATCGAGATTTGGTTCTGAACTTTGCTAAGGTAGATTTCGTTCTGAACTTCGCTATCATTGGAATTTCCAGGACTGATTACGTCATTGGGTAAAAGATTATGTAAATATGTGCAATTTATTTGTCGGCCATTGTTGTTATTTTTATGGTAATTTTGAATTTGTTAGTCATTTTGTGGCGGCAAATTTGATTTTTCGTTTTAATTACGCAATTTGAGATTTGATTAAATGAATAAGATGCTGTAGTGTCCGTTTAGATACGACTAGCAATTTGAGATTTGTTTAAATAAGATGCATTGAGATTTGCTTAAATAAGATGTTGTTAGTGTAATTATGTATGAGGATTTTCAATTACCTACGGAATTAGAAATTTGATTAAATAAATAAGATATTCTGTACTGCCCTTTTAGATACGAATATATTGAGATTAAGTTCTGTAATGTTGTATTAACAAAAAATGAGTGTTTCATTTCCGAAATTTTATGTAACTTAGGTGTATAATTTAGAGAACAGTATGGAAATGTTCAGTTTCATAATAACGATATAATTTGTTATGCCTAAGGGCAGGAATTGTTTACATGCAATAAGGTCTAAGGCTAGAAAAATATTTATTAGATTTGATTAAATAAATAAATAAATCATTTAATGTCTTTTGGTTTCGGATGTATTTACAGACATGTATTTCTGTTTTTCAACTTGTACAATTTAGAGACAAATAGACAAAAAGAATTTATTTTGCTAAAAAATTCTTCAAAATTGGTATTAGGTACTTCAATACGAAAAATTGATCCAATTATCACAAAAGAAAACAAGGTATCTTTTAAAGAAAGCATAAATTTACTGTATTATCAGAGATGTCATAAAAATACGACTAAACACATCCTTTGATTTTAGCGATTCATTAAACAGTGTACGTGTATGACTCATTTCGGTCTGTATTGCAAATTTTTGTTTGTCAAATTGTATTGTTCACGTAGGTACCTACGATGCGTTATTTTTATTTCTATCTCTCTCTCTATCATTATCTCTTATATACATTACATATTAATGAGTTTAATCAAAATTACTAAATTTGTACCATTATAAATGCCTTTTTGGTCTTTCTGGAGGACTTCCTCAATGCCCTTTTGACTTTCCTGGATGTCCCCTTTGGATAACGTCCTTTTGGCTTTCTGGATACCTTTTTGGCTTTCCTGGATGTTTTTCTTAATGACTTTTTGGCTTTTCTGGATAATTTTCTGAATACCTTTTTGGCTTTCCCAGATGATTCCCTGAGTGTCTTTTTGGCTTTTCTGGACGCCCTTCTGTTGTAAAACATTTTATGCTTTTGTATACACTTTGTCATTTTTGAAATAAAAACATCGTATCTCCTGAATTAGTTTTCTTAGAAGTATGTCCACGAATCAAAACTAAGAAACAAAAATACTTAAGTCGGAATCTATTTCTATTTTCACCTTAAATTGCGAAATGTTTGGAATTCTTTATGTTGTTGCATACTCCCTTTTTCTGAAAATGTTGTGAGAAAACAATTTTTTAAAGTGTCTTGATCAGCCATTTTTTGTAAACAATGTTCGGTGCGCACGACAATATTTACGTTGCGCACAACATAATTTACGGTGCGCACAACATAATTTATGGTGCGCACAACATAATTTACAGTGCGCACAACAATATTTTCGGTGCGCACAACAATATTTACGGTGCGCACAACATAATTTATGGTGCGCACGACAATATTTTCGGTGCGCACAACACCATTTACGGTGCGCAACCCCAAATTTTCGGTGCGCACGATTAGCCATTTTACTTTTGGTGGGAATTTTGATTTTTGCAGCCATTTTGGTTTTGTCGGTCATATTTAATGGGCAAGCAAGCTGCATACGTGAACTTTGGAAAGAAATACAAGATTTAAACTATAAACAATTGTTGTATCAATCAATCAATTGAAGGAGGCACATTATGGTAAGCGCGTGTGGCCAATACAAATTTCCGATGATCGTTTTCTAATAGCGGTATTGGTAAAATTTCGTACGAATTTCGTAAAGTTTCGTACGAATTTCGTAAAGTTTCGTACGAATTTCGTTAAGTTTGGCTGCTTTTTTGATATGTACAATGTGAAAAATATAAACTAAATCATATGTTTGAAGCATGTTAGGTACATTTTGCCTTTTTGGCTTTCTGAATGCCCTTTCGGCTTTTTCGGATAACTTCCATAAAGACTTTTTGGGTTTCCTGGATGACGTAATCCGTTACTAGATTATAGATTAGATTAAATAAATCGTGTAGTACCTTTTTTGGGTTTGAGGAAGAGTCATCCAGGAAACCCAAAAAGTCTTTATGGAAGTTATCCGAAAAAGCCGAAAGGGCATTCAGAAAGCCAAAAAGGCAAAATGTACCTAACATGCTTCAAACATATGATTTAGTTTATATTTTTCACATTGTACATATCAAAAAAGCAGCCAAACTTAACGAAATTCGTACGAAACTTTACGAAATTCGTACGAAACTTTACGAAATTCGTACGAAATTTTACCAATACCGCTATTAGAAAACGATCATCGGAAATTTGTATTGGCCACACGCGCTTACCATAATGTGCCTCCTTCAATTGATTGATTGATACAACAATTGTTTATAGTTTAAATCTTGTATTTCTTTTCAAAGTTCACGTATGCAGCTTGCTTGCCCATTAAATATGACCGACAAAACCAAAATGGCTGCAAAAATCAAAATTCCCACCAAAAGTAAAATGGCTAATCGTGCGCACCGAAAATTTGGGGTTGCGCACCGTAAATGGTGTTGTGCGCACCGAAAATATTGTCGTGCGCACCATAAATTATGTTGTGCGCACCGTAAATATTGTTGTGCGCACCGAAAATATTGTTGAGCGCACTGTAAATTATGTTGTGCGCACCATAAATTATGTTGTGCGCACCGTAAATTATGTTGTGCGCAACGTAAATATTGTCGTGCGCACCGAACATTGTTTACAAAAAATGGCTGATCAAGACACTTTAAAAAATTGTTTTCTCACAACATTTTCAGAAAAAGGGAGTATGCAACAACATAAAGAATTCCAAACATTTCGCAATTTAAGGTGAAAATAGAAATAGATTCCGACTTAAGTATTTTTGTTTCTTAGTTTTGATTCGTGGACATACTTCTAAGAAAACTAATTCAGGAGATACGATGTTTTTATTTCAAAAATGACAAAGTGTATACAAAAGCATAAAATGTTTTACAACAGAAGGGCGTCCAGAAAAGCCAAAAAGACACTCAGGGAATCATCTGGGAAAGCCAAAAAGGTATTCAGAAAATTATCCAGAAAAGCCAAAAAGTCATTAAGAAAAACATCCAGGAAAGCCAAAAAGGTATCCAGAAAGCCAAAAGGACGTTATCCAAAGGGGACATCCAGGAAAGTCAAAAGGGCATTGAGGAAGTCCTCCAGAAAGACCAAAAAGGCATTTATAATGGTACAAATTTAGTAATTTTGATTAAACTCATTAATATGTAATGTATATAAGAGATAATGATAGAGAGAGAGATAGAAATAAAAATAACGCATCGTAGGTACCTACGTGAACAATACAATTTGACAAACAAAAATTTGCAATACAGACCGAAATGAGTCATACACGTACACTGTTTAATGAATCGCTAAAATCAAAGGATGTGTTTAGTCGTATTTTTATGACATCTCTGATAATACAGTAAATTTATGCTTTCTTTAAAAGATACCTTGTTTTCTTTTGTGATAATTGGATCAATTTTTCGTATTGAAGTACCTAATACCAATTTTGAAGAATTTTTTAGCAAAATAAATTCTTTTTGTCTATTTGTCTCTAAATTGTACAAGTTGAAAAACAGAAATACATGTCTGTAAATACATCCGA
This sequence comes from Pyrocoelia pectoralis, assembly GCA_036250285.1. NCBI lineage: Eukaryota > Metazoa > Arthropoda > Insecta > Coleoptera > Lampyridae > Pyrocoelia > Pyrocoelia pectoralis. The sequence goes on from CM070075.1 coordinate 52,333,641, forward strand.
AACCAAAAGACATTAAATGATTTATTTATTTATTTAATCAAATCTAATAAATATTTTTCTAGCCTTAGACCTTATTGCATGTAAACAATTCCTGCCCTTAGGCATAACAAATTATATCGTTATTATGAAACTGAACATTTCCATACTGTTCTCTAAATTATACACCTAAGTTACATAAAATTTCGGAAATGAAACACTCATTTTTTGTTAATACAACATTACAGAACTTAATCTCAATATATTCGTATCTAAAAGGGCAGTACAGAATATCTTATTTATTTAATCAAATTTCTAATTCCGTAGGTAATTGAAAATCCTCATACATAATTACACTAACAACATCTTATTTAAGCAAATCTCAATGCATCTTATTTAAACAAATCTCAAATTGCTAGTCGTATCTAAACGGACACTACAGCATCTTATTCATTTAATCAAATCTCAAATTGCGTAATTAAAACGAAAAATCAAATTTGCCGCCACAAAATGACTAACAAATTCAAAATTACCATAAAAATAACAACAATGGCCGACAAATAAATTGCACATATTTACATAATCTTTTACCCAATGACGTAATCAGTCCTGGAAATTCCAATGATAGCGAAGTTCAGAACGAAATCTACCTTAGCAAAGTTCAGAACCAAATCTCGATGCCCAAACAGCGCCCTCACGTGGGCATGCGCAGAGTTCAGAAGCAAATTTCAAGGTCAAAACGCTGCCCTCTACGTGGACCTTGAGCAAAGTTCAGAATCTAGAAAAGCCAAAAAGGCATTCAGGAAATCATCCGAGAAAGGCAAAAAGGCGTTAAGAAAAATATCCAGAAAGCCAAAAAGACATTCAGAAACTCATCCAGAAAAGCCAAAAAGGCATTAAGAAACCAGAAAAGCCAAAAAGGCATTAAGAAAACAGAAACCAAAAGGGCATTAAGAAACCAAAAACCAAAAGGCATCCAGCATCCAGAAAAGCCATACAGCATCCAGAAAAGCCATCCAGCATCCAGAAAAGCCATCCAGCATCCAAAATCATCCCTAAAGATAAATTACGTCAACAGCGCCATCTACGTGGCCTTGGAAATACCCAAGGTCAAAACAGCGCCATCTACGTGGCCTTGGAAATATCCAAGGTCAAAACAGTGCCATCTACATGGTCTTGGAAATACCCAAGGTCAAAACAGAGCCATCTACGTGGCCTTGGAAATACCCAAGGTCAAAACAGCCTACGTGGCCTTGGAAACACCCAAGGTCAAAACAGCCTACGTGGCCTTGGAAATGTCCAAGGTCAAAACAGCGCCCTCTACGTGGACCATGAGCAGAGTTGCGAACTAAATCTCAAGGTCAAAACAGCGCCCTCTACGTAGACCATGAGCAAAGTTCAGAACCATCTGCGTGGCCTTGGAAATACCCAAGGTCAAAAATACGTCCCCCACGTGGGCCATGCCCCCCCCCCCCCCACCGTGACGTCAAAACGGGGGGGGAAAAGGTGCCTCCCTTCTACTTACGGTTGGTCGATATATTATATAAAGGAAAAAAATACAGTGTGCCGTTTAAAAAAAAGTGGCATTTTCCTGTCAGGTGAAAATGAAACATTTGTCGATATAAAGATATTTTTAAAAGATGCACATTTCAAATCAAGGAAACCTTTATTTGAAACGTTTTTCTGTATCTTCAACCCACATTGAGTTATCGACCGATTACTGAGCAGTGGGACACTCTGTATACATATTCGTGTTTTTCGTTCTTTATGGTATATCTACCAGGTGTCAATTTGAAAACTTCGAAGGATACCCTGTTCAAGTCACCAGCCGTTGCACGTTATAGCTCAAAACTTACTAAATCAATGACGTGTAATCAGCGTTGTCAAGTGTACGTGTTGTCAAACTGTTTGCTTATAATTATTTTTAGGTTAGAAACAAATAGATACTCTATACTTATGTAATAATAAAATACCTCAACTAATGTAAACATAAACGAAATAAGAGTACTGAAAAGTACTGTTTTTATGGAATATTGTCTCCTTTAATTTAATCACTTAAGTTTGTTCTCCTTGGACAGGAGCCTTCAAGAGGAGCTATGTGTGGTGCAGGTTATTTATCCACGTGTTTCACCCACGAATTTTTTGTTGCCCCGAAGAAGGCTACACTGTCGTAGCCGAAACGTCGGCCTTTCTCAAAACACGTGGATAAATAACCTGCACCACACATAGCTCCTCTTGAAGGCTCCTGTCCAAGGAGAACAAACGTACCTACTGTTTTTAGTAAGCCAATTTAAAAAAAAATAGGTTAAGTGCGTATCGGTGAATTTAATAAAGTAAACAAAATTTGACGTGACAACATCGAGATATTTTATGAATGTATATTCGCACTACGCTTTAAGTTGTAAATACGTACTGCAAAGTGTGCGACAAGGATAAAATATGGTCGCTAACCCTACAAGATTAATGAGTTTTAATACCAACTGTACTTACGATGACATTTTGGCTTTAATGCAAATTTTATTAAAGTTGCTTAGTAAATTATAATTATGGTATTGGTACCTATACGAATAATGACGTGCAACGGCTGGTCACTTGAATAAGGTATAAGGGTATAAGTAAAATTTCTCGAACCGTTTCTACGACCTATGACAGCAATCTTCTGTAACCCTCCCCTTGTGTTCCAGCCCTCTCATCCCTATTTTTTAAATTCCACCATCCCATGCGTGGCATATCACACGTTACAAATGCTATTCATAATATACATAATATTGTTTCTTTATCAGAGGATTTTATATTAAAGAGGCTTTCAGAAAACTTGTGTTTGTAGAATTCTCAATAATACATTTTTTTATTGATGTCCTATTTTAGCCTTTTAAACCACGCCCCAGCGTGTTTAAGGCCGGCCGCACATTGAGTGCAGCACAGCACAGCATACCACAGCGCAGCAGAGGATTTTGTAACCCATGGAATTAAATGGAAATAATCCTCTGCCGCTACTACGTCTCGGCTGCGTGCAATATGCGGTGTTCGCTTTAATTCCATAGGTTACAAAATCCTCTACTGCGCTGTGCTATGCTGTGCTGCGCTCAATGTGCGGCCGGCGTAAATCACACTTTTTAAAACGCGCGTGTTTTAAAGTTGCCATGCCAACATCAACAAATTTGAAAAACGGGAATTCTATTGGTTATTGATCTGACAGGAGTAATTTGTTACGTCAAATAAAATGACAGATTGCAAATGAATTTCCGTTTTTCTCATTTCCATGACAACGAAAGGTATACTGATTTCACATACGAATTCAACCATTTCACATTATTAGTTCTTATTTCCATTTTAATACCAGATTTCAAAGTGAACCAATAAAAAAAAATAGCGTAAAGTATTCGTGGATAAATGGTCTTTAAAACACTTGCTCTATTTCGCAACTCACGCGTGTTTTAAAGACCTGTTTATCCACTTATACTTTAATATACTATTTGTAAATGCTTGATGTTAAGTAGGCGCCTTTTTATTAAAATTTGACATCTATCATTGTGTCATTATAACTACCTATTGGTAAAGACACAGAAGACATAATACAGAAGCGACACTCGTTTGATGTTCGTTTGACAAATTCTGGTGACCTTCGCCATTTTGTTGTTAGTTTCTTTACGTGGGAAATTTAAAAACACTTTAGTTTTCAGCATTAATCTACTTCTCTGGATGGCAACGATATTTCGCAAATGTAAACTATTAAATTTGCGAAATATCGTTGCCATCCAGAGAAGTAGATTAATGCTGAAAACTAAAGTGTTTTTAAATTTCCCACGTAAAGAAACTAACAACAAAATGGCGAAGGTCACCAGGATTTGTCAAACGAACATCAAACGAGTGTCGCTTCTGTATTATGTCTTCTGTGGTAAAGATAAGCTGTTTTTGGAAAAGAGTACCTAATTTGACATTTAAAACACTATAGGTATTTGAATAAATTGATTTAAATACTATTTTCCGTATAATTGGAAAAATTATCGATTAATTAACATTTTGTTTGGTACTGATGAATAGCATTTTTAAAGAGCTTTCCAATGATGTATGACACATGGGCAGGAGTGGGCGTCCAAAGTACTTGTATTGAAAATAGAGTATTTGAAATACATTTGTATTTGTATTTTGTGTTTGATGATTTTTCCCTAAAGTATTTTGCATTTCAAATACTCTCTTATGAGTATTTTGAATTTTGCATTTGAAATACATTAATGTATGTATTTTGCCCACCGCAATGTTAACGATAGGTTCAGAGTGACTTCTAAGTACACATTTTCAAGAACCTACCTGTAAAACTTTCCTAGAAACGTCTAACTAAATCTCTCAAAAAAAACCCGTATGCGTATAATAGGTATTTTTGTATTTCAAATATTGTATTTGTATTTTGTATTTTTAAAAATAATATAAAAGTATCTCGTATTTTGTATTTCAAATACATTTCTAGGAATATTTTGTAATTTGTATTTGAAATACGTTAGTGCATGTATTTTGCTCAGCCCTGCACATGGAGTAGTGCTATTTAAAAAAGTAGGGGTGAGCCTAAGGGATGAGTTGCAGAAGATTTCTATATGAGTCATATTGCCCCCCCCCCCCAATGTTCCAGAATCGTTTTCGAAAAATCAATCGTACTTACCTTACAGCTTCGAAGATATGAAGTCTGGCAGGTTTTCAAAATGACACCTGGTATAAAAATTTCCCAAACAAATTACTTAAAGTGAATTGTTTAATTTATCAGTTGTTTGTTACAAATTGAAATTAGATAAAATTGAAAAATGATTAGTTAATATTATCATAGTACCAAGGTCATCTAATCATGTGGCGACGGAAATATCTGGTTTGTGGTATTTGACTGGTGTGGTATAAGTTGTGATAATTAACAGTGGTTCAATGGTCATATTTGAACAAGTTCAAATCATATTCTCAAATAACACCAATAGCGAAGAACTTATGCTTTTAAAATAAACTAGTGTAAAAGGTTGTTCAAAAAATTCATTATTAATTGAATGCTTACTAACGACGCGATGTACAAATACGAGTATATCTGTCCAAAAAATGTGGCAAATATATTTCTTTCAAAATGTATGCTATTTATTCCGTGACCACACTAACTGTACCGAGTGGTCCAAATTGGACACTTTCTTATGGAAATCCATCGCGATAGACAGTTGTTATACAGGGTGTTTGGTTTTTTTGTGTACGATCCTACACTGCATTTTTTCATACAGACCACCCGGTATATTTTGGGGTTTTTAAAAAGAGAGTAAAATTTTCGAAATTTGGACGAATCACTCGGTATATTTATGTTAAACATTATTTGCATATTAATAGTTGCACACCTAGAGAGTATAAGATATCATGGTGAAGGTCCGGACGGAAAAGTGACGGCATTAGCGCGTTCACTTCTGTGAACCACGCCAAAGCACACGCAGACTAACTGTATGTTGCCATACTTGCTTAACTAGTAGTATATTATTCAACGAATAGCTATTACTCACGAAGAGAAGTTTGCTACACGAACCGAAGGCGAGTGTCGTAATTCATCAGAGTGATCTGCCAACCTTACCGTAATCATTCTGACATCGTGATAATGTTAATAAACAAATAAACATATTGTGCAACCTAATAAAGTATGTACTTTATTAAAATTATTAATTGTCAAGTGATGACAAATTATATACCGAATAACTTTTATTTGAAACATTTTCCTATAAAATGGGTATTTGGTATGATACCTAAAATATTTTATACTTTTGACACTATAATAGATATAATATACTTTTTTAGGTATTATACCTAAATTGGACCGAAATAATCTCGTGAGGTCGAACATGACAGACGTACTTTCCGAGGTAAAGAATTTTTTTGTCAAGCGATTAGTGATAGTGTTAAGGCGTTGAGTGAAAAGTTATAAAGAGGCGAAACTACAGTCGTTGTAACGTAGCTCCTGATGGGTCTAAGAGTTGGGTCTGATATTTGACTAAGTATCTCACTCGACGGTTCAGTACCGATACGAGTAAGAGTGACACAGCAATAGGGTACGCAATTTGGCATTATAGTTTCGCCGTTGATGGTTTCGCTTCTTTATACTTTTCACGTACTCAACGGTAAGGATAGGCAGGTGTAGATATTTAATCATGGACGGGCACAGGTGTGCGGTTAGCGCGAATAAAGCGTAGCGATAACGGGCTGTCCAGGTGTAAGTCACACGTGCGTTTCGTTTAAATAAATTTTCCGTTTAGACTTTTATATACCGGTGCGTAGATAGCGTTAATAAAACGTATTGTGTTCATTTTAACTTCTCAGTACAATTGGTATAAAGAAATTTTTACGGGTGATGATCTGATGGATAAGTAGTTTGAGTACTAAATTAGTAAGCCATTCAGTTTTTGCGAGCAGTTCATTTGGATCGGATTTAACTCGGTAATTTTAAACAGGATTTATTGAAATACATATTTTTTATAGTGTTTATGAATTTCAAATTTATTTTTAAGCAATTTTTTTACTATTGAATAATTACTTTACCTTAAATATTAATTTTTAAAAGTTACAATATTTTTAAATTGAACAATTTTTAAATTGATTGATGTTATTTTATTAATCTCAGGGGGGCGAGCCCCCCCCCCCCCCCCCGAATGTGGACTGGACTGTGGGCGCCATCATTAAACCTCAATAAAATACCTTGGACCGTCGGTTTAAGCACAAATGAAAAAAAATTAAGCTAAACTTTCTATAATAAACTAATAATATAATAATACAGGGTGGGCCATTGAAAAGGAAACACGCCTGTCTTGGGACACTTAGACCAGTTTCTTAAAAAAACGCTCGAACACCTCGATTCTTGATTTTTGGGGGACCACTTGTGATGTCAAAGCTGACATTAACACATCAACCCCCTAGCCCAAATTAGTTTTATTCAATTTTTTAATAAATTTACGCAACGGAACCAGGGTCTCTGGAAGAGTAGCGTCGATGCATTATTGAAGAATGTCGCCAAATTACGCCACAGATCCTCCAAAATGTAAGGAAACGTTTCGAGCAGAATTTGTATCATTGTATGGAAGTTGGTGGCGCACAATTTGATCATTTGTTGAATTGATAAAAATTTCTTCTGGCGTTGAATTTTGATGTTTAAATTTTTTTTTCACTAAAATTTTTGTAAACCTAAAAACAATCATGCACTCACAATACTCACATATAGAATCAAGAGACCTGTAAAATGAGGAGTCACTCGACCACCTTACCGTAATTTTTGTTTTTGTTGGGGGTTGTTGGAAGGAAGGAATAAGAAGCGGTTTATCTGCTCCGTTTATAATATTCCAGGTATACCAGTTGGCAATGCAAGTGGAAGGTCTGGGTGAAATGGTGTTAAAACTCTAGGAATTTCGTTTTTCAACTGTATGAATGAGTCGATGAACAGTGGAACCCGCGATGTTTTTGTAAAAGTAATTTCAGTGGGTAAGTTAGTGTTTGTTGAGGTATTTGGTATAAACTTGGAGTAATAAGTCACCATTCCTAAAAATCTCTCGACGTCGTCTAGTCGTCTTATGCATTCATGATTGCAGTGACTTTGGTGGGGTCTTTGGATGTCTTTCCTTGTTCAATATGAGATACTGAACTTTTGTTTTAAAAAATTCACATTTTTCTTTATTGAGAAGCAGGTCAAATTTTTGCAACCGATCAAGACAGGTAATTAGGTCTCGTGATTTAGCATGAACTATTTTTATGTTATCGAAGTATGTTGTAACGCCTTTAAGACCAGTCAGCACTTTGTCGATCACAAGATGGACTTCATTTGGTACAGCCTTCATGCCAAATGAGAGGCGAGATTAAAAGAATAACCAACCTTTATGAGTAATAATCGTTTGAATGTTAGCGCTTTCTTTGTCGACTGGGACGTGAAGATATGCTTTCACAAGATCGTATTATACTATCTTGAAGTTTAGTACTTATTCTGGTTTAGTTGTTGAACCTTTTTCATTAATCTTTTTAGGCAGACTTTTTCAAAGTGACCTAGTTTGGCACAGAATCTACATTTTAAATTAGTTGACTCAATGCTTTGAATTATGGTTATTTTTAACACACTAGACAGAGACCTTCGATTGCAAGGTGTTTTAGGTTGAAACGAGATTTGTATTGCGGTGAAGGACTTCTTTGTTATTCTCTATGTCTTGAATGTGTTGACTCTCTAGCTAGACCTTGAACTGTAGAAGCTGTTGGAACTGTTCTGCGTTCATTTTTGAAGGTTATGTAGTTAGATAATAAAATTTGTTAAATTTCGACACAAAATTAGGATTTGAAAGTTGAATACTAAAGTCGGATTCACCGGTTTTTAGGTATGACTCATCGCTACAAATCGTATGCATCAATGCAGACGCTCGGTATGTCGTAACTAATAAATAATTCCTACTGTCAATTTTTGTGTAATCTGTCAATCCAGTTCGATCAGCTGTTTCAACGCACGGACATACGTTTCATTGCTTGCCAATGAACTGTATACTGGTACGTATAGTATACAGTTCATTGTTGCTTGCACATAAAATAAACGGAACGACATACGTTTCTCAATTGCATTTTACTGATACTTTTATTTACAGAAACAGAAAACAATGTCACGTCGATTATCATACTGTACTGCAATGAGTCATACCTAAAACCCGGTGAATCCAACTATATACTTTATACCTACTATAGTAGAATTGCCGAACAGATGAAAACAGGCTCCTCCCACAAATGCATTTGTAATAGGTTAATTCAAAATACGCGGGAAAATTACATTGAAAGTCTGATGCACTTCCCCAAATTTAGTTTCTGTCACAAAACAAGTTTTGTGGTTTCTATTAAAATACCTAACAACTAACAAAATAAAATTATAGGTTAAGTAATAGGTCTATTATGATGGATCTTTCGCCACCAAAAAAACGTATATCGAAACATTTATCAGTGTCTGATAAAGTGTATGTAAATCTGACTTAACATAATTCAGCCCCTTTTTGTAGTAGGAGGAGCCTGTTTCCATCTGTTCGGCAATTCTACTATAACTATAATTTTAATAGTTTTAAAGGTTTGAATTATGTTGATTTTTATAGAAAGGATACTTTTAATACGCAAAAGTTTGATGTAATCACTTTTTTTAACACAAATGTTTATTTTATCCACTATTATTTATTTTTCTCATCGTTGCCAATTTGTTATGTTCCTATTTAGAATAAAATAACCACTAAGTATTAATAATATTGAATAGACTTTTATGTAATAAAGGAAACATTAAGAATAACGACATAATCAACTATCGCCTCTCCCGATCCCGATCTCGACATTCATGTTCGGCATGATTCGATAGTTATATTCATTCACAACAGTTAATACGCAAATTACAAATTACCTTGATGTTATATTATTGTTTGTTAGGCTTGTTTGACACGTATGCGGTTCCATTCGGTTTGGTTCTTTTTCGGTCGCTGCCGACAAGTGTGCTTCGGTTTCTATTCGGCTAATAGAAACAGTATAGCACCAAATACTCCTTCGACACGAAACGGTTCATCAGGTTTGTTCACACATGCGCCATCCAGTTTCTGTTTTAACCTGGTAGGGAGTGGATCTTTATAAATTTTATTTAAATATGATTCGGTTGCAACCGAAAACGAACCGAACCGAATGGAACTGCATACGCATAGGTACGTTTAAAACAGATCTTACCCAGCAGAGGGACATGTAAACCAAGAAATTTATCCAAAAACTATAAACGTTGCAAGAAAAATCGAAATTCATTGGTGCTGAAAAATAGATTATAGTCAAATGCTCTTATATTACCTTTTCAAAGAAAAAGAAGAAATAGAGGGTATACTGAATGAAAAAATGCATGTCAAATCTGTAAACCTGACAAAAAAAATCGTAGAAATCACTATATAATAACCGAGACGTGTGTATACAGGGTATACCACGGAACCGGTTCATTAGAAGTTTCTGGAGTCCCTTATTAGTTATGAATTTGAAACTTTCAGGTTAAGGATAACCCATAGCCTTCTTTTGATCTAAAATATTGTCGATGTTGTACAACTTCCGGAAGGACCGGAAGTCGCCATTCATCTTCTTATTTTAAATGGAACCCCCTGTATATTATTGCATTTTTGGATTATACAATCGATTCTGCGTTAATCTGTATTAGATTATCCTATACCTATCTTCAACTGTTTTTGAGATATTATGATTTTTTTGAAAAATTTGCGCTTTGCGGAGGGATGTTTAATAGCCCACCTTTTGCTCATCTTTGAACGCAAAACATTCATACTTTACAAACACGAAGTAAAACCATAAGGGTTCACAAAATGCATTTGCAAACCTATCACAGATTATACAGGGCGTTCAAAATTAGTGGCAAAGTTAAAAAACTTCAAACTCCAAAAAGTCATTTTTTTCAAATGGAACACCCCGTATATTTTTACATATTTGGAAAGCGATTTAATTTACGCATCGATAAACTATAGGTATCCCTATACCTATCTTTAGCGGTTTTGTAGTTATTAACACTTTTTATCTAATATTGATTAAAACTGCACTCAAAACCTATGCACATTTGAAAGTAGGCTGTGAGCCTGTGAGTATGCGAAAATAAAATACGGTAATGAACGTCTAACAGGGTTGAGTGCAAGAACAGGTCTCTACTTTTTTTGTAGACACCTGAACTCCCTTCTTTTGAGAACAAGTGTGCAGTTTTAACGTATTTTGAACAATCTTATGTAATTTAATAGTTTGCTCTCAATAAAAGGTATTATTATTATTATACTTCGGTTTTTATCGATACTTAGGCCAAGCCTGGTTAACTAACCGCACGGATCGAAATCAAGTAAGTATTATTACTATTATTATTATTATTATCATTATTAGTATGATTAGACAAACGAATGTTTATCTGGATGTCATGCTCATTAAAGCAAACAGGTGGTAAACAGTAAACAATTTTATAAAATGGAAGCAGTTAACGCATATTCCAATACTGATATTTTGAATTTATTTTATATCCATTAAAGTCATTTTTATTTGTTTGTTGCATAAATAAGATCATTAAATTCGTTTTCCAAAGTAATTGTTTTTCCTGTTGTCATACTCACAGCCTGCTTTCAAATGTGCATAGGTTTTAAGGGCAGTTTTAATCATTATTAGATAAAAAGTGTTAATAACTACAAAACCGCTAAAGATAGGTATCGGGATACCTCTAGTTTATCGATGCGTAAATTAAATAGCCTTTCAAATATGTAAAAATATACGGGGTGTTCCATTTGAAAAAAATGACTTTTTGGTGTTTGAAGTTTTTTAACTTTGCCACTAATTTTGAACGCCCTGTATAATCTGTGATAGGTTAGCAAATGCATTTTGTGAACCCTTATTGTTTTACTTCGTGTTTGTAAAGTATGAATGTTTTGCGTTCAAAGATGAGCAAAAGGTGGGCTATTAAACATCCCTCCGCAAAGCGCAAATTTTTCAAAAAAATCATAATATCTCAAAAACAGTTGAAGATAGGTATAGGATAATCTAATACAATGTTACGCAGAATCGATTGTATAATCCAAAAATGCAATAATATACAGGGGGTTCCATTTAAAATAAGAAGATGAATGGCGACTTCCGGTCCTTCCGGAAGTTGTACAACATCGACAATATTTTAGAACAAAAGAATGCTATGGGTTATCCTTAACCTGAAAGTTTCAAATTCATAACTAATAAGGGACCCCAGAAACTTCTAATGAACCGGTTCCGTGGTATACCCTGTATGTTTGTGTTGCTGTGCACTTTTCCGACAGTCGACGAATGCGGATGTGATATTTTAAAACCAAAGCTATTATAAATTTATAACCTATAACCTACAAATTAATGCTACAAGCTACAATAATTATAGATACCCCGCAAACTACGTAAATATCTGCACTAATTTTTTTCAAAGTAAGTTTTAAACATTTTAGTATAAAAGTCTGTCATCTTATTCAAGCGGTATTTGTGTCTAAATATATTTTCTTTACTTAGAAAATACGTTCAAAGTTTCCTTATGGAGATTACGTGTAAAATAGAATTCGCTATTTGTGCTTATTTTTGGGTGAAAATTTTGTGTAAACATGCAAAGTTTGTCTGTCCGAGGTCCTTAACCCATTTCCAACATTAAAACAATGCCAGAGTATTTTCGCGAAAATTTTCAAAATGACAAGTATCGGAAACTTTTTCTCGATAACATGGAAATTTAATTAGTAAAAAGTAGTAACAGCATTCATCGTAGACTAATTTATGTGTCCCGATACCTTCTTTCGGTAACTTTCGAAATGTACATGTTTGTGTGCTTATTTCGAATTTAGAGATTTTGAACGATGAACGATGTCGTAGGTAACATATATAGTCGAATGTTTTCACCGAGAAAAATGTTTTTGTCTACATATTTAACTTAATATCTATTGATGAAAGTAGGTGGCAAGTGTATTGTTACGTTGCACTATACCAAAGAGAATACCTATACTTTGACTATACTTCTAAATATACAACTTATATTGTAATTAAGAGGAAGTAAAATCCATATTTACTGCTGTACATATACGTGTAAATGGTGGCCTTTAGTTAGTGAAATAAACAAAAATTTGAAACTGTTTAAGGTAGAGAAGGTCTTTCTATAAAACAGATGTTATGCAACGTTAGACCAGCTTCTATTTGTACATTTTATGTTTTATGGTATTTTTAGTTTTACTATAGTTAAAGATGAATGTTAAAACGTTCTCCCTAAGGCCATTCGTATTCCCAAAAAGTTGCCAGTGTCCAAATTGAGTTCTTTTACATTCAAAATTCATTCTAAACTATCCTTATGAAGTTCACACGGAATTTGTTATATTTTCGTTAATTTTTGGGCAAAGACTATGTGCAAAGACGTAATTAACATTGTGAAAGGGCCATTATGTATTTTTGGTCTCAAATCTATTCCAAAAAGTTTGCATTTTACATTTTTTTTAATAATTGGTAAAAATTTACTTTAAGTAGGTAGGAACGAATTCGTATATCTTTACCAAATATCAACCCATTTTTGTGATTTTTACGTCAAATGTAAGTAAACGTAATCCTTTATTTTAGTTACTTTAATAACTTGCTAAATTACAGATACCTACAGGGTCAAAAATCTGAAAAGGTACAAAAACGTAAATTTTTTTTCTTTTTTCAAGCAACTAAGCCAGCTCAACAAGGTGTGATATTTTAAAACAAAAGCTATTACAACCTACAATCACAGATACCTCCTCCCCCCAAAGCACGCAAAACGCGAGAATCGCGTGTACCCCCGTTTATAATATAATAACATTAATAACCTTGTTTCCCATGGTTTTATGGTTTCAAACGAAATACATTGGGCAAATCTATGTTGAGGAATTTGGTAATTCATTCGGAATTAATTTACATACTGTAAGAGTGTAACGTAATTGTTTTTAATTATCGTAATTACTCCAATTGAAAAAGTTAATGATATGAAAGTGGACATTCTAAAATTTTCCAAAGTGTAATTCAAAATTGGTCGCAATAGTGGAATTCCAGGGTCGTATTAGTTTAAATATACGTCTGAGTTCCTGTAATGCTTTTGTTACTTGTTTATCCTGGTAGCCAGTGGCGTATGGGGGGGGTCGACCCCCCCTCCCCCGAAATTTTGAACAATGAAGTTATTTTGCCGACAAATTCCTTCGCCTTCAAAATTTATCAATATTGCTGTACCGTAGGTAGTGTAGGTATACAATAAAGTGGTTGGATAGTGGATACGCACCACCTTGTTTCTTCGATGAAGTTAGATAGTACGCTTAACTTTTCTCAAATATTTTTGACGACCCCCCCCCCCCCCCCCCAAACAAAAACCTGGGTGCGCCCCTGCTCGTAGCCAAAATGCTACATCCAACCAAAGACCAAAAAACATACTAAAAATCTCTCAGGTTCGTCACTTCCAAACTGTCAAATTCTTGCAAAACTAACGGCAGCAATACCAACACTGCAATACCAACACTTCTATCGCTACATAATTTGTTTAAACAATCGAATGCATCTTAAATCTGCCAAAATAGGAAGCTAAGCCTGCAATAGTATATTAGGCAACAAGTTTAGATAAGTGTTACTAGACGAATGTAGCTCCTTTTGGGTACGAGCGAGTACTTAAAACCCACAAGAGTCTAGTAAAACCACTTTTCTAACGCAGTGCCGTATACTACAAAGCGCTTTCACAGATGAAATCTATTTAAAGGCAAGTGACCGATATGGAATTAACCATTCTAAAAGGAGATTACACAAGTCACGGCAAAAGCAATACAAACGTGAAGATAGAATTCTACATTTGACAACTTTTAGTCAAAACCATGTGATAGCTTAAAATACATAAAATTTCCTTATTGGACATCGATGCAATGCGGTTGGACTTTTTTCCACAAAATTGGTCAATAAATAACGATTTGGGGTCAATTTTGCAATCTAGCAAAAGTCCAAAGTCGGTATGACATCTAGAGAATTGATTGTATCAAATTCTAAAAGTGTGTCGGTCTATTTTTTACCGTTCCCAATCCATACGAACCTCTGTAAGTTGTAACTTCTGTTCCTGTAGCCCTATGATGGACCTGTAAGTCAACGGTCTATAAAAAATTCTGGCAAGTTGCCATGAGACTTCCCTCGTATTAACACTATTTTCAAAATCTAAATATAGCTGAATTCAGAAAAAAATACTCTTTTAAACTACATAAAAAAACTGCAATTTTATCTTATAAAAAAAATTCTGGCAAATTACCACGAAACTTCCCTCGTATTAACACTTTTTTCAAAAAATAAATATAGCACAATATATATATAGTGCTGAACTCAGAAAAAAATACTCTTAACTACATTAAAAACTGCAACTTTATCTTATAAAAAAAATGAGTGCCGTCATTTTAGCTTATACCGGAAGTGACGTCATCAAGGTAATATCAGCATTTTCGTGCAATCGATTGGCGAAAACCGCATTTCGATAACTTTAATAGTTTCTGAGTACAGAGCGTTGCAGTCATTTTTAAAAATGATTTTTTTGACACTTTTTTCAAAAAATAAGTATAGCAACTTTATTTTATAAAAAAATGAGTGTCGCCATTTTAGCTTATACCGGAAATGACGTCATCAAAAGTAATATCAGCATTTTCGAATGCTATCGATTGGCGAAAACCGCATTTCGATAACTTTAATAGTTTCTGAGTATCGCGCGTTGCAAGGAATGTGTACCGACAGACTACAGACGACAGACGGAATTTTTTTTTCATTTTTTGAATCTACGTATTCAGAAACGCAAAGATATGTAAAAATTTGCATAGGTCAATTTTTTTTTGGAACACTAATACAATACTTCTCTTTTTACTTCCCGAGCACGAAATGCGGTTTTCGCCAATCGATTGCATTCGAGCCAAGGACGAAAATGCTGATATTACCTTTGATGACATCACTTCCGGTATAAGCTAAAATGGCGGCACTCATTTTTTTTATAAGATAAAAAAGATAATTCCTAAAGCAGTTTTATTGTTCACACAATCACACATGCTACCAACGACATCGACACCACCTTTTCTCTCATTATGTATCTACGTTAATATAATTTTAGGCTGAGAAGTAAAATAAAAAACTCACAACCTCCAATTTAGCTTGTAATTATTGGCAATTAATTATTTATGACGACGAGTGAAGCGACATGTTTCGGGATCACCGATCCCATTCTCAAGCATCGTTAAAATGTCAGTATTTAAATTACGATTTCTTATAAGATCTAAGCTCAAGGGAAAAAGGTAATCACTATAATCTTAACATTATGGATTGAAATTACATAAAATTGATTGCTTAAAGGGTCCTCGCAATGAGGAATCAAAAGTTAGGCCTGAGGGGCAAAAAGATGAAGACGGATGGATAAAATTATGGAAAAAAATTAACGTGATAGGTGATAGGCTATCACGTTAATTTTTTTTCCATAGTCTTTCAAATCAATGCGCTTGGTCCAGTGATGTTCTATTGCCATTCTTTTTTCTGCCTCTTCTTGTACGCCATTTCATCTAACTGGCCAAAATCGGCATTTGGGGCCAATAATCACGTCCGTTGAATCTGTATTTCTTCCCGGCTTCGACGAATAAGGGGACTGCGATGCGAATTAAAAACGTATTTTATTGATTTTATATTATGAGTTATGACCATACGCGACGTAATCGTGACGAAAGAGAATTTTCTCCTCTGACTTGGGTTGTTTCTGCCGAATTGTTTCTTGTAGGCGTTGAGGTAGGCTGGAACAGTAATTGTTTCTCTTTTTAAGGTAATTAACAAAAAAACACCCCCGTATCTCAAAAAACCGGGATCATAACTTTTTTGGGCATTGGATGGTTTTTGCTCTTCTCGGTTGTCAAACAATCATTGACACGACACTTTTATTATTTTAAAGTCAGACATTTTCAATGTGTATCTTAAAACTTGTACATTGGATAACCGCCATTTTATTAATTGTAATTTCTGCAACTTGACATAACTTTTGGCCACTTTTGTTCGAAAATGGCGGCACTAGTAACTCGCGCACACTTAACGGTTTATTTCTGCCGCCATCCTGCGTGCACTATTAATAAAACAACTTAAAACCCCTACCCCTTTGTGAGTCTCTGACTTTCACCAAGGTATTTACTAAGATTTACGTCGTAAAGAACGAGTTTATGGTATGACCCACTTTTGTTGTTTAAAAGATGGCGTCTGTTCGGGGAGTTCAATGAACTCGCTGACGTTTTAACAGGAGATACGTATATTTTTATGATAAACGAACATGTTAGGTCAAACTTTGACGTTTACGTTTGAACTTAAGGAGATAATTGATTTTCATCTTATTTAGCAGATTGATTATTGATTTTCATGTGTAATAAAGGCGTGGCATGCGCGTGCACGTAACCGACTGTTTCTCGTCAGCATTAGAAAGAATGTTATTTGAAACGGTAATAAATTAAATTATGTCAAATTGACCTTGAAACTGTTGTAATTTTTGTATGATAATTAAAAATTATCCCCACCAGTTTGTGCGCGCACAGTCGACCTTGAGTAACCTCGTTGAAAAGACCCTCCCCGGCGACGGTTCCTATCTTCGTCACTCTCCCCCCTCTTCCTACAAATCCTTGACAAAATAACTGAACACTAACAGTTTAGTCATTTAGTGTCGTTCCTGATGTAAAGTTTTTCTATTTAGTGTTAGTTTTCAAAATGGTTTATTTTTGTCGATTGTGTTCAGGCACTCAGAAAATTGTAGACGTGTATCATTCAGAGTTAGAAAGTGGGAAACAATTGCGTCACTACATATTATTAGCAAGCGGCATCGAAGTAAGTATTAAACGCTTCCATGTACAATGGCGTTAGTGATGGGCAAATTCGAATTAAAAATAACCGGTAGTCCGATTATTGAAATAATCGCCTTAGTCCGATTATCGGTTTCGAGTATGAATTACGATTATTAATTATGACTTTATGTGTTTTCCTCTCATGTTTTAATTTATTTATAGAACATAATAACATAAATATAAATACATAATAAAACGGCAAGATTTGCGTATTTCTGTTATCAAATTTCACCTTAAATAATATCAAATGTGCTGTTGAATGAATGCTGTCTCAGCGAATGTCTGTGTGAAGCTGTGAACTGTGAAGTTTATGCTTACGACGCTTAAATATAGTTAATTTGCTTATGTTATAGAGGTTATAGTCCGTTGTTGCTTTTACTTTACTAAATTACTACTATTCAAGTTTGAATTATTTTTAATTCGATTTATAGTCCGATTATCGCAATCCTCGAATCGGCATATTCCGATTATCGAAATTGGCCGATTATGCCCATCACTAAATGGCGTGACCTTATTTTACATGCAACCCCCCCTTCTAGAACTTGCGTCCACCTGCCTTTTAATAAATAAACAACAAAGTTTTGTCGACATTGTGCTTTCCGATTCCGATTAAGGTTAAAACGATAAAAAACTATGGATTTTTTAATGGAAAGAAACAATTATATTTTTTTCTCTTCTTGTGTATTTATAGGAAACATTTTTATATTGCATGTACCTACCTATTAAATCAGTTAAATGTGTTTTGTTTATTAGCGCTGGAAATTTGGAATGGCTTCGTATTTTAAAGTTGGTAGACACAATAATTTTAATTGTGTATTAAAAATTATTAAACATGAAATTAATACGTTTTCACTTTCGAAAGTTGAATTTTCACTTAAACTTCTGAATCTACTCAAAAAGTATACAAAACACCGCTATGTAATAATATGTACCTACCTATTATTGATTTGCGTGCTACCTACTTGAAATTTCGCGCTAAAATGAATTGTTTTATCGATCGTATTGGATAAAAGTCGACGATTTTTACTATTTTATTATTTTTATCTATCTTAAGTATTCCATTATTTTGCCAATTCCTATAAACCAAACGTTATTTCAGAACAAATAAAAAATTCAAAATTTCAACACCGAAACACCGTTTAAGGACATTTTTTTCTATTTGGTTTATCAACGTTAATTAAATTAATAAAAATTTTGGAAAATATTTATAATTACACGTGGTTCTCTGTACACCATTCTAGTACGTTTTTGGTAATTAAAGTATAATATTACTTATTACGTTTATATCACTTGTTAAATTTTGATTCAACTTTGTTGATTTTAGTTTAATTGTTGGCCATCTTTAGTTGAACGTTATTCACATAATCCCCATTACATAGGTACCTAAATCATAATATTTACGCGTAAACTTCTAACTCCACTTTAGATTAAGGAGTTGATAAAATCGGAATTAAAACTAATAAATCATAATATTTATATTTTACACAGATCTATTAGCTTCTATAAACTAAGTATCCTAAAAAATAGAAATCAAGATGGTAACGAGCTAATTACTAGTAATTAGTATTGTAATTAACTAGTTGTATTCTGATTATTCTGAACACAAACTAAATTTTGCCTTAAGTCGACAAGGTGTTACATCGATGGTGTGTCATAAATGGCGACAGAAGGATCAAAAAAAAGTTGATTTATCCGACTTTGTACTTACCAACAATTTTTCGATCATTGTATTCTTTCCCAGATAATCCTTACTTTTCTTGGATTTTCGAACTAATAATTTTTCATGGTCACCAATATGGCGGATTCAAGATGGCGGACATAAAAATATTCATAAGATGTAACAGTTCATTTTTATAATTCTATATTAATAACTTTGTTATTTATCGTTAATTTGTACATACTTATTCATTTCTCTTCATTAAGGCTGGACAGTACACCCGTTCCACAGCACTATAAAACGCTTGACTTTGTTACACGAAATCTGGATTTTGGTTGAAGATGAAGGAGGGGTCGAACATTCCCTTGAAAGACGAATGCTTTAGCAAGGCAATAACGCCGCCTTTTTTAAATAAATCTTTGGAAATAATGTTTTTTTGGGAAGAAACGTCAAAGAGTGGCAAAATGCCACATTTGGAAAAATAGAAAAGAAATCATATTTTCCTGGCGTTAGGTATTAACATTACAAACCTATCTACTATTTTTGGAAAGTGCATTAACGGATTTATTAGATAAGTTATCATGGAAAAACGACATACATTTTGACACCACACCGTGATAATTTTGTGATGATGGTAGGCAACACAAAATCTTCCATTGAGGAGATATTTCAATTACAAGCAATGTAGATGCACCAGTTAATATCCAATCTACCTACCTATCTTTACAAATTGCTTTTAGATAACCACAATAAACATTCATTCTTATCTTGAGTTTTTGACATACGAACTGGTTTATTTAACGATGAAAATTAATTTCATTGCATATAGGCAACTTTAAATTCTTGGTTCCGAAATAAAATTTAACTTATTCACTTCATTCTTCGATGTATTGTTGGTTGTTGGTTTATTTCAAATGTTATTTTGGTAATAAGTAGTATTTTTGAAATTTGCATTAGATTTTTTTTAGATTATTTACAATCTGTCCGAACACAATAAGTGAATGAGATAACAATTTATTTAACATATACACAACATGTAGGCAGGTCATCCATTGATTCGTGCCTATATAAAAACTACTTGTTAATAAGATTTTAGTTGATTGGTACTACTAACGATTGCTCTCTAGACTGCTGCGCGGTAATAAAATCTAGTAACTATGTACGTCCAAAGTTAATTTTTCACGATATCAGATACCAGAGGGCGTTTTATTGAAACCTTTCTAGTATTTCTATGTTGAGTTAGCAGCTAAGCCCCATAACTGTAGTCCATAACTCCATTATGGGTTTTATGGACTACAGGTATGAACCTCTGTAGGGAGACCACACATTGAAGCTAAGTACCAATAAAGCTCCTGTTTACAATTCAGTTGTTTCCATGATTTAGGGTCAATATCACAAAGGGGGTTTGAGGTAAAATTAAAATAAAACGACTACCTCCCCTTAAGCATTTATGTATTCATGAGGTGAAGCGAAGAAGTGAAATTGTTAGCAATGCAAACTAACAGGATCTAACAATTTTACGATGATACTCGAAAACACCAGGTAAATTAACCTTATAACCTTGGTGAACGAACAGTGATGTAAAATTGGTTAAAGTTGATTAACAAGGGAAAGGCTACATGTTTCGAAACATACTCATATTAAAAAACATTATTTAGGTACAGTTGTGAGATCCTTTTGGGTCTTTATTGTTAATTAATATGATTTAGTTCAGTTTGATGTTATTTCATTAAGTTAGTTCATCTTTCCCTGCAAGGTGAGTTTTGTAATAACCAGATGTTTGGTTAATTTCCACCTTTTTAGCTTCATCTACATCTACCCACATGTCTCTTCGATAATCTTTATAACGCTTGAAAATGAAACGAGTATGTTTCGAAACATGTAGCCTTTCCCTTGTTAATCAACTTTAACCAATTTTACATCACTGTTCGTTCACCAAGGTTATAAGGTTAATTTACCTGGTGTTTTCGAGTATCATCGTAAAATTGTTAGATCCTGTTAGTTTGCATTGCTAACAGTTTCACTTCTTCGCTTCACCTCATGAATACATAAATGCTTAAGGGGAGGTAGTCGTTTTATTTTAATTTTATTCAGTTGTTTGTTGAATGTGTGGTCTCTCACGCCTATGTATTTGGTTTTCGTGTTTTGAGGTAGGCCTTGTCAAGTAGATTGGTGGGAAAGTCGACGGTTTTGTGGTAAAGGTTACATACATTGATTTCTACTCATTAACTCTGATTCTCCCCAGATCTGAGGCCGTTTTTCGATTTCGTTAATTCTTTCTTGGATCATAGCCGAAGCAATTTTTGAATTTCTGTGAGTTGCAATAATTACTGTGGTTGGGCCAGCGAAAGTTGCTGCTGCTGTGTCTTGCAGTACTTACTGGTAAGTCTGAGGTGAAAATAAGTCCCTTTGATTTTATTGAGTAAGCCAAAGACTTGAGGCATGTCGAGAAATACCGCTGAACAGTATCTTCCTTCTTCAATAGCAGAATTTGTTTTGGGTACTACTTGGTGCACCTGCTCTATAGTTCTATAGTTGATATTGGCTTCAGTCTTTTAAGGAAGAATTTTTCGAATACTTTCCAAATAACTGGTAGCAAGCTGATTGGCCCATACCAGGCGGCATTTTTAGGATCTTTTCCCGGGTTAATTATTAAAAATTAAAATGATCTCCGCTATTTTTCAGGGACTGGGTAATTTTTAGTGCTAGTTTTTTTTTTTATTACTTGTCGAACAATAGATTTGAACTACATAACTGACAGCGGTCTCAATAGAAGATACACTAGTTTAATTATGAAATTGTGATGTTTGTATTAATAATTGATGTATTACTTTGTAATGAAACTATTGACAACCGCTGACTAGGTAGGTAGTTGAAAACTATTGTTCTATTGTATTCAAGTTTCCGTAAGGTTTGTTTTGAGCAATTTTCGCTCGTACGGAACTGGTTTTTACGTTGCATTAGAGGTGCATATTGAATGAAACTATCGATCGCGTTATAAATTAGATTTGATTTACGACTTAATGAGAAAAGGGACATTGCCGAGCGTAGGGACTACATTTAGAAAATGTTTCAATATGATTAGAACTACAGAAAAAATATTTTATTTGAGTCAGAACTCCGAGATTTCGGCCAGCGTCTCATAGTTTTTACTCTATGTGCTTTACGCTCGGGCGCTATTTATTACTTTATTTTAAATTCTAGATTGCTTTTATATGGCAGAACTCATCACAGAACTCTTCTAAACTGCTAAATCTTTCGAAATGGTCCATTGGCGATCGTCGAAATTTGTCCGAAGCGATTTTTCCGCTTTAATGTGCAGAACCATTTGTTTAACCTATCAGGAACTATAGGACTATTAAAAAGGAAGCCAAAACTCTCAATTATTCGTGAGTTTCCGCGAAATGAGACGCCAGCTTCACACACACGACGATAACTGCACAATATTTTTCAAAATTATTACAACCTGTCAATTCTGAACAAAAATACTACGACGCGCATAAATTTTCCATCGCAATTAATTACCACGCAAAGCCCAAATGCATACTACCAAATCACCCCGTGCAAACCCCCATCAAATCAAACTGTAAAGTCATCCCCTAAGTCAAAACGCGATGATTAATTACTTAAGCCAGGAAATTTCCAAAACATAACATTGTGCAATATGATTAAACTGTACAAATTTGTGATAGCATCTATTAAATAAAGCGGAAACCGTACAAATCATCCTTTATCTTTGCTTTCATCTCCAATGGCGTAACCATCGTTTCTGTACCATTTACAAATCGGGCAAATTTATAGCGGGAAACATTTAAATTCAAAGCTAGCGGGTGCGTTACATCACAATACGTTAATTGTTCTCGTCCATCATCTCCTACAGCCTTTGCAATTGCTTTATGTGTACTGACCTCTGTGAGTTGTTATATAATGATGTTTGTAGGTGACTAAATTCAATTTTTGTTCACTGTTATAATGTACCTACTTGATGTCTTAAATGTATTATTATTATGTTTTCTTGCAGATATTATGGAATGATCCAATTTCAAGAATGGTTTGTCACAATTGTTGTGCAATTGCAATCAAATTTAATAAATATCGTAGTGACGCTATTGCAACTGACAAATTGTTGAAGGTATGGTAATTCAATTTTTATTTATGGTGCAAAAAAATAAGGTAACCCCATTGATGATGTGCCCGGTTCCAAGCTTCGGTTTATTGAAATACTATTAAGATGGCAGAATTATAAATAAAACACTGTCTATCAAAACTAATAAAATTAATTTATAACATGAAACTACTGTAGGTGATAAGAGATAAGAGTAAAACCATCTGGACCAACTAACTAGTGTCCAGTAACTACATACAAATCAAACTAAAAATGAACAATGGCGCGTCTGGGTTCACATATCATTATGTACGATGTGCGATTACCTTATTTTATTACACCATAAAGCACGGTACAATAAAATAATGTAAATTTCAAACTAATAGTGTTTTGTTTATAGGAAAAATATGGCCAGCCGTATACTCCACCGATCACAGATAAAGATGAACTTCTGTCTGCAGCATCTAGGATTTTTAACTTACATGACAGTAGCATAATAAAACAAGATACTGATGCTTTAGAATTGTTAAATGTATACATAGAGAGT
This sequence comes from Pyrocoelia pectoralis, assembly GCA_036250285.1. Taxonomy (NCBI): domain Eukaryota; kingdom Metazoa; phylum Arthropoda; class Insecta; order Coleoptera; family Lampyridae; genus Pyrocoelia; species Pyrocoelia pectoralis. The sequence goes on from CM070075.1 coordinate 52,357,322, forward strand.
AGAGCTGCAAAGTTAAAGAAAATGAATGGCGGAACCAACTTAAATATCAAAAAAATAGTGAACCAAGTGAAAGTTTCCAATGAAAGCAATAGAATTTTAAACGACACTGTTACCACTCAACCAAAGATATTAACAGTTGGTTCTACTCATGTAGTGTATCCAAAAAATGGTGCAACACATTTAAATAATGTTAAATGTGTGTCGGGGGATAAACAGCCAGCTATTCCAAATAATAAATCGTGGAATGATGATAATGAGAAGATATCAAAACAATTATTACAGTCAGGTTTAACACGGGATATTTCCAAAACGATTACTCCACGTAGTGCATTAACGAATAATCATAATCAGGTTGATAATGTGAAAGAGTATGAGGGGTCGGTGAAAATAATTTCTAAAAAGGACAGTAATGTACAAACGTCATTTGCATCTCCTTTTGATATTTATACACACCCTTCAGTAAAAAAATTATATGAAGAATACAACCCAATCCAACTTCCTAAAGAAGTGTATTCCTCCGACGTATCTCCAATGATATCTTTAGATCATAACGAAATTAGTGATTGGTATGCTCAACAGCTTCAGATGCTAAACGATAAACTAAAAAATGTATCAAATAGAAATCCTTTGAGCTCATCTGAGGATGAAGAACATTTCCCCTCGAGACCTCGCCGGCGCAAACGTAAATATAAACGTGTTATTAATTGCAGTGATTCTGATGATGATGATGATGAAGAATGGCTTCCATTTAAAATGCAAGCTCAAGATGTCAAGAGTACGAAACCCAGTCGACCGGCAATAAACCCTTCAAGTGCAGTTACCAATAATACTGTAGCTACTACGCAGCACAATGTACCTGTCGGTTATGCCGTAGTAAGTGGTACTAGTTCGGCACCACAACCTGGAAGTAGTGGTATCAAATTAAAGATTATGAAGTATTCTCCATTGCCACTTGCAACAAACACCACGTCTGATAATTTTCTTGTTACACAACCGAACAGCCGTGTATTGCAATCATTACTAACATCAAACGATCAAACTCTTGCTAATTTATACACCGATTTTAGTAAATATGGAATTAATATAGAAAATTCTGATCCACCAATTCAGTATGAGAATGTTATGGATCCTGTGGGTACAACAAACTCTTTAACGGATATGGTGTTAGAAGCAATGGTATTACAAAAGCCGACTGAGTCATCACAAAATGCAGCTGAGCCATCACAAATTCCAATTGAGCCACCACCAAAACCGGTTGAACCAGCACAAAAACCAGTTCAGTTAATACAAAAGCCAGTTCGCCCAACACAAAATCCAGTTCAGCCAACACAAAATCCAGTTCAACCAACACAAAATCCAGTTCAGCTAACACAAAAACCACCTGAGGCATCAATAATTCAAGATAAAATTAATGATGAAATAATATGTATATCCGATGATGATAATGATAACATAGGTAAGTCATCGGTTGATGCCTACAATTTTATGAATTCTAACGAAGATGAAATGGTACAACAGTTGTTTAGAAAACATTTAAGTAAGAAACTGCATAAGGATTCTCAAACTTTTCATCCTACTGATGCATTAATCCATCGCACTAAAACAAACTTAATAGCATTACCAAATATGATTGGAGAATTAAAAAGGTACAAAATTCCGATAGACTTACAGTTTTCTGCAACAAATGTAGCCCATTTTGAAAATAATGTACGACATGGGCTTAACCCGACAATGGATAAGTGGTTGCGAGAAGAATGTATGGATATATCTCATTTACCAATTATTACCCCAACCGTACCTAACAAAAACATTGGACTACCAAATGTGATAAAAAATAAAGCAATCCCTTCTACACTGTGGCAACAAACATTTGTGGAACGGCTTAATAATACAATGAACAATAAGCAGAGTTTAAATCCCAGTATGCCAACAACTGTAAAAAGTGCTACAATACCAATTACTACACTACCGGCAAATGTAACATATCAAACTACTTCAAATGTAATTCAATCCTCAGCAGCAATCTCTACCTGTGATAAAAATGTCATTCCCGTTACTGTCTCAAATATGAAGCATGAATCAACACAGAAAACAAAGCCCGTTGTTCTAAACGGTGCCAATAGTTTGTCTTTACGTTCTCTTTTATTTCCTAGACAAAACACAATTGACAAACCTCAAGAATCGACCTCACCTGCCGGAACTAACATATTTGTAAATTCCCCTCTATTACATAACTATTTGCAAGCAACTAAAACTGTGACACCAACTAGCTGTGTAGCTGTTTTATCGTCATCAAATGAACAATTGCCAAAAAAAAGTGATGACATGTCGCCAATTGTGATTGATGATACGGAAGACACAGTGACAAAAAGTGATGTGCCTTCTAAAATAAGAGTTAAAAGCCTTGCGGAACTTTTACAAAAGGTTTAAGTATTACATTACATGTATAGTTTAATTTAAGTATGTACCTATTATACATTTCCTGTAAGATTTCAAAGACTCAAATATTTTATATTTATTTATGAACAAGCATGGCCCTTGTATACTTCTTTATATTCTTTATATATAAGTTGTATTTGTACAAAAAATGTGTAGTTTACAGTTCTTCATTATAGAGAAATATGTTGTTTCTATGCTTTTTTTTTACCGACAATAAACAGTAGTGCAGTTCAGGTACTTCCCTATTTGTTTCATGTTATGAAGCTCATTATTTAGAAAATGGCGAAGTCAAAAAGGAATGCAAATATTTAAGAGGTGATAGAACTTTACAATTAATGCCTGTTGTATAAGAAGTGTCCGAAATTTTGAAATAAGGAAGATAGAGCCACTGAAAAAAGGAAGGGAAAGGCCTGCTTTTCTGTACTAAATTTTCAACGGAGAAAATTATCAACTACAAATTTTCATTCCACCTACCGTTTGATTTAATAGTAAAGCAATAGAAAAAATAATTTTTAGAACGGTAGTTTGAGGGGGTGTTGGTTGTGAATTCTTACCCTTAATTGTTTTATTGTGTTCTTTTTATATAAATCGTTTATGAAAAACACATTTCCATAGTTTTCCACACAGAAAAGGTACTCTTATTGTTTAAAGGCGATAGAGAAACCATTTTTGAATAATTTGGCGTTTAAAATAAGACTGTTCAATGAGATAGGTAAGTTATTATTAGATAACCACTACAAAGTTTGATCATAAAATAATCAAATACATCCATAAAAAGTTAACAATTGAAAACTACCAACAAATGTTCAAGTCCTCCATTTTGCATAATGCAAAAGCTTAGTCATCGTCTTGTTAATAACTTAGACCATAGAGCATGTAATAAATACATTCTCTATGCTTAGACCACAAACCACTAAAAATAGACTGTCCACTGCTATAGGAAAATAGTTGGTAGAGAAATGCGGGTGTTGACTTCACAAGAGGAAAGGGGATTTGTAGGTTGGTTAACCTGTTCACAAAATTAGTTGGTACTGAGAATTATAAAATTAAATTGACATTTGCTGATTCAAACGAAGCGATAAGTGTTTGATTTTATGGCGGTATTTTTCGTTTAAAATATGTGAAATAGGTACATCAGCGTCACATAATCGTTCATTATTGGGTTTTGCGTTTATATTTTGTTGTTTATTATACTTATTGACTTATTGTGTATTAAAGTTTATAGTTTTCTGGTAAGTTTTTAAACATGCGTACCTATGTTACCTATATTTACTTTCGCTATTTGTTAGAATTAAGAACATAACATGGTCACCGCATGGAATAGAAAAGTCCGTAGATGTAGGTTTCAAAACCCAAAACATTTATATTTAAAGTCCATTTTTAACAAATGGGTTGAATTTATTAATGGAGAATTTAAAAATTGGACATGGGTTTCCCTTTATAAAGTGACATTATTTATTCAGCACAATTTTATTACGTAATGATGCATTTCCAATATACATATAAAGTAAGCTTGATACAATATTATTTTTTTAATTGATTATATTTATGAGTTTCATATGAGTCTTCATATCCACATTTATTTCAGGATTATGAAGAAAAAACTGTTGCTGAACGTTCCAAAAGTGTTGTTATGCCAGCATCGCATTGTACAATTTCAACAAATTCACCGGCAGATGTATTACTTTGTAGAATAGGTACTGTTTTCACTGTTATATTTCATGTAAATTGTAACTAAATGTCTTATTAAATGATAAACATAACCATAAATATGATTTTATTAAAACAATAACCTTACTTTATTTCAATTCAAATTTTCCCCCAATAAAGCATTAACCAATAAGGTGCTGTGGGCGTCACTCAACCTACCCTTTTCCTCTTGTGAAGTCGCCGTCCCGCATTTCTCTACCAACTATTTTTCTATAGAAGTGGACAGTCTATTTTTAGTGGTTTGTGGCTTAGACCATTATACTAAAAGCATAGAGAAACATGCTCTATGCTAAAAGGTTAATAAATTATTTCATCTATAGGCGATTTACATTAACTGAAGCGCCAGTCAGTGGCAGCATATGCAACTACTGTAAGTAGTATACCCTCGCTTCGCATTGCCTTCGACAGTTAAATATCACGCTAAAACGTTAATGTAAACGTTAGTTTGCGTTTCTTACATTGACATTTCTTTTATTTTGTACCTATTATGAGTAGTAATAAGTCTATAATGAGAATTTTTGGGTGTATGGATGTCATACAAACAAAGGAAGAGAGCGTCATTTAATAAACACGTTTAATATTAAATGATAGTAATGAACTTGTATTTAACATAAAGGCAGACTGTAAAACTAACCGCAAGTCCTACTCTTCATGTGTAATTACATAAACACCATAACTAACTACATAAACACCTCATGGGTATACTACTCTGCGCCGCCACATTGTTGACCACAGTGGCGCCACCAACGGTAATGTAAATCGCCTATACTTTACTACTATGTACTATATACAATATACTACTTTATATTTTTCATCATAACAAAATTTTCAAGTTTCTTTTGTGTGCAGGTGTGGCTACGTTTTTAGCTGTGTTTGCCCTCCCTAGATGATTGGAATGAAGTAAAGACTTAAGCTGGATTTATAGTGTCGGTATCGGTAAGCAATAAGAAATAAGAAGTACAAGCAATAAGCGGTAAGAAATAAAAACCTTAGCCTATATACAGTGCTGTAAACAGATAATTTTTAAATTATCTAGATATAGCTAAAGTTTTTTTTTCAAATAATTATCTAGATGCAGATAATAGATAAACAATACACAGCTTATATAGATAATATATAACAGATAATAAATAATAATCTAGATAATAACACAGATAAAAAATAGTATAGTATTTATTTGATTTGATTTATTTAATTGTTGATGAAACATAGTCATTCAAACGACCCTTATTTGTACTTGTACTAAGAGGTGCGGTGATCACATGATTACAAACACAAATACTGTCAATTGAACTATCGGTTCTTTCTTTTGTGCATTTTTGAATCAATTATTACTGAACTGTCGTTTTATGTATTTATTCGATGTAAAACAAATTTTTGAAAATTAAAAGCTTGTCTTGACAGTTGCAGTTCGCAAAATAGAGTATTTTTTTGTGTAAATTTCCCTAGATGGAGCGTATAATGTATGGTCTAACATGACTATAGTGACACCACTGAAAAAATTTTTAAAAACCAAAATTTGGACGCTTTATTTTTTTATCTATATAACTTAAATCATCTAGATGAAAGAAATATTATATATATACATATAATATATACATTTTTTTAAAATTATCTAGATACATATAAATAGATAAAAAAAATGTATCTAGATAATTTATCTAGATTAATTTATATAGATAATTTACAGCACTGCGGCTATATATACTAATGGTCTAAGATAAAAACGCATTTATAGTTCTTTAACGGTAACAGAGTAGGCATGCGCATTGCGGGTTTAATTTAAATTATTACTGTGTTTATGGTACGATCGTTGAGTGAAAAGTATACACTCAACGGTACGATTCTTAAGCGGGCCACAGACTTCGTGATTTTTCATCGGTTGTCGGTCATCGTGCCGACCGTTCGTGCCAAAAACCGTAGTGTGTGGGGTGAAAACTGTCACGATGAACCGTCACGACGAATTTCTGGCGGAGCTTGATTTTTGTCGGTTCGGTGTGTCGGTCATCGTGCTAAACCGATGTGTGTGGGGATTTCGTTCCATCTCGTCGGTTTTAAGATCAGTAACGTCCGTCGTTGTGATCAATAATTATACCAATTTCCTAATTCAAATCTCAGCTCATTTAATAAATTTATATGTGAAAAACTGCTTCTTTTCAACAGCCACTCTTTGCATCAAACCGATCTTCTTTTATTGTGTTAAATTTTATTGCCAACTGCAAGTGCCGCCGCTACTGCCAATAATTGTGTCCTGTTTATTGTAATTTCTGGAACCGGACTGCTACTTCGCACGTAGTCTGTGGGCTCATCAGGCGGCACGAACGGTTGGCACGATGACCGACAACCGATGAAAAATCACGAAGTCTGTGGCCCGCTTTAGGTTACCTAAGGTACGATTGTAAAATTAAAATCAACTTGACATAATATTTTCCCATCGATTCTTGAATAAGAGATATATTTCACTCAAATATTTCTTTAACACCTGATTTATGTTGATGTCATCTGTCTTTTCTTAGCTCGTAAGCTCACAGCTGTACACGAATGTTCCCGATTCGGTAACGGTAACGGCACAAAATTGAACCAATTCCTTATTTCTTACTGCTTACTGCTTACCGCTTATTTTATTTCTACTATGAATGATATACAGGTTATCCATAAGTTCATTTCCTTACCGCTTATTTCTTATTGCTTACCGATACGTGACTGATACCGACACTATAAATGCAGCCTAAAGCATTTATAGTGTCGGTATCGGTCACGACTCACGTATCGGTAAGCAATAAGAAATAAGCGGTAAGGAAATGAACTTATGGATAACCTGTATATCATTCATAGTAGAAATAAAATAAGCGGTAAGCAGTAAGCAGTAAGAAATAAGGAATTGGTTCAATTTTATTTCTTACCGTTACCGAATCGGGAACATTCGTGTACAGCTGTGAGCTTACGAGCTAAGAAAAGACAGATGACGTCAATATAAATCAGGTGTTAAAGAAATATTTGAGTGAAATATAATTATACCTACTTAATTCAAGAATGGATGGGAAAATATTATGTCAAGTTGATTTTAATTTTACAATCGTACCTTAGGTAACCTAACAATCGTACCATAAACATAGAAATAATTTAAATTGAACCCGCAATGCGCATGCCTACTCTGTTACCGTTAAAGAACTATTAAAATGCGTTTTTATTGCTTACCGATACCGACACTATAAATCCAGCCACATCCAGCTTTACACAGCACTAAACCAAAGAATAAATACGTATAAATACGAACAAGAAGCGACACGGCGACGAAATCCTTTGTTATTCGTTGTCATAAATTTTGAGTGCGCATGTCTGCTGATGCTGTCACTATACTATAAATCAAATAAGAGTAAAGTAGAGGGCGCTTTCATTCAAGTTATATTTACCTCACTAAATTTTCACAAATGTCTTACATGACAGTAACCTAACCACAAATATTTTACTACATTAGGATGGCAGCGATGCCAAATGTTACGTGTAATTTGTTGCTTAGAAATTAACCAACATTTCAGATTTATTAGCTAATTAATGTAAAATGTGTTAATTTTCCTTTTAATGGTCGATTTTGAATTTCGCCAAATTTAAATGACGGTCAGAATTAACAATTCTAGACAATATAATATTGCAAAACTGGCAATGACGCTTTTGCGTCATTTTTAGACAAATTTAGTTTTGTAAACTTGCCTCGTGTGTTAACCAATCAACGCCAAGGTCAAATTTTCCCTATATAATCCTTCACTTTACTCTTAGCTGACTTTTACTATAGATTACTTATCCAAGGTTGCTGCATGTTAACACATTGAACTGTACGCTATACGCAACTGGAAAGGAAACGTCCATAAGTGACACTGAAGCCACAGCAAAGTTAGGCAACCCTCAACGACTAGGTATTTCTGTTTCTTTCTTTCGCACGCAACGTCATATCTACCGTGTGACAAGTTTCAAAGCGGGACATAACCGAATAGCATGGGAAATCACATATTTGCAGTTTGCTGCTCACCAATTATATCTACAAGAATGGTAATGATGTCTATCGAAAGAGCATTATTTTCTGAGCCTGATGTTTATACCAAATATTTGGTACCTATTCACTACTTTTTTAATTAGGAAAATATAATTTTCAAAAGTTAAAAATATGAGTAGCCGTGACATGTCAAATTGGAATAATTTAGAATATTATCAGATCAAACATTTTCAATTATGTAATATGGCATTTTCCTGAAAAATTTAACCATGAATAATGATAGGTAATAATAGTTATAACAAGGAACGAGTGTTTAAATAGGCAACAGGTCTAAAAATTAATATTAAACATTATTTGAATTTGACATGTCATGGCTGCTCATACTTTTTAAGTTTTTAACTTTTGAAAATTATTTTTTAATTAAAAAAGCAGTGAATTAGTAAGTATACCAAACAATTTGGTATAAACAGGCTCAGAAATAATGCTCTTTCGGTAGACATCATTACCGTTCTTGTAGATGAAACTGGTGAGCAACAAACTGCAAATATGTGATTTCCCATGCTATTCGGTTATGTCCCGCTTTGAAACTTGTCACACGGTATAAACGATAACACGGGGAATGAAATGTAAGTAAGTTAGGTAAAAATACGTTGATGGTTATCTCTTTCACTAGTCATACATCCATTGTGATCCAAGTCAATAAAACGTTTACAATTAAATAAATCAATGTTTTATTATGAGATATAATATACATACCTACAATTTTTGTGACGCTGCACATATTATATTGAGAATACAGACGCGTTTAGAGAACATTACAAAATTAATTCAGTTATTTCGTTTGTAGTAAAAAAAGGTTATATAAAATTTGGTGCTATTTTCTACTAATTGTTATGACCTACTAAATTGTTAAATTGACTAATTCACCCTTAGATCATTGGAGTATATATGATCTAAAGGCGGATCCACATCAATAAATATTTGCGTGGTGCGTTGTATTTTGAATTTCAGCAGAAATATTTACGTCGCAAATTTGAATATGGTCACGTATTTACCACGTAAATATTTATCTTGTGTGTTGTATTTGCTGAATCCACTTGTATGCGACTTAAATAAGTAGTCCACATTAACACTACTTTGCGGCGCAAATCTCTTTGAAGTTGACTGGAAAACCGACAGCATAGCGGATAGCGTGCGTTGTTCGTCACGAAATTATTTGTGTACATTTCCGTGCGCCGCATAGTCCACATCGATAAAAATTTCTGCGCACACGAGCAAATTTGTGTCAAATTCAACGCACAACGTAAAAATTTATTGATGTGGATCCGCCTTAAGAGTTCACCAGACAAAAATTATGCAATTTCTATATTGCTTGTCTTTGAAAATACAGTAGAACCCCGCTATTCCGAAAATCCGCCTATTCTAAACAGAACTAAAAAACACGCGCACTATTATATTTCTCTTCACTTCATTCCTGGCCCTTTTATTGTGCACGGAAAAATTACACGTTACGTTATTTATTAAAAACAAAACGTATAAGTTACGTTGACAACGATAGCAAATAATGTTAGATAAAATTTGTATTAACAAGACTTATTCACCCATGAAATTATTTAATACTGCGTTTATCGGCTAAATTAGGACATCCGTATGCAACACAACAATTCACCATGGTGTTTTGATTTAATAAATTTCACAACCATTTTCAAATATTATTTTACACCTTTCAAACTATGGAAATACGCGGTTAAAAGACGTCTGCCCTACTAACGCAACAAGTTAGAAAGCGACGGAAATACCCACTCCGCATCTGTGCTGGTCAGCCAAGCATGGCTTCAACGCCTACAATGCATTGGAATAGGCCGTATCCCTTCCAGGTGGCCATCCGCAACCGTCCAACTTCGACCGACCAAACATTAAACAACCGTCGCACAGGGAAGACCAGGGGATACCCTGCAAGACCAACCGATTTTTAAATGTCGCGCTAAAGTCGATAATAATTCTGCAGGTTTCTACATACCCACCGTAAATAAAATCGGTATTTATGGTAGCCACAGTAAATTAAACAAATTAAGCAAAATAAACAACTTCATTCATCCACTTCCTCGACTGTCCACCCATCCATACTTAACAATAATAAAATAATTTAAAAAAAATAATTATATCAGGTTAGTAAAAAAATTTCAAATGTTATGAGTCACCGACCGTTAACCGTCGACCAAAAGTTTAAAGCCGGGTTGAAATTTCAAACCGTACGGTCGTGGTTGCTTGTGGACGATCGTGGACGGTCGTTCTTGTAAGACGTGCTCAATCTACCAACGTGGTATTGAAATTTTGGTCGGTCGTCTTTGGTCAGCGACCAAAGTCTGTGCGACTGCCGCCTAAATCGTATTCTTGCGGCTCTTAACACAGGAAAAAGAGTGTACTTAGTTCGCTAAACGCTGGAATAATTCTCCAGGTATGTTTTCTCTAATTTTCTAATTGCGACCCCTAATTTCGCTTTCCCTTTTTAGCACTTTCTCGTACCTACCAAAATTTCGCTTATTTTCTACAAAACTCCATGCTTTTCTAGTGAAGATAAAACATCGCCAAATCTACAACTGTACTTTTCTTTGCCTTCATCACTCCGACGTGAAGATCGTGGTCGTGGAAAACCACTGCTCTATCCCCGATCAACGCTACTCCGACTTCCAACGGAACCTGGATTGATCAAATTCTACTATTTACAGTTTGTCCAGCGAATCTTTGCAGATATGGCCGCCGTCCAAAGTGTATGAATCAAGATAAAATATTAAATCAACAACTACAGCTCGTTCAACGAAATTTCCGATGCACGTCATAAGTGGAATAAATTGACCTACCAAACGTAACACTTCACTAAGAAATGCTTTGCAATGGATAAATCAAGTAACATTTTCATTGTAAGGTTGGTACTCGAAACCAACGTTGCCAAACTGAATCATGTTATTAAAATGGGTTTTTAGGTTATGTTGGTATGTTTGGCAGTTCAGTGGCTTCTTTCCATTCTTTCACTCGTTACTTGTATTTGTTTGTCTTCACTTTATAATTTGTGAATATGTATATTCAAAAAACTGTTCTTTTCAGAACAAATTTTGTCATAAAGCTGTACTAAGTTATTAAGATGCCGAAGCATTTAAACAGCACAGCTAAAAACTCATAGAATCGTTAATCGATTAATTTGAAAAGGAGCGTGATAATGGGAGTCCTTTATTACCTCTACAGGCTCAAAGAGAAGTAAATAAAGAATTTCATTTAGCTTTATACAGTAGAATTTCAACTATCTTTTGTAGCGAGTTGCCCAAACTCTGTGCCCAAGCCACAGAGTACCCCTGTGCCCAAGCCACAGACTATGCTTTAAATGTGAGTAGTTCTACAGTTAATGCCATTTCAAACGCGGTGAAGAACAACGAACTGCTAAAATCACCTTCAAAACACCGTCCGCACTCTAAATCGGTGACAGATATTACACACTTGAATGTTGATTCGATTAGAAATGCAATATTATGAAATGTATGACAAAGTAAGTACTACGCTACCACCTCATTTCATGTAGCTGTTTGCCTTAGAACATATAGTAGTTCTAAGCTGTTTCCGAAGATTCCCTGATAACCCTTTTATTGATAGAATGATTTGTCCTTTAGAGGTAATTTTAAGAATTGCTTTGTATTAAAGTGTTAAATATATGCAATTATTACATTTTCAAAATATTCATTAAACCTATTACACATTTTATTCTTTTAGATTTTACGTTTAATCCATATAGGTACATAATATGATGGTTTAATCCAAGGGTTTCGTGATCTAACTTGAATGTTTTGTAGTAATTTTTCAATTCAATTGAACTACAATGATAGTAGTTACAATGATTTCATAACAGTTTTAATGTTACAGATATTTCTCGGCAATGCTGCATTGCAATGGCGTCATCAAATTTATGACGTGCATCGGAAATTTGGTTGAACAAGCTATACTTTCATGACCTGTCACAAAATATATTAGTTTGTCAACAACAAATTTAACACAAAAAATCAAGGAACAAATATAAACAAATCAAACGTCAAAGAATGATAATGACAAATGTCAATTTATTCGGCGGAAGTGGTGTGGTAACACTACTGAAGTCAAAATAGAAATGGTATCCATACAGCGTAAGCTCAGACATACTAATTAACTTATGCTTCTACACACAAACTAAATTGGAATCAACGTATTTTGAGGTTTCAACACACGCATATAACAAACACTGTAGCATCTATCTTTGTTTTTGGTGCGTAATAAGAACCTAAATTGTGAGGACGTATATTGTTGTATATTTCATACATCGACAAACATTCGCTGGACAAACTGTATACAGCTCTACTCCGCAAACAAGATAGTTGGAGAGGGGATACCGGCGCTAGAGTAGCTTTTAAGGTACAATCCGGAAAGAAATATTTGGGCGCTTAATTTAAATGTGTATTGTTGGATTCACATAAATGTATTGTATGCTGCATAGCAACACTTTTCCGCCGCCGGAGGTAAAACAATGTGAATCTCATGCGTTACCAAGGAAACAGCACTTTTACCTACCTATTCGCCCTATTCGTGAAAACAAATACCTATTTGACAATGACGTTTAATTTAACGAACGCCGCTAATAATATCCCTTAAAACCATTTAAAAATAAATGTTTTGCGTAAATTTGCGGAAGTTTGAAGAAAAAATAGCATATTTTATTTGGCGGAGAAGTTACTTTTCATGGCTTGCCTTCTATTAGCCGCCTCACTTCGTTCGGCGGCTAAACACAGGCGCGCCATGAAAAGTTGTACTTCTCCGCCACATAAAATAATATACTATTAGTTGAAATATTTTCCGACTATCTTGTTTGCTGAGTGGAGCTGTACCGTTGCTAAGTGAAAGAAACCAACGCTCATTCTCTTTTCTACAATTACTGCTCATAATTTATTAATTTTCTACATTTACCGCTACGTGAATTTTAACTTTAATTCTACCTTTTTGACATTTTAAATTTGCTTTATTTGCTGTTGCTATAACGTAACTTTACCTGGCCAGTATTTCGGCTATAACTTTTCTCTAAATTATTAAAGTTTACATATTTGCTAATTTAATTTTTACGTGTACAAGATTAATTTGTTATCTAATTACTTACCTTGATTCTTTTGTTTGAATTTAACGTAACTATTTTGAAGATTGAACTAATCAATATTTGGTATCCGATCCCAGTACTACAAGCTAGTGATTTGTTTAATATTTTGTTTTGTGTTATTTACTTTTGTTCAAGGTAGGTACATCTCAACGGAAACTTATGCATAAGGATCCTGTGAAGATAAGTAAGGTAAAATTTTGATTTATCATTACAATTACTGCCTTGTAAACTTTGGATCGCTTCCCCAATATTTTTGTTTGCTGAATTAACATCACTCAAATCATTTTACTTACAATTTTGATTCCGTATTTTGTGCTACAGAATTCAATATTTATTTGTATAAACAACCTTTTTTGTACTTATAAAATCTGCCATTTTGTTACATATTTTATTTGCATATTTTCGTTATAATCACATCAAACTTATTTCTTTTTTTCTATTTATTGCTACCCTGTTCTCTTTCAGCATTGACATCGCTATTACTATAACTGTTAATACCTTCGTAATTCGGATTAGCAGCCCTATTTTCTAGAAGAATTACTTAGCTTTACCTATTTGTCTGCCCCCGATTTTTAACATTATTCGCTCATTGTAGCTAACCTATGACCACCTGCCTATTAGCACTGAGCTACTGCGGCCATCGCTCCTTTTAAATTTCGTTACGACCCAATTCTTGCCGCAACACCTTATAAAATTTAGTAGTAAGAGCAAGAAAGTATTTGATAGATAAATGTATGTTATTAATGTTTACTACATTTTAAGTGTTTGTTTAAAAAACTTCACGTATTTATAGATAGTTGAATTAAAATGTTACTTCAATAAAAATGCCAGTTGATAATAAAATAAGATAGGTACTTTATAATTTCTTAAATTTTCATGAACGAATTTAAATGCTAGGATACTTTTAAGCAACTAACATTATAAATGGTAGAATTAAAATGTTTGTTGATAATTTTAATTGGTCGCTTCGATCACTCGCAGTTCTTGAAATCACATCAGTATAAGGAAACACATGTAGATTATAGTTCAAAATAACGCCATCGATCGAAACGACCAATTAAAATGATCAACAAACATTTTAATTCTACCATTTAAAATGTTCGTTGCTTAAAAGTATCCTAACAATTAAAATTATCAACAAACATTTTAATTCTACCATTTAAAATGTTCGTTGCTTAAAAGTATCCTAACATTTAAATTTGTTCATCAAAATTAAAGAAATTATACCTACTTCTATTATTTTCAATGTACTAAATCAAGTATAAATACGTGAAGTTTTTTAAACAAACATTAAAATTGTAACTAAAATTGTAAACTTAAGAAAGAAGTTATTTTATACATTGCGTATAAAAACTGAAAATAAAAAGTAAAAGGGCGTTCCATACATATCGAATTCATATATCGAACTTTCCCAAAATTAGGAAAAAATTTCGAAAAATTACGAAGGAATTTTGTCGCATTTTTTCGTTAAAAGGTATATTTCATCATCTATTCGAATCTGAAGTCAAAATCTAAAATTTTCAATTTTTTCAAAAAATGTCTAACATTCACGGCAATTTTGAAGATGTTCTCTTTGAGTTATGGCAAGTGACAAAAAACCATAGACTTTCTTTCTTTCCGAATCTGAAGTCCAAATTTCAAAATTCCTTAACACAACAAAAAGCGATACACAAACACAATATACACATTTTGAATTCATATATGATGATTTGTTGAAAAATTAGAAATCCAGGAATTAAAACAAAAAAAATGTTCCGCTTTTGTAGCGTGCCTGTTACGCCTTTGACCGGAGATAAGTCGTGCTCTCAAAGTCATATTAATATGTGATCGGATATAATTTTTTACGAAAAAAATCTATAATAGTCATTTGATTATCATTAATCACTAATAAAATTGATCATGGAGAAGGTTTCGTGTTTTTAATCTTCTTTATTTACTATACCTAACCCCCATTTTCTACTCTGCAAAACTGCAAAAGGAAATAAATTTTAGAATGTTCATTTATAGAAACTAAAATCAGTAACATAACTTCATTAGTCCGAATCGCTCCAATCAAAAATGTGTTTTACTTGCAATTGTCTTAAACGTAAATTATATACGTTACGAGGCGGACTCAACGCCTTTTTTCGCCGACCTTCTAAAGCAGCTAATTTTTCTTTAACAATCTTTAATTGCTCAGCGTACCATGTATATATTTCTCCGCGATCCAACGGAACAACTGGAGAAATATGCGATTCATAAACATCTTTTGGAAGAACCAAACGTTTATTTTGCTTAAGTAAGTTTCGAACGGATGGATGTTTGTATGTTGAAGTATGACTTGGGGTAGTTTTTATTGCACAGTTACACACACTTTCAGCAATTTTCTTCTCGTTGTTACTACTGTTACGTTTTGATTTCTTGCATTGTGGAACTGTTTCGCAAATTTCTGAATCGGAGATGACAATTACTTCATAATCTGCTTCACTTTTATGAATTTTAGGGACTTTTCGGGGAGATTTATGCATAGGAATCATCGCAGCAGTTGTAATATATAAATCCAGGAGCGATAAAAGGTCACTATTGGCCATGTTTCTTAACATTTGATTGCTTCTACTTCTCTTGCATAACACATCCAAAGCTTCTCATCTGAAAGAGAATATGATAATTAGGCCATGATATAAAAGAAAGTTAGAGTTAGAGGTATTCAACCGTATGTACAGTCTTGGAAGCTTCCCAGAAAGATGTTTTCTCGTAGCTACTAAATTGAATGAAAAACCAACCAATCTGATTCCGCGAATTATCTATTGCACGTTCTCTCCAAAAACTAATATGTTCATACGTATGCAACCAATACTAGTCATAGTAGCTCAGTTTTTAGAACAATTGTTGATGCTACAAGCTACACAGGTCAGTGTGTGAGAAACACTTACTGTCGGCGCAAAAAGGATATATACTCGAGTTTGAAGCTGAATAAAAAAATAACCATTGGGCTGATTCGATTGAACTTGGTATCAAATTAAAGCCTATTTATTTCTACGTTATTTAGAAGTAACAACTTTTTTTAAAAATGCACTTTAAGGGCCATATCTACGGCCGAACGATGCAAAGTGGCTTTTTTCGGGGTTTGCGACACGCTAGCTAAGTTTAGAGTTACATAAAAATAAAACTACTCGCTCAAATGGAACGAAATTTTAGTATGTTGTAGATTCAACCTTTTTTAATATGATGGTAAAATGGTATTATCAAAATTTGATTTTTATAGACGCTACAGACGATATTGTAGCACACTGCATTCTCGGGAATGGTAGGTCGTAGGAGCATTACACTTAGAGTAAAATTTTTATGAGAACTACTGCTACATGACGTCATAATGTGCAGACACCAATATCTTCGTTCGACGATCTCATTTTTAAAATTGTAGGGAAGTACAATACTTTGACAAATTTGGTTTGCTTTCGCGCGTACAAAGTTTTTGTGATTATTGTTGTATTTGCTTGCTTTGAACGATTTTTGTGTCGAAAATTGTATGACGTCATGTAGTTCTCATAAAAATTTTACTCGAACGTCTTCGTTGTAATATGAATAATAAAATGAGACTCATTTAGAAACCAAAATTGTGTCACGTTTTTGGAAAACAATTTTTAATTAATTGAAGTTTTTACACCACCGCTTCGGCTACAAACAGCGAACGTGTGGCGTGCCCGTCCATTAGAATGTTACGCTTCTCTCTCTAAGCGCCGGTGTATGCATATGTATTTCTAATTTTATAATTTTCTTTACTATAATCATTACTGAAATTTGGTTAACTTTCCTGTTTCGTTTTCAAGGACAATCTTGTCTTGGATATTTTCACGAAATTCGTCAGTTTACTAACACTCAGGTAGTAGTAATCGTACACAAACTGGTTTATTAGGCAAGGTTGCCAGTTTTTGTAATAGTTGAAAAAGGGTGAAACATCGGTGTTTCAAGTGAGTTAGAAGGAGATGAATAATTCAAGGTAGATATATGTAATTTTAAGAATAAGTAAGTCATACCCAACCTTATTTGAATTAAACTATAGTTGTGGTAAAACATTTTTTTTCCACTACTAGCTGTGAAGTTGACAATTATTGCGTATCCTAGACAACTGAGAAGTTTAATTTCTCTACCTAGTGGTCAATAATCTATTATATTATTCACCTAGGTTAATAATGGGAATTTGCATTCCTGTACTACCTACTTGATTTTTACAAGAAATTTTTTTATTTTTAATTTGTGTCTTAAATTTGACTAGTAGTGGAAAAAATTGTATATACACCACGGTGGTGAAGCCATTTATAGACCTCGCACCTTATTCCGCTCGGGGCCAAGCCCCTCGCGAAATAATCTTGGTGCTCGGTCAATAATAAGTTAATAACAGTCTTCACCACCTTGGTGTATAATATAGGTACTATTTCTACTCATATGAAATAATTGAATACATTAAACGCTACAATTTTGTAAAGTGACAGTATATAAAATTCACGTTACGTATTTTTTGTAATTCTTTGTGTTTTACCATGTAAATATCTTGGCTCCTGTGTGTGTAAATATAGGGAGAATACTCGCCATGTCCTTATATGTTACGTTACACATAGAGTTTTTTTAAGTGAAATATTTTTTGGTGTCAGATTGTTGGAAAGGTTTGCACCCCGATTCAGCGGTTTCCGATTCGGCGGTCCCCGTTTCAGCAGCTCCCGTTTCAGCGGCCACTCGTTACAGCGGTTCCCGTTTCAGCGGTCACCCGCTTCAGCGGTCCCCGTTTCGGCGGTATATCTTTTTCGGAGCCCCTTTGCACTGTTTCGTAGTAACTTATGATGATTAACGAGAAAGCATAATGTTGAAAAAAATAATTTTAAACGATGAGCTCCCATCCTTTTACCCTTACGAAATTGTTTGTAATTACTTTACTATAAATATTTCTTTTATCTCAAAAGGTATTTTTTGCCAAAAAGCAGTAACTTTCTAATTAAAAAATCTTGTACCTTTAACAATAAATCAAATAGGTAGGTAACTATTCAAAAATGAATTTTTCGGTTTCCTTCGTTTGTCTTCAAAAGCGCTTGGAATTTTTTATTTTTAAGCACCATTTGAATCGGTATGCACTGCACAAAACGAATCTACGACAAAAAGGCAAACAGGTCGTCAAAAGGACGCGGTTTACTCCATCAAAAAGTTGATTTGAAAGTATTAACATGTGAACTATTAATTAAAATTAACTTATTCATATAGAATATAACCAATAATTACATGTTGTGATAACCATTATTCTTTTTTCTGAACAACCAAAGTAGGTACTTGATAAGTTCATTCATTTTTATGCTAACGCAACTAGGTCCACTTTCTTGCTAAAACGGGACACCGCCGAAACGGGGACCGCTGAAACGAGGACCGCTGAATCGGGCTTACGCCGTTGGAAATGAGTCTAAATAAGGTGGTTTGGTTTCAGACACTAAACAAAGTTTGGAAATAAAAGTACCTAATGCTAACAGCTAAACTTAAACGTAGATTGCCACTAAAGTGCCTAAGTTATTGCAGGTGTAGTATATTTTTTAAAAATCGATTCAAAACAGGAACGTGACACTAAACACAGTTTGGAACTTTTGGAAGGAAAAAAATTGCTAAAGTTCAACGTTAATTGCCACTAAAGCGCCTAGGTTATTAGCAGCTTTAGTATATTTTTTTTTTTACTTCCCGAGTACGAAGTAAAAGGGAAGTGTTGTATTAGTGTTTCAAAAAAAAAGTTGCAGTTTTTTGGTACGAGGGAAGTCTCGTTGCAATACATGCCAGAATTTTTTTCACTACAAATGAATAGTATTTTAGAAGCCACCTTCACCCATATTCACACATACACCCTTATAAGCCCCCTTTAAAATAATCTTCACGTGACATGCCTCATCAAATTTTTAACAAAATTTCAACCACTAAATTAATGGTATTTGTTTAAAAATTACCGCAAAGTATCAACTCACCTCCGCCAACCCTTCTAATATAGGTATTTTGTTTTGTAAAAATTTCCATATTTTTTCAATTAAAAAAACAGCGTGTGATGCGAAAACGTCGGCGATGAGTTTGTAGAACCCATCCAGTTATTTAAAAAAAATGAAATAATACGTAAAATTAAGATTACTTACCAATTGAATTAAAACACTTCTTCGAATATCTCCATGCAATTAAAAATAAGTTTTAACAAAACGCATATTGTGGGATTATTTGCCGCAGAAGCACTATAGGTATGAGCGTTTAAAATTACGCATTCCTATCTCTTAGAATGTTTTATCTTCAGTTTATATTATCTTTCTTACGTTGCATTTCGCTCATTTGCAACATTGGTACATAATTAATTAATGATTGTAGGTATCTATGACACTTTTAGATTCAAAGCCTCTGGGCAATATTTTCAAGGGGCAAATTTGAACGATAAAAATCAGTAAAGTTGTTTTTGTTTGTTTGAGAGGGATCAATACGATGCAGGGGATTTTGTTTGAAAAAACTAAAAAACTAAGTCTTTCCACAATTTTTATTTTTATTTTTAAGCTGACATGTTTCAGCTCAAATATGTTCCCCCATTTTCAAAGTCTAGCTCTAGAAGCCTAAAAGAAACTCAAACTATTAGCCTCATTAGTCATTGATTCTACAACTAAGTAACTTACTGCTTAACCGCTTAACGTGTAAGTTTATATTGTGGCTGTAATTTACTTAAGGTTTGAGGCTAATTATTTACTTATCCGTGCTAATAGTTTCTTGTAGGCTTGGAAAATGGCGAAACATATTTAAGTCATTAAGTCGAAACAAATGTCAGCTTAAAAAAAATTCTGGCAAGTTGCCACGAGACTTCCCTCGTATTAACACTTTATTAAAAAAATAAGTACTTATAGCACAATTGCTGAATTCAGAAAAAAGGCTCTTAAACTACATAAAAAACTTCCCTCATATCATATCCTGCAACTGTATCTTATAAAAAAATGAGTGCCGCCATTTTAGCTTATACCGGAAATGACGTAATAATAATAATAATTTAATAATTTAGTTAACCAGGCTTGGCCTGAGTATCGATAAGAACCGAAATAATAATAATAATAATATACCTTTATTTAGTAAGAGGCGCAGTTCCGTGTTCCGCCCAAGGCTGCTCTTGCACTTAACCTACTGTACATATTGCAACAAAATTATTTTTTTAAATAAAACATAACGGCAAATAAAAATAAAGAAAACAAATTATTGATAAATTTACAATAAAAAGACCAAGTTGAAACAGCTATTGGAGTGATAACAAATGAGTTTTGTATTTAAATTTGAACTTATTCATAGGCAAATATTTTAAATGGGGCGAGATCGAATTATATAACGTCACAGATGAATAAATGAAAGACTTTTTAAAGAGCGAGGTGGAGTGCTGCGGTATTGACTTGACAACACATTCAGCTGCCTGAGATGGCGATCATGACATTTTTTTCTGGGAATAAGTAAGTTTTTGATACCCTTGGGAGTCGACGATAACATTACACCATGGACAAAAGACGCTAAATGTAGTTTCCACGACCACCTGTTAGTCATATTCAACCAGCGAAGCTCACGTAACCTTTCAGATACATGATCCCATTTAATTAGACCGAAGATAAAACGAACACAAGCATTTTGAAGTTTTTGAACACGTCTCGACAAAACATAATCTAGACAAGGACCGTACAAGACATCACAATAATTAAATTTCGATAAGATTAGGGTGTCACACAACAATATCTTTAACTTAACTTAACTTAACTTAATCAAAGGTAATATCAGCATTTTCGTCCTTGGCCCGAATGCAATTGATTGGCGAAAACCGCATTTCGATAACTTTAATAGTTGCTGAGTAGGTATAGAGCGTTGCAGTCATTTTTTAACAAATATTTTTTTTAACACTTTTTTCAAAAAACAAGTACCTACATATAGCACAATACATGTTGCTGAATTCAGAAAAAAATACTCTTTTAAACTACATAAAAAACTGCAACTTTATCTTATTAAAAAATGAGTGGCGCCATTTTATGTCATACCGGAAGTGACGTCATCAAAGGTAATATCAGCATTTTCGTCCTTGGCCCGAATGCAGTCCATTAGGGAAAACCGCATTTCGATAACTTTAATAGTTTCTGAGTAGGCTAGATATAGAGTTGCAGTCATTTTTTAACAATTATTTGTTTTAACACTTTTTTCAAAAAATAAGTGTAGTATAATATATGTTGCTGAATTCAGAAAAAAACTCTTTAAACTACATAAAAAAACTGCAACTTTATCTTATTAAAAAAATTAGTGCCGCCATTTTAGGTTAACTAGCAGTGACGTCATCAAAGGAAATGTCAGCATTTTCGCTCTTGACCCGAATGCAATCCATTGGCGAAAACCGCATTTCGATAACTTCAATAGTTTCTGAGTACCTATAAGAGCGTTGCAAGAAAATGTGTACGGACAGACTACAGACGACAGACGGAATTTTTTTTTCATTTTTTGAATCTACGTATTCAGAAACGCAAAGATATGTAAAAAGATTATTATTTTTTAACACTAATACAATACTTCCCTTTTACTTCGTACTCGTGGACGTATAAAAGTATAAAAGTTAAATAAAAACAAATCAAGAACAAAAATGCAACTTAATTAACACTTTTAGGACATAAAAGGAAAAATCCCTTAAACTAAACTTAAACCAAAAACGGTTATGGGAGTGGTAGGTACGTCAGTGTAAACGTTGTAAATTTATTGCTATAAATAGCAGAATGGCATTTAGGTAGGTATATATACAGGGTGTTTAAAAAAGATGCGGCAATATTAAAGGGGGTGATTGCCCAGGTCATTTTATACAAAAAAGTTCCTATAAACGCTTTCCGAAAACGCTTCGTTACCGATCTACAGCGTGTTGAAGTTTAACTTAAAAAAAGAGTAAAAATTAGATTTTTCCAAAACGGCTTGAGATATCATAATGAAATTGTAGGCGTATTAATAGCTGCGGGAGACACATACTTTGCAATACAACACGATGTTTCAGTCGTACCAGTTGCGCGCTTATTGCCACGTCACAGGCTATTTTTCAAGAAAAAAAATAGGACGCCGCTGATTTCTATAAAAATAAAAATATGTTTTTATTCTTTGTTCAATTGTGAAGAAAAAAGCTCTCTTAACTTTTTATCGTACCACGTACTGTTTTTTAGTAAAAAAAAACATTGTAGTGCATAGGTATCCATTTATCATGCGTGCAAAAATATTTTTAAACAGTCCCGTTTTTTTCTTGAAAAATAGCCTGTTGTTGTATTGCAAAGTATGTGTCTCCCACAGCTATTAACATGCCTAAAATTTCATTATGACATCTCAAGCCGTTTTGGAAAAATCTAATTTTTACTCTTTTTTTTAATTAAACTTCAACACGCTGTAGATCGGTAACGAAGCGTTTTCGGAAAGCGTTTATAGGAACTTTTTTGTATAAAATGACCTGAGCAATCACCCCCTTTAATATTGCCGCATCTTTTTTAAACACCCTGTATATTTAGAAGTTCCATTAAGTCAATCTTTTTGTTAGCCGACATTTTTGGATTTTGGTTAAATGCTGATTCTAAATTCACTGCTTTCGCCTCCAAACATTATGGCCCATGCAGGTCCAGAATAACCTATGGGCGAAAAGAAGTATCTACTTACACTTGCAATTGCTCCCTATACTGTTGTTGATTGTATTGACAAAAATGAGTCTCAATTTTAAATGTTTTTATAATTATTTTACTCTCCTATTTTTTCAAGAATCTAGTTGCTGATTTTGTATTCTAACGTTGCTATGGAAATGCACTTTCCTCACTCTAGTGATGCACCTCACTACATTGAGTGATGAAAGTGTCATTTTGATAAGCGATGTTGGAAAAAATACTATTTTCTAAGGCAGTTTTAGAAAAATAATAATATTTTCCAAGGCAGTGTTAAAGTCAAACTGACTACTATGTAAGTTTTACCGTGGTTTTACTTTCCCTTAAGAAGAATGAAAGTTAATAATTCCCATGTATTTTTTTTTGAAAAATCATGTCATTTTTTCAAAGTCTGCATTATAATTATATTATAATTATAATTATATTGTTTATTTATTTTTCTAATAATTACCAAAAACATAACTGATAATTAGACGTAAGTAACATTATTTACAAACAGAACAGTATTTTAATTACAAATCGAAAATGTCCAATAGACGCTGTAAGTTATTTTGGGAAGATCTATCTGTACCTACGGAATGCAGCCACGAGATATATGTATATTACACAAATAGCTGCCGCTATTTACAACTATGGGTTGCATCTTGGGGTGAAAATGAAGCATAAAGAAATAAAAGTTGTTTTCTTTTTGCACCGCCACAGGGTTAGGTAAAGTCACAATTATCACGTGATTGAAGTGCCTTGCGTCACAAGACATTTCTGCCTCAGGGTAATATAAAACTTAAATAAAGCTTTTAAAACGAATAGGGTTATTGAGAACTGAGTCAATTATTTTTATAAAATGAATGGTGTGTTATTTACAGAGCTGACTTAAGTCTACCACAACGTGCAAAAAGAAAACACCTAATGAAACAAAATTTGTGATTTTCATTCACTTTAAATATATCTTATATCTTATATCTTATATCTTATATCTTATATCTTATATCTTATATCTTATATCTTATATCTTATATCTTATATCTTATATCTTATATCTTATATCTTATATCTTATATCTTATATCTTATATCTTATATCTTATATCTTATATCTTATATCTTATATCTTATATCTTATATCTTATATCTTTAAATATATCGCAAACATATCATTATGAAATGTCACACCATGCGATGTTTGAATATTAAAATTCTCGTAAAAATGTTATTATTATGTTATATTCCCATTTTCGGGTGTTACAACTTAGTACTTGCTAAAATTTACACCGCTTGCGATTGATAGTGCTGTTTTCTAATTGACCAATTATATTTTCAATATCAAGTAGGTACCTACTCTATTTTCTAATCTTCTGAAAATTGTTTAAAATCCTAGGTATTCATATATTCAATTTTTCAGTCATTCACTTAAACTAAAGTGGGTTAAAAATAAAAAGGATGGCTTTTACCTTAGATATTGTTTTCTTCAATGTCTTTCTCGGGTTCTAATCTTCCTTTTATTATCCTACCACTGTACCAATAAATTATGTTAGTGGAACGAAGTTACAAGTTAACAAAATTTAATTATTGTTCAGAATATACAACTCTTTAATTACAATTCAAGTAGGTAATTAACTAACTCGTTACCAGTGTTACCAGTTACCATCTTGATTTCTATTTTATAGACTAGTTAGCTTATAGAGGCTAATGGATCTATGTGTAAGTGTAAATATTATAAACATTACGATTTATTGCAGTCTTAAATCTTAAATCTTCTTAAAAAGTAAAGTACCTACATATATAGAACTTAATCTTAATGAGTTTACGTGTAAATCAGCGGCGCGTTATGACTTCATGAGGCCCCGGGCAAAAATTTAATTGGGGCCCTCCCTCCCTTATGTGTAGTGTATTTTTTTCGCATTAAATAATAAGCAATATAAATTAAAATATTAGGAGTAATACTTAATTTATCAAAAGAAACTTTCTAT
Organism: Pyrocoelia pectoralis; assembly: GCA_036250285.1. Taxonomy (NCBI): domain Eukaryota; kingdom Metazoa; phylum Arthropoda; class Insecta; order Coleoptera; family Lampyridae; genus Pyrocoelia; species Pyrocoelia pectoralis. The sequence goes on from CM070075.1 coordinate 52,382,266, forward strand.
AAATAAAAAAAAAACAAATCGTAAAGAAATTATAAAAATATACTATATACCTATACTAATACATAAAAAAACTTTCTATAAATAAATAAAAAATTGGTTATATGTGCACTTTTCTTGCTTTTTGAGCAGCAAAATCATTTATCAGCTCATTGAAATCAACTTCGCTGGTTAAATTAGTTTCAATGCATAATATAGCCAAATTGCACAATTTCTCTTGTCCTAAAGAATTTCTAATATAATTTTTAATTCTTTTAAGTACGTTAAAGGACCTCTCTGCCGACGCATTACTTACTGGTATTGTTAAGTATATTTTTAAAATTATATGCTATTCTATTCTATTCTATTCTTTCTAAGACGTGTTCCGCCCGGTGTCCCGTGTACGTTTAGTATTTTTCTTAGAAAAGTAACATTACTTTCTTGCAAGAAATTTTTGCTTCATATAAGTTTTTTATTTATTTAAAGGTATAATCTAATATATATCTCCACCTCTCCGAGGCCCCCCTGACGTTGGAGGCCCCGGGCAAATGCCCAATTTGCCCGTGGGATAACGCGCCACTGGTGTAAATATTATATGATTAATGTAATGGGAATGATAACGTACGCATGTTGTAATTTCGATATTTACCATTACCATGGTATGATTATGTGATTAAAATATTGTTCTTCGGAACGTTAAAGGTGACTTCCGCGTAATTCGCGAGAAGAAAATGTTTTTTCAACTCTCGCTTCGCTTGTGTTCAAACTTTGGGATCGACTTGAAAAAATCATAACTTTTTTCTCTAGTTGTGCAAATAACGACGAGGGTTGTCCGTAAAATAAGGTCTCCAATTTTTTTTCTCAAAGAAAAACACGTCTATTTGCATTGATTAAGACACGGTTGGAAAACCTGGATTTTCTACTATTTTTGTACATGAATCCCCGTTACGATCGATTCCTACTTCTTTATTCAATGGATCGATGTATGTTTACAGAAGAAGTAGCATTGTTTGTATGCCTGTGTCATAGAACTCTACCGCAACGGTACGCAGGTAGCTTACGGCCTCTTCTTTCAAATCCCCGTCGGTCTTGAAATTCGTCGTTTCGTCCCTCCCAGATGTCTCAGTACGCGCTGTAGGGGGTCAGGGGGTGTGTGTGACGAATTCCCTCCAAATTGGCTGATGAGGCCGCTTGTGTGGACGAGCGTTGTCCTGATGAAAATTCAGTTATGGATGAACTCTGCGTCTCTCGTGGGATTACCGTACATAGATTAGGTACCACTGCGAATTCAACCCCATAGGGTTAGTTTTGAGCTCAAATAAAAGTGAAATAGTTCGTAATAATACGAATTTTAAATTAAGTGAAATGCGAGCACCTTTTAAAGCAAGCCAGAGGCAATGCAGAAAAGTGGAAGTGTGTTGATAATAATAATAATAAACTAATTTATTGCATAACTAAACAGAATAAAGTTACACAAAAGGCAAGAACTTGACATGGTCGATCTTCCATTCTTAATAGGGCAGTAATTCACAATACTACAAAATAAATCTTAATTAGTCAGATATTACCGATGCTAAATGGATGTGGTCTATTCTTATAAATGTAATGATCGAGGAACAATTTGTGTTAAAGATATTCAGATGAATTTGTCCCAAAATATAATTTGGTATCCCTCTTTAAATGAAAATATGGTATTTGTTTTACTTATGGATCGTAACATTAGGTATACAGTACCTATAGCAAGTGGCTGGTAGAATGATGTTTTATTGTCAACTTTTAGTTATATAATTGCAAACATAAATACCGATTCGCAATATAGTCTATTTAGTTTAGCAAAAACAGACGAATCTTTCTTGGATTCATTAAAAAATTATTTATCGCGTGTAATCAGAATAAATATAATTTTTATTCCCTTACGGGGAGAAATCGGGAGCAAATGATTTTGTATTAGAAAGTAGGTTTCCCACATAAAATTATACTCAAATGAGTAAAGGGGATTTTTTAAAACGCTATTGTTGGGTTTGGAGTACGGTACGGTAGGGTATTCAATCGATAATGCTCTAATGGCGGTGACTCATATTCCTAGCAAACCATTGTTCTATTTTCTTCTCATGTCGACAGTTCAAATGAGACATGCAGATAGGTTTTTAACTGTCAATTTTTGACTATACCTCCTATGATACACAAAAGCATTTTCCTGTCTGCTTAAAGTTCTATTTCTTTTACGAAGCATTATTTTATAAGGAAAATTGTCGTTCCCAATGCGTCAACTAGAGACTATTCACATTTTTGTGTTACTATTTCAATAAATCGACTAATGTATGCTGATTTATTTAGTATTCTGCTTATGATGCTATTCGATTAGATAAAGGGCCCTACAATCATTTTTCCTTTAAATAATTTGGTATGGGTGAATAACTCAATGGTACCTAATACCTATTAATATAGGTAGATACTAAATGCGTTTATAATAATTGAATAATTTTTTTAATTGTAATGGAGTTTGAATTTCGGTCGTATTTATAATTTATTTGCTATCGACTGACAAATCTAATACATAATATGCTATTTCTATACAACGTGATTTTACAATCAGTGTTAACATTAAAAATGTTGTTGAAATTGTAAAAGTTGTGATAGTTCTGCATAAATATTACTAAACTGAGTTGTCAGTACTTCATAACGAGTCTAAGAAAAAAAAGCCTTGGGAAAAAAAACCGCGGAAAATAAAGCCTGGAAAAAAAAGCCGCTGAAAAAAAGCAAGTGTAAAAAAAAGGCGCGGAAGAAAAAGCCGCTCACAAAATTCCCACTGGAACTGATTCCTGGACGAAAGGTCCTCGAAAATTTAGAGCCCAAAAGCGTTTTCTGACACTTAAATATTTTACTAAATTTCACACATCTCGGTGGTGTGCTTTCGCACTTTATTTTCCCAGGAAACATCGGACTACCAACCTAACCTAACCTAACGTAACTTTTTTTTTATGTTGGAGGGAATGAGGAAATGCCTAACACACCCCCTGCTGTTGAGGTTGCAGGAGGAGTGTGGGCCCTGCCCCCACTAAAAAACCTAACCTAACCTAGCCTAGCCTAGCCTAACCTAACCTAACCTACTTGAATAAAAAATAATTACTTTATAAAAATGAATATGAAATTTAATAAAAATTTTTTATACGACCGTGTCAGAACTATGCGCTTTCCTCCTTTGGTATACAAATAACTATAAATGCCAAAAAATATTCTAGTAAATAGACCGGCTTTTTTTCCGCCACCTTTTTTTTCCCCGGCTTTTTTTGCAGGCTTTATTTTCCGCGGCTATTTTTTCACGGCTTTTTTTTCCGCCACCCCTTCATAACATACATTGTCCAGCAGACTAAGATGACATATGTGATGAAGAAAATGGGCGGAGAACTGTCAAGAGACACTAAGGTCATTTATGAAAAAAACAAAGTATCAATTAATGTTTTTTAAAGAGAAAATTTCTTCTCTTCTCTATTTGATCATCTCCTGTGGTAACCCCTTAAACTCCTAATACAAATATTGGGGAAGGTGCAAATTACATTGTGTTGTGCTGGTTCTTCTTTTCGGGTTATCGGCAATATGACTGACGATTTTAATACCTCTCCCCATTTCTGCCTCTATTATTTCTACTCTTCTCTTTCTTGTTAGTAAAACGGTGTATGAGAATTAAAAATCAGTAGCTGTTTTTCTTATATGTTGGTGTTGTCTTAGAGTCCTTACAAAATGTTTGTGGTTACGTTACTCCAAATCGAAGTCGAGAACTTCGTGCCGGACTTGGAGGTCCATTTCGGGAAGTTGTAGCAGTGTGGGTGCTATACAGGGTGTCCCGGGACTAATGGGAAAAAAGTCAGGAGCGTGTAGTCTGAGCCAAAATAATGTTAGTACTTCATATAAACTTTTTCTATGCAGGCTCTCGTTTTCGAGTTATAGGCCTCCAAAGTGTGAATTTTGAATTTGTTTTTTATTTTTTATTTTTGTACTGCTTATTTGATCTTTATAAAATTTTCCGCATTACTATAACGTACGTGTATGTTTATTTTGGAAAGGTAAATAGATTTACAGTAGTGCCTTGAAGCCAGGGACGGATTACTTGCAATGGTTAGTAATACAAAAATTTTGCTGGGATGGCACACCCTGTATGAAATGATCGAAAATGACTTCCCCACGCATTAAGCTAACGAATTGGAATTCGATAAATTAAGCCGTTTGGCTAATATTTACATTAAAGTCGAAAATTTCTAATTTAATTTTTAAATAGATACATAAGTAACAATAAGCAAATTTCAAATTGCGGTGTTATGATGCTTTAATAACAACTTGCAATTTCTCTTATAAAAAATGTTATTTTTTAATACATATGACTGTGTAACTGTAGGTACATGCCCTGGAGCAACGTTGTGTAGTCTAACATCTACTGTAACATAGAATTTTATCGATCCCGAGGCAAATACATGGAGAATAGCGGGGTTTCAGCAATACGTAACTAATGTTACCTACTCGATAAATTCTCGTTGAGGCTGTTATATTGTAAGCTGAATTTCAGTTAAAAATTTTGCAATAGGTAGGTACCTATTACAAGTGTTCGGAAGAACCTAATTGCTAGTACACCAACTTGTCTACAGTGGCTTGAAAGACGCAATTAATTTAACATCAGCTACAAAAGCATTGTTGTAGGAACCAGTTACGATGGCCTTGTTCTCCATTCAAGGAAAAATTGAACCACAACGAGCGTCTATAACAGTAGGTTACATGCTTCTTGCTTTTAATATGAATACGCACTTGTCACTTCACTATTACAGCATCAGTTCGTTGGAACAAATAAACATCTCAATAACCAATAATTAGGGTAGATTTACGTTTGTACTGGCCATAGAAAAAGTAACCAACTTTTTCTATGGTACTGGCTCTAACAGTTATGGTTATCCCGCTACGCTAGGCCTCTAGGGTAACGAAATATCCTATTGTGAAAGAACATGTCCTCCTTTGAAATGCGTCCTTGCAGTTTTTATACATAAATCCTAGTTGTCATAACATTTCGATACCACAACATTTTGAAAAAAAAATTTGAATATTAAATTGACTATCATATATGTATAATAATAAACAGTGGTAGATTTGTAATCTTTATGCATTGAACTGTACGCTAAAGCCAGGGCCGGATTAACAGGGGGTGGGGGGTGGGGGGGCTATAGCCCCGGCCCCCATTAGACTGGGGCCCCATTTTATACTTTTTTTTAGTAAAAAGTAAATGAATGTACTTATTTTTTTATTTAAAATATTTTTCTAATTATTTATTTGTAGGTACATTTATTTACTTAGTTTATATTCATATGATTTTATTTTAATGTTTATCATGTAAATTCATTTTGATGAGCTTAAAAAGGGGCCCTTTCACGTAAAGATCCCTGGGCCCCTCAATTCTTTAATCCGGGCCTGGCTAAAGCAACTGGAAGGGATACGACCTATTCCAATGCATTGTAGGCGTTGAAGCTGACAAAGACAGATGCGGAATGGGTACTTCTGTCGACTTCTAGCTTGTTGCGGTAGTAGAACAGACGAGAGAGATAACTGCTGCAACATATTTTTTTTATCTGTCACCTGTATTTTATGCTCCGTGTCATCGTTTGTATGACGTTGCATGTAAAGAACAAGATAGAGATACCCATTCGTTGGGCTTCAGTGTTACTTATGCGCGTTTCCTTTCCAGTTGCGTATAGCGTACAGTTCAATGTCCTTAGGTTTGTAGAATGCAAATTATTGAATTAGGCACTGCTAAGACCTGACTATGTCAATTGAATTGACTACTGATCAACCAATACCATATATGCCATACCTATGTAGGTTATCAATGTCAGAACGTGAAGAAGTTAATGCTTCGCAGATAGTTCATAGAAAGGCAATTCATAGAACGTCAATTCGTAGAATGACAAACCCGTAGAAAATGCAATTCAAATAATATTCAGCTCATAGAAAGTATAATTCATAGAATATGTATCTAATACATATATAAGACAATTCAAAGAATACGTAACTTATAGTATAGAACACTAAATTCATAGATTGTTGTTAATTTGTAATACTTATTTTATAACCTAACCTAACCTAACCTAACCTAACATAAAATCAACAATTGTAATCCCCGTCACAGATGGCCATATAATCACAAAGGGGGTAAATTGTAATAAATAAAACAACTCACAACCTCCCCTTAATCAATGAATAATGCATTGATTAAGGGGATGTTGTGGGTAATCCATTGATTAAGGGGAGGTTGTGAGTTGTTTTATTTATTGTACTGCACACTGCACACAAAAAAATCATAGAGTTTGTTATTCGATGAATAAGCTATTCTACGAATCGAACATTCTATGAGTAGGCCATTCTATGAATAACTCATTCTATCGATCATATAGTATATGAACGCAACATTCTATGAATTGTCGTTATACGAATTGGCATTCTATGAAAGTAGTATAGCAAAGCCGATCCTGACTCAATTTGACCTTGATCGCTACTAACTCAGTTTGACCTTGAAGCATTCTGGATCAGGTTCTGAACTTGGATACGGTTACAGGTTCTGAACTTGGATACGGTTACAGGTTCTGAAAACGGCTATTGAACGGGTATGAACGCCTATTGAACAGGTATTTGTACAAAGCTGTTTAAATCGAGCTGTTCTGATGAGGGGAAGCTGTTAAGAGGTTTCCTGTAACAGATATATCTGTTCACCTGTTCAATAGGCGTTCATACCCGTTCATTAGCCGTTCAATAGCCGTTTTCAGAACCTGTAACCGTATCCAAGTTCAGAACCTGTAACCGTATCCAAGTTCAGAACCTGTGACCTTGTCCAAGTTCAGAACCTGATCAAGAATGCTTCAAGGTCAAACTGAGTTAGTAGCGATCAAGGTCAAACTGAGTTAGTAGCGATCAATGTCAAATTGAGTCAGGATCGGCTTTGCTATACTACTTATGAATTGTCATTTCTATGAATTATCTGGCCCGTGTCCTAGATTTACCTACTCTAATATTATTTAAGAATCGAATTCACCTTACACTAGTCCTGTACAGCTGGTGGAAAAAACACCGGAGAACAACGGCGGTGTGTTGATTATAGGAAACTTAACGCTATAATTGTCAAAGATGATATGTAGGTAACTACCCTTTACCAAGTATTGACGACCCAAGTAACACAAGACTGGCTCTTTAGCTGACACAGTCAAAGAATGGCTGCGACAACGTCATGGCAGCACCTGAATGGCTGTATTTTGCCAAGCTGTATAATAGCTTTACATTTTCGCTGTGGCAGCGCTTTCACGTAGACAATTTACCTGAGAATGCCATTTGGCAGTGATGGAGTATATTACAGCCAAATGAAATTCTACTATACAGCTATATGGCAATTCCAGCCATTTAGCTGCCGCATTAAGTGATTTGTGTTGTCCATGACAGCCACGAATATGCTACCATATAACAGCGATTTGGCTATAGGTGTTAAGCACCAAAAAACAGCTGATCATTACGTAGCCCCATAATTTGCTTAATATATTTCACCTCAAATTTGTTTAGGAACTTTTTTTTTTAATATACGGGGAAAGAATCAAAATGTATACAGGCATACGCATACCTAACTTATAACGCCAAAAATTGTAGTTCACTAAGGTACCTTTAATTGGATCCGTATCGAATAAAATGCGTCTAATTTCTACATACGTACCTAGAAAATAAATATCAAAAAATCCTGGTCATTTTTAACATACAAAGGCAGGTATAAGTAATCAAACAAAATTTAAACTAATAACGGGAAGCAGCGCAAAGTTATGAAGTACGAAATGAAAAATAGAAATGTTACAGATAGCGCAGCGGTAATGTCGAATTGTCTGATTTTCGAATTTTCAACACACCTACCCACCATAGGTTCGAATCCCGTTAAGGGAAAGTTTTCAAGCAAGTATAACATAATAGGTAAAATGTCGGCTTTCACATTTTCAGGTAAAAACGGATTGGTGCAATAATTAAGTTAGTAAAGAATAAAGTACCTACAGTTGCACGTAAAAATGAATTTTTCCCTTTCTTTGTATGGAACTTCTTAAATAACTATTTATTATGCACAAACTACGTTGCGACAGCTGATAAGTTTGGCTGCCAAAATAGCTGCCATTTGGTCATCACAACGTTTTTACAGCTATACATTTTGGCTGCAATCGACACAGCCATATGGCTGCAATGACGTCCTAGCAGCTTGATTATGACTCGCCATTTTAGCAACGAGGACGTTTTCACAGCGCTGCTAAACCGCTGTCACAGTTACTGCGCTAGACAACTTGGCTGTGCAGTGTAGCCGCCATGACGTTGTAATGACCAAATTACAGCTCGCTGTGTTACTTGGGCGATTATCTGGAAAGATTGAAAACCTACATTGATTTTACGGGACGTGATTTGAAAATGGGTTATCACCAAACACCAATGGCAGCAAATTCAATAAGTACGTAAGACTGCCTTCGTCATTCCTGATAGCCATTATCAGTGTTTACGGATGCCTTTTGGGCTTGTAAATACACCTACAGTTCTCCAAAGAAAAATTAATCAAGTTCTTAGTCATTTACGTTTTACAACGGGATTGGTATATTTGGATGATATTTTAATTCCATCAATAACCATTGATGAGGGTTAACGGCTCTAACGCAAATTCTGAAGAAGATTAAGGTTGTTGGACTTCAATGTCGTGTTTCAAAATGTGATTTCTTTGAAACACGTATAAACGATTTAGGATGCAACGGCTCCTTCAGTCCAGGTGAAGATTAAAACTCGGGCAGTAGCTATTTTCGAAAATCGTTCAAAAGTTTGCAATCATAGCAACATCGTTGACGAGTTTACGTAAAAAGGATGTTCGTTACGTTCGTTTGGGAAACAGAGAACAGAGAACAAGAATCTTTGATCAATTGAAAGAAAAATTAATGCAGCGACCGGTCTTGGCAATTTATCAATACCATTTAGACACAGAAGTGCATACGGACGCTGCAAAGAAAAGTTTAGCTGGAATCTTGTTCCAAAGACAAAAAGATAATACATACGTTAAAAGTCGTATCAATCATCTGGAGACGATGAGAGTTGCAAACGGTTTCGTATTTATGTAAGTGAAATTAGTTTCAAAGTAATTAATTACTAATTACTATAACGCTATTAGAACAACTTTTATTAAACGAGACCTTATCCCTGGCGTAGGGCGATGGTGGATAACAGTGAATACAAAAACCAAACGATATAGAAGAGAAAAATACATAAGGAATACGTGCTACGATAAAGTCGTATCTATCGAGTGACGAATGGTGGTAATAAATGGGTATGAAAACGGATCGACGTAAAGTCACGCAGAATCATGACTTTAGTGGCTATTTTACTGTAGATAAACCGTTGAAATCAATACGAAAGTCGTTCTGGTTTCCTAATATGAAGAAATTATGTTGCACATGTTACTTACCTTGCAGGCTTGCACCATATTGAGAAGAAAGGAAGACTTCAAGAAAAAGAGCAGCTGGACGACGTGATCCTAAGCAGGTTAAACTTTAACCTCTACATATTCTAATGAAACTGCTATCGACTACATTAATGCAATAGTAGAAATTCCACGCAGAAACTACATAAACTTGCTTCAGATGTGAATCATGCGTCAGACGAAGAAAAGTCTTTATTCACAAAATTCATCGCGTCGCTTTTTAAAACTGACAAACCATCTTTTATGATTAAGCGACTATGATTAATTTATTATAATCCATGATGTGTCAGTAATACACGAAGGGGGTAAATGGTAATAAATAAAATAAATACTCAAAACCTCCCCTTATGGTAATGGTAATGAAGTTTAAATTTAAACAATTAAGTGGTAGTCCCCTGCTACTCACTTTCAGTCAGTCACCCTGTGAAAGTGAGTAGCAGGGGACTACCACTTAATTGTTTAACTTCATATACCATTAGTGTTGCCGATCATAGTATCGGGGCTAATGTTTCAGTTCACTTCGGTGGACTTATTATACAAAAAACATAACCATTCATCCCATTGTTATCAATTATCATCAAGTCTGACATTTTACACACATTAAATTTCATTGTCTAAGGGGAGGTTTTGAGTATTTATTTTATTTATTATGATTAATATTGTGCCAAATTGACACGTTCTTAATATGTTCTCTAATTATATTGCTTAATCAGGATTAACGAAATTACGATGTTCAAGAAACTGGTGGTCTTTGTCTTTGTAATGGAAATTCTCGCCCCCTCTTTCAGAACTATGTAGTGACAAATTTCTGTATTGACTGTAACAATAAGTGACCAGAAAAGGTAGGTAGTTACTTGAACTAATCGAACCTGGCTATTCTGACATTGTAAAAGTTCATTGACTCTCTCAACTGCCCAGTCCAATCGATTTTGATATTCTACATTGTGTATTTTCAATATGCATAGATATTTACTTTTTATGTGGACACGTACATATTTTTCGTTATATTCAACGTTAGTTAAACATGGTTAAACGAACTGTGCTCTAGTACAAAAAAATTAAAGCTCTCAGATCTTTGGAAATTTAAGATCTTTCAAGTTAACCTTCCATAGTTCCATGCATTCTCTACTTGGTTCACATCACTATAGTATAAATAGCCTTTGAACAACCGTTGAAAGCGATTCACAATGCGACCCATCACTTCGCAAGTCATTAGAATCGTCAGTATCTGTTAAATAATGTGCCAAACCAAGCACGAAACCTTTTCCTCTTATTCGTGAGTCGTGATCCATTTCACAAATTATAAAATGCTTAAACAGCGACAATATCAGAATAGGTATCAGTGTCCATCTCATTCTGGTTGTGCAAATGGTAGAGTCATCCCAAATTTTCTCCAATTGATGTGTTAAGTTCCTTATAAAAGTGTTTTTTCCTTTATAAATTAACAGAATAATTTTTGTCGCTCTTTCTTGAAAAATGACTCATTAACAGTACAGTACAGTACTCAATACTTGTATTTTCGGGGGACATATTTACACGTTAATTCCAGCACTGTAACTTCAACCCCTTGACGGGGTCGGCATCTACCCTTATTGTTTCAAATCGGAGGGGTATGTTATGAGTTATGATCTTTTGAAAGGGCATTAAAATTTTTCTTTAAAATGGTGCTTCGTGTTTTAAATTTAAGATACGCGTCGCCGAGCTATGAAACTTCAAAAATTTTTCTCCATCTTGTGGCTAAACCATTCATTGGGGCAATTTGACATCTCATATGTATATGGAAAATGTTCAAATTGTTCAGCTTGTCGAGCTCCATCAAACAGGCCCTATTTGTATATCCTTTTAAGTCTATGTTTTAACATGGTGACCTTTCACCCCTTGAAAACCGGACGTGACCTTGATCTGATCAGTGGTCATAAATCACCTCAGGGTCATGTGTGATACTAATGCAAAATTTTAAAATCATAGAAAAGTGATGGACGGACATATACGTGCGCAATTTCATTATTACACTAATTAATCGAATCAAACTTACTCACACCAACTCGAAGTGAGTAGTAGTGTAAAATAATTTTGGACAAGTATTTCCTAATGTTTTTATGGTCTTCAGAATGTTTCTAATAACCCTTATAACATTTGCATCAGTGAAAGGGCCTTGATTAGTATACGAGCCACAGCGACAAATATTTTAGAGGCACGTTTCTCCTACGGTCATTTGAAAGCCACAACCACTTTTATGAAAAGATCCAGTGCAGTAATCACAGGTCAGGTCAAGTTTTTTATCAAAATCTATGTTCACGAGAATTGTGTTGAGTGGGGAGAAAATATGTCGCCAATATTTGATAGATTCTTGCAAGGTTGGATTTTTCAGCAATCATAGGAATCAATTTTCAGAAGGATTTCCCAACTGGAAATATGCAAAGCAAAGAATGCAATCTCATGAAAAGTTGTCAATTCGATTCAAGCGTGGAGAACTTCTAGTATGCATGCGTATTTGAAAACGCAATTAGAAGCATAAGAAAAATACTGGACGAATATCCTTATGAGAGTTGTAACTGTTGTAAAAAGTTATCTAGTCGTGGTTTGGCTATTTGAGTGTCTGATGAAACGTTTAGGTCACTGTCTAATTCCAGTTTTGTGATGATCTTGCAAATGATTGCGGAGTTTGATCTCTTCTTGCGCAGAACATATTTTTTAGTATGTAAATCCAGGCCGAGAGAAAGTATGTTCGAGGAAATTCGTTGCAAAAGTTTTAAAAATATTATAAATGGCATTAAGAAAAATAAATATTACCTACTCGGTGAGCAAATGATTCACCTTCTTATTTTCTCCGTTGACTAGTTGGTTTTCGTTTTCCCTAGTGTAACAAAAGATGACTATCGTGTATAACGCTTTTTAGGATTTAAAAACACAAGGTGAGGCATAAATTCAAATAGTTGGTCAATGCTCTTTTGGATGCTTAAGAACTTGGAAAATTGGTACAAAACACTGCAGAGGGCAGAGTTTTGGTAATGTCAGTAATAGTGCAATGCGTGTGGGGGGCTACAAACGCATGTAAGGGTGTAAAAGAACTTGACAGCTTTGCAAGATATGTACCTACCCTTGCTTTGTTCATTCCCTTCATTTAATAGGTGTTCATGCAGAAGTGTTGTTCTGAAGCGCGCCAGTTTTTTGATATTTTTCAAAAAATGTATAATTATTTTGATTTTCACTGCATTATACAATTTACTACTGTATATAAACTTTTAAATCCACAGGTGAAATTTCAATACTTACTTGTTCGTTCCAAGAGATATACTTTTTGATGCATAATCTCTACACTTTATAGGTGATGTAAATATTAACATTTCTTTTAGATTACTGAAATTTGTTGTGTGTTGTGTTAACTTTATAATGAACAAAGTAAAAAAGTGATTTTCCCCATTTACATAATACATATATTAATCTACTACCTACTAGGTATGTACTACATAACTATCTAAAAAATAATCGTAAATCACTACCTAAAAACACTATAGTTTTCTAAATAACTACTACTAAAAACACTACAATATTAAATCAAAATGTTTTATTTGTTTCACCTAAAGCACGTAACACCGTCTCAATGTTTCGGTTTTCTGCCTCCACCGTATGTAAATGATGTGTGACCTCAGCTAACTCTTGTGTTAGCTGGGTTACACGATTTGATAAAATCACCACATTGTTCATGTTTTGCATCAAAACGTCACCCAACCACGGCACACATCGCTGCCGAAAGGATCTATAACTCATCGGTGGCAGATGTTGTTGAGGGGGCTGGATCCCTCTCAGGTGGTTGCTGTAAAAAATGATGAAGTACATTAGTAATGCAATCACTAGGCATAAATTACGAATCAAATAATGTACCTGTACCTACTTACTTTTCAAGAAACCGGACGAAATCGTAGTCCTCAGGTAAATTATAGGAACATCTTCTTTCGGTGGAGGATGTATTTGTTGTGGTCGAATTAATAAATCTTTTCGGCTGCTCCTGGCTGATCTTTCTTTTCGCTGACATTTTAATTTTTTTTTGAAAATGATGTTGCATTGATTATAATAATAAATATATAATGATATGAAAATTCATATAACGACTGAATGCAAAAGTGCAATTTTACGATTATACATAGGTACATAAAATGTATATAGATTTGTGAACGTTCACAAAACAAAACTATATAAATAAGCGGAAATGGTAAGGGGGGTAATGAAGGAACACGTGCGGAAGTATCTAGTTAACGTAAACAATGTTAATGAACTAATACAAATGTGAACATGTATTGCCTCAAATTTTGACAACATCCAGGAAACAAAAGGAAGGTTATCAAATTACAATTTTTGGCAATTTTTAGATACTAACTTGTACTTTTTGGGGGTATTAAATTACAATTTTTGGCAATTTTCGGAGTATCAATTTACAATTTTTGGTAATGTGAAAAGATGGGCTGCTAGAGCGGATGCATGTAACAGTTTGCACAAAAATTAAAATGCAATTTACGATTCTTTAACTGCAATCACTGATGAGAATTTTGAGAAGCACATCACTTATTCTGAAGCTGAAGGCCTTATTCCTCGCCTTTGAAAATTTTGCGCTAACTATGTGGTCGATACACAATTCATAAATGTATGATTTAAAAACTGGAATTTTTCGGGATCAACTAAAGATGGCTATTGTTTTACCTGTTTATAAAAAAGGGGAAATAAATTATCCCTCAAACTATGACCCAATATCCATATCAGTGTCGTTCGCAGACTACAGACTACAGCTTTGGGGAGGGATATCAAAAGTGCGGTGTGATCTACCAATTTTAAAAAACATTTGTTTTACAGAAATTTATAAAATAAATAGGTATTATTATAATACAAAATCCAATCCCATTGGCTGTTGTGCAAGTTTCTCTATTATTTCGTCTTCTGAAATGGGTAGTTCCCTATGAATTGACATTGTTAAATAAAATACCTCAGAAGCACAAAAATAGTAGTATTTATTGTACGATAAACATGGCGTACATAATTCTTACAAAGCACGCACTAAAAACAATATAGATGACTTAAAGTGAAAAATTATTTTTTTTATTGTCAATAGCAACCAAAACAAAAACTAAACCAAAGCGCGAGATTATAATTTTCAACAGACATCATTGGCAATTGGCAGTCCATTTAATCTGTTCTGTGAGGTTGAATTTCTAAGATAGGTCTTTTTTAAGGATTAATAAGAATAAGCGTAAAATAGAATGGAAGGGTTAGACGCTTGGGGGGGGGGATATATACCCCTTATCCCCCCCTGGGTACGCCACTGATTTATATTGCCGAGTCTATTTAAAGTAGGCAAATTACTCGCTACTTTGAAGATATAATTGCATCTTTTCTCAAAACCAGCCTAGATTTCGAAAGAATAATAACACATCTGATGCCATAATTCACTTCAATAAAAAAAAAACTAGAATGCTTCGAGGCTGGCGATCACACAATATCAATTTTTTGGATTTAACTTCGCGCTTTTGACTGCGTTCCACATTCAATTTTAATAAAAAAAAAATCGGTCTAATCACTCCCAAGAAAAACTAAAACAAATACATACAGACGCGTGAACAATCGTTTCCAGGGAGACAGCACGGTTCTTATTGGTCTATTTTGTTGTGACGTTTTGCAAACTTCAAGCGAGAGCCTGGTCAGGGGTGTATTATATTTTACACGGTTTAAGATCAAATAGTTTGTTAAACAAATTTTGATCAATGTATTTAACTTTTAATACGACCCTGTTCAATGTTTTCAGTCGATCACATGAATACCGCGTCATTGTGTTTACATTTAGTTTTTCTTGGGAGTGAATAGACTTTAGTAGTTTAGGCTCCACAGCCATAACGTACGCACCCACCCACCCACCCACACACCCACAGACAAACATTTTTCAAAGGTGGTGGTTTTTGACCAGGAGCGTAGCTACCGCCGTATCAGCTGTATCAATGATACAGAGGGTTATAGGGGCCCCGAACGTGTGTAAGCAAAAATTCGTAAATGTTATCCACAATCCCACTTAAACTCTTAGGCCGTACTTCCAGGAAAAAAATCATATCTTATTGGTTATTTAAAAAAAATTACGAAAGTCAAAAAAAGAAATCTCTTTTTTCCCTGGTTAAGAGGGCGACGAAAAGTTGACCAATTATGTTCATTGTGCGTTTAAACGGTGCTGCGAAACGTGTTCCTGAAGTGTCAATTTTATGCGATAATTTGGAAAAATATATGCTTTTTTTGGCAATAGTATAAAATGCTTATCAATGTTGAGTAACGATTCATCTGAAAAATATAATCTAAACAAAAACTATGATCGATTTTGTAATGAGACTGCAAAAATCAGTTTTTTCCAGATATCTCGATAAGGGTTGATATTTGTGAAAATATCTTTATATAAAATGTTCTTTACAAGAATTCCCAAAATTTTTATAGACGTAATTTTTTCGAAAAGTTGTAAACAAAAGAGTTATCGTTAGGGGATGGAAAACACTAAATACGGGGCACCTTGAAAACTAAGGGTTGAAAATAGGGGTGCTGCGGGTCAAATCGTTTAGTTTGATCTAATTAATAACAATAAGTGTACCTAATTTCACACTTTCCGCACAATTTGACAGACATTTGCGATTTTCTCGATGTGCCGCTAATACGACTAATATTTTTTTAGACAAAGTTTTTAAGTGCGTTCTAGTTTTCTACTAAATAAGAAAAGGTTTCTGTTCCTTATCATCTACAATAAGTAGGTATACGTTTATTTAGAGAAATACATAAGTATTCACTACCTACTAATACCTATTGTAAAAATATTTCCTCTTTAATTTTTAATAAACGCTGATATTTAGTATTTTACGACCTCTTTTCATGTTAAAATACATTTATTTAACGCTTCTCTGTAAAAAAATAACTTGTTATGTTTTCAAAAACATTTTCACTGTTTGTAATGACCTTGGTAGCAGAACTAGCGAGAAAACAATACAAACAAGGCAGTTTTTTTCTGGTCCGAATCTGGGATGGGATGGACTATAATAGCTAAATAAATTTATCTACGCAATCTAACCACTGGGACTAGACTTTCGATATATTTACATTCTTTGTAAATAATATTTTGTGAAACCTATACACTTATAGGGTTCCAACTGGTTTCCATCCACCCCATATTACGGTAACTCTTAATTAAGATACGTTTGTGCACCATAAATCAAATCAATCAAAACTACGATTCGAAGTGAAATAAATGAAAAAGGATAATTGAATTAAAATTTATGTTTCGCATGTCACTAGTTTATCCGACCACCCTGAAGAAAGCCTTACTATAGCGATACAAGCATACCTTCCAATACTGAAGTAGTGATGTTACGAAATAAGATTGCGTATATTACAATTAGGTCAGTGTCATGATATTGGTATTGAACTTTTAGGTATAATTATTATTGCTATTTTATAACATTTTAAGCACATAAGTATTTTTAATCAATAGATGGCCTAAATAAATTATAAATAAAAAATTGACACTACTTGAGATGAAAATTGGTACCTACCTATCTTGATTTCGAATATACCTACTTTGTTTCGATACCTGATGATAACAAGGTGCTAAACAGAGCACTTGTAAGTGTGCTAAAATGAAAGTGGTTAGTGTGGGTTCATACATTACTATGCCGGCAGGTATACGACAGACCAATCGTTCTGAAATGCAGCAATTCAATTACATACCTACATACATACGAGTACAATGGGAAAGAATACGTACCTATTTACAATTTTGATATTGTTTAATAATAACAGAAATTGATAGGTAGGTAGGTATATGTAATTCGAAAATGAGAGAATTCTACCAATTACTCAATGTTTGTATGAGAGTATCTGGAGATGGTGTTAAGTATACCCTGTTCAAGTGACCAGCCGTTGCACGTCATTATTCGTGTACCAATACTATAATTATAATTTACTAAGCAACTTTAATAAAATTTGCATTAAAGCCAAAATGTCATCGTAAGTACAGTTGGTATTAAAAGTCATTAATCCTGTAGGGTTAGCGACCATATTTTATCCTTGTCGCACACTTTGAAGTTCGTACTTACAACTTAAAACGTAGTGCGAATATAAACTCATAAAATATCTCGATGTTGTCACGTCAAGTTTTGTTTACTTTAGGTAAATTCACCGGTACGCACTTAATCTATTTTGTTTTAAATTGCCTTACTAAAAACAGTACTTATCAGTACTCTTATTTTGTTTATGTCTACATTAGTTGTTGTATTTTATTATTACATAGGAATACAGTATCTATTTGTTCCTAACCTAAAAATGTCAGTCTGACAACACGTACATTTGACAACGCTGATTACACGTCATTGATTTAGTAAGTTTTAAGCTATGACGTGCAACGGCTGGTGACTTGAACAGGGTATAAATGATGGAGAAATGGTAATATTGAAAATTGGACAGCCAAAAACAACTCAGCTTCGTAAAACAAACCAAATGCAACAGTGTTGAGTAATGTCAAAAACAATTGGAAAAACCCATTTTTCCAAAATTTCCTTGAGAAACATTTACCTACATTGAACATTGATATACCCTGTTCAAGTCACCAGCCGTTGCACGTCATAGCTTAAAACTTACTAAATCAATGACGTGTAATCAGCGTTGTCAAATGTACGTGTTGTCAAACTGACATTTTTAGGTTAGAAACAAATAGATACTGTATACCTATGTAATAATAAAATACAACAACTAATGTAGACATAAACAAAATAAGAGTACTGATATGTACTGTTTTTAGTAAGGCAATTTAAAAAAAAATAGCTTAAGGGCGTACCGGTGAATTTAACAAAGTAAACAAAACTTGACGTGACAACATCGAGATATTTTATGAGTTTATATTCGCACTACGTTTTAAGTTGTAAGTACGAACTGCAAAGTGTGCGAAAAGGATAAAATATGGTCGCTAACCCTACACGATTAATGACTTTTAATACCAACTGTACTTACGATGACATTTTGGCTTTAATGCAAATTTTATTAAAGTTACTTAGTAAATTATAATTATAGTATTGGTACACGAATAATGACGTGCAACGGCTGGTCACTTGAACAGGGTATATTTCAATGGACACTATATAAACGCTCTGTCCTTTTTTTTGGGAACTTAGCACTAGTTATTTATTGATGATATGGTGCACTCTTTTATTGCCAACCAAATTGCAATTTTAGGTTAGGTATGCCAAACCTAGGTGAACAGCGACGCACATGTCAAAATTAAGGTAAAAAATTCACCATTAGTAGGTAACTGTTACTGTAGGTACTAATACATTTTTTTTAATCAACACCACATTGTCCCTTGGCTGAGAGTTGGAAGGATGCAAACTAATTTGGATATTAAATTAGTAGGAACGCTCTGTTACCCCAACATTCAATATTTACATTTCGCCCAACCGACAGCCTGTTTTGTACATGCGTATTGAAGAACGTTTGGTGGGGCGCAGCCTTAGTCGCTACCATAGGTAACAGGTCGCTACGCTACCCTACCCGAGTACCCGACTAGTTTTTCAATGTCACACTCTACATATTACAGAAAAGAACGCACCGAACGTTTTCTGTTTACATTACGAACTGCTTATGTTATGTATCAATTAGTGATATGTGATTAAGTCATATATGTGATGCGCATTGTGTTCTGCACTACTCGCTTTGTGTGAAATATGTACGTATTTACATGATCTTTATTTATTTGTAGATTATAAGTCAATGACCAGAGAACTGATTCCATTTTAGTCTCCGTGCTGCCCTCTTACATAAAAAACGACAAGAGATTACAAACGCTCATTGAGTGAGAGACCTCTTTAGTTATTTTCGAAAAGGCTTCGCAAAGAAAGGAAGCTTTAATTTAGAATTTGAGGCGGACATATTTTACATCGACTTTTGGGAGTTCATTTACTTTATCGACATTTCCTTCTCCCGTAAAGGTTAACTAATACAATAATACAAAAGTTTATTTAATGATACAAGTACATAACCGTTTCACGTTATGTACACATAAATAAAGATTTCGATGTTATTTGAATTAACAAATCAGCTGTTGATTTTTTTATGATCATGAATAACGAAAATTGTGATAAAGCGGAATGGACAGAGAAAGACGATAATATTAAAATTATCTCGGAGTTTGAGGAAGTTCAAACAAACGAACTCGAAATTCAAAAATCAAAGTAAGTTCTTTTGAGGTTAGCTTAATATTTTTTAAATTGTTAATTGCAGCAATTTGGAATTACCTGAAATAAACAAACACCTACCTGAGGAATCGACAGAAATAAATAATGCGGATTCGTCAAAATTGGAAGAAAATACAAGCGTTGAAAATGGGGTCATTGAAGAGGCGAAAAAAGATTTACTTGATAGTATTGTTGATGAGTTTAATGATGTGATTAAAGACAGTATGGAAACCGATCTTCAGAATGATTTAAAAGAAATCGAGAAACAGGTTGAAAGTGCTATACAAGAATTGGAAAGAAACGAATGTGCAAATATTTCAATGGAAGTTGATCTCAATTCACCAAAAGCTTGTAGCGTAGTAAATGGTGATGAAGTTAAATCAAATGAATTGGATGTTTTTAAACAATTACAGTTGCACTCAGATGATATGCAGCGAAATGATTTGGTTTCTTTACCTGGTTTACTAAATTGGTCAGTAAGTCGTGGAGTAATTTTCGAAGTAAGTGCATTATTTGTATGTTTAGCGATGAAGAAGATATACGAACTTCTGAACCAACACAACTCACTAATGGTGATCAGTTCAGCTCTCTACGGAATAATGACGAAACAATCTCTCAAAGTAACATTGATGAAGATATTAGCGATTGTATAATTGATGACAAAACTAATGAAAATGACCAACCAGCCGAAAATTGCACAACCGAGTGAGTATCTTTTTTTTAGTAAACAATTTGGCACTTTGTTATTTTTGTTATTCACAATGTATAAAAATCCCACTTGGCCTTGAATATCTGGCAATTATCCTAATGTGTGCTTTCTTGTTGTTAATGTAATTTTAATCCAACACAATTTGATTGTTCTGTCAGTGTCGCATTTGCAGTTTACGTTTTAGGTGTTGCAAGTTTTCTAACCTTTTAGGATTTTTCTACAAATGTAGGAGAGCAATTCATACTTATTTTTAGTATTTGATAAGAATTCTTTGCAACACAACATACCTGACACATAATCCAACCTTAGGTTAGGTTAGAAAGGGGAAGTATCACTAAATGGGATAGAATCTACCACATTGTCATCAGAATACTTGAAATAAGGACAAAAAACCACTTAAGGGGCCTACAGACGATCAACTTATGACAACATTGAATGTTGACAACTAGGTTGAACGTCTGTAGATAGGTTGGGGGTTGAAATGTATGTTGGTCCACAAGTTGGAGTAAAATTAAATTGTTTTGATTTTTTATGGGAGGAGCGTAATGTTGGCAACCGTGTTGAACTGTTTATGTACCATAGATAAAAGGAAAGGAGGGAAGTGGTACCTACACCGTTCGATTACAACTGAAGTGGTTTTGTTAAACAAGTACAGTTTAGTGTTTATGAAATGGCAAATATACCCAATAATGAAGTGTGGAGCGAATTTTTTAACTGCTATAAAACGTTACTGGAATTGTGGACAATAGTGACGTTTTTAAAGATAAAAATCAGAAAAAAGTCGCTTGGACGCAACTTTTAGAAGTTTATAAAAAAATTGTCGAAGATGCTAATATGGGTTCTCTAAAGAAAAAACTTTGTTGATTCCTTTACAAGTCTCAATAATGATTATTGTGGCTGTTAAAAATTTTAGATCTTCAAAACTCTGTTCTTCAGGTGCACTAACACATAGTTCAGACATCAAATTTGAATGAGAAAATTTGCCTCGGCTTTGATATCAATCCTTGGACCAATTTTTTTTTAGCAGAACACACCTCACAACTCGTTTAAAATCACTAATATAATCCGTTACTCATTATTTGTTACATAGGTATACTGGGTGTCCCATTTTAATCCTCCACCTGCAATAATTCTACAACACTAGATCGGATCAAAAAATGTCCTGAATAAAAAGTTAACAGTTTTGAGGGGGACATCTGATGATGTAACAAATTTCATCCCCAACACCCAGAGGAGTGGATAAGGGGGGTGACTTTAAAATCTTAAATGGAAACCCCTATTTTTATTGCACATTCAGAAAGAATATAAATAACTATGACGGTTTTATTTGGGAACTTTTTTTTATTTGCATCAGGTGGCGCTGCAATCGTTAAAATCGGTATTTTATTATTTATTTTGCATTGGGGTGACATTTTATATTTCTCTTGCAAATAAAGAATAAGTTTCCAAATAAAACTTTCATAGTTTTTTTTGCTCTTTCTGAACCTGTAATAAAAAATAGGGGTTTCCATTTAAGTCATTCCTCTCCAGTGGCGTGTCGTGAGGTTTAAGTTTGGAGGGGCGCAAATCGAATAAGCGCGCTGCAGGCGCCCGTGCCGCCGCAGCCCGCAGGCTAAAATTTTGGGGGTGCCACGCCGAAAAAAAAAGTCAAAAGTTGCTCGTTTTAAATAAAAGTTCACCTACTTTTAAAACCGATATTGAGCTGGAACAGCGGAATGGATTTTACATAATGACGTAAAACACTTCACTTCACAAAATAAAGTCTAAGGCACTGTCTAAGTAGAAAAATGAAAGAACAAAATATTTTTATATTTATTACACAAATTAAACAAAATAAAATAGGTAGGTACTTAAGTCATTTTTTAAAATTAAAATCCGCTCTACGGTCCTTCATGAAAATGAATTTTTCCATGACTTTATCATCAAAATTGCTTATTTGGTGCACTAAATTTCGATTGATAGACATCATAGCTAAATAAATGTCTTTTGAAAACCGCCGCGTAAAAGACCTGTTTTCGGCTTTTCGTTCGCAACTTTGCGATAACTTTAAGTCTGGTAACGGTCTCCCTACTCCCTAGTTCTTTAATTTTAAGTTTATCGACTAACGGCAGCCTATCAAAATTTATTTGAATAATATAATTTACCGTATTCATTATCACAGCCGCAAAAAACAAAACGAAAAACGAACACAAATATTATTGTCCACAATACGGCACTGGCGCACTCGGCATGATATATACACACAGAACGGCAAACGATAAGATACTGCCTAGTGCCACCGCCGTGGCCGCCAATATGACGCGGCCTCATAGCACCTTACGATCGTGTATCATCCTGTGTCTTTCGAATGCTTTCGGGCTGTTTCGTATGCTTTTCAAATGCTAAACTGCCCGGCGCTGGTTTTGAGCGCCGAGACTTTTTATTATTAGCAAAGTAATAATCCTCGGTGCGCGAAACTATTATTAGATGAATGAGATGATAGAAGTAGACTAGATATTTAGTTTTTTGTTGAAATTTAGAAATTTTATTTGGTTTAGTTAGTATGTATGTATCAATTTTGAAACATTTAAATTGTGGTACGTTATTAACAATCCTTAGGAGGGGCGCGCGGCCAAGCGGCCTTATAGAGCAACCGCCACTGTTCCTCTCCTATCCACCCCCTGGGCGTTGGGGGTGAAATTTGTTACAGAATAGGACGTCGCCCTCCAAGCCATCAAACTTTTATTCTCCACCTTTTTTTGTCAGATGTATTTGTTTCGAGGAATTCCCCTGGTAAGATTAAAATGGGGCACCCTGTTTGTAGTGCCACCAGCAAATAAAGAAAAAGTTTCCAAATAAAACCGTCATAGTTTTTTATACTCTTTCTGAATGTGCAATAAAAAATAGGGGTTTCCGTTTAAGATTTTAAAGCCACCCCCCCTTAACCACTCCCCCGGGTGTCGGGGGGGGGGGGGGGGGAATTTGTTACAACATCGGATGCCCATCTCAAAACCGTTAACTTTTTATTCGGAACATTTTTTGATCCGACGCAGTTGTAGAATTATCGCCGGTGGCGGATTGAAATAGGACACCCAGTATATATTTTAAAGCGAAATTTAAACAAAAATTGAAAAAAGAATATTAATTCCGATGAAAATATTTATAATAACTGATGTCAACATTTGCTTCGTCTGTGGCAGGAGGTCCCTTAATGAACAAATTATAACTGTATCAAGTTTTAAAAGTGATGTACTTCCTGTTTTAACATTAAATTTTATGGAATTTGTTAATAATTAAAAGACACATGCATTATCATCTTTTTATTGGCCAATGCCTATATTATAGCACCTAAGGTTACAGACTATATTATGCCTATATTATAGCACCTAAGGTTACAGACTATTAGAACCACACGTACCTAATGCATAACATCCTTCTCTTTCAATTTTTACATAACATAATCAGACTTATATTTTACATTATATTTTTATCTTCTATCCTCATCCTCCCTCCAATATCTGTTTCCTCTCTCATTACCACACCTAAATCTTACTATCATTCTTTTCTTCTCTTTTGCTTTTCCTGCTTTTCAGGTATTCTGATATCGCCTTCCCCTTTCTCTTTTCGTCCCATTCCCACTTTCCTGTGTTCGGGATTGCTTTTTTTCCCCTCTCATTTTTACTTGTGTTTTCTTTTAGTTTGTTATCTCCGTCCATATTTGTTATCCTTTTCGTCACCTGTGTTAGCCTTCATTATTTTTGTTCTTCTTTCATTAGTTTTTTGGCTCTAATTTTTGCTCCTCCACTTCTACATATACAGGGTGTTACTTAATGGTATGTACTTATTTTAAGGAGATTCCTGAACCAATTTTAAGTAGAAAGGTATGTCCTAAAATGTGTTTCTATACCGGAATAACCTGTGCCAAAATTAAGTTTTATAGCTTAAACCGTCTTCGAGATTTTTAAGAAAAAACGAAATCACCCTGTATATCGAAAACCATGCATTTTAAGACATACATTTATATGAACTTTTCGACTTAAAATTGGTTCAGGAATACCCCAATAAAATAAGTACATATCATTAAGTAACACCCTGTATAGTTTTCTCCCAACTTCTAATGTTTGGTATCCTATTTCACTTATGTGGCTCTTTTTTCTTGCCTCCTTTGCCTTTTCTTTTATCGTCGTCTGTATTTTCCGCTTCATTAGTGTCGGTCTCAATGTATGTTTTTGTCCTGTTTAATTTATTTTTGTTTTTCGTTGTAGTTTTTTTTTATTCCATTCACTGAGCTCTACTTCTAGTGCCTGTTTTCCCCTCTTCTCTTCCCACTTTACACCGCTTTGATCTCTGGCACTACTCCTAAAGTTTTCTGCAAGAAGTCTTACACTCCTTTTTTCAAATCTTCACCTTCTATTTGCGCTCCTTTTATGATAGGGTTGTTACGTTTTCTTGATTCTCCGATATTTGTTTTAGTGCATCTATTTTTACTTCTCGAGTATGAATACGTAAATTCAAAAAATGAAGAAAAAAAAAATCCCCCTGTCTGTCGTAGTCTGTAGTATGTCCGTACACATTTTCTTGCAACGCTCTATACCCAGAAACGATTACAGTTATCGAATGCGGTTTTCGTCAATCAATTGCATTCGGACCAAGGACGAAAATGCTGATATTACCTTTGACGACGTCACTTCCGGTATAAGCTAAAATGGCGGCACTCATTTTGTTTATAAGATAAAGTTGCAGTTTTTTTATGTAGTTTAAAAGAGTATTTTTTTCTGAATTCAGCAATATACAGGATGTTTCAGACCACCCGTACCGCCCAAATATCTCGCAAAATACAAAACGCATTGAAAAAAGGAAAAATACGTCTAAAAAAATTTTTAAGATTCTTTTGTTTGATAGTAATAGCAAAGAGTATATCTCTTTGGTAATAGGATGTCCCCATTCCCACCCCCGGGGGGTGGAGAGAGGGGTAACTTCGTAATATTAAATAGCACCCCCAAGTTTATTATGCAGATTTGAATTCTGCGTTAACAAATAGGAACTTTTTGTTTGAAACATTTTTTGAAGTTCGTGACAGATGGCGCTATGATCGCCGAAAGAAGTTTTCCGATTACCTATGCTAATTTGATGACAGTTTTGTTAAGTGACAATTAAAAATGTTAATGCTTTGTAAAAGGGAAGAGGGGGAGCTTTATTAACCCCCCTCCCCCAATTCACCCCTAATTTTAGATTTAAACGTATTTCGAATGTCAATGTGTTCTTTACTCGTGAAATCAAAGTATTTCAATTTTTTTTTCTATTTTCCATCAAAGACAAAAAAAATTTACAAAATTTGACTTCTTCAATCGTGGTATTGAACAGTTGTTTAAATCTAAAATGGTTGCGTTTTCCCATCCTAGGTTATGTAGGGGTGAAGTGGCGGTGTGGGGAAGGGGGGGGGTTAATAAAAGCTCCCCCTCTTGCCTTTTACAAAGCATTAACATTTTTTATTGTCACTTAACAAAACTGCCATCAAATTAGCATAGGTAATCGGAAAAACTTCTTTCGGCGATCATAGCGCCATCTGTCACGAACTTCAAAAAATGTTTCAAACAAAAAGTTCCTATTTGTTAACGCAGAATACAAATCTGCATAATAAATTGGGGGGTGCTATTTAAGATTACGAAGTTACCCCCCTCTCCGCCCCCCGGGAGTGGGAATGGGGACATACTATTACTATCAAACAATAGAGCCTTAAACAAATGTTTAGACGCATTTTTTCTTTTTTCAATCCGTTTTGTATTTCGCGAAATATTTGGGCGGTACGGGTGGTCTGAAACACCCTGTACACTATACAGTCTGTTTCAGAGTAAGCGCCTTATTTTTTTTTAGCCACACTGTGGGTACCACTTTCAAAATATTTGGCACTAATATGTTTCAGGACATTCTCTACACGATGGTGATATCAGATTTTTAATGGGACGAATTATTTCAAAATGGCGACTTTCAATTGTTTTTTTTTAAATGGAATGATATAATTTTTTTTGTATTGGGATCCTACAAACATTCTTTTTACGATAATATTTCGTTTTTCATAAAAATTCATTTGTTTCCCTATCAATAAGCAAACTAACATTTAATCTAGTAGCGCATGAATGTTTACACTCGATGTTATTTTTGTCCAAATATCAAGTAAGGTAGACACAAAACAAACAATTAAACTTCATTTTGCAATAAACATCTACTTTTTGAAACTCAAAATTAAACATTTACATAAAATAAAAATTAGGTAGGTATTTACAAAAAATGCTCGACATGTTTTCCTTCTTTTTCAATACATAAATTGAAACGTCGGTCGTCCGATGGAGCCAATAGATCGAAGGATGTACTGGTACTTGATATTTGGACAAAAATAACATCGAGTGTAAAACATTCATGCGCTACTACATTAAAATGTTAGTTTGCTTTTTGATAGGGAAACAAATAAATTTTTAAGAAAAACGAAATATTATCGTAAAAAGAATGTTTTTAGGATCCCAATAATACAAAAAAATTGTATCATTCCATTTAAAAAAAACAATTGAAAGTCGCCATTTTGAAATAATTCGTCCAATTAAAAATCTGATATCACCATCGTGTAGAGAATGGCCTGAAACATATTAGTGCCAAATATTTTGAAAGTGGTACCCATAGTGTGGCTAAAAAAAAATAAGGCGCTTACTCTGAAACAGGCTGTATATTGTGCTAGACTTATTTTGTGAAAAAAGTGTTAAAACGCTCTGTACTTAGAAACGATTAAAGTTATCGAAATGCGGTTTTCGTCAATCGATTGCATTCGGACCAAGGACGAAAATGACGTCACTTCCGGTATAAGCTAAAATAGCGCCACTCATTTTTTTATAAGATAAAGTTGTAGTTTTTTATGTAGTTTAAGAGTATTTTCTCAAAGAATTGTTACAATGTACATAAATTAGTATGCATAGCAACGCTTTTGCTATCTTTTGGTTTGAAATCTTTATATTTTGGAACTATGGAACACTAAATACCTTCTACATAACAATAACTAGGCATTTTATGAACAAAAACTTTTATGAATATTTTATGAAAAAAAACAAAGCGAAAGCAATTTTCGTACATTGTTAACGCTCATCTTTAGTTTTTACTTACTTACTTACTTTACTACTTACTTACAACATTACGTATTTCCCAACTCTCCATTTGTCTTATTTGAATTATTTAAATTTTATGTGAAAATTTAAAATACGATCACTTGAACTTTTGAAGCAAAATTTCAGCTAAATAAATAAAATCATAAATAATTAAATATATCTGAAGCAGTTGTTATAAAGTTTGAATTATGAGAAGATGCGTGCGCGTCATCGATGACGTTTTCTAACTAGGTGATTGTACCAACTGCTTAAAATCTTTTTTGTTGGTTAAATTCAATGTAATCATGTTAATTTAAGAAACAATCTAATAAAATTTACTAATAAAGTTAAATTATTGATTTTAATTATTTATCTCATTCTATTTTGAATGAAAACGACAAAAACATTTGAAATTTGGGGTTTATTCTTTTTTTAAGTTTGACCAGTGTCTTATTGATTTTGCATACTACGACTCATTGTATTGCACTTTCAAACGACTTAATTGTTTGTGTAAATTTAAAACGCTATTGTTTGTTGGGTTGCATACTTACAAAATTAAACTAAAATTAATGTCTACTATAGAGTCCGGGCAGCAGCTGACTTTGACAGCTCTGAGGGCAAAAAAACGCTACATAAAACACGTATTTTCAGTTTACGCGGGCTAAAATTACAATTGTGAATGCAACTCCCACGTTCTCTTAACGCGCGCAACCTGTACATGCGAACATTATAGGCTGTGCTATTACGAATAGAAAAAATTTTGCCCTCAGAGCTGGAAAAAAATAGGTTAATGACGTCATCTGCCCGGTCCCTATACACATACTACAAAATTACGTCATGAAAAAGTTATGATGTGCACGCATCTTCTCATTATTCTCACTTTACTTGCAAACTTCATTGTTGTGGTTTTCTTAAACGGTTTCTAAACGGTTTTCCTAATCAAAAAAAGAACGGATTAGTAGTGTTCAAGAACGGAACCCGTGACCAATAAAAATGTAAAGAACAAAACTGAAACCGTTATTTTCAGCTAACCGAACCGTTATTTTTTTTCGGTTAGATGCCCTGCTGTTAATAGATTCCAGTAATGTTACATTTGATGACTAATCTAATTTTTTACTGATTTTTAATTCTTTAATGATTCTTGACGCACACACAAATGCTTGAAAATCTTGTACATTTTTTGTGTACTAGTTCACAGTCTCTAACCAAGCTTCTCATCTTGTGGTGGTATCCAGTGTTGTAATGTATCGAGATACAAGTATCTAGATACAGTATCTAGATACTTTTTTGAGTATCGAGATACAATTGAGATACTTGAAAAATTTTGTATCTGTATCTGTATCTAGATATTTTTTTTGGGTATCTGAAACAAGATACATTCGCACTGCAAATATTTTTTACAAACTATAAATTATAAATATATAAACAAATTGTAAAAACGATCAGTGGTATCTCCTTGATTCACACTGGAAAAGTTGCAGCATCACAACATGCATGATACTTGTAACTTGTTCTATTTTCGAGCAGTTTAATCGTGCATTTCTAGGATTTTACAGCGATTTATTCCTTGCCAATATTATGCCAATAGTCAGTTGATGTTTGTTTTAAGTTGGTAGGTACTTCCGCTCTGCAACTTGTGCAATGTGTTGTTAGTTGTCTGTGGGAATGTGCACTTCTCAACACCAACATACAGTTATAATTTGTGAAAAATTAAATCCCTGCAGAGATTTTCCCTGTACATTTAAAAATGCACTAATGTGAATGCATGGGAGTTGCTACATGAAAGATTGCAGCAAGTTCAAGGTGACGCCGCATCTAAAAATGCAGCATGAGAATGCACAAGTGTGAATACCGCTTTATAACTTTTTTTTTATTTTCATGTGGGTAAAGTATCTTCGTTGTATCTAGATACATTTTGTTAGTATTTGTATTTATATCTAGATACATATAAGAAAATGTATCTGAAGAAGTATCTAGATATATTTTATTTAAAGCATCTGTATCTGTATCTAGATGCTGAAAAAAATGTATCTGTTACAACACTGGTGGTATCTAATGTCTTTTTCTCACATTGTTTCAGTCATTAATAATCACATGTATTTTTAGAATGTGATGTTAGTTTTTGAAGGATCACTATGTTCATGAAATGTCACTCTATATGTGTGAGTTTTCCTTTCTTTCCTATAAATTCAATTATATTTGTTCAGAAATGTGGGTGCGCACTATTCCTAGTAATCCTAGTGGTCTTATAATAATAATCTTATACAAGTAATCAAATTTAGAATTATTATTGTTTATTCCATATTCTATTTTTGTTAATTTTGTTTGCACTAGTTTGATATATAGGTCTTGGATTATCTCGTGAACGACACGTCACCGCGTAGGAGGAGCCATAATTATGAAATTTGGTAGTAAGTGAAGTATAAAAACATCGACTTACTTTGGAAAAGGCGCCAAAATGTAAATAATGTGTTCTCGTTTTCATATATCAACAAATTTCATATTGATCGTGTAATTTATTTTATTTACTTACTGTTCAGTCATAATTACGCGTGCTTATTATTTCATAATGACGGACGATATTTTTAGGAAAGTTGCCTACATAAAAGTTTGACGAATTATAGTTACCTGCGACGTGGTCACGTGTCGTTCACGAGATCATCCAAGACCTATACTATTCTTTGTAAGGACTGACATCTTTCAATTCACAAATAGGTTCACCAGCTCTGCTGGCAGCCTTCTAGCGGAGTCGCTGGGTAGTGAAGTTAGGCAATACAAAACGATTGTACTTCTCTAATTACACATAACATATTAACAATTGATAACACATAATCTTTCAACAAAGGAAATAAGCTAGGGCGTTATTTTTAATTTTTAATAGAACTACTATGGGGGCCCAACCACGGGGGGGGGGGGATGAAAACACACTTACCAGAAGAATTAGTGTATATGCATAACGCAAGTATGTACAAAAACAGTCCATCTACTTTGTGTTATGCATATACACTAATTCTTCTGGTAAGTGTGTTTTCATCAAATTTAATTGTATTTGGTACCTTCTTTTTGGTTAAAACTCTCTGCAGCAAGGGAAGTTTTAGAAGTTCTAATGCTCCATAATTTTATTCTTGAAACCTAGTGATTATCTAAGTATTTATCTTAAAAATGTTAATTTAGTAGCCCCACCTCCACAATTCTTTTTTTGAAAGTAAAAATGTGAAATGCATAATCGATAACCATTTATTACTGTCACTAAAGGGATGGCTTGGGAATATGCGTTTTTGACAATGTTGGCGGGTCTTTTGTAGATTTTTATTATATTTTTCCCATCAATATTTTCATGTTTTGTATTATGTTGTTTTATGTATTCATTGCCAGCTAACTGATTCTTTGTAAACTATCAACATTCGGTTCTACTTTTTTTGAGTAGAATTTTCTATAATATAATATAATATAAATTGAAACTATTGTCTATTACAAATTTGTGAAAGAGAAAATATATGTAATTAGAGCATTGTATGAAATGAATCAGAAAATGAAATAGAAATTGACATTCTGTAGTACGCCTGTTATAAGTAGGTCAAATAAACTTTGATGATATATAAATACAGCGCAGTAGTGTTTCGTTTCATGTTAATATACAGGGTGATCTAGGGATGCTCCCACAGATGATAGTCTCATTAATAATAATATGATACAGTTTTTTAAATGACAGGTAGCCTTTTCGTGTATAACATAAAAATGTTTTCATCTTACACAGAATGTGCTTACACATGTCATAGTGGTGATACGTATTTTATTTCTGACAGTGATATTATAAGCTTATATTGTCATAGTTACGATACCAATAAAGAGTGTCATAACTCCCTTGGGATATAAAGACGCTATAATTCCCTCTACGGCTCTTTTATGAACCAGTAACCTAGCAACAACCAAAACTGCAATCGACGATACCTGAATCAAATATACCGGAAATGAACAAATTTTATTAAACTCGGTCAGAAATAAAATTATCTATGTATCACGGGAATTAATAGGTCTCAATTACCTCGGGTAATTGCTGTCCCTCGGGCGCAAGGCCCTCGGGACGTAAACTTTACCCTCGGTAATTAAGACCCTTATAATTCCCTTGATACATAAATAACTATTTTAAATCGAACACCTAATGTTATTGCTATTGGTTATCATTTTGTTTGGGATAACTTTCTAAGCGTCCAAAGTGATAATGTTCCTGAGGTTAAAATTTGAAACAATACATTATACGTTTTTCTGTCTTCCTACATTGTTGGTTTATCCCTGCAAACTTTCTCTTTTACATAGCTCCATAGAAGAAATGTACGAATGTAGAATCTGGGGCTCGTGTTAACCAGATATTCCTCTCCCTGGCCATTACTTTGGAAACTCTTCCTCTTCCTCTAATATTCAAGTTTTTTATGTGGTATATTTTTTTCATCTAAACATGATTTGAATGATATTCGGTCAACATGACTTCAATGAGAAATTTTATAATGCCAAATAGCCCAAGCCACTTTGAATCATTGACTTTGTACACTGTAAAACAATTTAAGCTTATTAATTGGTAACACATATGAACTGAAACAGTCACATTTTATACTTTCAACCAATTGAGAATAGATGAATGTGTTTTTGTGTAATTTGTATGTAATTCAAAAATACAGTAATATGCTAGGAGTTCCATTTAAAAAAACAATTATGTGTCTCAACTATATTCTTGGTATTGGATTGGTGCATCAATTTATAATCTTTCCACAAATTAATGATGGGTGTGCCGCAAGTCATTGCAAATAGTGGATAGGTGTTACTGTTCAGTGATATTCTAGTTAGTTTCTGTAACCTCTTGTAAAGGTTTGGCTCATTTGTTTTCATTAATTAATTGGTAATGGTTGTATATTTTTTTATGAAGCAGTTTCAATTAAAATTATTGTAGGTTTACATACTGTGCAAGATCAGTTAAATAAGAAATAAAAAAAAAATAATACCAGTTGGTCAATAAATCTCAAACTAATTTATTCAATAATTACAATGATATGAGCGAAGACTTTGGGGAAGCTACGTAGAGAATACTATAATGAACACCTTAATGCCTTAATTGTTAAACCAATTATTAGAAAGTCAGTCCCAGCGAGTCTTACATGGTCTACATCCTATTAGAGTATTATCCATTATAAAATTTAAGGGAAACAGTAATAATTTTTACATAAGAATTAAATTTGATTCATAAGAAGTTTTTCTTGGATTATAGGGAACCATCAATAGGTTTAGCTGTTACCTTACAAGAAATAAGCAATTCGGTTTCACAGATAACAGAAAAAAATACAACTGTGACCAGTATTCTCGAAGCAACTTTAACAATGGGAAAAAAAAATGAAACCACTAGAAATATCGTTAACGGTATACTAAAGTAAGTTTAGACTGAAGTAAATGACAACTGATGCGTCATTGTTTCCTTATAGTATACCTCCTGATGTATCATCTAATTTAGAAGACACATCAAAAAACATTCTTATCGAGCCCGGAGATGATGAAATTGATTTATTTACTCCTATGATAACTGTCGAGTAAGTGTATTATCTCTTTAAACCCTATTTAAAATATTAAGATTTTGTTTAAATATAGTGAAATGCCACCTAATACAAAACAAGAACCTATTGACTCTGAGTTAGATGCAAATAAAAATGATGTCGGGGTCAATAAATCTCCTCAAATTAATAGCAACAGTATACAAAAATCTGGTACTGTTACGTCACTACCAATCCAAGATCTCATTGTGAGGTAAAGTAGTAGAGCATGTTTTGACCAAGTTATGTGGCTTATTCTACTGAAATGACTGTAAATCAATATTTCAGCGGAACCAGCCTTTTATTAGCCTCAATAATACTTACCTTTTTCTTGCATAATTTGGCAAATGTTAATACTTTCCTTATATGTTGCGAACTGCTTTTTTCTTGCATATTTCAATCTGTTAGCTGTAGTGACTGACCCCCCCAATTTGTAGTGTCTAACATTTGAAAAGTGTTTTACCAAAAGGGGTGATATTTCATTTAGTTTATGTAAATTATCCATAAGTCTTACAATATATTGTAATATTGTGATATTTCATTTAGTTTATGTAAATTATCCATAAGTCTTACAATATGACCACCTTTGGAAAAACCATGTCTGATTTATTTCATTTTCATATTTTACTCCAATTTTTACAATGTATTCTATTTTTAGGGAATTCTGTTTGCAACAAGATTCATTGTGTAATTTAGTTTCTGCATCTATAGAATCTACATTGAACATGGATTCTGTTGAAAAAGGAGATCAAGATGAATCATTTGTGCAACACTTGTTATTAGCCGAACCTGGGTTTGTATTATTGTTTGTCACCTAGTTTGTTTCCTTGATTATGTTATTTCAGAATCACATCTTTTATTGCAATCGAGGATATTTTTAAACAAGTTAAACAATTCACATCAACCGAGTATTTACTACTGTATGCAAAGATACAACTCAAATGTTTTGAATTTGATCCATCACTATTTAAAACAGTGGTTGATATTAAACGAAAATCAAAAATAAATCTTCATAAAACAGAAAATGGGAAAGTGCAACAAATTGCCAAGAAATGTTTAAGGTGTGTTTTTTTTTTAATCATTTTCTTCGCGTTCATATTGTTTTCCTCACTTATTTACATACAGGGTGATGCAAATTGAGCACTTTATTATTGAAACACTCTTTATTTTAAGAGATAGAAAAAAATGCACCTATGTGTGATGAGAAAATCACTGACTCAAACAGAATTCAGCTATCTAATCATGTGGCCGCTAGGGGACGTTTCTCGAATTTAGTCGGATTTCTTTAATGCTCCATAACTTTCTTATTATTATTATTATTATTATAGATAAGTGATTTTGGCAAAATCTTCCTTAGAGCTCTTTTTTACGTAGAATTCATCACGATAGACAGTTTTTATACAGTGTGTTTGGTTTTTTGTGTATGACCCTAAACCAAGGATTATAAACTAGAAAGGATGGCCGAATCCCTATGCTGTAATGTTATCCGACGCGTTGGTTGTAGTTACGTATAGGCGCACATATACACGGTGGTAATACTGATAAGTTGTAACCCCAAAAACACCACTTAGAACTCATTGAATCAAATAACTTTTCTTAGGTGAAATTTTGATTTGGAGCCCTCGTTCATAGTTATTGGCGTTTTTCTGTTTTTCGATAAATCGGCATTACTCACTTATTTTAAGGAATATTTAAAAAATACAAAAACTTTCAGCATTTGCTTTCGGTTCTCTAAAACATTTGTAGTTACAATTATTTACTATTTTATCAAATAACAAAATGCCGACCGATCAAAAATATAAGTGTGTTGACGAGACTTACGGTGACGTCACATACGTTCAAGGTTGTGCGAATGAATACGGCGGATTCGGCCATCCTTTCTAGTTTATAATCCTTGACCCTAAACTACATTTTTCCATACAGACCACCCTGCATATTTTGAGGTTTTTGAAGAGAGTAAAATTTCCAAAATTTTGATGTATCACTTGCCATATTTATGTTAAATATTATTTGCAATATTGTATTTTACACATTTAAAATATTTTGCTTGCAGACATCTAGGTTTCCATGGCTAACAATAGACGGCAGTATGATTTAAATCGATAATTTCTTAGTCATCTCCATCTGGAAATTTTTGTTCATAGATCAAAATTGAGGAAATTTTACTCTCTTTTTAAAAACCCCAAAATATAGGGTGCTTTGTATGGAAAAATGTAGTTTAGGGTCGTACACAAAAAAGTGCTCTAAGAAAGATTTTGCCAAAATCACTTATCTTTAATAATAAGAAAGTTGTGAAGCAGTAAAGAAATCGACGGAATTCGAGAAACGCCCTCTAGCGGCCAAACGATTAGAGACAACTGAATTCTGTTTGCGCCAGTGATTCTCTAATTAAAATTGAGTTCGAGACACCTAGGTCCAATTTGGACCAACCAGTACATTATGACACTTGAAAAGTAACAAATAGAATAATTTAATATGTACGTAATTTGTGGCACTTAAAATTTTGTAACCAATCCTAAACTATTTCTAAATAATCAACAAATATATTATTACAGTACTAAAAACTAATGTTTTAGTAATGAATCTCTTGAAAAAGTGGAGAAGATCATGGAGGTTATAAGTACGATTTCTCCTAGCGAGTGTTTATTTTTGCACAATGCCTTACCGAAAGCATATAAAGCAATTAAAGATGTTCTACAAAAAACAACAATTTGTTGTAGACCAATTGTTAGTCAAACTGTTATGTGGCTGAAAACACATTATGAGGAGGCTCCAACTGTGTTAATTTCTAAGCCTGATGTTTTTAGGAATTACAAGTAAGCATTTGTAACAGTATTTCATGATTATAAAATTAATTTTGTAGTATGTTTTGTGCAAAAAATGCTATAAAACCATGTGGAGTACCAGATTTTGGGAAAATGATAAAAAGAACATTTATCAACATCTTCCATAGGAGACAAGTTATAAGAGGGAAAACTCAATATTTTTATTGTGGACTGAAGCCATGTTACAAATTACCTGTTCCAAAGCCTCCAAAACTCTCTGATAAAACATCAGTAAGGACTGTGTTTCAAATTTGAACCTACTATCTTTGCCATAAGAGAATGGACCTATGTTATGAGAAAAATGAGTCAAATTATATCCATAATAATAAATAATAATGCTCATTAATTAATCAGTCTTTTCGTAGATGATATGATTGAATAAAAGGACGCGTTTTTAAAAGAACCCAGGACGTTTAATTAAAAGTACACAGACAAAAGGAGGTTATGTATTAAGAATAGCAAACTAGGTTGGTCAAACAACTATTAATTTTATTAGCATATCATATAATATAAACATATTTTATAGATATTAATAATTGAGAAATTTATCCAAACATATCTTATAGGTCGTATCTTTTCATTGCTTTTCATGCTTAATGCGCGATGACAGAATAAACAAATTATTTAGCTAGATGCATATATTGATGACGCAGGTACAATCTTTGGTGGCCGGGGTAGTAGTCGGATATAATATAAGCAATAAACAACTAAGTAAAAATGAGATATTTTGATCTGCGTTTAGGCCTTTTTGGAAATGTAACCAAGGTAAACCTGTTCAGTCCAAATTACAATAGAAATAATTGTTACAAGAGTTGTAGCTATAGCAATTTGGTTAACCCAATAGAATTTCCAAAAAGACCTTTTAGTTTACTTTTTAAACTGAATTAAAATTTTTTAGGTTGTGAATGAGTCGTATTCGTGTAGTAAATGTTGTACCATCTACGCTTATATGCACAATCTTAAATTTCGAATGAAACCATCTAAGGTAAGTTTTCCACTGCAGTTTTATGTAAACAACACTTCTTTGTTATTTATTAATTTTACAAAGTATTTGATTGAACAATAAGTTTCATCATAAGTTGGATAATCACTATATTTTAAACAAATTAACTGCAAAAAAAACAAAACAAACAGATTAATCTGCACTACATTTATTCCACTAGTTTTGCTTTCTTTTTTCAGTAGAATGAAAATAGAATTAAAAATCCTCCTTTCATTGTGCTGTATGTGTGACACGAGAACATTTGAGACATGACATGGTTGCATTGTCATAATGAAAAAAGGAACCATTAATCCATTTTTCTGGTTTTTCATAAATATTAAGTCCTGGTAACACTAATTAATTTTTTTAAGTTTGCGTTGTTTTTTTTTCTTTACATTTAACAGGCTGTTTTATAACCATACACTATCATTAACATTTTATCAAGCTTCAAACATTGATAGAAAGTGTTGTACATTCAAAAACATCATTTGGTCACCTCATATATCAAAAGGTATAATTTAATTAAGTTTGTTGTTTATTATTTATTGTATTGTGCTTGTATAGATTGATATGCAGGGTGTAACATTAATTTAATACCTAGGGCTAGGCAATAACGGTAGGAATATTTGTTTTCTTCTCTATTTTTGAAAATGTGGTATTTTGCCACTGACGTTTCTTCTCAAAGAAACAGTATTTCCAAAGATTTATCAGTTTTCAAGGGAGTGTTCGACTCCTCCTTCATCTTCAACCAAAATCCAGATTTTATGTAACAATGTCAAGCATTTTATAGTGCTGTGGAACGGGTGTAATAATGTGGAAATATACAGGGTGTCCCATTTAAAAAAACAACTTTGGTTTACCATCCTGTATAGGAACATTCTGTATATAATCAAAATATTTTTAAAATGTGCAGTATAAGTGTGCTTACTTGGGGGTGAAAACCGCATGTCGATATCTTGAATAGCAAAAAAGTTATGGACCAATCACACAGCCCTGGGTCAGAGTACCGCGAAGGCTGGCCATATTGTATCTAAAATTCAAATTTCTAAAAAAGATTCTCACAAAATTATCAATCTTAAAGTTGGTTCCCTAAAACGACAAAATAACCAAAAATTGCTCTTCTGAGCGATGTCTTGTTTCTCATAGTTAGCAAGGTCAAAGAAAAACTTTGTGGGAATCAAATGAAAACATTTATTTACAACACAAATATGTATAGATATTTTAATCATTTACAAAAGTAGTAATAATCAATTAACTATTTACAATGACTACATTAATTGTTAATATAAAATGGAAATGTTACTTCACAAATCCACTCGGTTTCTGGTATATAGGTAGTCTCAATTTATCAACTGCAGCCAAGCTTGTCTTCGAGCTTCATTCCGTTGGCCTGTGGGTGTACGGAATAAACCACTTTCACTGCGATTTTTGTAATCGGGAACACAACAAACATAATTTTTTTTCGATTTCACTCACAGCAACAGAAAAAAAGTTCCCAAATAAAACCTTCATAGTTTTTTTCTTTCTGAATCTGCAATAAAACAAGATTTTAAAGTCATCCCCACCCCCTGCTCTCAATGGGCGTTAAAACGGTTAACGTTGGTACTTTATCTGTAACCGTTATTGGCTTTCTATTCATTTATTGCTGTCATTGTAAATATTAAATTAGGAAAGGTATTTGGTAGAAAGTAATGATCACATGTATGTGTTATGTTATTCAAAACAATTTCTTTTTTATAACCGATTATACAAAAATACATAGTTTTATTTTTAGGCCTATGTCAATCTGCCTGGAAATGAAGCACCAAGCAAAAAAGTAAACAGGACCGTCAATAAAGAAAATGGTAAAAGTAAGGGAGCTGTTATTAATGGTAAACCAGTTGTAGTTCATGATCCATTAGAGTTGCTAAGCTTATCTATGAATGATAACAGTAACAGTCAACCAAGTTTAACTGATCACACATATGTGCAAGTGAAAAGTGTTCAAAACGTCGCCGTTAAGAGAACTGTAAAAAAAGCTACAGTAAAGGAATATAAAAATACAAAATTGCTTGGTAAATCAAGATCTAGAGGAAGAGTAATAAAAGTAAAGTATAAACAATATCGTCATCCATCCGTTAAAAATATAATGGATACATACAAAGATATTACATTATCTCATGATTTATTTAAAATTAATATGAATCCGGTTGTGCGTTTAGAAAATCAAGAACTACACAATTGGTGCGGGGAGAAAATAAAAAATTTTATAGATCAACTATCAAATCTATCTATTGTAAAAGTAAGTGATAATTTAAAGTTGAAAATTAAATATAGATGTTGTAACACATCCACAAAAGTAAGTCAGCTTTTTGGTGACAAGTTAAAAGATCTGAAGAAAGAATTAGAGAATATTAAAATAACGTGCGATAATCGTACAGATAATTACAGTATTACATACTTCCTTTCCCCTTCGCAATTGCCACTTATATCCGAAACTAATAACAAGAATAATTTATGTCCCGTTTCGAAGAGGCTGGGATTTGAGTCTAATTCTAACCAAAATGATAGACAAGGTAGGATAAAAACGCATTATTTCCCCAGTATAAGAAACAAGCATCATTCGGTGGATAATTTGTTTAAAAAAATTGACAGCTTAACTTTTCCCGAAGAGATTATAAATACCGACATCGATCCAGTAATAGTTTTGAATAGTCAAGAAGTGATAGACTGGTATGCTGCACAATTAAAAACTTTCGAGGAACCTGTTGATGCCGAAAATGAAGAAATGGAGGTTTTTGTTGATGACAATGCACCTATAACACCAAGAGAAAGTAGGGCTAAGATGATGAATTTTTGTGAAAGCGATTCTTGCGATTCCGCAGATGTACCTCCCAGTGAAAACAATCAGGGTGAAGATCCAACGTTAGATAATTCAGGGGAAAATAAATGTGCGGATGACTCTACACAGCAAGATAATGAACAACGACCACCAGATCCAGAATGTGAAGGTCCTCTGCGTAAAAAGGTGTTTCATCTGAGTGATATAATTAATGATTCAGAAAATCGAGTGTCAATCGATGCACCTGAATGTGATCCAAAATTATCAGACTCAGAATTATGTAAATCAGAATTACGTTGTTTTTTCTGTTCTCAAGATTTCAAAACACCTAAAGAATTATCTAATCATCGCGAAATTCATTTACGTTGTCGGACATGTAAGAGAAGAATGCCAAGCGAAGATGCGATGAGAGTTCATCTTATAAAACATTGTTTTATGAATAACGCTTTATGTGCTCCTAATCTTATATTGTCCAGAGTCGATCAACCTGAACCAATCGAAACATATCCTCTTAACCTTCCTATTATACCTAGCCACATGCCAAATATACTAAGTAAAAAGAAAGTGTTTAGACGAAAATCCATTAACTCGAGCAATTATCCTACATCGGTATTGAATTTCAACAATGTTAATCATAATATTGATCAACTCGTTCTTCCTATTGTACCTAATAGTTTAGTAAATGATAATCACAATCGTAAAGCAAGATCATCTCAATTATCTGCAAAATCACAAAAGTCATCCAATCATTTACGGTTTGCAAGACCTGTAACAGCAGAAGTATCTCATTTTCAAATTACCGCTAATAATTTTAAAGATATACCCGACGGACAAACATTACAACAGTCTACATCACAATTAAAAAGTACTATTAGTAATAACTTTAATCGAATATTTTTGCTCTCAAACAACAATTCGCCTTCTCAACACGAATCTCCCAACATTGTGTATGGACTGTATTTAAATAATCGAACAGATCAATCAACTCCGATTTGCCTCAATAATTATAGTAGAATCGGTTCAGATTGTGCATTAAATACCAATCCTTCTTGTAGCATTGCGGAATCCACAAATTTCATGCAAATTGTGGAAACACCAAATACGGGTTTACCTCCTTATGATGCATCAATAATAACCGAAACCTCCGTAGCACCTTTTGAACAACACCAAGATCATAGTTATTATCAACAGCAACCAGTTTTTACTATAAATAATGAAGTATCTAATTTAAATAATGGACTTCTAAACGGTGTATCTCAGGAAAATATGCATTCTAATTCATTGTTCGAAATGTCATATTTAAATAATATAAATACTGACACTCGGCCGTGTTCAGAACCCCTTTTAAGTGCTACTCCAAAAATTGAAAACACAAATCCTTTACCGCCACCAGTACCTGGACCATTTAGGATACGTGTTAAGGACATTCGAGAATTGAGTTAATTGTTCATCAAACAGTTCTTCATTTTTTTAAATGTATGTAGTATGTATATAAGTTTGTAAGTCGACCCTGTTTTTACAGTCAGAAATGTAAATATGTATTATAAAAGATCTCGCACAATTATTTTCATGGTTTTTAAATTGCCATATACGTTTCAATTTTTTGTATTATTTTGTAATATATTTCGATTATTTCAATTCAACAGCATATTGCCTTCTACGTAAACAAAGGGAAATAATTTTATGGCTTGTAATTCAGGTAAGTTGTTTCTTCCCAAACTTTTATTACATTTTTACACATAGTAAAACGTGTAGGTATTCCACAACAGACTTGGTTTTAACTCCTTTCGAATCCTGAAATTTGCATTTATAGTATTATAAAATATCCAAAATGTGCTTTGTCTTGTTAATTCCTGCTCAAAAGAACTAGGCTACAATTTTTTTAAGTATTCGACTTAAGGATTACAAGAATGTGGGAACCAAAAATGATATACTTAACGCCTTTCCGAAAATTCAGCCAGAAATACCTAATACAAAGTTTATTTTATTAAAAGAAAATAATTTTAAAGGTGGATTTTCACGCTCGTGCAATTTGTGCAAGTTGACTTGTGCATGTTAATTTGTGCAAATAAAACTGAATTATTTTATCTGTTTACACGGCCAGTCTAATTTGCTCAAGGTTCAGTTCGTCATATAGAGTAACTCGTTTGTGAGCACTGAGCACTTAGTTGATGTTAATGATGGACCACGAAGACGAATTATTAGCATTAGCTCTCATATTAATTTACCGGCACCGGACCTCTCAGAAGCAAGAACCTTTTTTAATTCTTTTCTGTATGTGGTTCTCACAGAGTTTATTTTCTTCACCACGGTTTCTCGATTTGCACTTTCGTCAACAATCTGCATTTTTTCGACGAGAATATCATAACGGTTGTGATTTCACATTTCTGTCACTGTACCTATTCTTTAGATTTGACTTTCCAAAGACAAGGAAAAGATTTATATAACTCAAAAAATTCTGTAATGAATTCTTTTTCTGTTCTCGACATTATATTTTATACATACAGAAGACCGTAAATACGATATGTTCAAATTAAGGCAAGAATTCTCTACTTTATGCGCATGCGTTAAGTTTGAGTATTGTTTACACGTGCATGCATTTGTACAAATCACAAGTAAATTATCTGACACGCCAGATTTTACTCAAGCCAAACTATCGGACTTGTGCAAGTAAACGATTTTAGTTTTTATGCAACAATTTACTTGCACAAATTAGCATGCACAAGTCAATTTGCACAAATTGCATGAGCGTGAAAACCCACCTTAAAGTTTGTGGGCACTTTTGGACTATTCTAGATTTTCACATTAGACAAACTCGCTTCTTGAATTTTTAATATATGGAAATCCTAAAGCTAAATTTGCCATATGGTTTCACGTACTCAATGTAAAACTGAGTCCATCTGGCTTTAACTGAGGAAACAACGGGAGATGCAATTAGTGTTTTATAGTTATAATAATGTAAAAGATTTTAACATTTGAAACAAATCTTTTGTGCGTATGTAGTGTATGATGAAATATCATTTTCTATTCAAACTACAAACAATTTAAATTGTAAGATTGCGATATTTTGCAATGCGTTCAGTTATGATCAAAATGTACCATAAAAAGATAGTTAGGTACATTTATAAACTTATAAACTCTGTTGTTTTTTCTACATTCTGCTAAAATTGTAACAACTTGTGTTTTTACATTTTCATGTAAACCTTATAGTAAAATGTTCTGGGCTATTTTATTACTAATATGATTAACTGGTCATCAGAATTTCAACCTTGCCTAACTTTCTTATATTCTAAATACCCAAAAAGTCAAATTTTTGACACTGCTTTTATGCATTATATTCCCCTTACCTAAGGTTGATGCTTTATTATTTATTTATATTTTCGAAAAATACCATTTTTCTCAAAAAGTAATGGTATGTGTATTATAAGTAGACTTCTTTTTGAACCACCACATACCTACAGAGGGCAGAAACTATATATTATAATGTCCTGTAATACAAAGAGATATTTACTTTGATTGAACTACGGCATTTGTTTATTCTTAATTAAGTTAAAAAGGGGTGATTTTTGCCAATTTCTTCATTTTATTAGGTAAATCATTTACCTAATAAAATGAAGAAATTGGTAAAAATCACCCCTTTTTAACTTAATTACAAAGAGATATATTTTTGTATGACAAGGAGTTATACTTTTAGCTCATATAAGCGACTCCATTCTCCATGCTTTATATTTGTAGTATATATACAGTGAGTGCGCACTAATAGTCCACTGTATATATCACATCTGGATGGGAAATATAACAGTTACAGATATAATATACGACTTCAGAAATTCAACTGGATTAACCAGCTTGGTA
The DNA here is from genome assembly GCA_036250285.1 of Pyrocoelia pectoralis. Lineage (NCBI taxonomy): Eukaryota > Metazoa > Arthropoda > Insecta > Coleoptera > Lampyridae > Pyrocoelia > Pyrocoelia pectoralis. The sequence goes on from CM070075.1 coordinate 52,425,871, forward strand.
AAAATGCCAAGATTGAAATTGTTTTTATGTTAGTTTAACCTGACCTGGTTATTTAGATTGAATTTACGAAAGGAACTTTTTTAAATAGTTTTAATGGATTTAAACTTCCGTGTTTTTGCAATGAAAATAGTTGATTAATAATACCATCCTTTTGACAATCAATAAGTAATAATAAAAATAAATTTTATCAGACATCATTACATCCTATTTCCGTTATTATAATCTTACATTGTTAATTTAATGGTGTCGTATAGATGTGCAATACGGAGAAACATGTTCTTAACATCAATACGAATTGTGCAATATATAAAGCAATTGGTGCAAATTTTTATTATTGTTTCTTGCCAATACATCATTTTCCTCAAATTAACAGTTGTGATGCAGAGGAGTTTGGAAGGAAATACGTGATCTGAATCTTTTAAGATGCAAAATTCAGTTCAATTTTGTATTAATTGAAAACTTTTTCAGTATTACTAGGTTCCATATTTGACCATAATGAATTTTGCTAAAGTTATTTGAAACATTTTATATTATGCACCTATGTATGTGTATATTTTTATAATAACTAATTCCACCTAAATTACTTGTTATTATAATATACTTACGAAATTCCACAATCTAACTTTTTTGTTGGCTGCTATAAAAAAAGGCTAAAATATACCAAAAGCTACCAAATTCCATACTAATCTATCACTTGCTTTAAAATATCCAATTTTGAAGTTAAAGATGTATAAATAATAATCAACTTTTATTATTTTGATTATTTGCCTATACTTAGTGCAGTGACAATTACTTGGCATGAATTGCGGCACCAACTTCAAAATTTTAATTAATTGCTTTAAAAACAATGTGGTTGATTTAGCTATTATTTATTTATTTATTTATTCATGTTATGGGAGATTAAAAAAATAAACTGTTTAGGTATTCAATTGTAGAGTATTGAATTTTGTATGGTGTTGATCGTGTATGCACTAGCCACACACTTTTATACTTATTTTTCTAAATACTCTTCATTAAACACTGATTTTCACCATATACACCTGAAAATTATTTTATAAAAATACTATTTGTACTGAACTACAATTATACTCCATATAGACTCCAAATATATGAATTACTTGGCTTTAACTTTGAGTTAATTAAGATTAATTAATTAATTAAGATTATCTGTTAATAGAGGCAAAAAATGATAAATTAAGTTTAAGTAAAAAACGTATCCTGTAACTAAAATATTCATTTATACTTTGCACTTTAAATTAAATGTTTGCGCTAATTATACAGTTGAAAATAAAACTTAGACTATATATTCTTTATAGTTGTTATCAATATCAATTTATACATTTTTGCCATAGCGAATTAACCAAATAAATCATATTTTTAAAGTGACTCTCTAAAAACTTTACAATCCATTTCCATATCCCTAGATAATCTTCAATTTTTGTACTTACGATTATACGTTTCAGTTTATATTTAATCCTCCTTTATCTGAATCTCCCCTCATTTAACAATTGTTATAAATACCATCTTTTATCAAAATAATTGAATTGGTTTTGTATTTATTTGGAAAATATTGTTATGGTTGTAACCATTTTACTATAGGTAGGTTAGGTACCTACCTCATTTTGGAATTTACATAATGTGGGATTTTGTATTTTTATATATGTATGTCCTTTGTACTAACGAACAATTGTCAAAGGTTATGTGAAATTTTCTCATTGGTTTGTTTTTAAGAACTATGGTTATTTACAGGTATAATTAATTATTTAAGTAACTCTTTATTTTAATCAGACTATTTAAATTCTAAGGTACACCGAAATTCAATGCATTAAGCATATTTGTGGTGCTATTGTAGAATCTTTCCATCAAGAATGATTACTGATTAGAAGTTACACGAGCTCAAACAGAAAACAAAATTACATTATTTTGACAAATAACTTGATAATTGCTCAACTTTATTCAGTACTTATATAATTACAACCATTTTAGTCACTAATGGGAATATTGTGGTGGTGTATCTGTTTGCAAAAAAAGCAGCAATTGGAAAAGTTGTATAATAAACTATTTGGTGACTAAAGTTTTATATAATTGATTGTTTATACTGCGAGATCTTTTAGTTGCATTGCATTGACTAAGTAATTCAAATTCTTTTGAAGTCTGATTGAAATGCTGTTTAATACATTTTAAGTTGTAAATAATATACTCTCTTTAGATATGACATATGACATTAGCTACATTAAACATTTTTTACACTTCCTGCTAACCAAACTACGAACAGTTTTAATTCAAGACTGAAATTACATTATGTATAGTAAATCAGCTGTTCTATATTTTGTTGTGTATTATTAGGTATATTACGTTTAATTATTATAAAAATATATCAAAGGAAGAAATAATGTATACGTACAGACTACTGAATTATGTTATTGTAATCGTAAATTAAACTTAAGTAACAATTTGCACTAAGATCTTTTACGTAATAAAGGACTTGTGTGTGTCTTGTTCATTTTCTCTTTTTCTGAAATGGTTGTTAGATTTTGATTTGTTGAACGGCATCTACGCTTAACACCATAGTTCTTGTTACTCCATGCTATGTAGCGCTTTTCAAACAAAGTGAAATTGTAGGTATATCGTGTTTTCTACGGCAATACTATGTAATACATTAATACGAAAGTTAATATAAATAATAAGTTGAAACTTGTTTTAACTAATATTCAAGCTTTAATATTAACACCAACACAAAAACACATTATTTTACTACTGCATTGTATTAGGCTTTAGAATATACATAATGTCTTATTAGGTTTAGCACAATCAACTCAGGGTTGTAGCCTACATAATGTGTTAGTAAATGGCTCCCTTCTCCATCCTATCCAATTGTAACAATTTTATGTGAATATAAACAATGTAGATGTAACATTTACCTTATTTCAAGTTATAGGATTGGCAAATCTTGTGACATCCAAAATGTTTACTGACAATTTCAGAAAATAGTGAATTTGATAAAAGTCTGTGTTACAAACTTCGACAATGTGTTTTCAGATGTACATAAAACACTCCAAAAGTAATGTTTAATAATCAAATTGATTATCCTTATTTTACTATGTAAATAGAGTAAAAGATTTAGAGGTATAAAGATTATGAACAAAATATAGTTAAATAATGTACGTACTTTAAAATAAGTCAAATAACAATACGTATTGTACTGACTATTGAATCTATATTATACAACATGTACTGTGGATTGAAACCTATTAATTGTAGAACTGTTAGGCAAAGCCAAAGTTTATAATTATATATATTTATTTTTTCTTATTTTGAAACATTGTATTACTCGATCGGCTGTATTTATTTTTTTAAGGCTTTGATAGAATCTGGATTTATCATTATTTAATAAAATTTATTTTAAACGTGTGTCATTTAGTTTTAGCATTGAATAAAGAAGTCTTTTAGTTAGATAACCGCTTCATTTCATCTATCTACAAGGTATTACATAATTCGGCATTAGGTACATTGATTCATTTTCATATATTCAACCTAATGAATCGCAGTTGCAGACGGGAATTTCAAGTGGTGAGTGTTTTCAATGTTTGAATGAGTTTGGTAGTCTATTTGAGTTTGTTACGGTGAGACACCGACTGTAAACTATATCACCATAATCGACAATAGATAAGACTATCGTGTTGCATAACATAGACTTTACAGTTAAAAATTTTTCGATGAGAATAATATATAGAATACAGCCATCTGCCAACTTATATTGGGATTAATTTGCAAGCAGTAGAGTACGGTGTAGATTGTCTATTTTAACCATGTTACTCCCTTATACTTACTTAATATTGTTATTTTAGCTTTTCATCACACCTTCAATGTTTCAATCATCTTAATGTAATCTAATGATGTCACTTCATTTTTTAATATTTGCTTTATGAATGTATGATCCGTAAACATGTCTCATAATTTGACATAAATTTAACCAAAAAGATAGATCATAATTGATAACAAGTAATAGGGTCAAAGATAGGTAAATCCAGTGCTCTTTTTTGTCATGGAACGCTTGGGAACGGCGTTTTCGACGGATTTTTTTTGAAATAGTTGGTGTAAATAAAATTGACGTTGCAGAGCAGATCGGATTTGATTTTCAAGAGCTTAATTACACCACCGTTTAACCGACCCTGCATTTTGGTTGGCTAAACACCGAACGCAGCATAATGCAAAAATCGCCCGAATACAAGGCACATCCCGCACAGCCTCGGATTATATTATTATAAGATAGGTACATATAATAATTACATTACAATGAAAATAGTATAAAATTGCAAAAAAAATGTGTGTTCCACCCAAAGTACCCTGCCATATAGGCCAAAATTTCACGGTCACGTGTTCAGAAATTTTTCATTTTCGACTAAAATAAAGTTCGATCCACAAGAGTTGGCGTTCACGTCATAGGTTTCCGAATGAATGCACGACATTCCTTTTAAACAATCATTAAAGCTTAATACATGTTTGTGATAAAGATGGCAATACAGTTTGCATGTGTTTTAAGTAAAGACGTGCGTATAGATGATCGCCAGTGAAAATGAGAGAGAAGTGAGTATGTCCGTATGTCCAACAGCTGACTTCAATCAACGCTTCGTTTGACTTCTATCTGTCAATGTCAAATTTATTCATTATTTATAAATAATCTCGTATTATTTCTGTTCGTTGTTGTTTTGCCCTTTTATTTACTCGTTCTTTACAGTTATTTTGTTCTAATTATCAAATTATTAATAACAGTTCTTATTAGAACGGATTTACGAAAATTGCAATATTTTTAACCACAAAACAGCATGTTTTGACAATCCTATATAACATAGTGCCAAACGTACCGCCCAGAGAACGAGTTCAATCGCAGCAGACGTTAATATGTTTATTGCACTTATTAGAATGCCGCATTTAGCTTTACTAAGCTCTAATTAATATTTTTAAGATACGTTTTATACGTAATGGATTAATTAAATACGTAAAATATTACTATGACCATTTTAAAGTAGCACAAGCAACTACCTGTGGGTAATTAAAGTATTATTTGCAACACTGCCTTGTTACGATTTGGCAGATTTCATTCCCGACGTCATTATTTCTTGACTTCAAATTTTAATCTTAATACATACAATTACAAGTAATGACGTGCACGCCAACTCTCCTGGATACAATTATAGATAGGTAAGTACCTATTTTCAATATTGGCTTGATTTTCGTTACTATTATTTATTATCAGTCGACACCAAATGTGAATGCGAATTTAATGGAATTGCTTCATTTGCTTCTTCTTGTTTAGCATTGTCGCGCACATCTAAATTTGCTTTTTTGAAATAAGAATCCAACGTTTTATAAGCTGTACTTTTTCTTTTACTCATTTCAATGGCTAATAGTATATTTTATTTTGAGAATCCTACAACAGTATTAATAATACACAATGTGTACCTTATATGCAATTTCATATTATATCTATTTTTTAATAGGTAGGTATCTATATTTTATTTTATTATACTAACCTCTGAACTAGTGTTCATAATAGTATATTATTTTATGTGGCGGAGAAGTACAACTTTTCATGGCGCGCCTGTGTTTAGCCGCCGAACGAAGTGGCAAGCCATGAAAAGTAACTTCTCCGCCAAATAAAATATGCTATTTTTTCTTCAAACTTCCGCCAAGGGATATTATTAGCGGCGTTCCTTAAATTAAACGTCATTGTCAAATAGGTATTTGTTTTTACGAATAGGTAGGTAAAAGTTCTGTTTCCTTGGTAACGGTATGAGAATTACATTCTTTTACCTCCGGCGGCGGAAAAGTGTTTCTATGACAACACTTTTCCCTCCGGCGGCGGAAAAGTAAAAGTAAAATCTGCTATAGCCATAAATGTCAAACTTTGGCGCCTACTATTCGGTCGAATAATGACATAATTTCTTGACGTTTGAAGAAAAAAATATAAACTTTTAACTAATAATACTAGAATGAGTGTGTCAAAGATAACGTACAACTTTTCCCACAATTAGATTATTTGATAGTACAATAAATGAAAAACAGAAAACTGCAAAGATGCGTTCGCGGTTTATTTAGGGTGCGACAAAAATATAATACTTTCTCTTTCTTACTTATCGCGCTCAGCTCAGTGTGTTTCCCTTTATATACCTAATAATGATAATCAAAGGTGTTTCCTACTCGCTCTCCACTCCGTAAGTCTAGGCAGCGCCCAGCGGAAGAATTCAAATCGGAATTTATGTGAGCGTACTGAGAATAATATCATTGTATTTACCTATATGTAATATGTTAATACCGGTGTATTACATAATATGGTTATTAATAGAATGATAATATTGTATATTGCTAGCCTTTTAAAACTTTTTTAGAGGTAGCACCACAAACCAAATACATGATGTAATATTTATGTTGTACCTATAAATGTATGTACATATTTATATTAATTATTTTGTAAATATTTTTAAAAATTAAGTTATTATATTCTCAGTCCTGCCAATTGCCCTTATTGTCCCTCGCTGAATCCGCCACTGATGCGAATAGAATTATCATAACAAGAAGTCAAAAGACGAAAAAGAAGATGAAAACATTTTAATTTTTTAAATTAAAATGCAAATACAGTATTGACTATCAATCATAAGAAATTAAATTAAAATTGAAATGCAACGAACTCTAAAAGAATGCATGCAAATAAAAAATTGTTAGAAGGATATCATACTCATCATACACCAAGATAATTACTTTTTGTGATTAGATAGGTACCTCTTGAAAACTAATATGATGTAAGAACATCATGAAATCCAAGTATTGCTACAACTGCTCAAGGAAATCTTTAAAGCTAAACCATAATCATTTTCATTTTAATCAACCAACTTCAAAAAGTTGGTTACTAAATTCGTCGGGCGGATGTCTGTGTGCCTATGCGTTGCGCGATGTTACGGAGGGTTTAGAAAACAGGAAATGGTGTCATCTTATAGGAAATTTTTTGCTGATTCCAAATCTCTGGTAAATTTTTTGATCGCATCCCCCGTTCGCCGTCGGGAGGCCATTAAAATCAAAATATACACCCTTGAATATCTCGAGAACGACATCCAATTACAAAAAGAAAAAAACATATGTTCTTGGTGGGTAGAGCGGGGGTGAGTTTTGAAAACTTAAATGGGAACATCTTTTTTTTATTGCACTTTTGGATTCTCCATAAAAAACTATTCTCAAATTGCAAATTTCACCAAAACTCCAACCCCTTTTTTGGGGGTGGAAAGGGGGAAAATTGTATATGTTCGCAGAAAAACGATCTTTCTTTATTTTTTTTCCTCCAACATTTTTTTGTGATTCACAAATTGTCAGTATTTTGTTGTACTACAATAGGAAACCTTTAAGGACAGTTTTGCAGTAGTAGATAATATTATAATGATTCATGATCATTACTAGCAACATTTGAGTTAGGCGCCGATTGCTTTCCAAAGAAATAGGGGTAAAAATGATAATTGCGGAGGTAAAATTTGTACAGCAAACGCAAAGTAGCGTGGCAGGTGACGTCATGATGCCCACTAAGAAAAATGGGACCCGAATCGCAATTTTGGTGGGATCGTCCCGTCGTTCACTTGGTTCTTTTCATATTAAATTTTTGTCGTGAATCGTACTTCAGGGAGGGATATATAGATGCGCCTTTATCTTTGGTGTTGTGCCCGGCCTTGTTTATCGTCTAAGGATCCCACCTGCCAAGCTACTTTGCGTTGACTGTAAATATTAAAATTAATTTGTTCGATAATAATTTTATTAGATTTGTGTTACAAACTTTCGATAGTGTAGGGGCGTGTCTACTATTAGCTATTTAAAGGTTTACACCCTAAGAGGGGTTATACCTACGGCGATTTTAATTATTTTGTTAATAGGTACAATCGACAGGTAGATGGTACATTCAACGTAATGGAAATTTAATAAGCAATCCTTAAGAGGATTCTTCAACGGTCGCTTTAGGTGCGTTGAAAGCCTTTTTTCGTTGAAAGAGCTATGAGACTTAAAAAAACAACTGACATAATTAGGAAGATTAGTGGTATAGTCGTCTTGGGACATTTTGGGTAATTTTGAAGGCAAAAATATAAAAAGTGAGTAGAACACGAAACAATTTTGGGCGAACTTTGAAGGCACGAGGTAAATGTACCAATTATTAGCAAAAAGTGACACAAGTGTACCTACCCTAGATAGTCCTTAGTTTATAAATAGGTAGGTATATAGTTTTTATATGAAATGAAATGTTATTATTGAAAAATTTCGGGCAAGACCAAAGAGTATGACCAGAAACGCTACTCGACGAGAATCAGGTGAAATTTGTTGCTGAAATTGTTTCGTTTTCTACTCTTTTTTTTATATTTTTGCTTTTAAAATTACACAAAAGTCTCAAGATGACTATTTAACTATCCTTTCTAATTAAGTATTACAGTTAACAGTTGTTTTTTAAGTCTCTAGACTCTAGTTCTTGTATACTTTTAACGGAAAAGCGAATTTTGTACATACTTGCAAACGCATCTAAAGCGGCCGTTGGAGAACCCCTTAAATTATATGCCCACCAGTGAACTCTAGAGTTCACTGATGCCCACTGAAACAGTTGAATAGGTAAATGTTCTATTTTTTAAATTCTAAAATAGGTCGCCTTAACGTAGACATGTCCCTCGGTTCTATCAGTACTATGCTAAATATAAGTTGAATTACAATCCATACATAAAGAAAGATATGAAGTACGTACCTAATAGCCCAGGAGATTTAGGTTTTAACCTAAAAAAAAATGATGTAAAGCTGAATGTTTGCACATCGATAGTATTGAACCCCCTGAACAACATATCAAAATACCTAAGCTTGCCTATGGGTGCTTCATAGATTTTATGACGTCACAAGATGCGACTTCCGGTAAACACTAAAAAATTCGTATCTCCGTTAATATTGCACCGATTTCGGCGATTCTTGGCGCAATCGATAGCTGCGTAGATGCTCTACAATGTACTTTAGAACACTCATTTCCGAAAACGTACCGTTTTTATAGCATTTCAAGAAATGTCCACTTGAAGGCTTTCCGCGCGCGCTTTTTGGCTAACGTACTTAAAAACTATTAAATGTACGAGATTTTGTCACCAGAACAATTTTATTCCTTCATCTTTTAGCTTTCTATATTGTGCTAGATTTGCATAATATGTTAATTAGTTCCGAAGATATTAAATGAGTACCGTACGAAAACAAATTTTTGTTTATGAAAAATAATTTTACTTTCAATCAGGAGATCGGTAATACTGCCTCCTCACGCATCCCTCCTCCCCAGAGATAATTATCGTAATTACGTATTTGAAAACATATTCCCATGCTCATTTAATTAATTTTTTTTTAATATAAAGCATCAACTAGATCACTACTTTTTGGTACTATACATAGTTGTTTTCATTTTAATTAACTACACTAACTATCTTAACTATATACTACTAACTACAGTATTATTATTATGCATTTAGATTATAAAACAAAATCCTGATTGTCTAAGTATTATAGTGACTAAGGAGCCTGTATTATAATGAGTACAGTCAATTTAAACACAAAAATATACAAACATTGCAAAAAATCCTATGTTAGGTTTGCTTTTTTTATGGTGTTAGGTTCGGTCCCAGTAGTAAATACTCAATTTTGCAACTTCGAAAAACTTGTGGGAACGGGGGGGGGGGGCACCAAAAACCGCGATTTTTTCGGACTTTTTTCACTTTTAGTCTCGTAGCTCAAAAACTATGAGTTGTAGTGCAAAGAATATGATTATCTTTTTTAAACTAAACTAAATTTGCTACCATTTGAGCCAAATCGGAAGTCTGTAAGTATAATAGTTTTCGAGATACAGCTCTTCAAAAATAGGCAATTTTTCCAAAATCTGTTTTTAACGTATCACTCACGATTCGAGCCAGATATTGCCGCAACGACGTGCCCTACGACCCTTGGCACGGAGGGAAAAATTGTAGAACAGTTTATCACCTTTTATTTAAGCATAGACGCGTTCCTATAGACCTAACAGTTCTCGAGAAAAAGACGGAAAACCGGAAAACAGTGAAATCCTCCACATATATGTAATAGCGTTAGTATGATTAGAAGACATTTTCTGATTATTCTTATTTAGCCTAGCGAAGGAACGCTCAAAAAGGGCTTGTAGACAGACTTTTTTATCCTAAAGATTTTATTTCTGGGATGTGTTTGGAGGTGTTTGGTGATAATTATACGAAAAGTAGCGTAACAAAATGTGCGGGTTTGTTTGGTTTTCCGTTTACATCTCTTAAACAAGCCATCGTAGTCGGAAATGGCCAATCATAAAATAAAAGCTGATTAAATTTTCTACAAGTTTGCTTCTATTCGTTTTTTCTCTATCTCTATCCGTTGAAGAAAGTATTCGCTGTCAAAAATTGACATTTTTTTAAAAATCGTTTTTACACGACGTTTTTCGGCAAATGTTGTGTCCTAGCTCCTAAAGTTATGGGTTTATAGCAAAAAATGGTGGAATAAAAGTTTTAGACCATTAAATTTCCTATAAAATTCATATACAGTTTAATATTTTATCTCAAATAGATTACATGTTATAGTTATTTAAAAAAAACGTTGAGTTTAAGATGGAATAGAGGACACTAGAGAACAACTAATTTTGTGGGAGGTTTGGAGTTAAATCTGATATGTGAGTATTAAATACAGATTACGTGCATCCTTAGCCAAACAATTTCAGTCTTATGCGCCACCATGTTTAATGGTCTCTAGTCTTTTCTAAATACATTTATGATAGGGTTAATGTTTGACGAAAAGAACAAAAGTATTTTCTCAAGTCAGCTTTTATTTTATAATTGGCCATTTCCCACTACAATCGCCTGTGCAAGAGATACAAAGGGAAAACCAAACGAATAATCAAATTTTGTTACGCTACGGAGGTAGCTCATACGGTAGGGTCGGGGACTTTTCGTGTAATTATCAGTTATCACCAAACACATCCCAGAAATAAAATCTTTAGGATCAAAAAGTCTGTCTACAAGCCCTTTTTGAGCGTTCGTTCGCTAGGCTAAATAAGAATAATCAGAAAATGTCTTCTAATCATACTAACGCTATTAGATACATATATGTGGAGGATTTCACTGTTTTCCGGTTTTCCGTCTTTTTCTCGAGAACTGTTAGGCCCATAGGAATGCATCTATGCTTAAAGAAAAGGTGATAAATTGTCCTACAATTTTTTTCCCCGTGATAAGAGTCGTAGGGCACGTCGTTGTGCTATATCTGGCTCGAAACATGGACGATACGTTGAAAAACGATTTTGGGAAAAGTTGCCTATTTTTGAAGAGCTGTATCTCGGAAACTATTATACTTACAGACTTCCGGTTAGGCGCAAATTATAGAAAATTTAGTCTAGTTGGAAAAAGATAATCATATTCTTTGCAGTATAACTCGTAGTTTTTGAGCTACGAGGCTAAAACTGAAAAAAGTCAAACGATCACGCGCCAGTCAGATTATGTCTCATGTGAGCAGTGACTTAAATTAATTAAATGAGCATGGGAATATATTTTCAAATAGGTACGTAATTACGATAATTGTCTCTGGGGAGGAGGGATGTGTGAGGAGGCAGTATTACCGATCTCCCGATTGAAAGTAAATTATTTTTCATAAACAAAAATTTGTTTTCGCACGGTACTCATTTAATATCTTCGGAACTAATCAACATATTATGCAAATCTAGCACAATATAGAAAGCTAAAAGATGAAGGAATAAAATTGTTCTAGTGACAAAATCTCGTACATTTAATAGTTTTTAAGTACGTTAGCCAAAAAGCGCGCGCGGAAAGCCTTCAAGTGGACATTTCTTGAAATGGTATAAAAACGGTCACGTTTTTGGAAATGAGTGTTCTAAAGTACATTGTAGAGCATCTACGCAGCTATCGATTGTGCCAAGAATCCCCGAAATCGGTGCAGTATTAACGGAGATACGAATTTTTTAGTGTTTACCGGAAGTCGCATCTTGTGACGTTATAAAATCTATGAAGCACCCATAGGTAAGCTTAGGTATTTTGATATGTTGTTCAGGGGGTTCAATACTATCGATGTGCAAAAATTCAGCTTTACATTATTTTTTTTGAGGTTGGACCCATATTTTGTCTAAAGTGACTGGGCTATAATACCATTGACTTTCTACACTGAAAGTCAATGCTAATACGTACCTACCTACTCATTTCTAAAAAAAATATTGTTTCAATTCCTGTTTACTATAGTATCGCGTATTTGCTGAGTTAACCATTCCACACCTTCATTGAGACCATCGCCTGTTAAAGCGTTGCTTGCTGATATATTCCAAGGTTTATCCATTATTTTGTCAAGCCCAAGACCCGCGGCGATTTTAACACTACTTAATGCTTCCTTGCAATCCATTTTGTTCGCAAAAAATAATATCGGAATTTTGCGATTGCATATGTCAGGATGTTGAAGTAATAGATCTAGTTCGTCCTTTACTACTACTAAACGAAGCCTATCACTGCTGTCGATTACAAACACTACACCGTGACAATCTTTGTAATAATGTTCCCATAAATCGCGATATCGACCATGACCCGACATATCAAATGCCGTAAATGATAAACTTTGATCTAAAACATACCTATCTTTTTAAGTGGGCACATGAAGGTAAAAAAAGATACTCACTTTGAAATTTTTCTACATTAAAGCCAACAGTGGGCACGATTTCAGACTGTTTGTCTTCTTCATCTTTAAAATGATTAATTATCGTCGATTTTCCACTATTATTTAAAACCGATCACCAGTACGTTTACTTCCTTTTTTCGAATACGCAGGAAAACTGCAAGCTTCTGAAATAACCCCATCGTAGTGCATGTTTGTATTGTTTATTCCAGAAATAATCAATATCTATAATTTGTTCGGGTGAAGGTTGACAGAAACTGCGCCAAGTTTTTGAATCGGCAAGTTAAACTCGATTAGGAAATTTTGTAATTAGATGGCTGGAGTCTTCCAATAAAATTTGCCAGAAACGGGAGCTATTATAGTATCTAGTATCGCATAAATAAGTTGTGAGTACGTTAAATAACATGCATATTAAAATCTCACTTTTCCCCTGTAGACTTCTTTTTATTATTATTTGTATTATTTATTATTACATATTTTTATTTATTTATTAGTTTTAATTTCGAGTAATTCCCATTGAAGGATTTGGTTATTTATCCTCATATTAATAGATATTGCCAAAATTAACTTGTAACTTGTAAAAACTTGTAAAAACAAAAAAGCATTCAAAGGCTTCAACACCTTTCACACTTACTATACTCGCGTATGGTATTGAAATCCCTTAGGTAGGTAATTTAAGTGTCCAGAGTAAATGTTAAAAATGTTCGCCGTTGCCTTATTTTTGAACGGTTTTGCATCTTTACGGATTTAATAAATGTCTGATCTAGACGAACAGTGTTGAACATCTTCATACAATAATTATAATTATTATTATAATTATTATAGGTCAATGGGAGACGACTTGATAATGGCAAGTGGGATCTTGCCGAAACGTAGTTTTGAAAACTTGCCAGGCCTCATATCTTCGAAACTTTAACAGGTAAGTAAAATTTCTCGAAAACGTTTCTCGAACATTGAGGGGGAACGGGGAATCAATATGATTCATATAGAAATCTTCTGCAATTTACCCCTTTTAGGCTTCAGCCGCCCCACCCCTATTTTTTTAAATTGTAGGTAGGTACTACATCATGTGTCATAAACCATCTTTTTCGCATTTCACACAGTAATTCACCGCTCTTTGGATTGGACACAACATCATCAAAATAACATCATATTAATAGGATTTTTACTTTGGGCAACAAAGAGAAGTGACACGGGTAAATACGACCGGTGGTCAGTCACATTCTGGTGAAATAAACGCATACAAAAATAGCATTCTGGGCAGATTTCATGTTGCAGTGAAGACCAACTTCCCAACTGATGGTATTCTGACCAAACGTGGCTAATTCTGGCCATCAAACGTGTTAAAGCTTCAAAATAATACCTATTCGTTTATTTACCACTTGACCATTTGTACTTTTTGCATCACTTCACGTCGAAGAATATGAATCGCGTTCTGTTTTGTACCGATTCCTTTCGTTTGTGCCCACCACAACATTAGTTTTGATGAGGAAGTTTGAAAGAAATTCTTTGTTTTGTGATTTTTACTTCCCGAGTACGAAGTAAAAGTCAAGTATTGTAGGTGAGTATGTGTTTCAAGAAAAAATTGACCTATGCAAATTTTTACATATCTTTGCGTTTCTGAATACGTACATTCAAAATATTGAAAAAAATGTTCGTCTGTCGTCCGTACCATAGAAAAAGAACAGTCCGTAGACATTCCTTGCAACGCTCTATACTCAGACACTATTGAAGTTATCGAAATGCGGCTTCGCCAATCGATTGCATTCGGGCCAAGGATTAAAATGCTGATATTACCTTTGATGACGTCACTTCCGGTATAAGCTAAAATGGCGGCACTCATTTTTTTTAAGAAAAAGTTGCCTGCAAAGAAAATAGTTTTTTTCTACAAACGTCACAAAATGACAAGGTTTGCGCATCGATAACAATACGCGAAGTGACCCTTTTTTTCACTTACCTGACTTACTTACGTTACCATGACAGCGTGCCCGAAATGACGACGTCATGCGCGAAGTACGCACTACACGCAAACTACATGAGAGTTTTGTATTTTAACGTTAAAATAATTGTCAAATTCTTCACGTTTCGTTTGCGTTTGTAGGAAAAATTTTGTTTGCAACTCGTGCGCGAAATACGGTGATCTCGACTATTTTTTTAACTCGGCTAGTTCTCGATCACCAAAGTGGCATTTCGCGCACTAGATACAAAAACAACTATTGTTCCCCGATCAAGGCGGCTTTGAATTAAAAAAATTAAAAATATGATGAAAATTCATTTCCAATGAAGCAGGGCAGAATCTGAAAAAATCGTTTTGAAATTCCAAAATGTTTGGTCATTTACACCTATAGTGAACTCAATCCGTGGACACACTGTATTATGTCTGCTGCCTCACTTTGTTTATGCTTATGTTATCTGCATAAATATAATGAAATTAAAATATGTAACGTTTATGACAAAATTTTGTTTTATAATATTTACGTAAGTAATATCTTTCAACCAATATATTAAGTTGGAGATATCATAAACAATATCTCTAGAAACGTTTACTTACAATACTGCTTAAACACTAATACACACCAAGAACTTAAAAACCATGACAATAGCTCCGTTAGGTACCGCAAGACAGCGTTTGCAGGCTCGTGACACACTACGTATTTAAAGTTTTATGCAGTTCATCGTATAGTACCATCACTTGTTCTTGTTGCAACTGTTTGTCATCATAATCTGCTGATCAGGTCCTTCACTAACCCATCGGTATAGTTCCATAAATTTGTGGTTGATAAAGAATGAGTTTGTGGAACATCGAACAGGTTCAACAAGATCTTTATTAAATGGCACCGCTAATTTATGAAGAAGGACATCTATTACTTTTTGTTCAATCTCTCCTTTTGACCAATTAGTGGTGCCTGCTCTGACAGCACCTATACATAGATCGGCACTTGTTGAAGCTCCATTAGAGAGAGTATCTTCTATAATAGAAGCTATATACTTAGATTTTTGAAATGTCGTCGAAATCATATCAGGAGGGCTTCTATTAATATCATTGTCATGGTTTTGTATGGTGAAATCATCACTAAACTGAAATTTAAAAAATTGAAGTAAGTATGTACTACCTAATTTAATGTACAAAAATATATCTGTCATACACTACGGCAGCTGAAATTGGCAACATTATACTACATTATACATTTCACTTACACTTTTCATCCTTATCTGCGCAAAAGTCATTACATATTGTAGAATAACTTGGATATTTTTGGAAAGCTGCTACTACATACACTGTCGTAATTGATATAAAAAATGGAACAACGACAACAAGAATTAAAATTAGTCCCGTTTCTAAACGCGTTCTTCTCGCCCAACAAATTTCCTTAAAGACAATTTGTTAATGATTAGTTACTTTATGGTTCAGTTAAAATCTTACTGTCATTTTAATGTCACGCTATTACACATTAAAAAAGAAAGTATGCACGAAGTGTAGTGATTAAAAAATGAGAGCGTCAAATTTTAAATCAGATCCACGTGATTTTACAAAAAATACAGATATTTTCCGAAATGGATAGAAAATGCAATCATTACATTTTTTGCAAAGAAAACCATTGAAAATACATATACCAACGCAACCGCATTGTGACGAGGAAGGTTTTCAAACGAAACAAAAATAGGACTGATAAACTTATAGGTACTTATCCTAGAATATTTGTGACTTTACTTATCCTCTCTATATAGGGACTCTAACCTATCCCACTTATCCAACTTATCCAAACACATAACGCCATCTGTAGTACTTAGCGGTGGCGTGCATTGATTGAAATTTACTCAATAAAAAATTACTTAACGTAATTTAACATATGGGATGATGCGTACTGATTAAAGGAATACCGGAGATGCAGGAGAGGAGCAAAAAGATGCAGTCGCAGGAAAAGTGGATGCAATAACGCAAAGTACTATAGGAGTTAAGATTATCCAACATTATGACTTTGATGATACGTATAAGGAAAATGAAACGCTACAAACAGAATGATGTGATGCCAGTCAAAATAAAAAGAATACGTTTAGGCTAATTGACCACATCGTAGTGATAGAAAAGTAGGTATACGAAGATAATCATAAATGCTATGTTCTTCAGGGATGCCCACATTAATTCAGGTCAGTTTTGGTTGGTGGTTGGTTGGTGGAAACCTCTTATACCACTCAGAGGAGAGAAAACGTCAGAAAAAAGATGAACGGTACAATAAAAACAGATAAGGAAAAATTGAAAAAAAAAATACACTTCGCATGCAGAAAAATTGAGTTGAAGAGTACCTACATCCCATGCAGTGTAATAACTCCATTATAATTCTCCTCTACAAGTAAGGATATGCTATGGATTTGCACGAAATAGTTTACAAAGCAGTAATAACGATAATTTAAAGGAAATTGTTGGAAATAATAGAATCGCATCCCGGAGAGTACGTACCAAAGAGATCAGAAAGGAGGGAGGAACCGCCGATTAAATATTTACAGTGGAAGAAGTCCTAACAACCTGGTACGAGTGCCGCATACAGTAATACTCTTCCTCGATTTTAATAAGGTATATGGTTCAGTAAAGAGAAGCCGTCTAATGGAAGTATTAAAGGCATCTCAGGTAGTTACCGCGAAAGTAACAATTAAGGGTGTAGTAATGTTAAAAGTGAGAACAAGCGAGCTGAACCGCAAGGGAAACTTGTGCAAGGGTCACTAAATCGTTGGTTACGCCGACGACCTAGTGGCGAGAAATAAAAGGAGTGGAGGTAGATCAAAAATATAAAAAGCACACCTAAGAATAAATGAAGAGAAGTCCGAGATGATGAAGATAGGAGGAAGTAACTGCAACGCGTAGGCAAAATGTCTGGAAAAATATCGTACAAATGGAAATTGTATAATGGCAAGCAGTGGCTAAACTACATTGTAAGGATAACAAATAATAAATCGAGCCCAAAAAAACTGGTCACATATCAGTTGTTTATGTGAAATGTTTGTTGTATAGGAGTTGGCAATCCTGCAGTAGTGGGACAATAGAGAATAGACACAGACGAATAATGGTAGACATAGCTGTAAGCATTACCTGTAAGCTAATAAATAAAATAAAGTTGTAATAATCAACTATATTTCAATTATTAACGCTCCTATTAGAATAACAATCACAACAATGTTCACTACATAGGACCCTTTTTCTCAGTATGTGCCATACGCAGGGGCGGGCGGTCACAAAATACTTGTATTGAAAATACAGTATTTGAAATACATTTGTATTTTGTATTTTGTATTTGATGATTTTTCCCTAAAGTATTTTGTATTTTATATTTCAAATACTCTCTTGTGAGTATTTTGAAATTTGCATTTGAAATACAATAATGTATGTATTTTGTCCACCGCAATGTTAACGATAGGTTCAGAGTGAATTCTAAGTACACATGTTACAAGAACCTAGAAATAGTCTAAATCTCCCAAAAAACACCCTGCATGCGTATAGGTATTTTTGTATTTCAAATATTGTATTATTTTGTATTTTGTATTTTAAAATATAATATAGAACAGCGTTTCCCAAACATTTTTGACCGCGACCCGGTACGACGTTTTAAAATTTTTGGCGACCCACCTTATGAAAAAACCCCATTTATTTACAAAACAAATTTTATTTTTTAATTCAAAATCTAGTTAATTGTTTGTTTATTTTATTTCATACACAAAAATTTCAAAATAATTATATAAGAAAAATAAAAGTAAGTAAAAAATTATATTCATTTAAAACTAGTAAATGAAGTAAACTAGTAACGTTAGCAGCGGTTGAAGCTATGGTAAAGAGTACAAATGCACACTTTTCCACTATTCTTAGTGTATCGTTAACGTATAACTGATGTAAAAAAAACTAATAGGTACGTATTTTTTTTGTGTTTTTACAATTTTTTTTGCACACTTTGAGAAACGCTGATATAGAAGTATCTCGTATTTTGTATTTTAAATACATTTCTAGGAATATTTTGTAATTTGCATTTGAAATACGTTAGTGCATGTATTTTGCCCAGCCCTGGCCATACGTAATAGAAAATTGAAAATTTTTATATAGGGTGTCCCAATTGAAACTGACACATTTTGAGCGTGATTATTGACTAAACGAAATGGATAGAAATATGCGGTTTTCACTAACGAGTTTCAAATTTCGAAAAGCTTTCTTCCAATCATATTAAAAAAATTTCCCAGTTATACAGGGGGAAGGAAAAAAATTAAAGTAAGTTTAAATGTCGCCGTCTATTGTTTTGGATGGATTTAAAAAAATGTTTTTCTTTAATTTACCAGTAAACGACGAAAGATAGGTATAGCGAAGTTAATAGAAAAGTTGAAGAAGAGGTAATTGGTCGTCCATTGATGAACAAATATACAGGGTGTTCCATTTGAAAAAACCGAGAAAAATTCGTTGGAAAAATTGAGAGTTTAAAATTATTTTTTGACCACCCTATACATATAAAAATTAAAACTTAGTGAATAAAAAGTTGTGTCCTTTAGCTTTGTAAATTGTAAACTCCAGCATTAAATCTGAGACGGTGGCGAATTCTTAAAGAGGGATATGATTTTTCCATATTTGCCGAAAAAGATAGTTTTTCTCCGCAACGAGTGGAGGAGTAAAAAAATATTTAAGGGAAATATAACAGCAATGAAATGCGGTTTTTGCCAATCGATTGCATTCTGGCCAAGGACGAAAATAAAATGCTGATATTACCTTTGACGACGTCACTTCCGGTATAAGTTAAAATGGTGGCACTCATTTTTTTTATAAGATAAAGTTGCAGTTTTTTGGTACTTGCCAGAATTTTTTAAATTGCGCCTACTTTTATTTTCTTATTTACTGATCAAAATATATGACATTAAAATGGCAGTAAGATTTTAACTGAACCGCAACGCAAGTACCTACCCCTGGAATCTAGGCAAGTACCTACCTGATGGGAGATTGTTGGGCAAGAAGAACGCAATTAGAAATACGACTAATTTTAATCTTTATTGTCGCCGTTCTAGTTCTTATATCAATCCCAATATTGTACATTTTTCCAGTTTTGCAAAAGTGCCCAAGTTGTAAAGAGTTTTGCGCTAGTAAGGGAGAGAATTGTAAGTCGGATGTATAAAAAATGTTAGTTCGTAGGTATCATACTTTCAATTTGAGCCGCGTAGTAGGTTACGTTAAGTTTCATAGGTACTTCAATTTTAATTGCAGATTACAGTGATGATTTCACCAGACGAAAACATGATGATGATTGTCCTCCCGACATTATTTCGACCGTATTTGAGAAATCTAAATATATAGCTTCCGTTATGGAAGGTACATCCTCTAATGGACTTTCAACAAGTACCTTTCTATGTACAGGTGCCGTACTAAGCCTAAAATGGGTAATCAGTAGCGGTACTTGTGTTGAATTACGACATACATTCCAGAATAATACTTTATATGTCAGAGCAGGCTCAATTTATTGGACGAAAAGAGGATATACACAAAAAGTAACAGAAGTACTTCTTTATGACAATTTGATAGCAGTATACAAATTAGCGGTGCCATTTAATAAAGATTTTGTTCAACCTGTTCGCTGTTCTGCAAACACATTTTTTATCGATCATAAATATATGGAACTATGCCGTTGGTTTAGCGAGGGTCCTGATTCGACAGATTATGATGACAAAAAATTGCAACTAGAACAAGTTATTATCCTATACGATGACTGTGAACTGAACAAAACATTAAACACGCACTGTGTCACTAGCCTGCAAACGCTGTCTTGCGATACTTTCAAAGGAGCTGTTGTCATGGTATCTAACTTCTTGGTGGGTATTAGTATTAACCAGTATTGCACGCCAGGCACAGATAATTCTAGGTATATTGTTTATGATATTTCAAACATAGTATATTGGTTGAAAAATATTACTAACATAAATATTATAAAGTAAAGTTTTACTAATATAAATATTATGAAGTAAAGTTTCATCTAATGCTTTATTAACTGCAATAACTGGGAGTAATGAGTAAGTAAAAGTACCTATAGTATAGGTACTATCTATACTTTTTTTTATTGGTGTCCTATTTTAGCCTTTTAAACCACGCCCCAGCGTGTTTAAATCGCACTTTTTAAAACGCGCGTGTTTTAAAGTTGCCATACCAACATCAACAAATTTGAAAAACGGGAATTATATTGGTTATTGATCTGACAGGAGTAATGTGTTACGTCAAATAAAATGACAGATTGCATCACCAATTTGAAAAACGTAAATTCTATTGGTTATTGATCTGACAGGAGTAGGTACTTTGTTACGTCAAATAAAATGACAGATTGCAAATTAATTTCCATTTTTCTCATTTCCATGACAACGAAAGGTATACTGATTTCACATACGAATTCAACCATTTCACATTATTAGTTCTTATTTCCATTTTAATACCAGATTTCAAAGTGAACCAATAAAAAAAATAGCGTAAAGTATTCGTGGATAAATGGTCTTTAAAACACTTGCTCTATTTCAAGCACTCGGCTGCACCGTCGTGCTTGAAAACTCGCGCGCGTTTTAAAGACCTGTTTATCGACTTTGTAATGTACCCCCCTATCCCTATCTAACTTACTAAACCATTATTTACGAAGAAGCTAACTTCCCACCTTACGTTAATAAACTCAAAAGGACACAAGCTCGTGATCGTCTGGCAGGCCCTCTATCGTATAATAGGTTCGAATATACTGGTCGTGAACTATGATCGGGAAGGAGAAACAAAACCAACATTAACTGTACCAAAATCATTCATTTATTGACAGTTACTCGACGATTCGGAGGAGAAAAAGTGCGAACACTAAAAAAACTCCTCCTTTGACAGAATTACATACATGACACAAATCAAATACAAAATTATAGCAGCAAGACTGTTAAATAATATCAAGACAAAACATTTACAATAATTTCATTGTTGATACTCTTCAATCAGATTTAAATACTTTATGCAGCAATGGTTTATATGGCACAATAAATGATCAAATTCAGTTATATAAGTAATACAAAACAAAACCAATGTACACTCGGTACTCAAGGCCACAAACGGAACTACCCACTACTTATACTCCCCCCTGGTTCGTCAACTACCACGTACACAAAACATATATAAACACATGTAAGAAGTTAGTCATTCGCCCCCCCCCCCCCCCCCCCCCGAAAGGTACCGACTGTCCTGCTTGCGAACTTAATCGGCTAGAGTTGAATTTCGAGAAGAATGTTGCTAGCTTTTGTTAATACAGCCCAACATCCAACTCTACACGGGCGAAAAAAAGACATCGTTAGTGTTACATCCATCAAGGCGCTTACATACATGAGGGAGTAAGTTTGCAACTAAATTAAAGCTTCCAACAAGTGTGTGGCTCTTATTGAGAAACGACATGTACACATGGTGCGACAAAGAAAATTACATTACATTAAATTAAACAATCAAAACCAAATAAAATACATTGCAATCATTGCATATCAACATAAAAGGGTCATGAGAGTTTAAATAGATAGAATGTGCACAAGTTACAAAAGGGTTCAACTTCAGGTAAAGATACACAAAGGACACCGTTAGGTACGGTTTCGAGTACAATAGAGCCATCTTTTCTGTTTATCCACAAATATTTAATACATAATATTCAATTTGAACTCATTTGCAATGTCCTCCAATTAATTACATAAAACATAAATAAATGTCATAAGAGATATCATAATAAAATTAATAATAACGATGGAAGGCAGATCAGACGTACCTATATTTTTACTAACTACACACATTAGATTAAATGTCGGAAATGCCATGAGTTCAAACACATATTTAAAATGAAAACAAATAGATATTACATAAGACGGATCTACTATAATTCTACACACGATAACATAATAATCGAAAGCATATCACCTGGCTGCAGATAGCACTAAAAATGGAGTCACCAAAAAAAAACAAAATAAAAACGATCTTTACTATTTCGTGGTTTCAAATCAGATGATGCTGAAAATTAAGATTCAGCCGCCTTACACCAAATCCCCCGCCAGATGGAACTACAGTAAAACAAAAGTATCGACGTTGCCACTACTTTTCAGCTTTTTGTACATGTTGTCGGATCTCTAAAATATAGGTAACCCAACTGTGGATACTACAACTTATACTTTAATATATCTACTATACTGTGAGCTGTATTAATGTAGTAGTACTAATTGCACCCCAAGTTCATTTATTATCAAATTCGTTCCATATAGGTGACGGGCCAGCAGTTATATGGTAGGTATCGTTATTAATAATTGTGATATACAACTCCATTAAGTTAATAAACCGTTAACAAAAAGTTGTGCCCTATTTATGCCAATGTGCCATTATGAAAAACATAAGTAGGTAATACAACCTCCTTCCGCAAAAATATTTTTTGGGACGTGGCTCTCCCAATATACAATTAAAAACAGATTTGTGTTTCGAAGATTAAACAATATTGACGATAATTAAAAGATAAAAGCAAAAGGATTTAACTTAGAGGTAAAGGTAATTTCGAGTACAAATCATTGTACCTACCTAATAATTTAAATATAATGAAGTGACTTTAGCAATATAAGAAATAATTTTGACTAACATTTATTCGGATGAACAGTTGACAGTGATGTTTGGCAGATGTTTAATAATTAAATTAAACGCCAACTTCGAGCTTTTAAATATTTCTTTTTGACTTTCAATATCTCGTCAATAAATTATTTTAAGACATATGTTTTTTATATGAACTTTTCTGTTTATTTTGTGCTGGAGAACACATCCCTGAAATAGTGCCGTGCAATTTTGAAACACCCTGTATAAGTTAAGTTAGAGTTCCGTGTGGTTCCGTAGTTAGATTTGTTAGAATTGTGCGTACAAAATATAAAGTTATTACTCTGTTGTAATAAAAATGTGTTTAAAATTACAACTAAGAAAAGCTAGGTATAACCGTTGATTGAAATTTTCACTCAACAGTATAAGATAATGACCGCAAGTGACTAAATTGTTTGAAAATCCCCATAAAAAAATAATAGGAAAATGTCAAAACGTGGCGTTGCTAATTGTCTGTCTGTGGTCGGGTGTCGTTATCGCGTTGTTGACGGCGTTGACGCGACTTTGCTATTTTTCATGAACAGAATATATTTACACACGGGGTACAAAAACATAAAAGTAAGTAAATGAACATAAATATAAAAATTAAATACATGAAATGAAATAATAGATTATTAACGAAAATGAACAATTTATTCTAAACAAGAACTTGAACGTAAAGTTATGGCGCGTATGTACGTAGCCCATTGCCTCCTGGGATCCAACGGATGCAGTGGTTGTCTTGGAGGGCTCGCATAACAGGGCCTGCTGTCGAGCTCAATCGGTACCAATCTCCACGGCGGCCTCTTGGTCGACGTTGGCTGCAGCGTTGAGGCGACGGATAGTACCGGCGATCGATGCGGTATACTGTACCGTGACTGCTTATCCTAGCCGTGCTTGTATCAACGTCAGCGTAGGATAGGGATAACTGACCCTGGTCCGTGCTATTATCAAGGTCGGACGGGGTAGCTGACCCTCTGCCCGTGCTATTATCAACGTCGGACAGGGGGTCCTTGATCATTTCGTGCTATTATCAACGTCGAAAGAATAAGTAAGTTCCTTCACAGCGCGCGCACGCTTTTATACCCATTTGAGCAGGCGTGTCTACCGTACTTATGTTTAGGTGAATTCTCATTGGCGCTTGTACTTGGCGTGGGAAAATAATGTCAGCCAACCGCGCTTCGGGAATCTCCTGCGGCTTCGTGTACGTACGTGGATGCTCGTTATCCCTACAGCGTTATCATGAAAATGCAAATACCGTTCCGTAACATTAAAAGGATCAATATTTTGTATTGTTCTTTTAAAAAAAAATTTCCTATACAAATTTATTTCTTTTTTCCTATTTGTAAAATTTTTCCCCGAAACAATACTTTTCTGTAAACTGTAAAAGAAAGATTTTCGATTGAACATACTTTGCTTCAGAGGCACAAATTTATGCTCAGAAAATACGAGTGATTCATATACCTAGACTGTGGACAAATTTGGCAGCGCTGTATTTCGTAACGTTGGATAATAAAAAATGTCCAAGACGATTAGACGAAACACTTGACTAAGAATAAATCAATTGGAATCTTAAATTTATTTACGTCGCTTCGCATGGTGGATGGACGGACGATAATGTGTTTCATTTTCTTCGATGTAAAGCGATACGATTTTTTAAATTTAATTTGCCCCTAAATTATTCGGTTAAATTGCAAAAAGACAAAATTTCACAGGTTTGCAATTACAATATCAGGACTTTTAACTTCAAACAATTTCGATTCTACCTACCCTATTAAAACTTCGCGCGCAGACTATATCTTATGTAGTTTTAAACCGCCGAAGTATTTCAAAATTTCGTTTTTAAAATTCTTGAAATTTCAACCTATTTTGCTGTTGAACTCAATGAATTCTAAACAAACCTTCAAGTTCAAATTTCAAATTTGGTATAAAACATTTTAACATGATAAATACATAAAAAAACCCGCGCCGGAAATTTTGAAATAGTTGTTAGGTTCTCGAAATTTCACATTACTTTTGAAAAATTCAAATCTTGAAATTAATGAATAAATAAAAATAAATACTTCAAATTTGGATGAACATTTTAGTATAAAAATACAGGAGACGAACTGCTTATTAAATTTTAAAATAATATCAAAATGTTGAAATTCCAAGCTAATTTCCAAAATTCGAATGATGAAATATGAAATTAGTGAACGAAATATGCGAGATAAGAAACCAAACCTTAAACTGAGATTTCAAATTTAACATAAACAATTTTATTATAATAAATACGTAACGCACAAATTCAATGTTCGAAAATTAAACTCTAGTATTTAGAGTTATAATTCTTGTGATTTACGAAATAAACACAGTTTGAGTCAATAGGATTCAACACATTGATTTGACATTGATATAATAATAATTTTCTTACAGATTTCCACGGACGTATAAAAAACAAATGGACTGCTAATTGGTACGTACCGGCAACATTTATTTGTCCCCACCATGGGAGCCGCCATACTGTGCTCTTAGTTAGTTATTTTCTTGTAGAGATCGATTTTAGTTGGCAATTTCAAACGTCAAATCGAAAGTGGTCCAAACTTCAAAGTCTTTGACTTAACCTCAATGTTTTATATCTTACCTTTCGTTGCTTTCATATTTGACATTTTTTATATACATAGTATGAATAGAGCGTGATGTTTCGTTGGAAACGATTGTTGCTATGTGTCGTGTGTAAATAAACAAGTTTTGTTGGTTAAATGGTTACACATAATTATGCCATTTTGGAGTACATCGAAAACCACGTTCCAGAAGAAATTTTACAAATACTTTCAACAGCAGAATCGTCGTTGATACCAAGCAAGTGATGATGAAAATATAGTTACAGAATTGAAATTCAGAAATAATGAAATGACAAATTATAAATTGCAACTTTCAAATATAACCGCTAAATTTTCAGGGTTCATTACTCGCTTTGATTATATATATAATCAAAGATTACTCCACAGACCACTAATATTTTTAATGGTCTGTGCACAAATCACTTTTTTGTTAGTAGTTTGTGGGTCTGTGGATTACTCCTTTAGAAATACACCAATACAAAATTGAGCCACAGAATAAGGTCCCCTTACTTATTCTGTGATTGAGCACAGTATGGCGGCGCCCAGGCAGGGGACAATTATTTCAACATAATTAGCAGTCCATTTGTTTTTTATACGTCCGTGCAGATTTCACTCAAATTCAAATTGCTCGCTGTGTATTTTTGGTTGCATAATATTTGGTCACATTCAACACGAATCACCGAATAGAAAAAAAAAGGAATGCAATGTGGCAACATCCGTTTGATTTTACGCTTTGACCTCTTGATTATCTCTGGCTTTGACAGATGATGACGTTCAGACATAACCTTCATTTAATTATTATTTTTTAATATCCCTACCCTTTTTTATCGCATGATAATATGAATCAAAAGTATCCTTCGATTGTACGATTGCAGTGGGGAAGAATAATTTTTAGTTTAACTAATAATGGTTTAATATTTCCACTCAATATGGACGATAAAAATGACAACATCGAAAAACTTTCATTGGAAGATAACCTAGCAAAAAATAAGGTGAGCGATTTTTGATGCGTGAACATTGAAAATTAATGAGGTGCTTTCATAAAAAGACACTTTGAATTGAGGTCAGAAGCACACAAGTTCAAGTAGAATCAGAGCAGTACATTTATCTTTATTGTGTTCTACATATTTTCATGTTGTAGGTAGAAATTATGGCTAATAGTAATGAGAATGAAAATAATCAAAATGTTGACTCCGAATATGAATCATTATATGAATCTAGTAACGATCAAGATGAGCAGAATGAGCATGAAGAAGAGTACGAAAGCGACGGTAGTGTAGTGATAGAGAGAGAAGAAGGTGACGGACAGGAAAGTATATCTAATAAAAAAGTGGACGATGATGAAGACAAAAAGAATCCCCAGTATATACCTAAAAGGGGTACATTTTATGAACATGACGATCGTACATTGGAAGATAGGTAGGGGCTGTCTTAAGAATTTTTATAGGTACATTACTAATTTTTTATAACATTGCTATTAAGTAATGAAAACAGAGAAGAAGATGAAAAACCCGAAAAGCAAAATAAAAAAATTGTTTGGGTGGAAAAGAAGGAACGTTGGTCTCACGATCGATACAATGATGTTGAACAAGCTCCAAAATCTCGATCAGAATTAGTCTCTATTTATGGTTATGATATACGTAATGAGGATGGACCTCCGAAAGCAAGAAGACGTAGAAGATATGGGTAAGTTGGTTGTATGCAAAGTAGTTAAAATTGTTCTTAAATACATTTAAAACTCATATTGTCTTAAATACAAAAGTAAGTGAGAATTGCTTGTGTCAACAATTGTCTCAAAAACAATTATAATTATGTTAATGAGAAGACCACAGCCATATTTCAATATTTGATTACTTAGGTATGCGATTCTCATCATTTAAAAAGTATTTTCACTGTGTCATTATCGTGATGTTGTAAAACAGTGGTTGCTTGCAACATGTCACCGTAGTTGGGAAGTGGTGTGTGAGAGGGATAGCAAATTTCATATGTTTATTACTCGCATAATATTCAGATGATTAATAATTAGTATTATTGTATTTGTATTGTATGTTTATTTTTCCTAGATAATTATATTTTTAACAAAGATTCTTAACTTAAACTTATCCAAAAAAGTTATATCATTAGATATTTACCTACAAATCTACAAATCTCTCACATTTTCTCCCCTCTCTCAACAACCTTCTTCTTTCCTTCACTTCTTCCATCCACCCTAGTCCCTCTCCATTATCCCCCAGCACTTCCTTCCAACTCCTTCGTTTCTCTCTCAGCTCCTTACACTCCCCTAACATGTGTCTTATTCTTTCCCACCATTCCACACACCTTCCTACATCCTTCCATCAATATTTATTTACCGTCTCCTCATTCCTGCACCTATATCTCCCTATCAGTCTTTTCTTTTTGATATTTAGACCACTCCTTAGATATCTAGGTATCCTCCAGACCTCCAGACCTACTCTGCACCTCTCACTAGCGTGTTTTTTTAGAAAATTTCACTCCTACAGGACTGTCAAATGTTCTGTTTTTATTATACCTCAACATTGAGATACATATTTTGGAAATCCTGGAAATTTGGTAGATCTTTTACGATTCTCGACTTTTGTAGTGGTATCTGCGAAAAAATGTAAAATAAATCAAAATTTGATGCTTTCTTAGACACGTACAGTGTATGTTTCCGTTTTTAATTTCCTTGATAGATAATATCAGCTATTTCAGGATGTTTTCACAAGCACACTCTTTATATAATGTTAAGTTGTCATCTTTGCCTGGGATCCTTTGTTACCATTTGCATTACTTTCTCGCTGGAATACTAAACATAGAAACTTTCTCATTATTTATGAACACTAATGCAGAAAGGATTACAACATGCATCTGTCATTTTTTTAAACAATTTATTAATTAAAGTTTAACTAAAAGTTTAAGAGATTTTTGGGTTTTGGTGTTTTGGTATGATTTTGCAAGATTATTTGGTCTTCAATTTCGCTTTGTGCTGATGGAGAGGGTGTTTCCAAGAAATGTGTCTCCATTTTTTCTTCAGACAGCACACTGAGAAACACACTCAGTGTTACTCAATTTACATAATTTAGTTATGGATGTTTTTCGCTCCTCGTTGATTAACTTTTTTAATTCTTTTACAGCAATTAATAGAGAATAATCTGATGAAAGGTCTAGACAGAATTCAATTTTTACAGATCTTGTACCAATGCCTTTTATGATGCAGCGGGCAGAAGAAGAAACATGGTTTCAATAATATTTCCTTGTTGATTGCAGATTAATTTTTGTCATAGTTTGAAAAAAATGCATTCAATAGTTGCACTTGTAGTAGGTTTTGTTAAATGAATTTGAAATAAGTGAAGCTCCTGAAGAAACAAAGCTTTAATATCTGATAATTTTTTTTGTATAATTCAACTGCATCATTAATTGGAAATTATTGATGTATTATAGCGTAAGAACTATTATTCGCAGAGTTGACTACCTTTTGTAGAATAGTCCCTGAAAACCTTTAGGTTTATGAACCTGAAGTGACATTCTTATTGGGGAGCGAGCCTCTTATGATAATTTCAATTTGAATTTATTTAAATCCATTCCAACACCAACACAGTATTTACAGCAAAGATAACTAAAACCCAAAAAGTCAGCTAATGTCTGACAACTGTCTTTGATCCGCTTTAAACTATAGCGTCCAAACCTCCAATTGTAGTATTTGGCTTATGGCAAAACAGTGCAGGAAAGCCAAACGTATTATACCAATAGATTATTGCACCTATAATACCGTAATACGGTTATCGTAATACTCAACGACGTATAGAGATGGACTGCGCGTTTACCCTCTCTCTCACCTGCAGTGTCCTGGCTTAGCATAACCATGCGCAGTCCATTTCTATTAGAAGAAATTAAGGATGAAGTTAGCCATGAAAACGTCATAGAAGTGGAACAGACCAAAGCAAAAAAAAAGGATACCTCTAATCACATTAATTTAGACTGCTCTGGTTAACTTACCAAATTGTCTGTACCTACTTTGAAATGTGTAATTTTTAAAGCTTCTTCAACTTAAACATCATTGTTTTAGACGAGGACCTAATAAATATACTCGTACATGGGAAGATGAGGATGCTTATAAAGCTACAAAACCTGTAAAATCTGTTAAGCCGAAAAGCAAAATTAGAGAAGAATATCCACCATTGAGTGACAGCATTGAAGAAAATTCAAAGCAGGAACAGGCTGCTCTAAATGAAGATAATCAAAAGCAGGATTCTAAAAATGAAGAGTAAGTATTTAACGTCTGTTTAAAATCTGCTGAAGGTACAGTTGAATTTGCATTATTCAAATGTTACAATTATGAATTTACTACACTGCTTATGTTAAAACCAGTTCATATGATATACAACTTTGATTTAATGCCATATTTTGGCATCTTTTCAATCCCAAAATTTAGGTTTTTAGCGTTATAAAATGTTGTTTTCACAACAATCCTGTTGTTATTTTGTTTTTGGTGCCATATTTTGTGTTAAATGAAGTTAAATAAATAATCAATTGATCACATTTATTTAATAAGATATGTAGGTACATAAATTGTCATAAACCCTCTTGTTAAATTACAGATGGGAACCACAAATGGAATACAAAACTCCTGCAAAAACCTCACCAAAACAGAAATCCGAAGCTTATCAGAAAGTCTCATCTACTGATCAATCTAAAGGGAGATCACCACCACAAAGAGCAGGAACCGGTCGAGTGTTCAAACCTAAATCAGAAATTCAGCCAAAAGATTATAAAGGTTTTACAAAATCCCGAGAGTTTAGCAATTCTAATTCCAAATCAGATCAAATAATATCAAAAACACATAAAACAGACGCTGTTCAAGATCGTAAAAATAATGAAAATAAAGTGGAAAATTTGGAAAGGGATATGAATCAAATAAATATTCAAGATAATTCTTTAAAAACATCTAATAAGCAACAAAGTGGTCATCGGCAAAATGTTGTTCCACCAAGATTACAAGTGGAACAGAAAGGTTCAAAGCGTTACAGTTCTTTAAGACAGAGGTCACTACCGGAAACTGCTGCTCCCAGTTATAATCAAGCTGCAAATTATTATCCTAATGGTAAGTCTTTAAACTTTTTGCTATACTTTTCTATATTGGATTGCTTAACAAAAATTTGTGTCGCATGTAGGTAGAGTTTTGTCACTAATTTGAAAATCTCATCTCATGAAGAGAGAAATAGGGTTTTTATTGAAGTAGGAAATGTTATAGAAAAAATTTAAAGAGTTTTAAAAAAGTGGGTTCACTTCATTACCTTGTATTATATTATATTTTCGTGTTATCTTCATTATTTAATCATAACCTTTAAGTAATGATTATTAAAAATATAAAATTCATGTTTTTTGAAGATTCTATGTTTTACATGTTGGCCTACATTGCTGTTTAGTGTTTATATTCTTGGCAAAATCAGTCTAATATAGCTTAAAATAATTATCAAGACAAATATGACATTTGTTAGGGATATATTTCTAAACTGAATGTGGTAATTGAAATATATTATAAAATTTAATTTCAGTTTTTCGACTAATATATTACTAACTTCCTTTATTTGCAGAATATGCCACGACAACACCCACAGCTCAACCACAGTCATTATTATCACAACCGAGCTCTTTGCATGCATCCGCACCTCAAGTGCCTCAAATACCCCCTCCACCACTAGCGCCATTGCCCCAACCCGTTTCTGTAACCCCAAATCCAATTTTACAAGCTCCTCCTCCATTTGCAGCAACATTTCCACAAGCAGCAGCTCCATTTTTACCACCTACTGTAGGTACACCACCTTTTATAGCACAGCAACCACCGCCACCATTAATCAATTACGTTCAAAGTCAAGCCCAGTTTCCACAAGCAGCTCCATATCAAGGGTATCAACAATTCAATGCAGTGGTAAACTGGAATTAATATGTAGAACTTACAGTATCATGTCCCAATCATTTTCAGAATCAAGCTGAATTATATCAATGTCAAGGGGGAACAACATATTATTCTACACAAAATCAGCAGCTAGGTCAAAGAATGGTACCACAGAAACGTCCTAAAGCGGCGATACCCATTGTGGCTCCACCTATACCCGAACCTCGAGGTCGAGGTAGATCAACTGTTCGAAGGGAATCACCGCCTTTATTAGATGATACAGTTTGCGAAACTGTAATAAGTGAAAATAATATTAATTATGAGGATAGTATTGTATATGTTCAACAATGAATGTATAAATGAAACAGATAACCACTGTTTTATAAGATTTAATTTATTTGTTTTCATTTTTATGTTGTCAATTGATGTTTATGTATAGTTTATATCAAGAAAACTAGAAAAGGTAAGTGTCTACTTAAATTGTTAAGTAGAAAAATATATATCAATTTTTGATAAGGCGGCAATATAATATATAAATTTTTTTTGTCATTATGAACATAAATGGGTTTGCACGATTTAATATAATATTTTTATTTTGTAGTTTATTTCTTTTAGATAAGTTTTAAAGAAGATTTCTGTTGTAAATCATACATATGAAATATGTTAACACTGATACTTTGTCGATATTTATGTGGTGTTACATTTTATATTACTTGGTTTTGGGTTTATTATTTAATGTCCTTTTTTAAATTGTGGGAATTAAAATTTCTAAAAAGTAAATGACTGTATCAAGGTTAGGTAATTTGTGTGATCGATTTCATTAGAAAACACAACTTGTTGCCTAATATAAGCATACTGAAGACTGTTTCTTCTATACAGGGTGTCCCAATATTCCGTGGACATAGAGCTACAGTAGGTTTATGGGAACAAAAAAAGTCGAATGGGCTAAACTTACCTATATACTAAAGTACTTCGGTAAGCCGTGAGAGGGCGTCAAAGTTGGAAGAATATTTTTATTTTATTTTAATAAATCGGAAATTCTTTGATCGATTTTTTTAAAATTTGGTGTGGGCACATATCAATGAAGGAACTACGTTTTTAAGTGGATATCAATTTAACTGACTTCCGGGAAGGGTAAAAACTACCCCTACCGTTCGATACATTTAATGGTAACTTTTTTGTGGGTCGTAGGAATGCTTTAATTTTTTGTAAAAAGGAAGATACATTAATTTTCTGTATTTTTCGTCTCTTACAAAAATGGTGTATCTCTTTTAGTTTTTGAGCGAATCACACAATAGTCACAATAAATGTTCAATACGACCACCACCTCTTCGACCCTGCATGAATTAATTCTACGCAGGAAACTGAAATTGACTCTTCTCAAGATGCTGCGAACTTTTTGCAAGACCAACGCCTGTTGAGAAGAGTCAATTTCAGTTTCCTGCGTAGAATTAATTTATGCAGGGTCGAAGAGGTGGTGGTCGTATTGAACATTTATTGGGACTATTGTGTGATTCGCTCAAAAACTAAAAGAGATACACCATTTTTGTAAGAGACGAAAAATACAGAAAATCAATGTATCTTCCTTTTTACAAAAAATTAAAGCACTCCTACGACCCACAAAAAAGTTACCATTAAATGTATCGAACGGTAGGGGTAGTTTTTACCCTTCCCGGAAGTCAGTTAAATTGATATCCACTTAAAAACATAGTTCCTTCATTGATATGTGCCCAAACCAAATTTTGAAAAAATCGATCAAAGAATTTCCGATTTATTAAAATAAAACAAAAATATTCTTCCAACTTTGACGCCCTCTCACGGCTTAACGATGTACTTTAGTATATAGGTAAGTTTAGCTCATTCGACTTTTTTTGTTCCCACAAACCTACTGTAGCTCTATGTCCACGGAATATTGGGACACCCTGTATAACTGATCGCTGTTGATTGAAATTGCATTTCGCATTATCACTATTTTTAGATTATACTGTTATGTTATTGAACATGGTGAAGGCATACCT
The DNA here is from genome assembly GCA_036250285.1 of Pyrocoelia pectoralis. Taxonomy (NCBI): domain Eukaryota; kingdom Metazoa; phylum Arthropoda; class Insecta; order Coleoptera; family Lampyridae; genus Pyrocoelia; species Pyrocoelia pectoralis. The sequence continues at coordinate 52,459,714 of CM070075.1, forward strand.
ACCAAACCAACTCTCGCGAAAAGTTTACCCGCATTACAATGATAAACTACCACAATTTGCAAGTTGTCACTCAGTGAAGGAATTTTTGACGAACGCGATGTTTTTTTACAGGACAACTTCCTTATTTTCATACACTATTTCATGAAAATAATCAAGACTTAGGTATTTTTTTAGCAACAATTTTTTAGATTAAAATTTAATCGATAACATTAATTTTTGCACTCATATAGATAGGCCAAAAATGCCCCATTTTGATCCTAAAAATATGACCCCCCTTCGCCCCCTTCATTTTCCAAATGTCTCCCACATTTTCTCAATCTTATGTTGGCAGGTATGGTCAAGTCGAAATACATAGCATTTTATTCAAGATTTCAAGCCATTGAACTGTACGCTATACGCACTGATGATAGAGTTCAGTGGCTATCACATTGTAGGTGGTCTGTGGTGGCTATACTCGATTCATGCATGTAGTATCCATAGAGGAAAAAATTATATGATAGTTCTCAAATACATACAACTTTTTGGTATAAACAAAGAGTATATAATAGGTAAGAGAAGCAATATCCTTTAAAAACAGCGTCATGATGAAAGTTAGTCCGCCGCTTTAGAGCGCTATACTGTCGGCCCCTTAGTTAATAGAGGACCATAATTATACTTAAAAAACAAAGTATACAGTAAGTTGACTTGGTCCATGTATGGATGTTGAATGGTAGAACTCGAAATGGGGTGATTATAACAATTCAAATTAGGAGAAAATCACACAACCATACCCTATGTATAAGTTTTAAACTTATACATGGGTATGGTTGTGTGATTTTCTCCTAATTGGAAAGTATACAGGGTGATTCACGACTATTCCCTCGGTCTCTTATGCCTAAAGGGTACAAGATATCAGCTTCATTTTTTGGTGACATATGTAAATTGATAACGACTATTTTTTAAAATTATTTTCACTTATACAGGATGCTTCACAAAATTGTAATATATCAAAGTTAGGTTTTTTTAAATGCAACCCCCTGTATTTTATTACATTTTTAGATTATACGTTAAAAACTAAGGTAACTTTATTAAACGTTCCCTATACCTATCGCTTACCAATTTTGAGAAAATTGTAATTTTAAGAAAAATATTCAATTTAAACAACCCCTAATAACACGGAAACCACTTACTTTTAGTAACACAAATTTATATCGATTTATCTTGATCTTTAAGGCTAAGAGACCGAGGGAATAGTCGTGAATCACCCTGTATGTAGAGGACTAACGAAATAATGTAACTCGAAAAATATAGTTCCCTGTAAAATGTTACCGTTTTTATTTTACGGTGTTGTGACATTTACCTGTCCATTCATGTGATTTTCTTGCTTTAACGATAACTTGTTTGCGGACTTTGTTTTGGTTTCAAATATACCTTTTTAATTCAAAAGAAATTTTGTCAGGTGTATGCAATTCAAATCTGCTTAATAATAAGGGATTAACACTCAAAGATAATGTTACCTACTACATCTTTGAAAACAATAAACTAGTTATGGCAACGTTGTAAGACCTTTCAGAAAAACGAATTCTTTTATCTCCGTCTTTCAATAGCCTGTAACTACTTTTAGAACAATAATTTAAACATAAAGTGATATGCAACCCAACGTACGTACATACCTACGAAAAAGCCCATTACTTTAGCTCTCTTTCTATTATATACTCGTTGGTATAAATATGCAGGTGGCGACCGAACGTTTATATTTAGTGCTCATTTAAAACCAAAAAGGAGAATGCCGAGTTCACCTAGGACTACCGAGGGAAGAACGGGCAAGAAACCCGAATGTTCTAAGTTGAACACCGCTGACAAAAATGTGGTTAGTCAAGAAAAAGGCATTAGTGAGTGATTATTACTTGTTAAGCGCTCAGGAATACAAGAGCAGGATTTATTTATGATTGAAAAATTTACAAACGGTTTTGTGCTGAAGTATGGCTACATCGTTTTGCTTTAAAGCCTATACTCAATACTGACTCCAATGTATGGAATACAGTATAGGGGCGAGGGGTCCGATTAACTATCCCATGTTCTTACGGGTAGAATGCTGTATGATTTTTATTATGTAATACTGTAATGGTGTGTTAATTAATGGATATGCAACCGCCGCTAACGTACTTTGTGTACTTTCCTGTTTAAAACTGTAAAACTTGTTACCTATTTTATATTTAAATGCAAATGTGTTTGATTTTAATTGTTTGTTAATTATCTGTGCATTTAATGTAGGTAATATTTGGAATTTGCTGCGTAAGGTATTGAGTTTGATCATAGAACAATAAAGATATGCTCTATGGCTTGATTGAAGTTTAAAGGCCCTGAAGGCCAAAGAATGACTGAACTCCATGTCATAAATAAAACACTTTAAATTATTTGTCCTCCACAAACCACTAACAATTAAGTGATTTGTGTTGTGCTCCAAGTCTCTTAAGTGCGGCATGTCCGTGGCGTCGCCACCAAAAGCGCGTTCCGTTTATTATCATGTATTAGGGTATTACACTAATTAATTATTTATTTCTGTTATTAATTTCGCTATTGCGTTAATGAGTGTGACCGAATGCACGAACATCCATGCGCGACACGAGGCATTCTTTGGCCGCGCGGACTGTATGGAAAGTTTAGTTCAGCGGCCATCATCAAATGTTCCCTCCAATGATGTATAACATCATTGGTTCCCTCTGATTTGAATTTTGTAGATGTAGTGTGAAGTTAGAGTTAGGGCGTGGGTGTTCGAATATTACAGATTTAATTAGCACAGTCTATGATTATTGAAACTAAAGTTAATTAATATGCAAAGCAAATTAACATACCTAATAACACTTATCAGAAAAATAACACATTCTCAAATTCCAGATATGTTAGAACGGAACGTTTCGTTTTCTTGAAGTTGCACACCTTTTAATTGTAATTGTCATAAACAAATTGCAATCATAATAATTCTAAGCAAGTTAAATACATAACCTTTAATAAATATCTATTATCCTTAATTAGGTGATGCCCTACGGCTTGCGCGCATGTGTAAGTCCAAGTCTACCTCATTATACGTATACCTACCTAATACCTCCCACACCGAATTGGATTGGATTTTGCATCGCGATGCGCTGATTTTATACGTAACGGCCAGTGACGCCGGGCTCTCATTGGTCCGCCAATGAGTTTGCAGCTACGTCTCAGTACGCTGCGGACCGGGCACGCAGTCGCCACAAGGTATTTTACAATAGTGCAATACCTACCTGGTGGCATTTTTCATGGAATTGCAACTTTTATGCCCGAAACTTATGTTTGTGGAAAAATTCGAAATCACGACAGTTAGATCTAATTTTTCGCAAACTTGAAATTTCAGCTAATACTAGGTATACATATAAAGACAAAACATTGAACTTGTTTAGTATGAAATTGATTGCTCTGTACTTGAGAACTGCTGAATCGATTTGGCTAATTTTGGTTTTAAAATATCTGTCGAAGTACAAGGAAGATTTAAAAAGTGAGAAATAAGTCCTAGGATTTTAGGGCTTCGCCCCTATGGGTTTCTAAATTACCGTGTTTTTGTTATGGAGTTTTGATTTTATTAGCAAACATTGTAAACAAAAGCGAACAAAAGCACAATGTTATTACTGTCAAACTTAAAAGCTGTAAATAATCGCTGTGGACGTTCAGACAATTTCTTAGGTTAATTAACCTCCGGTGGTACGAAGTTCTCCGGGTTAGCTAGTTTTTATAATAATTATAATTTCTACCTACCTACTTACCACCCTTAATTGAAACGAAAAAATTCAAAACTAATATATCTACTGTTAGTACAGTCAATTTAAACACAAAAATATACAAACATTGCAAAAAATCCTATGTTACGTTTGCTTTTTTCATGGTGTTAGGTTCGGTCCCAGTAGTAAATACTCAATTTTGCAACTTCGAAAAACTTGTGGAAAATGGGGGGGGCACCAAAAACCGCGATTTTTTCGGACTTTTTTCAGTTTTAGCCTCGTAGATCAAAAACTATGAGTTGTAGTGCAAAGAATATGATTATCTTTTTTAAACTGGACTAAATTTTCTACCATTTGAGTCTAACCGGAAGTATGTAAGTATAATAGTTTCCGAGATACAGCTCTTCAAAAATAGGCATTTTCCCTAAATCTGTTTTTAACGTATCATCCATGATTCGAGCCAGATATTACCACAAGGACGTGCCCTACGATCATTGTCATGGAAGAAAAAATTGTAGGACGTTTTATCACCTTTTATTTAAGCATAGATGCATTCCTGTAGGCCTAACAGTTCTCGAGAAAAAGACGGAAAACCGGAAAACAGTGAAATCGCTACGACTCCACATATATGTAATAGCATTAATATGATTAGAAGACATTTTCTGATTATTCTTATTTAGCCTAGGGAACGAACGCTCAAAAAGGGCTTGTAGACAGACTTTTTGATCCTAAAGATTTTATTTCTGGGATGTGTTTGGTGATGATTATACGAAAAGTAGCGTAACAAAATGTGCGGATTTGTTTGGTTTTCCGTTTACATCTCTTGAACAGGCCATCATAGTGGGAAATGGCCAATTATAAAAAAAAGCTGATTAAATTTTCTACAAGTTTGCTTCTATGCGTTTTTTCTCTATCTCTATCCGTTGAAGAGATATTCGCTGTCAAGAATTGACATTCTTTTTGAAAATCGCTTTTACACGACGTTTTTCGGCAAATATTGTGTCCTATCTCCTAAAGTATTGGGTTTATAGCAAAAACTGAAGAAATAAAAGTTGTAGACCATAAAATTTCCTATAAAATACATATACCGTTTAATATTTTATCTTAAATAGATTAGATGTTATACTTATTTAAAAAAACGTTGAGTTCAAGATGGAATAGAGGGCACTAGAGAACAAGTAATTTTGTGGGAGGTTTGGAACTAAATCTGATATGTGAGTATTAAATACAGATTACCTGCATCCTTAGCCAAACAATTTCAGTCTTATCCGCCACCATGTTTAATGGTCTCTAGTCTTTTCTAAATACATTTATGATAGGGTTAATGTTTGACGAAAAGAACAAAAGTATTTTCTCAAGGCAGCTTTTATTTTATAATTGGCCATTTCCCACTACGATCGCCTATTCAAGAGATACAAAGAGAAAACCAAACAAATCCGCAAATCTTGTTACGCTACGGAGTTAGCTCATACGGTAGGGCCGGGGACTTTTCGTATAATTATCACCAAACACCTCCAAACACATCTTAGAAATCAAATCATTAGGATCAAAAAGTCTGTCTACAAGCCCTTTTTGAGCGTTCGTTCGCTAGGCTAAATAAGAATAATCAGAAAATGTCTTCTAATCATACTAATGCTATTACATATATGTGGAGGATTTCACTGTTTTCCGGTTTTCCGTCTTTTTCTCTAGAACTGTGAGGCCCACAGGAATGCATCTATGCTTAAATAAAAGGTGATAAAATGTCCTACAATTTTTTTCTCCGTGACAAGAGTCGTAGGGCACGTCGTTATGGCAATATCTGGCTCGAAACATGGATGATACGTTGAAAAAAGATTTTGGTAAAAATTGCCTATTTTTGAAGAGCTGTATCTCGGAAACTATTATACTTACAGACTTTCAGTTAGGCTCAAATTGTAGCAAATTTAGTCTAGTTTAAAGAAGATGATCGTATTCTTTGCACTATAACTCGTAGTTTTTGAGCTACGAGGCTAAAACTGAAAAAAGTCCGAAAAAATCGCGGTTTTTGGCGCCCCCCCCAGTTTCCACAAGTTTTTCGAAGTTGCAAAATTGAGTATTTACTACTGGGACTGAACCTAACAACATAAAAAAGTCAAACCTAATATAGGATTTTTTGCAATGTTCATGTTTAAAATGACTGGACTATGTTGATTAGTCCAGAAAATGTTTTCTGTTTCCCTATAAAAAATCGTTTGACATTTTTACTCTAAAATAATTTGGAGAGTCTGAGCCAGTGATAGCATATTAAAAACTTTGGGATAAAACCCCTGAGTGTTGCCCAAATCATCAACCTACGCAATGATATTTGCAAAATGTAAGTTTATTTGAATCTTTTTCACAATTCAAACAGTTAATTACAAATAGTACTCCGAAATGGGATATAATTGACTAATTAGTGTATAATTGTTCGTTTGAATTAAGGTTAAGGCTGGCCGATATAAATTTATGACGTTTGATTATTTCAATATTTTCCTAATATTGCGTAATAATGCACAACGCGGTATCGCTACTATATATCTATCCTTTTTTTAGTTTTATGTAGGTACGTATGTATATAAGTACATATTTTGTACGTTTTTATCAATTAAAAACATGTAATCGAGTAGTGTAGACGTACGACGATTGTAAAGTGAGCGCGAGGTTCTTTCAAAATATGTAGCACATGCGGTTACCTGCTATTTTCAAGTAGGTATATATAATTATGTGAAAATATAAGCTAGTGGTTTTTGCTAAACAACGATGGAAACTACAATTGAAAATATTAAAAAGAAAAATCCGAGGGAGAAAGCTAACCCCATTTCGGCTTTATTTTTTCTGTAAGTACCTATTAAATCTATACATTTCAAATGAATGTCAAGGTTTTTCGCATGTGCAAATAAAGGTTTGAATGAAGGTTAATAAACCGGCCTCTAGGGTATTTCCCAGCAGTCGATATGATGGCCTGAAAGTTTGAAAGCAGATTTATAAAATGAGGTTGTTTTAAACATCATTCACTGATCTTTACCTACCGCAGAAAAGTTTGTCTGTAGCTTTACGTGCCCATTATATACGTAGGTCATTTTGAAAATCAAACGCCTTATCGTGTCAGCAAAGGTCAACAACTTGGCAATTCATTTTAGGATCAATATTGTAATAGTACCTACGACCTACCACCTGTCTGTACCTTTATACATAATTAGGTTACTCAATAACAATGTAGTAATTATTAGACTCTAATAGTCTAATGGACTTTTAGTTTTTTCATATGTATTTGTGCTGGTTTGGAACTACAAAGTTCTAAAATGTGCTAGTCACTATTATTGTGAATAAATCAATTACTCTTTTGTACAGGAAACTATCGTGAATAGCAGTCTGCAGTTAGAATTTCTATCCGACGCTCTGGAGATGTTTCATTCAAGTCGACAATATTTTCTACTTCTTGTAAAGTTTGTCTAGTGGCACGTACGTTCTGATCTAATTTTGACACTTTGGTGGGGTTCTTGTTCGGAATTCTTCAATTTGGAAATCCTTTCCGGTATTATTTAACAGCAGCTGTAGCATTACCATACCATTACAAAAACCATAAACCAACACCATATTTGCATATTCAAGATTTGAATAAATATCTCGCATTTTGTAACACTATAGCAATATTTACTTAATTGCCTTAACTACTTCAAAACAAAAGACAATTGCATAACAGTTGAGTTTTTTACTTATTTTTACGTTTACAATACATTCCCGTAACTTGAAAACAAAGGACAATCGCATAACAACAGTTGAGTTTTTTTTACTTGTTTCTACGGGTGGGTACCTACAATAGATTCCTGAAGTTCGACCCATTCCTCCCCACTCACCCTGTATTTGCTAATAATATTTTATGTACCTTCTCAGGAACAAATCAGTCCATCAAATGATGCCATTTTTAATTTTTTATTTCAATGGGAAATGTGGTTTCCAGGAGAAGCTTTTCAGCAGATGAAAACCGTGAAAATTATGGTCGAGGTTAGGACATAGATCACATAAGGCTTTTTCGAAAATTCAACTGGGTTAACCACCAGTGGTTTGTGGGTTAACCCAATCCAAGATTAATTCTCAATTACCATAGAAACTATTGTAGCCAGGTTAATTTTGGACAGTATCAATGGTGCTCGAGGCCTAAAATTTCCAATTTTAATGTTTTGTTTTACTTTAAATACTTTGGATGAAAAAAAGATTCCACAAAACAATTTTTCTTTTTTTTTCCTTTTTGTAAGTAGCCTAAGAACAATTTCATCAGCATTTCGTCTTTTCGGGCCGAAAACTATACCTACACACGAAATTGTAGAGTAGGAGTACTTTTCGACATGCATTTTGTACTATAGGTCGAAATGAAGTTCTCAAACTGGTTATCAAAATTATCTGGGTTTCGTTTAACGGCTCTAAATTGGCCCCAGAAAACATTGTCCAGTCCAGTCCAGTACTGTTCGAATGTTAGCATTCGGAACACTATCGGAGTATTTTCTGGAGTTCTGGTCAATGTTGTTTTAGGCCAGGGAGAGGGACCACAGATTTAATTTTAAGAATTACAGATAGTAGGATTTATAGATCTACAAATGGCATTTGATAGCGTCCCTAGGGATAAAACTTGGAAAATCGTGGAAAAAGGAGGTGTTAACCCAAAAACTGAGTTCATATACCTCTATTTACAACAGCTAATTCCAAACTGTAAAAGCTACATGATTTATTTCTCTTATTTTAGTTAATTTCAGTGGGCCATTAGAACCACTGCTATGTATACGTATACAGTTCGTTTCCTAAACGTGCGGTACAAATTTAGTGGGATGTTCCTTGGCTCAAAATACGAAAGAAAGTTCCTATAAACATACATCGCTTCATTTGTGAAGTACAGAGTGTTACAGTTTAAAGAAGACTAAAAAATGCTTTTCCCAAAGCAATTAAAATTTTTACAGTGTTTTAATCACTTTAAAATTTCTGTTCACGGGGTAGGTTTTACAGCACCCTCACTAAAATTTTGCCACGACCTAAGAAACGCCACTCTCAGCAGATTATCTTTAACGTGCCGAATCGACACTACCTATATCCTAATCTTGGTCGGATTCGAACACGCGTCAGCGAAAGGCATGCACGCTTGCCTTTAGAGGAGACGGAGGGTATAATGGCAATAAGTGGGCACCATAATGCCCGTGAATAAGTACAAGACCCACCGTCAAGTTGTACCTTGTGGGTATGTGCTGCAGAACCGTCGCATTTTAATATTAAAATAGTTTCTTATTAGTGATAATGCTGAAAACTATAAGATATTTAGTGCACATTAATTGTGCGATTTTGCGATTTTGGCCATGGATGTGGTCAGTAATTAATGTAAAAACATTTTGATGAATATGTGGACCGTTACAGGACGTTACAATAGAAACTTCGGGGTCCATGGAAAACTTAATAAGCGTCACTAACAGCCATAGGTATTCAAAAAATTACTTGATTTGCGGATGTAGGTAGTTAATAACGCGTTGTGCTGTTTACCTACTTTGTTTTTTATTTATATTAGAGATTGATAATTGTAAAAAATGGGAAGAATTGAATAGTAGCATTTACATACATAAAAAAGTCTTCTTCTTGGTCTGTTTTGGAAGGGATTTTTTGTAAGTCTTGGAGGAACTTTTGTCAGCAGTTTGGAGTATCCTTTCATTAAGATAAGGATAAACAATGCGCTTTTAGGTGAATATACGAATAAAACGATGCGGTTTCCCGCTGCATGACAACATTCATCCACATGAAGATCTATTAGCAAATGCTATAGACGGAGAGCCAGCAACGTATTTTGAGTTGTCATGAAAAGTCACTCAGTGAATCTCTAATATCTGCTGAAAAATAAAAATTACTTCTGCCAACCCACTCCGGTCGGGTTGTACTACCCTAAATTTTCAAAAGGGGTAAAAAATAAGGCTCAATGTAGTTATAGTATCAGTCATGAAATTTCAGGAGGTTATTCTCACTTAAATTCTGGATTTATGAGAATGTTGACAGAACATTTCCCCCCTCACCTAATTGCTGACAGAACGCCCTAAAGTCTAAGTATAAGTATATAAAACTACATTTACAAAGAGGGTAACAAATAAAGGTTCAATATGGTTAAAGTATCAGTCATGAAATTTCAGGAGGTTATTCTCACTTAAATTCTGGATTTATCAGCATGTTGACAGAACATTTCCCCCCTCACCTAATTGCTGACAGAACGCCCTAAAGTCTAAGTATAAGTATATAAAACTACATTTACAAAGAGGGTAACAAATAAAGGTTCAATATGGTTAAAGTATCAGTCATGAAATTTCAGGAGGTTATTCTCACTTAAATTCTGGATTTATCAGCATGTTGACAGAACATTTCCCCCCTCACCTAATTGCTGACAGAACGCCCTAAAGTCTAAGTATAAGTATATAAAACTACATTTACAAAGAGGGTAACAAATAAAGGTTCAATATGGTTAAAGTATCAGTCATGAAATTTCAGGAGGTTATTCTCACTTAAATTCTGGATTTATGAGAATGTTGACAGAACATTTCCCCCTCCCTCTTAATTGCTGACAGAACGCTGTAATCTCTAGGTATACGTATATTAAACTAAAAGTCCTGACTGACATATCAACGCCCAGCCCATACCCCTGGATCGAGATGGCTGAAATTTGACACAGAGGTTGGTTTTATGATGTAGACAAGGGATAAGGCCGGATATTTCAAAACTCAACCCCTAAGGGGTTAAAATAGGGGATGAAAGTTTGTATTTTAAGTTAAATCCATAAAAATTGGTATATGACCTTTCGGTTAGAAATTAAGACAGGCGTGATTCAGGAATTTTCGAAATTCAACCCCTAAGGGGGTAAAATAGGGCATGAAAGTTTATATGGAACTTCTTGATTCTTTAAGTTAAATCCATAAAAAATTGGTATATGGCCTTTCGGTTAGAAATTGAAAGACGTGTTTCAGGATTTTTTGAAATTCAACACCTAAGGGGGTAAAATGGGGATAAAGCTTTACATGGAAATTCGTCATTTTTTAAGGTACATACATAAAAATTGGAATTTGGACCTTCTGTTACAAGTTAAGAAAGACGTATTTTAGGATTTCTCGAAATACGTTGTTGGCTCAAATTTCAAAAAATCCTGAAACACGTCTTTCAATTTCTAACCGAAAGGTCACAGGTATACCAATTTTTATGGATTTAACTTAAAATACAAACTTTCATCCCCTATTTTAAACCCCTTAGGGGTTAAATTTTGAAATATCCGGCCTTATCCCTTGTCTACATCATAAAAGCAACCTCTGTGTCAAATTTCAGCCCTCTAGGTCCAGGGGTATGGGCTGGGCGTTGATATGTCAGTCAGGACTTTTAGTTTTATATACGTATACCTAGAGATTACAGCGTTCTGTCAGCAATTAAGAGGGGGGGGGGGGGGATGTTCTGTCAACATTCTCATAAATCCAGAATTTAAGTGAGAATAACCTCCTGAAACTTGATGACTGATACTTTAACCATATTGAACCTTTATTTGTTACCCTCTTTGTAAATGTAGTTTTATGTACTTATACTTAGACTTTAGGGCGTTCTGTCAGCAATTAGGTGAGGGGGGAAATGTTCTGTCAACATGCTGATAAATCCAGAATTTAAGTGAGAATAACCTCCTGAAATTTCATGACTGATACTTTAACCATATTGAACCTTTATTTGTTACCCTCTTTGTAAATGTAGTTTTATATACTTATACTTAGACTTTAGGGCGTTCTGTCAGCAATTAGGTGAGGGGGGAAATGTTCTGTCAACATTCTCATAAATCCAAAATATAAGTGAGAATAACCTCCTGAAATTTCATGACTGATACTTTAACCATATTGAACCTTTATTTGTTACCCTCTTTGTAAATGTAGTTTTATATACTTATACTTAGACTTTAGGGCGTTCTGTCAGCAATTAGGTGAGGGGGGAAATGTTCTGTCAACATGCTGATAAATCCAGAATTTAAGTGAGAATAACCTCCTGAAATTTCATGACTGATACTTTAACCATATTGAACCTTTATTTGTTACCCTCTTTGTAAATGTAGTTTGATATACTTATACTTAGACTTTAGGGCGTTCTGTCAGCAATTAGGTGAGGGGGAAAATGTTCTGTCAACATGCTGATAAATCCAGAATATAAGTGAGAATAACCTCCTGAAATTTCATGACTGATACTATAACTACATTGAGCCTTATTTCTTACCCCTTTTGAAAATTTAGGGTAGTACAACCCGACCGGAGTGGGTTGGCAGAAGTAACTTTTATTTTTCAGCAGATATTAGAGATTCACTGAGTGACTTTTCATGACTTTTGAAATGACAACTCAAAATACGTTGCTGGCTCTCGGTCTACTAGTAGGTACACCTAATTGAACTTGATTCTATAAAATTCAGTGAGCTAGTCATTTATTTATGGCCTGTAAAGGCTTTTGGTAGGCAAGACACGGTGCAAAACTCACTACGTCGTCAACCGAAAGAATTTGTTTCAAAGAGAATATCAAATGGCCGGAGTGATTGGACAAATGTATCTTAAGGAGGTTGTTATTTCGAAAATAGATGTACCAATATGGAATGTTAATTTATAGTTTGTTCTACTAGTTTTCACGTACGGTAAATAAATTCTTGCAGTTCCTATAAATCGATATTACCGTAGATGTGCTTGTTATGCGAGAACTAACATTAACGGTGCTTAATTTATGTATCCTTAGAAGTTTTACATTCAATGCCAAGTGATTTACAACGATAAGCTACGTGGTTGTCTTGTGAGAATCTTTACTAAACGCCCTAAAATGCTAACGGATTTGTATAGTGAATGATACTGTACAAATTAATTCGATACTATCGAATCTCACCAACGCTTGAATAGCACAAGAAAACCTGCGTAGAGTTTCCTTGCAAATAAATTATGCTTAGTTCTCAACCACTCTGACAAGTGACTACAATCGACCGCCTGACGGAGGGGAAAGGGATCCCTTCTCCATTCGCCTGTGCTTCGCGATTTATTCTGTAATATTTATACAGGCGGCTCTAAAAGCAATTACTTTCAACGGTTTTATATATACAGGGTGTACCAATCTTACGACATTGTTCGGTATATGGCTTATTTCAAGAGATATCAAAAAATGTTGTTAAGGAAAATAATAGATGTCTTTAAGGACCATATTTCTAATTTATGTTGAACTATACAGGGTGTTGCATAACTCCGTTACAAACCAAACACATGATTTTTTAAATAAGAGCCCCTGCATATTATTCCAAATTCGGATTGACCACATTTTTTCGAGTCTTTTGATATAAGGTTTTGTTACGTTATACAGAGTCCTTTAAAAGTTATGGGCACGTTAACTTTTAAAGGGCTCTGTATAACGTAACAAAACCTTATATCAAAAGACTCGAAAAAATGTGGGCAATCCGAATTTGGAATAATATGCAGGGGCTCTCATTTAAAAAATCATGTGTTTGGTTTGTAACGGAGTTATGCAACACCCTGTATAGTTCAACATAATTTAGAAATATGGTCCTTAAAGACATCTATTATTTTCCTTAACAACATTTTTTGATATCTCTTGAAATAAGCCATATACTGAACAATGCCGTAAGATTGGTACACCCAAAATTTACGCGAAAAACTATAAAGTGCAGGTCACATTTAAATTGCGTTCGTCTACTATTTGTTCGCAGTTTCTATTTCAGATTTGCATTAAAAAATATTTGGACTAAAAATCGACAATTTCGATTTGTTCATTTGATTTGAGTTGATTTGAAATCCAATGAGAATCTCCTTTTTGGTATCCCTAGTTTATCATGAACAGTATATGAGATAATAGAACTTCACAGTCAGACTGTTTAAAATCACACGCCGATTTTGCCTAACAACATTACTGTAGGATACGGGATGTCAGGCACGCGGCTGATTCCAAACACTTTTTCGCCCATTAGGGAATCTCTTAGATCATCGGTGCACTTTCAGTTTTTGCTGTAGACTGCCTTAATTTCTTCACGATTTCTTTCTGTTTCTTGCCTATTATGATCCCTACACTACACTACCCTGCGCTTTTCTAAACTCGACGATGCCAGCATTTCCGACATCGTCAAAATTGTTACTATTGTGCGCTTGTGAGGGAAAAACCATCGGATCGATTGCCAAATTGCTTAATCCGTCTAAACGTATGGTACATAAAGCTCTACTACGTAGATTCTGCCTAAAAATTTCAATTTTTATTCTTACATTCAGGTGTTCGCTCATTCGCAACAACGCAATAAGATTGGAGAAGCTATTTATTGACCGGTTCTCTTCGTGTAATAATAATGATGAAGTTCTCACATTTCCTTAATATGTACTAACAATTTTTTTCCAGATATATGATACCTACATTTATCGAAAATTATAGAAAAGGCGTGAAACGTGAAGACTTATTCGAAACTTTGAAAGCGCATACATCGGCAACTTTAGGCGATAAATTAGAAGTTATATGGAGAGATGTATCGCGTAGATATGAAAAATTCGGTTTACACGTAGCGCTCCTCAAATTATTTGCTTTAGAATTAATTATAATTGCTATTATAAAGTTAATAGCGGAGGTTGTAGTATTGTAAGTTGAATAATAATTATAGTGTTGGATATTTCGCTAGTAATGATTTTTAAGGATTGTCATGCCGATGTGTGTGGATAACTTAGTGTCTTATTATGAAAACCAATCAAATATAAGTTTGGAAGAAACTTATATTTACGCTGGCGTACTAATCGGTATTATATTCCTAGACGGAATCGTGGAACACCAGGCCATGCTAGCGATAATGCATACTTGTATGAAAATGAGAGTTTCTTGCTGCTCTTTAGTTTACAGAAAATCGTTGAAGTTAAGTAGAACCTCCTTATCCCAAACAACGGTGGGTCAGATTATAAATTTGTTATCAAATGATGTGAGCAAGTTCGATCAAAGCTTCGTGTTATATCATTACGCTTTCCTAGGACCGATAGAAACCATGGTGGGCACCTATTTACTTTATAGAACTTTAGGTGTTGCCGCGTTCGCTGGGATAGCATTTTTGCTGCTGTTTATACCTTTACAATGTAAGTATCTGCTTATTAAACGTTCTACATTATTTAATCCTTCATTTGTAGTATACTTGTGCAAAAAAATATCGGTACTAAGACTTCGTACAGCTTTCCGAACAGATGAGAGAGTGCGGCTTATGAATGAAATTTTAAATGGTATTCAAGTAATTAAAATGTACACTTGGGAAAAACCATTTGCCAAGTTGATCGATTTGGCTCGAAGGTAAGTAAAATGGTTTTGGCGCCCAATATTCTTAGGGATTTTTTCGTAGGCATGAGATAGCGTCCCTTCGATCGCATTTCTTTTTAGAATCTATTATGTTTTCTTTGGAAATGTTTATCACAAGAACGTGCCTTTTTATTAGCCTAGTGGTGTTTATTGCAATGGGCCAAACCATGACGGCTGATGTAGCTTATACTGCCACTTCTATCTACTCTTTTATACGACCAGTTATGACCATGCTATTTTCAATCAGTATTGCGGCCTATGCCGAAGTTCACATATCGGTATCGCGAGTACATTCATTTTTAAGCTATGAAGAGCAACCCGAAGATTGTAACGTTGACAATAAAAAATCACCACACGTCATTTCCTCTCCCAAAATTTACATGAAGGAGGTTAATGCTAAGTGGGCGAACGATTCTTCCGACAACGTCTTATCGGACATTAATATTGACATCCATGAAAATAATTTAAATGCGATAATTGGATCAGTTGGAAGTGGAAAAAGTAGCCTACTACACCTTATCTTGGGTGAACTTTCAATAACGAATGGTGATGTGCAAATACAAGGAAATGTTTCTTATGCTTCACAAGAAGCGTGGTTATTTTCAGCTAGTGTAAAACAAAATATATTATTTTGCCACGAATATAATGAAGTGAGATACAAACATGTATTGAAAGTATGTGCATTGGAACGAGACTTAGCATTATTGCCACACGGCGATCGTACAATTATTGGAGAAAAAGGCAAATCTCTTAGTGGCGGTCAAAAAGCTCGAATTAATTTGGCGCGTTGCATTTATAAAGATGCCGACATTTATCTATTAGACGATCCCTTATCGGCGGTTGACACAAAAGTGGCGAAACATATATTTGAAAATTGCATAAAAAAATTTCTAAAAGATAAAATGTGCATTCTGCTTACGCACCAATTTCAATTCCTTAATAGGACCGATAAAATAATCGTTCTGGATGAGGGGAGGATTGTCGAAGAAGCTACATTTGAGGAGCTCCAGAGAAGCGGTTTAAATTTTTCCAAAATTTTAGATCAGCATAACACCGAAGATGATCCTGAGCAATTGGAGAAAAAGCAAATGTCTCGTCAAAATTCTGAAACGTCTCAAACCTACGACGACTTTGAGGATGATGATTATGAAAATCCACTAGAACAAAAGGAACAGTTGACAGCTGGTCATATTAAAGCTACGGTTTATGCGAGTTATTTCAAAGCAGGCGGTAATTTTTTGGTTATTTTTGTTGTTGCTTTCGCGTTTATAGCTAATCAAGCGATTACGAGTGGAGGAGACTACTTTGTTTCCTATTGGTAAGTGTGTGATACCTACTGCATGTGCTTATAATGTTTTGCAGGGTCAATCTAGAACAAAAGGCGCTAGAAACGAACGATACTATAAATATAGATAATATTATATACATATACAGTGGACTAACAGGGGGAACAGTATTATTTGCCATAGGTCACAATCTGCTATTTTTTGTGTATGCAATGCGTGCTTCGATATCTATACATAGTGAGGTCTTTCAAAAGGTCTCAAACGCTTCTATGAGTTTTTATAACACCAATCCTATTGGAAGAATTTTAAATAGATTTTCAAAAGATATTGGAATTATCGACGACTACATACCATTTATTTTAAACGATATGACTGAGGTAGGTCTTTATACAAAGCTACATACAAATCCATGAATTAGAAAGGTATTGAAAAGTATTACAATATTGAAATACGTAGCAAATACGCGATCTAAGTGTCCATCTTCGTGAATCCCGTTTGTGTTTAAATTGTAACCCATTGAGCTGTAATGCTCCTTCCAACTCTTCCTAATTTCATTTATAGAAATTAACAAATGTCTTGTAGGAGATCTTTTAAGTTTAAGGAAAGGCGGCGAGAAGGCGCCGTCGCGCTTTCGTCTTCTTAGATACACTCGAAAGTTTCCGGATGGAGAGTCGCGTATGTTTGCGTTCGTTTCTCTTTTCTTGGGCGCAATTCCTCTTTTTGTAGTCGATAAGTGGTGAAAAAATTTTAAAAAGTTTCATCGAAAGGTTCAATTTTTTGCACGGCTGGACGACTCCAAAGCGTTCGTCACACGAAGTACCTTTTTTTCCCCGTTACCCGTATTCTATTCCCGGTCTCGCCAAGTAAATTTTGCCACCTTTTCTCCTCGAGGTCAACTCAGTTTTCACAAAATTAGCACCTCTGAGTAATCTCTGGAGCAGCCACGCCAGTCTAGTGATTCTAGATGTGGTTGGATTGAAATTAAGCAGGACTATTATTGTTATTATTACTTACTCTTCAAAAATTTCTGCATTAGAAATTCAAAAACTGCTTTTGGTTCTAAGAAATCAAAGTCGTTCCAACAAATCACTTTCTTTAGTCTTGTGATTATGTCCAAGTACCTACATTAATTTCCATGGTCTTCTTTTAATTCTTTCTCTCTTTCATTTTTGTTGCTGGGTCGCTTTTTTTTGCAAACGGCATATTTTGGAACCATTTTTTCAATTTTAGTTTGGATTGACAGTTAAAAAGGAGATTTGATATTTTGACTCTTTCTGATCCTGCAACATTGCAAAGAGGTGAACGGTAAACATATCTTCGTTGCCAACCATTTATTCTTTGCTAGTTTCGGAACACCTTCTTGTGCACACCTATAAGTGACACATCATTAGCATAAAACCGCGTATCTCCCTTTCCAGATTAATTCATATGCAACAATTAACATAGATAACATAGGTTTACTAGCTCTCTTCATCTCTTCCTTCTTTAAAAGTCTATCAATCGGCTGTACTTTATATACATTTCTTCATCATTAACTTTTTTTATACCCCCACTTTTGTAAAATATCATTCAGTTGCACCGTTATGGTGTTGCAAGAACCCATATACAGCTTCTCCTCTAAAAAAAGCATAAATTGACTAAGTAAATATGAAGGGGGGGGGGGGGATATCAGCGGTTGTAATCTGCCTACCAGCGTAGAGTTCAGCGTTCAAAGTTTATGAACTGTAGAAAACTTTGTATGTTTCTTATTAGTGATATTGCGTCTCAGTATCAAGTTCACCCCAAATGCTCTCCAAATTCCTTCTTTTAGCTGTTGGCACGCATGTTACATTGTTTGTGGATATGAGAGAGAAAATAATTTAATCATTCTAAAAAGGTAGTTTATGAGTATGTATCTACTTTTTCGAATAAAGATAGACTTCATTTTTTTTCTAAAATTGCAAAGCTACCCTCATTCAAAGTCTCGTAATTTCGGAAATATTGTTCATTTTCTAAAAAAAAGGAAAATTACGCGGGAAGTAAAGGGCTATTTGTGTTCTATTGACCATTTCGGAAATTCGAGCTGTTAAACCATTGCCATGACAATCGTTTCTTTGGTAATTTAGATTAATCGAGTTATTGCGGCCGAATTTCCGGAAAGGTATATCTGTTAGAAAAGAATGCAAAGTGCAGAATTGCAGATATAACTTTTGTATTGCATTTACTCTAATTTTCAGATACTTCTAATGTTACTTGGGGCTGTGATACTCTCTGCCACCGTAAATGTATGGTTCCTACTTCCATCATTTGGCTTGCTAGTACTGTTCTATTTTCTAAGAATTATATTTTTGGAAACGAGCCGTAGTGTAAAACGCATTGAGGGAATAAGTAATTTTGGTGTACTATCATAGATGTATATCATCAAGTTCTTACTTCAACAGATCGAAGTCCAATTCTCACTCACCTCACTGCATCAATTTACGGAATTTCAACAATTAGAGCGTTTTCAGCACAGAAGCTTCTAATTCAAGAGTATGATTCATTACAAGATAAGCATAGTTCGGCATGGTATCTATTCATTTCAGCTAGTAGAGCTTTTGGTTTTTGGATAGAAATGATCTGCAATTTATTTATTTCTGGAATAATTCTCAGTTTAGTGTTTCTTCCAAAAGGTAAGTACAAACTGTGACAACATGTCGATAGAGAATACTTATTTTATTACATATTTAGACTATTATGGAGGGGATGTCGGCTTAGTGCTGACACAATACATAGGACTAATGAATGCTTTACAGTATGGGATGCGACAGTGGAGTGAGTTAGAAAACAACATGACATCAGTTGAGCGGATTTTGGAACTTAAGAATGCGCAATTGGAGCCGTTACGTGAATCTAAAGAATCTATACCTAAGTTATGGCCAGAATATGGGAAAATAGAATTTAAGCACGTTTCTATGAGTTACGCTAAGGATTTACCGATACTTCATGATCTTGATTTCACTATTCAACCGGGTGAAAAAGTTGGGATAGTTGGTCGAACTGGAGCGGGAAAAACGTCCACTATAGCTGCCTTATTTCAACTCTACGATATTGAAGGATCAATTATAATAGATGGTGTAGATACGACTAAAATAAATTTAGAAACTTTACGATCAAAAATATCAATTATTCCTCAAGATCCAGTACTATTTAAAGGTACAATGAGGAAAAACTTGGACCCTTTTGAGGAATACAGCGACGATATTATTTGGAATGCATTAAATCAAGTTGAATTAAAATCTGCCGTAATGGATTCGGCCGCAGGTTTAAGTATGAATGTATGGGAAAATGGTTCCAATTTCAGTATAGGACAGAGACAACTGATCTGTTTGGCCAGAGCTATAATTCGTAATAATAAAGTTCTTGTTATGGATGAAGCAACCGCAAATGTTGATCCGTATACAGATACCTTAATTCAAAAAACGATCAGAAACAATTTTTTCCATTGCACGGTTATTACAATCGCTCATCGTCTTCATACTATCATGGACTCCGATAGAGTTTTAGTAATGGACGCGGGAACAGTTGTGGAATTTGATCATCCTCACAAGTTATTGCAACACAAAAATGGTATATTTTCTGAAATGGTAGAAACGACAGGGAGAAATATATCGAGTAAACTTCATTCTATTGCGGAAGAGGTACGATTCAAGAAAGTTTATAAACTATGGCCATTTACTATATATATTTTCAGAGTTTTCTAAAGATGAAAAATGCATAAATCTCAATCCACTCTGAATGAAAGTTATTATTCAGAGCAGTGTGAGCTGCTTCATGTAAAGATGTGATTAAGTGGCACAAATTCAAAATGTTCTCATATTGCAATATTTCTATGAGGCGGGATTTTGAAACAGTTTTAGATTATTTTTTCAATTTTTGAAAGTTATTTACGAATATAATGACAGTAATAAATTTCTAACAAAAGAATACTGTATTTATATCTATTATTTTTTTCTGTGACTGGAAAAAGGACGACTTAGTTAAAAGTATGTACCTATTAACAATACAGGGTGGGGCAAACCTCTGTCGTTGTTCTATAACTCTTATTGTATAATACTTACATATTTATTTGGAAGGTATTAATTGTGGTCAACCAATTAAAATTATCAAAACGACATTTTAAATAGCTACATTAAAATGTGGATGATAATGTTAAATAACCACTTCTATTCTTACATTTTAGTTCAGTTTATTTAAAATGTGGATTTTAAGTTGCTGTTATAAATACACGTGAATGAAACTTACATATTAAATAACTAAATATTGAAAAGCAACATTTTTTCATAAGACATGTAAAAGAAACACTAATATTAATTTAAAGGCTATATTTGTTGTTCAAATTGCATTTTACTAATAAAAGTAAAACGGCGTGCCATACATTTGGGGTTAAAAAGAAAGATACGGAACTCGTCCTACTTTATAGGAGCCTCACCTGTCGTCAGTAGGTGCCGAACGATTGAAACACGAGGCCTTTTCCTGCACCACGATGAAGATCTTTTTTAGTACTTATTTAATGAAATGTACACATCATTTTATTACTTACACATTGTTCAACCTATTTTTTCAAAGAAGAAATTAACTCGAAACTAACAAAGAAATTTATATTAAGTAATAATAATTATAATAATATACTTTTAATATAAAAATCTAAAGTATTGCTAATCTGTGTTTAAAACTAAACAAACACCTTGAAGAACCCAATGACTTATATGTTCAGGTGTTCCTAAATCTGCCTCAAAAACAAGCCCGACACCCATCGCGTTACGTCGAGCGGACGTCGTATAAACTGGCGTTCGCAACGTATTTTGTAGTTTCAATCGATACGATTCTATCGGTATAACATTTAGTATTGGTAACTCCTCGATCAGGATTTTCGGTATAGATCTTTGAAGGGACTTCTTTGTTGTATCCCATCGTGCACCTTCCAAGTATAATCCATGCATTAGACAGGTTCCCTACAGCAAACATCGTTAATACGAGTAGTGCGTACTTACTAAAATATATATTACTGTCTCAGGCCGTTCTTCTACGTCCATAGGACCTAAATAACTTGTTACTGTAGTATATATTGTTGATCGATCTAATGGCCAATTATTTTTGCGACACGCTATTTGAACCAAAGCGGCCAGATAAGTTTCCGGAATATGCAACCCTGATAGCCACAGTACCATAGGATCACCTTGAGTAGCCTATTTTACGGGTTGGGTGATTAACTATCAATGTATAGAATATGTAGGTATTAATTTACCCAATTTGCGTATTGTGAGTGTCTCGACTGAAAGTGCTGCATCCAGCCTCCTAAATTTTTCCTTGTTGCCGGTGCTAATTTTCTCCATGATGCCGGCAGTTGTCCATTATACAAAGATATTGCGACATTATCTAAGGTGGCATCCATGCCAATTTCACCAACGAGCGCTTTTTTTAATTGCTGTAAGGTTCGTTTCATCACTGACAGTAGTTTATTATATCTTTCGAGTTCTTGCAGAAGTACTATGATCGTTGGAGTCATCACGAGCTGAAAGTGTTTACGAACTCTCCATATTTCGTAGATCGGAGGGATTTTTTGAAGTATGTCATTAGCGACATTCATTATGTGCTCCTCTCTACTAATGCCTTCTCCCGATCCGCCTAAGAGTATTCGAATATTAAATATTATAATAATTCTTTCTTTCTGCTTAGTACGCAAAAAGGGACAACTTATAATGATTAAATTCATATGTTGTAAGGATCAATACCGGCAATAAGGACCTAAAGTTGTGACTCCGAAAGATCTGCACGGATTACGTAGCAGGCCAATTGAGCGTAGTATGCAAAGATAATCAATACCTCTTGCACGATCACGATTTCTGCATTACGAAGTCTGTACAACTGTCCTTGTGCGAATTCAGCAATTTTTTTGGATCCCCACCTATTCCCAAAAATGCCGATGTGAATGTCCTTATATCTATAGATAATAGATACAATGCAGGAAAAAATTCCAAGTTTGAAGAAATATATGTATCTGTGGACACAGTAAGTTCAACTCGATTTTAACATTGCCGTACAAACACAATGCTACACTTCATAAGCTAATCTGAAAAATGGTCAAATATCTCAAGAGTACCTATCTGTCTGGAATGGGTTTATGGAGGTTTATGTCAGGTGGTCTTGTTTTTAAACGTTGGCAGCGCTTACGGAAACCGGTAAAAAACCAACATTCATTCGCAAAACACATGCTTAGTAACCTTTGATCGGCCACTGTACAAGAAAGCCCGTGGAATTGTTGAGTGGTCAGCATACTGAATTACACAGTTTGGTTGTGAGATTTCATGGTTATACTGCTGCTGCTTCCCCATATCATTTATGGGTTGTATTGCTACAACAATCGCAGAGAATGACTTAAAGGAGTTATTCATGAGAATATATGCAGATGTAATTACTTAAATGATTAACGTTTACCGTAAAATGTAAAAAATGAATCATTTCAAATCTTAAATGAAAAATCTACTACTAAGAGAACCTTGAAAAGAATAAGCCAACGTTAAAGCTCTGACTCCACTTCCAAGCGTCAATGGATGGGAGACTCGAATGGAAAGTGCTCCTGGTCGCTGTCAGCAATATAAGTATATGTATTTCGATCCTCACGACTGAACGTGAAGATATGGTGAATATGCAACAAGGGATTATTCCGACTGTTTAATACGTACAGTAAAAGAGATGTCGCATCTCGCATGACAACACGCGAACATGAGGTCAGCTCAAATCGTCCGAGACGGTGTTGACGCAGAAAAACTAAAGAGCTGATTTTCCACTCACCCATTCTCCATTTTTAGTTACTGATAAGTTTTCGTCAGTACTGGAATCGCTCGACGTTCAGATATTAATTGCCACATAGTCTAACGGTAGCCACGCACATACAGTTTTCCCTAAAGACAAAACTGGTGCAGTCGAAGCTTTGAGGATTTCCTTTAAATGCGGGGACCCACACACGCACTGAGATTATACGTCAGTTCGTGACTCGTATAGTCGTATATTGCAATGGAATCTACCGATGTTGATGCTTTGGCGGGCTTATGGTGAAAAATTCGTGGAAAAAAGCATATTAAGAGAAGTGCCTGGGCGGAGGAATGGCTAATGAAGAGAAGTATGCTACCGTATACCTAAATCTCCTTTCCGAGTTAAAGGTTTTTCCTAAAGATTGGTGCAACTATTTGAGGATGGACGAGCAAACCTATTTAAATTTATTATCATCGGTCATCCCTTTGAAGAAAAAAGATACAGTCATGCGACAAGCCATTTCCCTTCTTTTTTATTCCTGTCGTGTTATTCCGTATTCCTTACAGTGTGTTTGCCGAAGGCAAGGCTCAGTTTCGTATATTTTAATGAAGTCTTCCACATAAATTGACGGTTAATATTTTTTTAACAATCATACATGATCCGCAACGGAAAACTGATAGGTAAATTAGCCTATGATACTACCACACAATTTGGTCTGTTCGGGCAGGTCTGCGCAGTTATTCACAATGGTTTTTCGAATAGGATTTTGTGAACTGTACAGTCCACCTACCGCACATGTTGAGGAAAATCTCTAGGTTTGCACTGTGCAGTTTAAACCTTGAGGACAAACTGTATGTATGTGGCTACCTTAAGAACTAGAAACCAAAGAACTGGAGATGATGGAAAATTCGTAACACGTTTGGTGGAGTAATTTTTAAAACCACAAAAAACAAAGTCTTTACATTGACATACGTAAAAATTTCCATCACAATGGCAAATAAGAGAGTTGACATTGATAAATAAAATAAACACACTCAGAGTTGGCACATCACTTATAAATAATTGATTGGACTAACATAAAAATTAGAAAAGTGGGTCACAGGTGCAATGAGACTGAGTTTAATGGCCTGAAGTCCAATGACGTTTATTTGTAGGTTCACACGAAAGCAAGATAGTGACTTTCCTACATGGTTCACAAAACGTAATCAAGAAGCTAGTGACAGATTTTCGGTTAGAAAGCCGCTCTGCTATATTATTTTTAGGAATATTAAACTCCTAATAGAAATTTTACCGGTTTGTGGTTGTAGCTCTATTAAATTTTCCCACATTTCCTTTACAGCTTGGGTATAGTATCCAATCTCCGCATTCGGATGTAATCCGAAGACTTCCGGGCTGTTCACAAGTGGTAGTTCTTCTATAGCAGCTATAAATATTTTTTTGATAAGGAGGTTTGTGTTTGTATTATTTCACTTTATTACCTATGTAATCATCCTTGGAGCCTTCTACGGGTATAACATAATCCACAGTTTTATCATGGTAGAAATGGAAAGGCTGGAAGGTGTCGAAGAGAAAATCTCCCATGTACTCATCCATGTACGTTTTAACTATTCGACGATCAAAATCATCTATAACTCTACCTCCATACATGACTTCTCCGATTAGATATTTTAAACTATTCCATGGAATTCGTGTGTCTTTTAGAGTTATAGTTTTATTCAAGTAAATATCTAATATTTGAACACAAACATTGAAGTCTGATTCATTAAAATCGTAACTAATGTTCCAACCGATTTTGTCGTACTTCCTTCTTTCCTGAACGACCGCATGAAAAAACGCCAAAACGTATATTAGCGATTTAAAAGCAGGGTGTGGACAAGCTTCCAGTGTTTGAGCACGTAATTTAAAGTACGTATTGCGGAGGTTTAACTTTAACCCGTTTGGAGGTTCAATAACCACTTTTAAAGACTTTTGTAACACTCCAATTGGAAATGATGGAGTTGGATCCGTTGTTAACCACAGTCGAAAATCTGGATGAGGCTTACTAATTTTTTCTAAATGCTTTTCTAATCCTTTGATGAAAGAAAGCAATAAGTGACAATTTTGGAGCATAAGCCATTGACCTCTGCCGGTGGCGACTTCCAAAAGGCCTAGAGCTATCGGCTCTTGTCCTTGACCCAACGAGAGGTACCGGAATTTTCCTCCACCCATTCCACATCGGTCTGCAAGTTTCATAAGTTCTGCGGTAGGATCTGAGCCGGGACTTAAGACGAAGATTACCGGCGTCGTGGTACTACTTTGATCGAAGATGTTGTCTAAACTAATCACTGGTGGCATAACATACTCTTCTCCCATGGTATTCATAATGTAATTTGTCACACCCCTATATATCCTGTCTATTCTAAAGCATCGCAACAACATAAGGGATTCAAAATAATTTACTTTTTCGCTGTATTCGCTTGGAAAGTTTAATGATTCAGGTGCGTCTGTGTCAAACCATTCTTGCCATTCGTTAAGCGAGCTTGAAAGATCTTCCACCAATTTCTCAAAGGTATGAGGAAAATCCGTAGATAATTTTAACAGATCTTCCCATCCTTGCGCTGGAATCCATCTTGCAGGACATACCTTCGCGGACTTCTCCAAACTTACACATCCTTTAATGAAAAACTCTAATTCCGGTTGAGTTATATTTGCGTTGCTGAGTTCCAATTTACTGGTCATTTGAAAGGAAAACAGAAGTTTGTGTTTTTCAAACATACCAGTACATCCGTAGTCGTACACATTCTTGGTTAAACTATTTATAATATTAAGGAGACGTTTTGCAACAACGGTATGTGGTAAAGCCTTCCGCAACGAATACGCGAATACTTCTAAATAGGAAGACAAAGCAAACTGATACATGGCATTCACAGTAGCCATATCTGATAATACAAAAAATAATATCGCCCCTCGCTTGGCAACCGGTCGATAGCCATCTCGTAATCTATCAATATCTATTCCAGTTTGTTGTGCTAGCTGCAATTTAGTCATTACTTCTGAAGCTTTTACCTTAGTGTTTTCTAGGGTATTTATCAATTCAACGTTATCTAACATATTACCAGTAGATGTCGAGAGTTCTCTTAAAAGCGAATCTTCTAACTGCTGTAACAAATTTTTATTTTCGCTCGTTTCAGCAATTAGACTTTCCCTTTGTTCCTCCAAATCTGCGCGTTCGTTACGAACAACAACACTGAGCAACTGATCCTCAAGACCAGACAGTGTCACCATGTAATTTATTACAACAGCTTTAGCGTAAGCTGCTGGATTAAATGCGGGGTTTGCAAGTTTCGTCGTTAAATACATACGAAAATTGGGATCGTAGTCAACTTCCTTATCCCCAAGATACACAAAAACGCGTCCGCTTACTGTTTTAATATTTTTTTCTAACACATTATCTATCACTGGATCAATGTAATCGTCGACATCTTGAAAGAGAATTGACGATCCGTACTTGATTGCCATATCAACATATTTTAAGAAGTCGGAATCGTTGAAGCTCAACATTTTCAGATTGAATTTCTCTTCCCTCTTCTTAATCCAGTTTAAGGCTTGCTGTTGCGGATCGATGCACAAGGGAAAACGGGAGCCTTGAGTTGTCAGAATGCCGTTTTGTACGGACAGTTCGTCAGGAGGTAGGTTTTCAGAGTTCCATTTACTTATTTCAACATCATTAGTTAAATGAACCTCTATTCGAAAAGGAGTTGTTACCGGAATTTCTTTCTCAACTATATCGTTCTGCCAGGCTTCGTAGACCATGTTTTTCCTAAATTCGAAACTAAAAGGACCTGTGTAACTTAAAAATGACGAACACAAGAGACAATTTCCCAGTAATCGTTCTTGGTCTATATGTAAGTTTGCTAAATCTACTGTCCATCGTGCTTGTTCAGAGCTTAGACCTGATATTAGTCTATCAGCGGCATTGAGACGTCTCATCATAATATCGGTTTCTTCCTGTAATTCTTGTTTCCTTTTCATTGCTGTTTCATATTTCTCATTGAGTTTTGCTAAATCCGATTCCAGTTTCGCAATTTCATTTTGTAGTTTTTCAAGGCTTTTCTTTGCAGCGTCGAATTCCCTTTGCAACTGTTCAACCCTTTCCTTTTTAGGTTTAACTTCCTTAAATACAGCGCAGTATCCTAAAACGGCCGTCACAAATTTAAGCAAACCAAATCCCGCCTTACTGATGTTTGCCATGTCGTCCAATTTTTTTGATTTGGTTAAGTGCGTCTTGACGGCTTTTACTTGATTTTGAGTAATAACGTCACAATTTATCTCCTGTAATGATCTTAAAAAACTAGGATCGGACATCATTGCTTTAGCGCTCTTCCACGATACTTCTTTTATTCCTCGTATAATTACGACACATTCGCAAACTACTTGTACAGCTTCTGGTGGTGTGGCGAACGAACGAATTTCCGTTATATCTGATTTATCTAATTCGGCAAGTGCAAGTCTGGCCATTTCGAGTGCAGGAAGTGCGGCCGATAACGCTTCTTCTGCATCGGCTTGTTCCACCGCAATTATTTTCGATTGTTCACCTATTTCAACGCTACGGGTGGAAGCAACGTCTTTTTTATACATTGCTTTCTCCGTACCTTGTTCAATTTCGACTAACATAACCTCACAGTCGTCAGTTGCCTTAGTAACAATCACTTTTTGTACGGCCAGCTTTGCATTGAGTATTTCCAATTCTCCGCTAGCTTCTTCGATCTTCACCAATCCCCCTAATAGGCGATTACATTGGGCGGTGATGTAGTTATTCTTTTCTTCCAAGAGTCTAAGGTACGTACTTATGTAATCTAAATAATGTTTGGGTGTAACGAAGTTTTTTCTTCGCAGTTTTACTAGGAAGTCCACCGTAAATTGTCCTACAGTTTGGTGTACAAACACAACATGTTCTACGATAATATCTCTATACACAGCGGGAATTTTTGGATTATCTTTTAAAAATACTGAAGCTACCGCAATTAAAGCCTGAGGTGGCCAAGGGAATAACCAATCAATGCAAGTATTATTGACAAGGCCGGGAAAGCTTCTGCATCGTTTACTTAGTATCTCCCCCGTTGGAGACATTGATAGTACCACATGGAGGTTATCGTTACATTTATTTAGGAAATAATTCCAAACACCGTCCTTTGCAATACCGTAACCCGCATCTCGCGATGCACTTCTGCACTGACCGATAATTTGATCCTTATCTTCATCTGTGAAAAGTGACGGCACCATCCCAATCATCAAAATGTTATTTATAAATTCGAGAAAGCCTTCTTCCGCTATCTGTGCGGCAGTGAATAAAAATACCGTACTTTTACGGTCGATTCCTAACATAAGGAACAATCTCTTTAAATCGTCTTTAAAATTAGTCTCTCCATATCCGCGACATAAAGAAATTTCAAACATCTCACATCCTGCCGTAAAAGCTGCCAATCTCGTCAAGCTCCCTTTACCGCTGCCTCCTATACCCACGACCATAACGTGCCCCTTAACCAAACGTAACCCTCGATGTATACGAGTCAAATGTTCCAAAGCGTCATCAAAAAGTACAATGCTAAGCCTTTCATTCCGTTCATTATATTCGTCTATAATTTCTTGCATCAAATAATAGACGGCTTCGTAATCTAGCAAGTCTTCGTAACAACGAGGTTCATCTTCATTTAAAGCGTTTCTATAGTCACCAAAAAGTAAAGGATTCCTCATGGTATATTCCAGTATATCGATCTTTTCTTCTGCGTCGCCTTCTTCATTTTCTTCATCGGCTTCTACTTCTTGATTTGCAAAAAATCTATCCAATTGAGTTATTAAATGTTTCTGCATTAATTGTTGATCTTCAAAATTAATCAGTCGATCACAAACAACTCTTTGAAACTCGTTTCTCCAAACACGCACAATGTGATACGTTTCCGTGTAGAATTTTGGAACAATAACACAAAGACCACACACAATCCGAGATAAGTCACGCATGTTGAAAATGTAGTGAAATTTACTTGGAGTAGGGGGAAGCTCCACGATGATCGTATTGTATAAATTTAAAGTCATAGTTACAAGTATTTGTGAGATTTGTACTTGTTTAGGGAAGATAGACAAGTGGCCTCCCAATATTGAAGAGTAAATATGAAGGAGTGTCGAATCCAATGGAAATACTAAGTTAAATACCGTAAACATTGAAATAAAGCGAGGATCGACTTCGTTACGCCCCCCTCCAGCAACTCCCATTGCCGCAAAGTAGCTAATATCTTTAATCGTTTTCCAGTTTAACTCCTTGCCACGATCGTAGAACCCACCCTTTTCAAAAAGTAATTTCAGTAAGGCAATTGGTTGTTGGGTTCCGTAGTCGTCGACTTGTGGCATATTCATGTCATCGATGAAGCATAGTAATTTTTTTCCTATCGGTGGTCCAAACACATCCTTCGTTCGCTTCTCCACGACCGATTCAACATTTTTT
Source organism: Pyrocoelia pectoralis (assembly GCA_036250285.1). Taxonomy (NCBI): domain Eukaryota; kingdom Metazoa; phylum Arthropoda; class Insecta; order Coleoptera; family Lampyridae; genus Pyrocoelia; species Pyrocoelia pectoralis. The sequence continues at coordinate 52,489,320 of CM070075.1, forward strand.
TGTACATCCATAGAGGAAGTACGAGAAGAGAAGTTAATATTCATTAATACGACCAACTCTGGATTTAACTGGCGTAAAAAATCTTGAATTATGGCAGTTTTCGATGTTCCGGTTTCCCCAACTAGTACTACTGGTCGTTTAACTTCGTTCATTAGTTTCAACACGTAAGTAATTCTCACTGTATCTACCGTAGGAACCAAAATTTCTGTAAATTTTTTTTCGCTATCGTGAATGTACTCGGGAACTAACCAATCCCACGCAACCCACTGATCGTTTATTATATCTAGACAATAGTCGTACATGGTCTCGAATGCCGTTGGAAGTTGACGCATTAGTGCTCTTTTTTCATATGAGTCTTCAACTGTTGATAATGAACAGATCTTTTTTACAAATTGATCGAATTCCAATCTTCCAATCCCGACTAGAGAAGCTCCTACGGAATTATACAGAGCGTGTAAAAAAATTGCTTCAATAGGGCCTTCTTCGATTTCTTCCTCAGGATCACGTGCGTCCTCTATCGGTTGAGGGTACATGGAATCAATCATGAAGCATAACTGGGTTATCATATTCAAACCTGTCTGTGGTATAACCGTTTTTAGAGGCGAAACTTGCTGTGTTCCAAGTACACCCGAAATCACGTATCCTAGAGTGCTCGGAATATAACTTTCAAAGCACTTCTTGAAAACCTCGTATTCCGGCGGATATGTTCGCGATTCTAACCACTTGTCCCAAAACGGTTCGAAGCCCAAGTTTTTAGGATCAACATATACCATTCCAGCCCTCGAAACGGTAGCCGGAGAAGCGTAAGCTAAATCTCCAACCTCAAACAAAAGGGCACAGGTAGGTTGCAAAAGTCTAATTCGTTCTCCATTTGCCAAAGTCAACAACTTGTTGTCGTCCATAACAGAATTCATATTCTCAATCCAAAGCGCGTCTACGTCACCATCGAAAAGTATATATCTACGTTCATCTTTCTCGGTGGGCTTATTCATCTCTCTAAATATGTTGGACAACAGCCCATCCGTCCAATCGCGCGTTACAGTATCTAAAATTCCATATAATTCGATCACGGAACACGCTTTAGGATTTAAAGTAGATACTCTAGTCGGCAAACCTAGCTGTATTTGCGCCGCGCAAAGTGTATTTATGACCACCGATTTTCCTCCGCCTGTCGGACCAACTAACATTGAAGAATGCCGTGTCATCATAGTTTCGTACAATTGTACCACCTTATCTACTTGTATGGGCAAAATCATGTACCCCTTGCTAGTTAAAGATTTTTCAACAGCGGCATTAAAACTGGGATATCCCACTCGAGGACAATCTAATCCTGGGAAAAGGTCCTGAATTAATCCCAAAAACAAGGGAACATCATCAAATACAAACTTTGGATAGTTCATGTCTCTTAAGGCGCGCATTAGTACGAGGGTTTCCGAAATATCAGGGGAGCCTCTTTTTAATACTCCAGCCATACGAAGAACCGAATTCAAAGCTCTTAAACCCCAATCATAATGAAATTGTTTCGACAACTGCTCGCGGGCAAGTTTATACAAAACTGTCATTTTTTTGGCCAAAACCTTGGCTTCCAAAAAACCATCAGAGAATAAAGATATCAAGCATATCAGTTCTAAATTAGGTAAAATGCAAACCACGGGCCTAAATAGAGCCTTCACTGATTCTGGTAGTTCAGTTCGTCCTGCGTAACCGGGATTCATTGTGATGAATATCCCAACTTTAGGATCGAGATCTATTTCAACGCCTTCGAAGTTAAATCTTTTCACTTTCATCACTAATGCACTGCGAATTGTCTGCAACTGGGTGGATATTACGGATAAGACCGATATGTCAATTCTGTTAAATTCGTCGAAACAACCCCACGCTCCACACTGTGACAATCCTGCCAGCGTCGTTCCGATTGCTTTAAAATCCATTCCCTCTCCACAATTTGTTACCACACACAGCAAAGCCAAAGCTTTAGCCAGATCTTTGGTTGTTTCGGTTTTTCCTGTTCCGGCTGGACCTGCCGGTGCCGCTCCTAAGTGCATTGTTAACGCTTGGGTAATTGTTAAATAGATTCTATCGGTCAATGGAGTTATCACTAAGCGTCCATTCAGTCCCATGTACTCGTATCCATATTCGAAAGAACCGGTACATTGCCTTACCCAAAGATTATCCAAATGATTTACCCAATAAAAACGCAACTGGCTCTCCCACTCAAATTCTTGGGCGTCCGTTACGCTATCCCGCACAAACCCTTCTACTATATCACGTGCGTGAACTTCAACGGTAGCCACAGTTTTGAATTTCGATCTATCATTTGAGGTAAGATAACCCCGTACTGTTATCACTATATCATCCAGTTGTTTATTTAATTGCTCCAAATATTCTTTCATTGCACGTTTATCGCCCTTTTTAATTTTTGCAAACACATTTTCTACTTCGGCCGTCCACCAAACCTGGTTTCCAACCAAGCACACCATGCCTAAGTAATCCAACATCCATTCAGTTCGCGGACGCCGTACCTTTCCATAATAGTAAATTGCGGATTTTGTTATGAAACGATTGGATCGACGCATTTCGTTTAAAACATCGTTCATCCAGTCTTCGACCTTACCTTCGGTGAACACAATCGTGCGGTAATTCATAACTTCCCCTTCCGTCGATATCATAGCACTAGCAATTGGGCGGTCATCATTATCCTTTCCCAATCTTAAAGACTTAACATTATCAAACATTTTTACCATATGATCTTGCACGACATCCGGTTCGCTCCCTCCTAAAATTGACAACAATTCGTCCGTCGAAATGAAATAAAATCGAGGAAATCGTCTGCGCTTCGAATCTAAGTAATCGTTTAACGACTTTTGACATTTATCTAAGCCAATACCCAATCCTTGAAATTCTACCAAGCGACCACTTACATTGCAAGTGTCAATCACGATTGGTTTCTTGGCTACTTCACCCATGATTCTACGAAAAGCCTTATCTATATCATCAAATTTTCTCGCTTCGTCAGGCAGTTGCGTTCTAATGTCACCTCCCACGAATATTCCTTCTAAATATAACCACTTTCGTTGCACAGAAAGCCATTCCTCTATTACTTCACTCGCATTCAATAAACTTTTCTCCCATTTTTGGACTATTGGCAAAAACGGCCCAACAAACTGCGAACCGGCCATACTCTGCAAATTCATCAGATTATCATCTAATATCGCCATTATCTCATCAGTAGCTCCTAAAATATATCCTCTATCCTCATTTCCTTTTGAGTGTTTGCCAACAATGAATACCATAACAGCCCATACTTCGGCTACATCTCGCACACCTTTCTCAATACTTAATTCCTTTACAGCGTTGTTTATTATCTCCTCCGCAATGTCTTGATATTTATGTAATTGCATTGCAAACATATTATCAAGAGTGAACCGGTCAGGAGACATATCGAAAGTTTGCGCAGTTTTCACCATCAATTGTTTCCAATGTCGCTCTCTTAAAGCTTCATTTTTCAAAGCGACCATAAGTGGCACCACATTTTTAAACTGTTTCATTTTCAAGTCCAATTGCATTCCAACTGGATGAGTTCTTGCTGCTTTTGGAAGTTTTCGAAAATCTTTTATAAAACCTTCAATGCCATCAACCAAAGCTTGCGGATTTAAATTTACCCACAAAGTTCGGCCCCAAATCTCCCTCCCTTGTTTCTGCGCCTTGTATATCTTGTACGCTAATTCCATGCTGACAAAATCTCGTTTTGTTCTCAAAAACTCCGAGTAATCTGCCAGGGGTATATCGAATAACATTTCGGCCGTCATTAAATCTAGTCTACGGGCATCTAATTCTTCAAACATCTTGCCATATTCTTCCATAAGACGCATTCCTTTATCTAAGTCGTCGCCAACTGCGCCAGGTCCTTGTGCATCAAATTCTTTGACAAATTCGGCGAGACTAGTGCAAAATTCGCGAATCTCCGTGAGAGTAACCTGTGCAAACCTATCTTTCGTCGATTCCAAAGTTTGAGTTCGGTATATCGCTGATAGATACAATGATTTCCATTCGGTTTCCAGTGTGTACGCTAGTTCTTCGTCAGCAGGATCGTACGGTAAACCGTGTTGCTTAATAACGCGGTAAGTCTCTTGGTAAATTAAATATTCTACTTCAGCGGATATGTTCGTACGAAGAATTGTAGAAATAGCTTGCATAATAGCTTTGAATAATTCTAAACCTTTAATATTCTTATTAACTATCGTCCTTAGTTCCAATATCGTAGTTTTTAACGTCAACATCTTTTCTTTTGTAGTTTCTGCTAATTTTTGACCTAAAGTGAGTTTCCATTGCCACGAATGTTCACAAATGGCATCAATTAAAGGAAGTAAGTTGACTCGAATAGATCCAACGTCATAAAAACCTTTGTGCTCCCTTAAATCCGTGATTACCGACGCGTAAAATGTAAACCTTTCATCGAATTTCGTAAGGGAAAGGTTTTTGGCTAGAAATCGGCTACAAGTAATATCTTTATCAAAGTTCCATAGGTTTCTAAATCTCTTCCAATCTTGAATGTACTTGTGTACGTTCAAGATGCTTTTATATGCGGTCTCTTGGAGCACGGAAATTGAGTTATTTACTTGCGGGACTTGCATTATATCATCGTAGAAAGTGAATACAAAATATTCGTCGCTGTTCTCCATCATTTGTGGTGGACAAAGGAGGCATGTTCCATTCATCCAACGTAAGAAACCTTTTAATCTGTTTAAAAAATCTTTGATACTGCGTAATATTGTATTGTAAATTTCTGTTGGAGTCGGAAATAAGACAACATCGGGTTCAGACAGAAGCGCATCTACTTGAAAAAGGACGGTCTTCTTTAGTATCTGTTTATTAAATGTTTGCACGTTGTCAAGTGTCATCTTTGTAAGAGAAGAGTAGATTTTGTTCTCCCAAAAGGCGTAGTAATTGGTCATTAAGTTTGATTTTCCCGTGTTAGTTTCCAAAATAAGGTTTTCTAATTTCATTAAAATAAGTCCCATCGTTTCGTAAAGTTTTGTCATTTGACAAACACGTTCTGTACGGACCGTATTGATGTTCACAAAAAATTCTCTGCAGGGCATTCTGTCAGACCCTTCGCTGATAGGTTTAAAATAAAATAAGTTAAATGAAGCCAAATTTTGAATTCTATTCATCAAATCGACTTCCACTTGCTTCATTTGCAGAACTAGCGAGGATAAAGTTTTTATTATTAACCGACAGCTTGTTACGTAGTCTTGAATTCCTAAAGAAGTCCAAACGATTCTTGAAATTCCAGGCTGTATGTTCATTTCCGCTTCTCGTATATGATTTCGCAAAAACTGCAACTAAAATGTAACGATTACGTGAGCGACTTCAAATATGAATTAATTGAATGACATTAAAATAAAAGGGTCTTAGTCATAATTCCCACTTGTCATACATCCCATTCGATATGGACCTGGTTTATAGCGCCCATCGTGTTCATAATGCCCACCATCAGACACTGTTCACTACGGCCGATTTGTTCATAACGCCTACTTTTTAACTTTGTTTATAACGTCCACTGGTCCACTCTGTTCATAACACAGATTTCTAACCATACTGGTTAGAAATCTGTGGTTCATAATGCCCACCTGCCATTCGTGTTCTTATACTTACCACCTTGTTCAGAACGGCTATTTGATTTTATAATAAATTATTTTACTCTCTATGTTCATAAAGAGCTATCAGCTAAGGCTGTCAAGGTATTTGTTAATTTCTCATAGTAGCACATAGAAATTTACCTACAATTAGCATTGCGAGCCCATTATTAAAATTAGGTTTTCACAATCCCAATGTACCGTCTACCGGGCTATTTACGATTTACTAGTAAGGCGTTAGGCAACCCAAATTGTCTTCATTGAGGCGTTCATGAAAAGCGTGTGTAGGTGTCTCTTGTCTAGGTGTCTATTGTACTTTTCACACCCAGAATTCAGTATGGCTAGCATAGGCAATGCATTTTAAATGGGAGAAACCCGGGCAGCGTTGCAATCACTGGCATATTAGTGACAGGGTCGGCTCGCTTTTTAATCGTTGTAAATTATATTTGAATATTTGCAAGCGATATTAATAAATAAAGATAAAAAATACCTTTGATTTTTGTATAAATTGAACTTAATAAAAATAAAATGCATTGTTTATTAACAAGATTATTGTTCATAAATAACGTTAAAATAAAGTTAGATCCGAGCGACGCGGCGCAGTTTGGTTAAGGCCACACGCACACCTGATTACTGACCGGCCCAGCCATGCTATATAAGGCAACGGCGCCCTCCGTAAGGCTCGATACTGAATTCTCGGTGGGAAAAATACAATAGCCAATATCACGGTTTCGCAATTACTGAAATTTACACATGTGCAACGTGCATCGCGCACTGAATGATCGCATCTATTGTGTTTCTTGAGTTTTTTTGTTATTCATGTTTTGACCGTGCTTTAAATTAGTAAAAACATTGGTTGTTGAAGGTGGGTAAACTATAAATACAAATCTTTATTATTATTTTAAATTTACTTTTAAATATTTTCCATAGACCATGAAGAGACAAACAAACTTGGTTCAATTATTTTGAAACAGAAAATTATTTAAAAAAAAACGTAACCATAAAAAATCACCCCCCCCCCCCCCGGGCGTTTTGAACACGGTCTATATCAAGTGGACGTTGTAAACAGGACCCAAATAATATTGCAAATCAATATGTAGGTATAATCGCCATTTCCGATTTGTTTATTTGTGGTTTGTTCGTTTGTTTGTCGGAAAAACTTTTTTTTTGAATCGCACGTCACGGAAATTGATCTGAACTTTAACTTAAGGATATGAGCATCCAAAATTACACATATTGCATAATGTCTAGTGAGTTTAATAAAAGCCTGCAAATGATTTTCGTTTCTTACCTGCGCAATTGATAAATTTTGAATAATTGTATTGTAGTCATGTACAAAGTCTTTAACGGCCACCATATCAGTATGCAAACGCGTTTTCTGAATGGCTGCCAAGCTAACTTCGTGGGGAAGAGCGTAATTTAGAACTTCCATCATTTCAGCTTCAATAATTGAATCAAATAGTTTTAAATTGAAATTTTCCGAAAAATGTAAAGTATGCTCGGACATTACGTAATCGCCCATTAGCTCAATCCACGTTTGCCTTTTTTCCATTTTCAACTTATCGGCTAAATTCATCGGTGGTTTTAGACCAATCAACCATTTTACTCCCCTAGTTGCACCCAATTTTGCGGCTGAAAATAATACCTTTGCAAAATAATTTAATATAACAAAAATGATACAATCACATTCTGTTTAATAGATATACGAGGTTTGTACAAAACCTAATGAGACTTTTTAAACATTTCGGCCTGTATTGCATATCTAAGTAGGTACGATTTATGCAATGTTGTTTTTGTACCTATGTTGATGTATTTGTTGTGTGTTGTTTAAATTATTATTTACAGTTAAAAAGGTTTTCGCGTGTTTAGCGATTACTTATTTGCGGAAAAAATGGATCAAAAATTCGCATTAAATTTTGCTTAAAAATTTTATCTAGATATAAAACGTGTCAGCAAAGTTATGAAACTGTCGAAATCTGATCTAAAAAAAAGCGAGTGGACATTGGCGAATCAAGTCAACAACTATCCAGAACTTCTCAAATGTGTCGTAACTGGTGACGAAACATGGATATTTTGGTATGAAGCTACCTCAAGAGCCAAGGCCGGAAGAAGTTCGATGGAATGCTCATATTCTTCTCACTGTTTTCTTCCATTTCACGTTATAGTTTAATATGATGATGAACCGCAAACTTACAACCGAACAACACGTGTTAGTGGAAACCAAGGAATAGAGATGAATTTGTCCAGCTATTTGTTGAAAAACTTTCCCGTACTCCACCCACCTTCGGGACGGACAAACTATCTAGAAACTGAACTAATTATTTGTGATTACTGGCAGCGTAACAAGATTTGCCAACAAGGCGAGAACTGCTGCAAGTGATTAAAACGCACCAGCTGTTGCCCAATTAGTTATTCAGACTTCCAAAAAATTAATTCGTAAGAAATCTGCCGAGTTTGATATTCCACATAGTACATACTGTACATTGTATGTATTTATGAAATAAGTCAAACTATAACGTTTCGTCCACAACTGTAACTGTATCAAGATTGGAATGAATGCCGCTTCTTTTAAATTAAACTATTTATGTACCTACTAAAGTGAACCAAATCTTTATGCGGTAGGTATTTCAACAAGTAAGCGTAACTTGGAAAAATGAGTATGAAAAAACTTACGTTTTCTTTTCCTAAACAGTTGGTTAGAAATCTTTAAAATATTCATTGTCATTGATGAATTAATTATAGGAGTAACATCAGTACACCATTGTTCATACTTGTTCTTTTCGTAAGTTTTTATAAGTTTCGCTACTTTAGAGTAGTACTGAAATGCTTCTTTTTTCGATTGCGATTCATTTAATTCTGTTACATTTTGAAACTTCAGTACGGGCTGCTTTAACCTCAAAAATAACAATCGCGCCCAATATATCGCACCAATATGTGGAGGCATGTCCCTACATAGAGGGGGATGACGTCTATTTCTCTAAAAAGGAAGATTCATGTTTAGCGAAGTAAATTTTATAACTACCATAAACAAATCTTCCACCATAACGATTTCTTGTACAAACTGTTCCAAGACCACATCAAATTTTGTTAGTAGCAGATCTTTTATGAGTTTCCGAGTTTCCATACGAACAAACTTAATTAGAACGTCCAACGCTTTTTCCGCTAATCTGAAATATACGTATCTCTAATTCACTGATTTTACAAAAGCGAATTAATATAACCTTAACGATTTGAATCTTTGATTAATGAATGTTACCGCCTCTCGTTCTAGAATTCTAACTTCTTTATAGAAATCATTCATTATAGCTTCCCAATTTTCTTTATTTTTGGGCAAAAAAAGATCAAAATCAAGATTTTCAATAGGAATAACTAAATTATCTACTCTTCGAGTGATTTGATCAACTTTTTGTGGATCGACAACAATTGCTCTAAGCTCGGGCCCAAATATATTATCAAAATGCAATAATACCTTTCAAATAATAATTAATGTAGTGATTTTCATTTTAATAGATAGGCACTCACAGTTGCAACCTCATTCAAATTTTTGCATACGCTTGCAATGAATTCGGTTGTGTCGAAGAGCTTGTGCCTATTAAATTCCCATCGTTGACCTTTTCCAGAATTTTCTATTTTATTTCTCGTTTCCATATAGCAGCTGTACCAAGCTTCCAACATTTCTTTAGCATCTTCGGTTAGTTTGAGAACTTCAGAAACGGGTTTTCTGTAAGTGTAAACATATACATAATTGGAAAATAAATTCGTGGAAATAATAAGTGTTTTAAAATGCTACCATAGACTAAATACTCCTCTATGTTTATACCTATACTTTATAAGATTACCTAAATAAAGTTTCGGTATTTAACGCAGTTTTTGTTTTCTCACACAAACACCAAGATATCCTTTCCAGTAATGGCACCATTTGCTCATCAGTGCAATAGTATTGAGATAGCACCCATACCATATGTAACCCGTCCATAAGACACGGTAAGCATTCATATACTTTTCGAAAATCGGTACTGTACGTTACTGTCTATAAATATTTGAATTAATTAATGGGATTACTACCCACACTTACCTACCTTAAAATGTCTTAAAACTGTAAATAAGATTTTCACGTTATCCCGAGCTTGGATGTAATATTTCATTAATTCGTTTTTATAATGATGGAAACCGCTTATTATTTCAGATTGTGCCTTTTTAAGTAATTGCAATATTCTTACGAGTGTAGGTTTTTTGAGCTGCTCGACTAGATTACTTAGAGCCGCTTCGCATTCTCGCCAGTAATCGTATTCTGGTATAGGTCCATTTCCAGCGGGGACCTTCAATAAGTACATAACGTTTATAACTGATAATAAGAGGGATCGGTATTGGAACCTTAGTCAAAAAGGATTCGATTACTTTCATTATATGTGACTCCCAGGCCATTATAATTTCTTCTAACGCTTCAATTCTTGAAGTGTCCTGGATAAATGTTTCATCGTCTAGATTGAATAGATCAGGCACGTCGCCTAAAGGTAACGGAATATCGTCTTGTACGTGCTGTATAGTCCTGCAAAGTATACATGGAAATTGCAACACTCGTAATAAAAGAAAATTGGCAAAGAAACCGATTGTTTAGTACCTATTTCATCTAACCCGCACATAATTAATACATTTTTTGCATAGCTATCACGAAACTTCAAAAGGTTCTAGATGTCAAACAACGACTCACCTTCGCCACGAAGATAAAAAAAACGCAATCCGCACATTTTTGTCCAGATACCGACCATCATCAATATCGAGTCCGCTCCAAGCATGTTTACCGAAAAGGCACTCCCCAAATAATAACGTGGAGACAAATGGAAATCAACTGAACGAATTCAGAAAGAGGAAGAGAAATTATGAAACGTCAAGCGAAACCAAACCATCGAAGATGTCAGGTATGAGGAAGGATGTCCAAGAACGACTCAGAAGAAAAACCGTCGATTTCTAATAATGGCAATAATGTGATGTTATGAATGGTTGCCAAGGCCATCATGTAGCCCTTCGAACGGTTTAGCATCGGTCACAGTCTGCCGCTGAGTTGCGCGTTTTAAACTTGGATACCTGAAGCCTGAAGATGACGAACATCCTGGACAATCAAAAAAGGTAACATATCCAGAGATATCTATGAAATGAATGAAGTTTTGAATGACCGAACATGAAATACTGAGAGATAGCAATGATCGTACAATATTTTGATGATGATCATTGTAAAACGCGTATAATGGCACTTAAGCACCTCTGAAGGAGAATATCTTACAAAATAAAAATATGATGTCTGTTATCCTTATCATTTATTGTTCGTTTTAAGGTGTGATTCTCCATCCAAACGTTCTAAGAGGGTAAAAACTTTTTCAAGAGGCTAACGTTAATCTGATACGATAACCACCTAGACTTCCTGACTTGCGTATACAGAATACGATGGAGAAGAGATTAATGCACATAGGTGACCCTAGTCAGTAGATACTAGAAGACCTGTGCGGAATAAACTGCAAATTGATTAAAACACAATACCTCAATAAAGACAATCATCTGCTGGATTTCATGCCACGGTGAGTTAGGGACTAAGGGCTATTATTATTGATTGAGTTTATTCGGTTTTTGTTTGAAGCAGTGAATCGCACCAATTACAGTGAATAATTTCGTGGCCAATCACCGTGCTTCCAGGATGACCGATGTGATTAGATCGGGAACAATGAGGAAGTTGTGTTCGATGATGGATAGTTGTGAGGTCCGCAAACGACACAGATAGCCGCGGTAGGAGTTACGCTATTGGTTCTTAGGAAGTTGTGTGTGGAATCTGAATCATAGAAGTGCCTAGTGCATCGTCATAAAAGATACTTTGATGTTGACTGAGGGATTTGCACCCGGATGGGCCCCTCAAAGTTGGGGAAATAATGACCCACTTTCCATAGTTACCCGATTTTTGTTTCGAATAGTCAAGAATAAAATGCGCGATGAGCGAATTTTAACTTGTAAAGTAGTCGTTGCTGTCCGTACGCCGGTTTCGTCACTTTTCTCCTTCCCGGAACGCATTTTAATAAATTTTTCCAAAAAAACAATTTCGAATTTCAAAAAAGCAATTTTATTTCTGTAACAAAGTAATCAGACGTAATATCATATGATATAAGTGAGCTAATGTGTTCCAGAAAGGAGAAAAGTGATGCATTGGAAAGGTCGCCATTTTGTTACACCTACCTTAATCGATTGTTTTCAAATTTGGGATTTGAATTCGCATTGTTAAGAGCTTTCCAACGATGTGCCACATGACCCCCATTTTTCATTTAATTTTTTTTACAGAATGTCGCGTGGGCGCCATGTTGACTTCTTGGTAAAAAAATTTTATGCTAAAATGTGCCCAACAAAAAATAAAAACCAACGTATTTCAGGATTTTTATCTGAAATACATTGTTTGCAAAATAACGAATTTGTTCCATAATTTAGCCGCTCACTGTAGAATTCAGTAGATATAACCAAAAGCATAGACTATGCCAAACGCTACTGTAGCTGTTTGACGTGACACAAAAGTTTGACGAAACATGAAAATTAACATACTCATTGAAATCTGTCACCCTAACACATTCTACAGGGTATCAAATGTCGCAAAATGCTTGCTCATTATACTTTATATTTCAATTATACTTACCAATCTAACGCTTTGATAAAATCCCATAAATCATTACGTAATACCGATTTCGTCGGAGTAGGTTCTTGGGAAATATCATTACTATCAATGATTGGCGGTGGAGTTGTAGTTTGAGAGTGTTGCATAGCTTTTTGAATGGATAAAGATAATCTTCGATAATCCGATGGTCTCTTAAAATCCGCATGTGGTGCGGAAGATGAGATTTTCTGAGTTTTATTATCATCTGATTTTGTTTTAGCTTTTTTACACGATATAGGTTCCTTGAATTGGAGTTCTGCCAAAGGTACGTACGCCTAAAAGTATAATTAAATGTAGTAATTCACATAGTTGAATATCTTTAACAAATAGGTACTTCTCTTGCAACAACGTGCAAAGACGATAAAAAGTTGGAATTACAAGATCCGACTAAAAAATAACCAGGCATTTCAGCAAGTGCATCTTCCCGTGTATCAAAAACAGGGACAGGTTCTCCTGTAGATCGCAAGAAGTATATAACCTGCTTACTTTTACTTAGTTGATCAGACGTGGATCCAAATGCAGCTTGAATGGTATAATCTATTTTTACGGTTTGTATAATTTTCTGAAATAATAGTTTCAAAAAGAGGTAAATTTAACCAAAGAGTAAGTATATGACGTTATAAACTCTTTGGTTTGACTTTAATATGTTGCTTACTCGCACGTAAATAATTTCAGGTGGTTTGGTTGGAGTTGGAGGTTCTGAAACATAAATGAACAATATTTTAAAGGGACTAAGAAATTTTAAAATGAAGATTGATAGAAATGAAAATAAGATAATATGTAAATGTATAAATGGAGTCCAATATTACGCCAAAAACATGTGACAGGGACAGGTTAAATCATAGAACGTATAATACCTAATCAACGATATGAAATGGAAGGGCATACCAATCAACTCCTATAGCCAAAACTCTTCGATTTTGGAGTAACGATCGCATGATTCATGGAGTGGAACGGACGAACGGTTTAGGGAATTTACGAATTAACCACCCTTTTGCAATTTTCAAGATTATATTAAAGAAATGCTCAGTTTAAGACAAACATAATACTTATAACAGATAAATTAGGATTCTTTAAAAACTTTATAAAATAGTATAACCTCAGGAAAACGGGTGAAATCATGATCAATTTCTTTCGGAACCACGTATTGTCTTAAAATTTTGGACGCTTTATTTTTTTTTGTTACGTGCGGTGAGACGTTGGTGGAATGGTGGAGGTGCTTGAATGCGTTCAATGTATTGAATGCTTCAGTGGAAAGGTTCTTATTAAATAATGAATTTTTGAGTTGAACCATTAATTGCTAGGCGAAATGAATTCCACAACTCATATTGGGTACAGCTCATTTCAGAGGGCGGGCAGAGAGACAGGCCCGTGCGCAAGGGGGGGGGGGGGGGGTCAAACCCATCCCATAACCCGTTGAAATATAAGGAAATATAATAATATATATGTAGTTATTAACGTACTTTATAAATACATACCTAATTATGTATTTAAAAATAAATAAATATTGAATACCTACCTACCCAAATTTCAATGTTTTAATTATTGGGAGTATCGCAACCTAGTTTATGTTTTATGAATGTTTGAGGCGTTGATTTAAATCATTCAATCAACGTTTGAAGTCTTCCCTGTTCGGCTGTTCCCAACCCAACCCCTCCCATGGACAAATCCTGCGCACGGGCCTGCAGAGAGAATACATCTTTCATACGCTTCCCTGAATATGTACCGGGTGGTCAAATAAGCGAGGTAAGCGGCTGTATCTCAGGACCTGCTCATCTGACAACAATGGAATTTTTTTTATTATTATAAATGTGGCCATAAAAAAACTCTGGAAATTATTTTCGAGTTCCTAGGATGGCCGCTAGGGGGCGTATTTGGTATAATAGTTCATAAAAGCTTAATTTTCTCGCTTAAAGTCCCAATGAAGTGGGCCTGAAAATATTGTCATGGCAATCTACGATCATTTTTGAATAAAAAAACCTTACATCAATTTTTTTGACAGCTGTCAAATAAAGTGGTGGGGGAAGGTTTTACCCCGAAAAAGAAAAATGCTTGTAGTGTCAGTTTGGCTTGGCCGATTTTACTGAAACAACTTTTGATTAAAAGAGCTTTTTGAGAAGTATTTTTCTATAAAAATAAAACAACAATATATTTTTCCATTGTTCTGCGAGAGGGCGTTGAATTATAACTTACCTTATTTCTTTAAATATCTCTAAAAAGTTAAATGAAATCATATATTTTTTTTCTTACGATAATAAGTAGAGCACAAAAAACTAAAAAAAATAGTGAAAACCGCAAAACGATATTTAAACATTTTTGTTAATACCTTCGTTATAAATAGAGATATCGTATAGTATAAAATAGTATGGGCATTAACTAATGGTCATTGTACGGGTAATGAAAAATCTTGATGGAAGTGGATTTAACCCACGTTTTTGTATCATCGTGATTTAACCTCAGTTTTGTGTCGACTTTTAATTGTGACACAGAAAGCTTTGCAAGTACGTAGTGAACTTGTTTGTCGCGGAGGAGTGGGGGTCAATTTTCTTTGACAGGGGGCGCCTAAAATATTTTTGCACGGGGCGGCAAAATGTCTAGCGCCGGCCCTGGGAATAAGTCATTATCATTAGTCATTATATGATAATTTCGGTACGGTATTTCCGACGTAGCAACGAATTTCCCGAACTGATGTCATCTTAAGCAAAGCGGCAACGGCGCTACCCTACTGAAAATTCTATCCTTTTCGATTCGAGGATTCGACGGTTCTTTCTCGCTTCTGCAAACAGTGTCGTATAACGTATAGAAAAGAATAGAATGATGTATAGTACCAAAGAGTAGGTATATAATATACTCTTTGACAGTACCTACAGTGACTTTACTACAAACAGTGACGACAAGCAGCGATTAGCTCCTCCCATCCGCCATTAAGAGGCAAAATTTTGGGTGGCTTTGTATGAACTCAACGGTGGTATCCTAGCAACGTGCCAAATCCAAATAAAAATCACACGCTGATCATGTATAACCAACACCACCTATAAACAAGGCCAGTCAACTTAAAACATGACGTCATCATTAGTAGGTTATTGACGAAGGTAGCCGTATATATGCGCGTTATTTAAAAATCACTTGCTTCATAATTTGTTGCAAATTACTGAAAAAAATACATATAAATAGGTATTATTTATTTACAATAAGGTGTGAGGAGTATCAAAATGACCACAACTTCTTTACTAATTCTTTTTATTCGGTTTTACTCGTTTACATTGAGGCATGGTTTGTGTTTTTACATCATTTCGTTTCTTAACAAAATTATTTAACAAAATATTTGTAGTAGGGTGTAAAATTTTATGTATTAACTCAACTTTAGCATGTTTTTTGCAATTATATCCTAAAAAAATGTCTACATCTAAGTTTTTACTCATTTCAAAAGTTAATGTTTTTGAAATTTCTCTATGATTATTTTCAATTAAGAAATCATGTTCAATAAGTAGTTTTTGTACAATTAAGTAATTATAAGCAACAAGGGTTACTACACTTTCACTTGGGTAGCTTAAGCCTCCACGATCGTTTGCAGAAATCAAAGTAGAAAAATTTACAAATTTACCATCTTCTTTTAAAATTGATTTGCAATAATTACATTGTAATTTGTTCACTGCAAAATAAGCCGCATATCCGGAAATATATACAATAATGGGCCATGTATTGTCATCGATAGAGTCTATTTCATCATCGTCTGTAATGCAGGCATCTTTAATTAAAATTGGAATTTTTTCCATTACTTGTCTCCCCTTCAGGCCCTTCTTTAAATGAAGAAATATCTTAGTTTAAGTTAAGGTACCTACCTATAGGTACTAGAAATAAATGGAACTTAGGACAAAACCAAACACATGGTAGCTACATAACCTATTTAAGTAGATATTTAATTATGCTTAAAATTGCCTACGTTTAAATGAACTAGGTGTATATACGGCTTATAGTATTAAGTATATTTACCTATTATTTATTTATATATCAATATTCCTTTAAAAAGCATACAATATAACTATATAAGACAACAACACACAAAAATTGACGTTCACTAAACAGTCAACCAGCGCAAAAATTTACCTACTTATGATGACGTCACATCAACTGTTTCAGCTTGTTGGTTGGCCTTGTTTATAGGTGGTGTTGGTATAACAGTAGCTAGCGGCAGCCGGCAGCGCTGCTGCCGCTTTGGAATTCTCGGTCGAAATACGCTGTTAACACGTCAGTTCGGGAAATTCGTTGCTACGTCGGAAATACCGCACCGAAATTATCATTTATAATGACTTATTCCAACGTAGAATCTTCCGCTCTACAACTTTTTATACTGAAAATGTTTCGATATAACTTACCGGTTTTTAAATAAATAGTGAAAGTAGTAATATACCTACACCAAAATTTTCACACTTTTTTATCAATTTTTCACCTTCCCGGGCAAATTTGGATTTAGTACAGGGGGTAGGTACTACATAAATCTAAATATCTGATTTGCAGGGGCAATTAAAAATTTCGATTTCATCCGTTCGTTGACTGGACTATAAGATTGCAATTTGCAAATAAATTAAAAATTCTCGTAGGAGAGCAAATAGCAACAAATAACTATTACAATTACCTAAAAGGATAAAAGACACTCACCTATGTGTATAGCACTTTTGTCCCTCTTTTCTTTTCGACCTGAATCTGTAATAACATAGCTTTAATGTTTTTAGTTTTTTTTTAACGTTGCCACATACCTGCTCCTTCTGTTTGTGAAGCCCCTTCCTCTTCTTCTTCTTCTTGGTCTGATTGCGGATCGGGTTCTTAAAAGTAAATAGGTATATAATCGTTAAGGGTGTATATTATAATCATAGAAATAGGTAAATGCTACGCACTTGATTTAATTTGCTCCGTGTATTATAGGTAGCTAACATTTTAATAAATTCATGATTTTTACATTTACATCTTACATAGCGAATTATTGTGCATGTTGAGGCAATCTGGTCATATTATAGATATGTATTAGGTAATAGGATGCTGATGATAGCTTTAGGTACTGCCGAAGCACGTGTTTTATGGATGTTTTATTGTGTGTATGGTACATTGTACATCTTTAAGTTCATTGCGGCCAACCCATATAAACGAGCTTCTTCATTCTTCGTGCCCATATTACGCTCACAACACCTTCCATCAAGTTACACTACTTCAACCTCAGTTATGCAAAACGCATGTGGAAAGGGAAACTTCTGTTAAACTCTACTTCTTATTAAATTGTACGTTTTAAGTAGGTATCGTTTTAAACCTTCTTTCTGATTGAACCCATTAAGGTCTTCATAAGCTTTACCTCAGATTAGATACATTTTTAATACCACATACAAGTCAGTGGACTACATAGTGATATATATGAAACTGAAAAGGTTCCTAAACAGAAACTAATACTGCAACTGTATTGGTCGGCAAAGCACGCACTGTTCATACCTCAACAAAGTGGGTTTTGTTTAAGAAATTAAGGTAAATTTGGACGATCCAATAATTGCTTGATTTGTGGTGAATATACAGGGTGACATTGAAAAAACTACAATGCATATTACCACGCGATAGAGGGCCAAGAAATAATAAAAAAAATCCTATACACTAATGTCCGATCACCTTTTGTTGTTAAGATAGAGCATCTTGACTACGAAATTATGACACCTATCAAATTAATATTGTAATAATTTATTCAAGTTTCTCGTGTTCCTGATTACGTATTTGTTTGATTATTTTGCTGCTCGTTTTTTAAAATTGCTTTTAAAAATGGTTCTCTACACGTTTGAAGATTACCAGAGACATGATTATGTGTTATGGCGAAGCTCGATCAAATTCTTCCGAAGCTCAACGTATCTATATCTTACCTATCTTAAAAACAAAAGGCGATATGACATTAGTGTATAGGAATTTTTTTTATTATTTCATGGCCCTCTATCGCGTGGTAATATGCATTGTAGTTTTTTCAATGTCACCCTGTATATTATCAATACAGGTACAGAGATACAGACTATGTATATTGGTAACAATTAGACAGAAGCACAGGGAACAACCTAACAAAGTACCTACTACAACAATTATGGAACACATAAAAATATAATATCTGCAGCAGCATCTACCCGTCTCGCAATTGGACTAACAAAACAACGACACCGATCTAACTCCCTCACGGCTTGCTAAATCGTGTCTCCCAACACCACTCGAGGATTACGGGTGGAGTGGAGAGTCGAACCGATATGTTTAACCCACAATTACCCAGCATAATATGCAGAACACTTTATCTTCGTCTTTAGTGATCATTCACTCCAACGCTTGTACACTTATAATCATAGAGATTTACCGTGTATTCCTCAAGAGCTGCAACTGCTCCTGGACTCCTTTGTTTAGTTCCTACGCCGAACTGGATGGATTCAGAAGCGAGAAAGATAATGAGCGTTTCTAGTTTGCAGGTTTCTCACAAAGTAAACATTTCTTATCCCTCAAATTAACCATAGAAGCAGTCCACCGTGTACCTTCCTACTCTGCCCATTAGTTAACGCTCCTTGATCTTCACTAATTGTTTTCTTTGATTCTGTTTTTTTTTTCAAGATGGTATTGTGCTTCTGAAAGAATCTTGTGAAATGACCCAGGTTGCCTTGTTTTCTCTTAGAGTTGTTTTGACTCCTTCACTGCCCTCATTTAGTTTATCTAATTCGTATCCAGCATTCAATCTGTAGTTGAACAGTCTTAATTGTTCCAAATATCCTTCTAATAACCTGTAACCAGTATCATTCCTCGTTAGATCGCCAACGGGACAATTTAAATCGCCAGATATCTTGTTACGCAACACGCGTCACAATTCACCAACACGTCTAGGGCTTCCAGAACGGGAGTCGCCAAGGTTATACCTTCCGTTTGAGGGTTTGACCATCCCCACAAACAATTTCCGCTAGACAAATAATACATGCACGTGCAACAACATAATTCGACTACAGCTCTACTCAGCAAACAAGATAGTTGGAGAGGGGATACCGGCGCTAGAGTAGCTTTTAAGGTACAATCCGGAAAAAAATATTTGGGCGCTTAATTTAAATGTGTATTGTTGGATACACATAAATGTATTGTATGCTGCATGAGAAGTCATCAGAAAGATTGATCTTAACAAACAAGAGTAACACAATAAAAGGATTAAGTAATAAAACGCCCGCGGAAAATGTCAGCTGTCAACTCTAATAATTTACTTTCAGCTGTGAATGTACACCTTAGAATTCTCAAATACGATTGGACAAATAATTTGCCGCGTCAAAAATTTCAAATACTTTATTTTAGTTGACATATTTTCCGACTATCTTGTTTGCTGAGTGGAGCTGTAGTAACATGAACCGTTTCAGAACACATTTCTGATTTATTTTAACATGTCGTTAACACTTTTTGCTCATTATTGGATGCAATAGTAGCTTTTTTACCAAACTGATGCTTTTATTGTACTCAATTCAATTTGCTCCGAAAACATAAGTAAGTATAAGTAATGAGTAGGTATAACGACTAAAGAAAGACCAAATAATATGCTCTTTGGTAGTATGGTAGTAGGTACCTACTTAACTAATCGATTGATTTATATTTTTTTATCTTACCTGATTTGAATTCGCTTTGTGGGGATACGGCAGGTTCTGGTTCAGGAGGAGGCACTGAAAGTAAAGGCTGCATTAGTGATTTAGGTATGTAATTATAGCAGGATAGTTGGGACAAATATAGGTAGGTACAACATGCGAATGGGTGTTCATTTAAAACCTTCTTTTGTTGCCCTTTTATGTGACTCAAGCAAAAATGTAGGTATGTTCTCAAACTTTTAAGCAGTCCATTTTTGTAACCACACAAATTTTCCTTGCGTAAATAATTTTTGACACATCATACAAACTTGTGTATTAACGATGTATAATAACTGTACCTACCTATTTCTGGAACTAAGATCTCTTCTTCGGTAATTACGTCAAAGGGTATTCTATAAAAATATAGCAATCTTCTCTCCACTTCATCAAAGCGACGAATACTTCTGCTTAAAAAATTATAAAGCTGGTCTTCTATGTCCTCCTTGGATTTTAAAAAATTATCGAAATAATCACCGTTGGAAAGGCCCAAGGATTTAGTCACTCTCTCCTTAAACCACTCGAATCGTGCATCGTCCATTTTAGAAATGTTAAATGGAACTTAAGTAGGTAACTATTTGTTCATAAATATGCTAAAATATAACCGTAAAGTTTAACGTATTTATGCAAACTTAATCATTAAGAGGAATATATGACATGAAGCTTTTGACAACTGTGTGAAATATATTAAATTTCCATGGAGACTAATTCAAACTTTTAATCTCCATAGAGACACAAACGTTCAAGTAGGTAACTATAGGCATTGACTTTCTACACTCTAGTCAATGCTATAGGTATGTATAAGCGCTAGATCCTTCTTTAAATTGCTGCTCGAAATCTTTTCAATACTCCCACGAATTATAAGTATAGTCACGGCAATCCTAAAAGCGTTGCACGTGACATATGACGTAAAAACAGTACCAATGTAATACTAATTTTTCTGATTGTCATTAAAGGTAATATTCTAGGGTAAAATAATTCTACAACTTGGCAGCATCATAAATAAAATTACAATGTTGCAACCAAGGACATCTGTCATTTATTGTCTTCCATTTCGTATTTTATTCTATTTCGTTTTAATCCATATGACAACACTGTTGACATGTATATAATACTCGTGACGTGCACGCTTTTTGGTTTGCCGCAACTTTAGGTATGTAGGTACTTACTGTACCTATACAATAGGTGTTTTCTTTTTGCATCGCCACAGGGTTAGGTAAAGTTACAATCATCACGTGATTAAAGTGTCTTGCGTCATGTAGACATTTCTGCCTCAGGTTAATATAAAACTTAAATAAAGCTTTTAAAACGAATAGGGTTATTGAGAACTGAGTCAAATTATTTTTATAAAACGAATGGTGTGTTATTGACAGAGCTCACTAAGGTCTACCACAACGTGCAAAAAGAAAACACTATTTGTGTAATCCCGCGCCTGTCACACCGTCGCTATCTTCACACACGTCTTTTATTTACGAAAATAAATATTACTATCTTTTGTTCCTATTATTGTCACATATTATACACTGTATAATACGAGGGGTCTATCACCCTCGGCAATAGGTGTACATATTTTCGGAAATAGGCGGCAATAAAAAAGCAATATAGCGGCAATAACCAGCAGTAAAAGAAATAGAAGCAGTACTGTGCAATATGCGACAATATACGGCAATATGCGGCAATATTAGGCAATTGTTAGGAAATTTTGGGAAATAAAGGCAATATTTCCCTGATCAATTGTGCTACATTGAAGGTCATTTTCGCCTCCTACTCTAAACTCTTCCCGCGGTTCACGCATATGCAGTGTGCAGAACAGATATTTCACAATTTTGCATTTCGTATTGTAACTTGTTCATTTGTGCCAATCTTTGTTAATCTATGTTTGTGAATGGGACTTCACTCACGCGTTATAGGTTAATGATATAGCAAGTTTAGCTGAAACTGTAGCGGATGTTGAAAATTTATTGGATCTGGAGGATTTGAATTTCAAGGACTATGCCACTAGTAATTCCAAAAACCGGCTTTTTTAAAAATTACCTTGTCTAACGGAAAACAAAAAACTGTAAGAAAATCTAGTATATGTTGGCTATTTGACGAAAGAAAAGGAAGAATGTCCGCAGATCGACTCTTCCGCGTGAGGGGCATGTACAACCCAAAACGAAATCTTTATAAAAATACTAACCAAAAGACAACAAAAAGTATCATAAATAGAAGCAAGACTGTGAGAAAAACGCGAGGGAATTCGGCAAGAGAAGAAGATATTTCTAAATCTGATGAAAGTTCTGAATGTTCAGAAGTTATGGAACTCCATGACTCAGATGACGAGATAGATGAGATAGATGAGCTTGAGGACATCGAAGTAATTCCTGCTAACCAGAAAGACATTGATTTACAATTAGAGGAAGAACTGTATTACGCCGTGTATTATGATATTACGTGGTATATTGGTAGAATTATAAAAATCCATGATGAAAAAGTTTCTAAAAAAAAACCTAGACGTTTTTGTTTGGCCTAAAAACGATGACGTACAAGAAATTGATTCAAAATATATATTTTACGGACCCATCACCTTACTGGGAAGTGATCCGTTTCATATTAAAAGAACTGACAGGGTAGTAATTAGAACAAAATTCCAAAAATTAAAACGGGAAAACAAGATGTAAAACCAAGTGTAAAACCCAATTTTTCCTTGAATTTTTCAATAAATATCTGTTTTGTTAAAATTTTTGGTTGTATAATTTACCTGGACTTATGGTAAGAAGAAAATGATCTAAATTACAAACGTAATTATGTATAGGTGCATAAATAGGGCCAGTTGGCCAGTTTATAGAAGCTTAATTTAATATTTTATAGAAAATAAATTTTAATGAGGGACACCATAACCAAATCCAGCCAGTGCGATGTTAAAATGTTATCATGCAATTATAGTTATTTATGTATCAAGGGAATTATAAGGGTCTTAATTACCGAGGGTAAAGTTTGCGTCCCGAGGGCCTTGCGCCCGAGGGACAGCAATTACCCGAGGTAATTGAGACCTATTAATTCCCATGATACATAGATAATTTTATTTCTGACAGAGTTTAATAAAATTTGTTCATTTCCGGTATATTTGATTCAGGTATCGTCGATTGCAATTTTGGTTGTTGCTAGGTTACTGGTTCATAAAAGAGCCGTAGAGGGAATTATAGCGTCTTTATATCCCAAGGGAGTTATGACACTCTTTATTGGTATCGTAACTATGACGATATAAGCTTATAATATCACTGTCAGAAATAAACTTTTTAATTGACGTTCTATAAACCGGCCAACCGAGTAACAAATGAGAATGTACCTATAAGTATGTATGTAATTTTAAGTCAGAAACCTACATTTGGTTTCAATCTTCATATTATTACTAAAACAAAATTTTGCAGTTTTTTTTATAGATAAGGCACCCAAAAGTTTCTTATGTAAGTCAAAAATTAAATTGTCATTGGATCCTTGTAAATCCGTGTAAATCTCTCCCATTTTAAAGTTTGGGCAATGAAAGCAATATCTTGAAGAAGACGGAAATTTACAGCAATAACGGTAATAATTAGGCAATAACAGCAATTTTGAGGAAATTTCGGCAATAGTTAGGAAATTACTGCAGTAATATCAGCAATAGGAAATACGTACATTTTATTGCCGAATACGGCAATAGGTGTACATTTTTTTGTGTGTGATAGACCCCTCGGTATAATAGTAATTAACTAATTATGAACATTTTAGAATTAAAAATGTCCACAGAAGTTGTATTGATGCATATAATCAAAGATGAACCAGAGCCAGAAATAGTAGAAATAAATTCAATTTGTGAAGAAAGGGTTATGAAAGTTGAACCAAAGTGTGAGGAAGAACTAAACTCTCTCCTTATAAAACAAGATTTCCAATTAAATGAAAATTGTTATGATAGTTATAACTTATTAAAGCAAGAACCTAACGACTTAACTACCTCAAATCTTATACTTTCAAATCACATACAACTTGTTGGGTATGACGAAACTAGTGCAATTATCAATAGTGCATCAGAAATAAGTGAAGAAATTACCAAAACTGATCGGCTATGTCAGCTACCTTCAAAGGAGTATAAATGTAATCAATGCAATTATGCAACACATTGGAAACTTATTTTATTGAAACATATGAATGTCCAACATGGTTCAGAACAGTTTAAATGTCAACAATGCGGTTTTGTAACAAAAGCGAAACGCTATTTATTGCGACATATGAAAGTGAAACATGGTTCAGAACAGTTCAATTGTAAACAATGCAGTTTTGTCGCAAAAACCAAGGGCTTTTTATGGCGACATATGAAGGCGCAACATGGTTCAGAGGAGTTCAAATGTCATCAGTGCAGTTTTGACACAAAAGCGAAAGAATATTTGTTGCGACATATAAAAGTGAAACATGGTTCAGAAAATTTTAAATGTGATCAATGCAGTTTTGTCACAAAAACGAAATACTATTTATTGCAACATATTGAAGTGAAACATGGTTCACAACAGTTCAATTGTCAAGAATGCAGTTACGTAACAAAATCAAAACACTATTTATTGCAACATGTGAAAGTGAAACATGGTTCAGAACAGTTCAATTGTCAACAATGCAGTTTTGTCACAAAAACGAAAGGTTTTTTATTGCAACATATGGAGGTGCAACATGGTTCAGAGAAGTTTAAATGCCATCAATGCAGTTTTGTAACAAAAGGGAAACACTATTTGTTGCGACATATGAAAGTGAAACATGGTCCAGAAGATTTTAAATGTGATCAATGCAGTTTTGTCACAAAAACGAAACACTATTTATTCGAACATATTGAAGTGAAACATGGTTCACAACAGTTCAATTGTCACCAATGCGGTTTTGTAACAAAAGCGAAACGCTATTTATTGCAACATATGAGAGTGAAACATGGTTCAGAACAGTTCAATTGTCAACAATGCAGTTTTGTCACAAAAACGAAAGGTTTTTTATGGCGACATATGAAGGTGCAACATGGTTCAGAGGAGTTCAAATGTCATCCGTGCAGTTTTGTCACAAAAGCGAAAGAATATTTGTTGCGACATATGAGAGTGAAACATGGTTCAGAAGATTTTAAATGTGATCAATGCAGTTTTGTAACAAAAACGAAACACTATTTATTGCAACATATTGAAGTGAAACATGGTTCAAAACAGTTCAACTGTCAACAATGCAGTTACGTAGCAAAAGCTAAACACTATTTATTGCAACATATGAAAGTGAAACATGGTTCAGAACAGTTCGATTGTCTACAATGCAGTTTTGTCACAAAAACGAAATGCTTTTTATTGCAACATATGGAGGTGCAACATGGTTCAGAGAAGTTTAAATGCCATCAATGCAGTTTTGTAACAAAAGGGAAACACTATTTGTTGCGACATATGAGAGTGAAACATGGTTCAAACGAGTTTAAATGCCATCGATGCAGTTTTTCCACAAAATGGAAACATAATTTATTACAACATCTAAAAGTGCATCTTGTTTCAAAAAATTTTAAATGTCATCAATGCAATTATGCAACAATTCGCAAACATAGTTTATCACGACATATAAATAAGGTGCATCAAAAAATTTTAAAGTAAAACTTACTACAAAATCCAGATTTTAGAATTCATTGAATCATGTAAAAGTCCAGCGTAGTTCTTAAGAATTTGAATGTGATCAGTGCAGTTATATACTTAATAAAATGGCAAAGTAATTCATAATGTAAGTTTTTTCTAGGCAACTGTAACAACAGAAAATTTGCATTATCTTTTGTCTTTGTCCACTTATTACCTTCAGTGGTGCAGGATTTACTGCCAGTATGGAGTAGGTACATATTATTAAATTGCTCGAATTTCCATAATTATCAAAAACTTAACCGTGCAACTCCTCAGACAAATTAAGCCAACTCCGATAGTTAGGCACAATAACAGCAAAGTTTTCAAATCTAAAGAGACTACACAATGTCACACATCTTGGTACGATACAACACCATCACGTGACCATTTTAATCATCATACGTCCCTGCCCCTTTACAAAAGTGCAACAATCATGATTGAAATAAACAGAGAAAAGATTACAACTTCGGTACACAGTCAAATCACCATTCATAGCACATACTACATGGAGAAAGAACGAACAACCACACCTACCAGTCAACCCTGGTCCCTGCCACACTCAAACAGAGAAAGAGAATCCACCCACCACAAAATCAAGCATGGTAAGTGTAAGAAAAGCAAACAATTACACAATACTGAATGCTTTAAAGCAATGCAGCTGATCTACGCTGAATATCAGTAAAAGCTTTAACAACTTGTGTGTTTCTTCATTACATTAAAATTCATGATGGGTTGCATAATTCGCTAAAGTACTCCTTCAATATTGTAGTAGGTATTCCTTAACTGTTGGACCAATTTGTAGAGGTAGGTATTATACCTACGTGATCGTCTTTTGAAACAGGAATCTGAGGAATCCCAAAGATTACTCATTAGTCATTACAGCTTGCAACAAATGAGATTTTCATAAAAATACCTACTTAACATAAGTACTTTGTGGGAAACAAATTTTGTAATAAGTAACAATCTGAGAGTAAGTATATAAGTTTATGTAAAAAGCAGATTCGTTTAAAAGATTTTGAAACAGGAAACAGCTGTAGGTATCCCTTTTCAATGGGTGTTCTGACTTTCGTTACCTATATAATTATATGTTAAAATTAAGCCTTCATACTGAAGCCAATGAACTGGAAACATTTTGTTACAGCCTATAAAATGAACCCTTCATTTGGACGTTCCAAAATGATACCAAATGCAAATATGAAATCAAGTTTCATGTTTGTGCTCAAGCTATCAGCAGAACAGCAGCTATTTGGCTATGTTAACCCACACTGAGCTATAAAAATGGCTATTATTTTGAAATGAATAGACAAAAGACTAGAAAAAAATGCAATACGTATTGATACAGCTTTATTATTTGAATTTTTTGATACAATTTAACTTCTTGAATTCGGCAAGGCGATCATCAACAAGTAGTGTATGAATATTCCCGACGTTAATGTATGGGATCAAACCGCACTATCAGACTAAATTAAAATTATGCCACAAGGAAAAACTCCTTGTTAAAACTATAAGAAACTTTTAAGAATTATTTAAATTATTACAATTATTCTTGTGAACAATTTTGTATTCTAACAAATCATTCAATTGAAAGCAAAATATATTGTGATGATGTCAAAGACAAGATATTATCCGATTTTTGTCAGCTGAACATATAACATAAACCAACTTATATCTTTCTTAGAGGTACCTATATACCCCCCCCCCCCCCCCCCCCGTATAACCTAGTTGTAAAAGTAATGTGGCTTTTGGCTTAAACGCTAGATTACAAGGGTAGACTAACGTAGAGACTGTAAAGCTAGCAAGGATTCCAATCAAAGATGGGGGATTTCACAAGTGGCTGCAATACATCTTTGTCAGGCATCCTTTTTACTAAAAGAAGAATTTAACAACCTTTAATATTCGACATGTTGGCGAATGAAAACAGCTTAGCTTGTGCTGCAAGAACTAAGAAATACCGTAGGTAAGTAGGTACCTAATTGTTGCTCTGATGAAATGACTATATTTGTTAACTAATTCAATTTAAACAAAATGCGACGTCTACTTGCTTATAATGAAGAATTATATGTTAACCTTAATAAAATGGAACGTGTTGATAGTTATGGCACGACCACTGCTTATGTAAAGATATGTACTGTGTAATCAATGGATACTGCATATCTCTAAAGTTGACACCAGAGTACCTATAGTGGAAAGGTTTAGGATAGGTTTCTACCAGTATATTCACCTTAAGTTTTCTATTACCAAGGGTTCTGCATGGTCGAAAAAAACCCAAAACAAATGACACCAAGCTTCGCTGTCAACAATTATTGACAAGAGAAAATCATCTTCCATTTCATGCACAACAGTTATTGGCAGAGCCTACACTCACTCCAAGATTTTCTGAAATTTTTCTGATTGAAGTTCACATCATTATAAAGCAATAATTATCGCTTATTTATGTATCAGAGCATTATCTATTCGTATTAAAAACTTCTTATGGTCAAGCTAAAAGGGCTTCTTAAATTTTCTATTACATCTGTTAGACCTCAAACTGTCTGTGGTTGTGGTTAGACACAATAGGTATATATTACTATATTAGTATAGGCACGGTGTTCAATGTATTCCCAATCCCAATCGTACTTAATTGTTCTTCTACATGTTTTTACAGTAAACATTTTACTTGCTGAAGCTTTATATGTCTC
The DNA here is from genome assembly GCA_036250285.1 of Pyrocoelia pectoralis. Classification (NCBI taxonomy): domain Eukaryota; kingdom Metazoa; phylum Arthropoda; class Insecta; order Coleoptera; family Lampyridae; genus Pyrocoelia; species Pyrocoelia pectoralis. The sequence continues at coordinate 52,517,613 of CM070075.1, forward strand.
ATGGTGAGGTAGATCAGATAATTACGCATTAAAACATAATGATTGAATAGTTTCACTACCTACTTATAGGTATATAATCGCGGTTTCGTTTCGTAGCAGATCTTGAACTTGAGGGTGTTTCACATCTACAAATTTCTTCCACCGCTTTTAGCATCACAAAATAACACCTTTCATTAGGTGTTTTCTTTTTGCATTTTGTGGTACACTTAAATCACCTCTGTCAATACACACCATTCGTTTTATAAAAATAATTTGACTCAGTTCTCAATAACCCTATTCGTTTTAAAAGCTTTATTTAAGTTTTATATTAACCTGAGGCAGAAATGTCTACATGACACAAGGCACTTTAATCACGTGATGATTGTAACTTTACCTAACCCTGTGGCGGTGCAAAAAGAAAACACCTAGTATATTTGGACCGATTGCCTCTGACAAAATCATTTTCCAAATATCGTTACGTGTAAATCACACATAATTCGTGGTGTTAAGCATGCATAATATACAACCGGTACTCTGTGATTGGATGCGATATTCAGATCTATAGCCCCTAGGGGCTATATTCAGATCAAGGCGCGAAACTGGCCACATCAAGACATATGAATATGACATGAAAAGAGACGGAAATAAAAGCGTAATAGCATTGAACTGTATGCTATAAGCAACTGGAAGGGATACGATACGGGCGATTGCAATGCATTATAGGCGTTGAAGCTGACAAATACAATGCGAAGTAGGTGTTTCTGTCGCCTTCTAGCTTACCGAGGTAGTTAAGCAGATGAGAGAGATAACTGCCGCATCGCTCCCTGTCATCGTTTGTATAACGTTGCGTGCGAAAGAAAAAGATAAAGATCCCTAGATTTTGGGCATCAGTGTTACTTATGCGCCTTTCCTTTCCAGTTGCTTTAGCATACAGTTCAATGCGTAATAGAAGTATGTTTTTCTAGCATCAAAATTACGTTAGTCCCACATCTCTGGTTGACACTTTATAGAAAATTGTACGAATTGTAAGTTCACAAAGTACAGAAAAAATAATGTCGACATTTTGCAGTTTGTCAAAAACAAATTAAATTGGTCCATAATTTTGTACTTGTTATGCCCTCGAAGTATAGTGTCGACCGGCCTTAATAAAGTAAAGGTTTAAATGAACGCAGCCCAAGAATCGTTGTGACAACTTTTTGACATTAATTTGACACTGTTTTGTTTTTGACATTAAAAATGTCAGAAATAAATTTAAGAATATATTTCAATTACATTTAATGAAGTTTAAATTAGAAAATTACGACATTTCATAATTGTATTAATAATGGAATCTGACGATAATACAATGACCACAGTCGTTACGCTTAAAGCCGAAGTAGAGAGGTTAACAAGAGAACTTGACCAAGCAAGTAGTCAAAAAGTTCAATCTGCTAAATATGGTTTGGTTTTATTAGAAGAAAAACAAAATTTACAACAAAGATGTGAAGATTTAGAGATTTTGTATGAAAATACAAAACACGAACTGCACATAACGCAAGAGGTAATGCGGATTCTTTATGTTTTAAATGCGTTAAACGCTGAAAGTAGCATGTCATTTATGTTAAATATATTGTATATAATTTTTGTTTATTGCAGGCACTTACAAAATTTCAATCTAGTCACAGGGTAACGACTAAAACCGGTATAGAAACGGAAGAATCGTTACTGTCCGAATCAGCCGCGATAGAAACTTCATTAAATTCGCAAATAATTGACTTGGAAAATGAAACAAAACAATTACGACATGAATTAGAACGAGTTACAACCGAAAGAGATCGAATGCTACAAGAAAATTCCGATATTGGCAAAGACAAGGAAGATAAAAATATGGAATGTAAAAAACTTAGAACTGAGTTACGTGAAATTAAATTTAGAGAAACTCGATTAATAGCGGATTACTCTGAATTGGAAGAAGAAAATATTACTCTACAAAAACAGATATCGGTACTGCGTAGCTCACAAGTAGATTTTGAAAGTTTAAAACTGGAAGCCAGAAGACTGCAAGAGGAAGTGGAACTGTTACATTCTCAAGTTGAAGAATTTTCCAACCTCAAAAAAATTGCTGAAAAGCATATGGAAGAGGCTTTGGAATCGTTACAATCGGAACGAGAAGCTAAATACGCCTTAAAAAAAGAATTAGATCAACATATAAATCGTGAATCACTCTACAACATTAGTAATTTAGCGTATAGTATTCGAGGTATGACCCACGATCAAACAATCTGTAGCGATGGGGAAGATGATATTCCTGGTTTGAAGAGGATTGAAGCAAGCTTAACAGACGGTGCTGTACCGGAACTCACTTCTCCAGATAATAAGCACGTCGATCTTTTCTCGGAAGTACATTTAAATGAGCTTCGTAAGTTAGAAAAACAGTTGGAACAATTAGAAAAGGAAAAAATTAGTTTAACTCAAAATTTACGAGATAGTCAGTCATTAGTTGAACGTAGTCAAAGTGAATTACAAGTCTTTCTAGCTAGGTTATCACAATTATCGGCTCACGTTGATTCTCTTGAATATCTTTCACAAAATATCAATAAAAAGATTCTAACGCCTTCCGAACAAGCAGCTGTAATTGAACAATATCAAAAATGGTTTAAATTGTCTTGTAAGGAAATTGAACAGTTAAAATGTGATCTGAAGGAATTGGAGAAATTGACTAATTGTTCTGATGCGACGTTACAGTTAAGAAACGAAATCACAAATATTAAAAATAAATTGTTCGATGCGGAACAAAAAAGTATGGACTTAGAAAGTGATGTTGTATTACTGAAAGAGTTTGCGGGAGATGCAGGATCTGCAATAGAAGATGCTTTAAATAATTTACAACTTGTTACTGAAGAAATGGCTCAGGTTTATCATCACGTATGTACGGTGAATGGTCAGGTTCCAGATCGCATTATATTAGAACATGAAAAGCAAGACGGCATGCCTCTGAAAGGTACGTTTAAGTTTCACTTAAGCATTATCTAATTATTAAAAATATATGAAGTTAATTAATCGATGTTAAATTTGATCGAGGTGTTAAGGAATATGATCTGGTTGCCAAAACCTCTTCCATCCGTTTTATTCCTCCTTGTCCTTCACTCAACAACCCTCTCCAAATTGATTGATTCCATTGTTGGAAAAGCTCTAAATGGGGTGCGTGGTAATACCAAATAATCCAAACAGGGATTAATAAAAACTCGCAACCTTCCCCATGGTATGTTTAAATAAAAACATACCATGGGGAAGGTTGCGAGTTTTTATTAATCCCTGTTTGGATTATTTGGTAGAACCCTCTCCAACCTTCCTCAAACTCTCAACTCTCCACATTCCTCCGTCATATGTACCATGCTTTCTCTTCCTTCCCCACACAATTTGCATATCCTCTTCTCTTCCTCCCACCAATTCTCGTTTTCCTCATTGCCCACCCTATCCTCTTCCTCTTTTCTTTTGGAATTTCATTAATTTAGTCTAGGGTTCGCCTCCATCCCAACTTTCTCCATATACCTCTCCTTATCATACCCCTCATCCCATTATCTTTACTGGTGACCAAAACCACGACTTCTGCCTATGCCAAAACCCACATCTTTTATCCCACACTGGTTCCTCTGCAGGTCTTCCTCCATATCCAATATACAGTCAAAGCATGCTAGTGCTCTGACTGTAACAATATCGAGGATTCGTCTCTCCACTTTACTGTTTAACAGTACATTTTCTTGTTGAACTCAATTATAACGTGCAATTGTTATTTTTTGAAATTGATTTTTATATTTATTTCCGTTACTATATTTTAAGGTGCCGATTCGCAACAACCAGAATGTTTAATTTCCAAATTAGATCTATTAAGAAATCGTCTAAAAACAGACATTTCTGTAAATGACTTAGAAGGTTTCCACGATGCAACTACCATTGTCAAACATGTTGGAACTTTAATGGATCAAGTTAAACATCTTAGGACCGCTATTGAAAATACCATTGAATTATCAAAAATAAAAGGACATAAGACTGACTCCGGTTATAATTGTAAGTCAACTTATAACATTTATTTCCTTCTGTAGATTATTTATTATACTTCTAGCTACCAGAGATGAAAACAGTGAAACAGAAATAGCCGAACTTCAGGAACAAGTGATACGATTGAAGAGTCTACTCTCAACAAAACGAGAACAAATAGCTACACTTCGTACAGTTTTAAAATCAAACAAGAATACTGCAGAAGTCGCATTAAATAATCTCAAGGCCAAATATGAAAATGAGAAAACTATTGTATCTGAAACGATGATGAAATTGCGTAATGAATTACGACTATTAAAGGAAGATGCTGCCACTTTCTCAAGTAAGTTACGATTAATTTACTTTTATTTTGTGTAATTTGTATAAATTAAACAAAATTGCCTGGAAGGTATTTGAGTGATTATCAAGTGAGTAATTTTATTAGGATGTAGGCGAGGGATCGCGTTATAATTTTGACTTTTGAAATACTTTACATTAATTAAGTATTTTCGTTTGCATTCCTTGAATATGCAGAGGTATAATTTAAAAAGGCACCTGATTTTACCTGATATAATATATTTGACCTACTTGCTTAATTGAATGTAAGTATAAAACTTGTTTTCCGCCATAATTAAAGAAGAAGAAACCATTTTATTGCTTCAGGTGTTTATAACATAACATTGTTTCATTCAATTATAATTACAGGACTCCCACAACTGTAAATTATCTTGTGCAGCGACTTTTTTTTTAAATTGGCAGAATTTTATGTTGTAACCACAAAATTGCACCTGCTAATTTAAAAAAAAGTCTTGTTACGGACAACTGGACTAATATACCGTTTTGCAAACTATTTTGCATAGGATTACCTTACCACTAATTAATTTGATTGGCCCATGAAAATAACATTTGTTTAAACAGTTACAATTTTCTTAGTTCTCTATCAAAAAATTTATACACTGTGTATCTAAAAAGTATGGAAACTCTTTAATATCGCGAGGAAGACACATTCGATTACAAAAAGATAAAACATGTGTTCCTTTATTTTTTGAAGCCTATTCAGTCATGATACGCAAACATTTCCCTCACTCACTGGGGGTGCAGTGAGGGCGTGTTTTGAAAACGTAAATGGGAACACCTATTTTTTATTGCACTTTTGCATTCTCCATAAAAAACTGTTCTCAAATTGCAAATTTCACCCCCTCCCCCACCTCAGAGAGAGAGACAAATTAGGCACTGTTTTTCTTGCCATCCTTAAGGGAAATGGGAGTGGAGAGAGTGACGCACAATTTTTTAGTCACAAAAAAAATGTTGGAGGAAAAAAGTAAAAAAGATTGGTTTTCTGTAGACATATGCAATTTTTTCCCTTTCCATCCTCAAAAAAGGACTAAGAGGTGGAGGTGAAATTTGCAATTTGAGAACAGTTTCTTGTGGAGAATGCAAAAGTGCAATAAAAAATAGGTGTTCTCATTAAATTTTAATTTTCAAAACTCACCCTCACTGCACTCCCAGGGAGTGAGGGAAATGTTTGCGTATCATGACTGAATAGGCTTCAAAGGAACACGTGTTTAGTAGTTGTGGAATTTTAGGCCGTTTTTTATTATTATTGGAATTGCTAATGCTTTTATATCCCATTGAAAATCGACGAATAGTATGGAAAATATTTAAGTTTGAAGGAAATACAGTAAAACCTCGATATAACGGACTAATTGGGGGGAGGGGGTGTCCGCAAAAGCCGAAAGTCCGTTATATAAAAATAAGTTTAAAATAAATCAAAAAACCTACGCTAAGCAAGTCAGTAAGCATTATTCTCCGTGTTATCAACCGGCCGTACTGAAAACGCTGAAATCACAAGAAATGTAGGTCAATGTACAGTAAAAGGAAGGTAATCCGTTTGAACTGAGGAATGAAACGCACGCTTAATTACATGACGTATTTTTATTTTTATTTTCTTGAAATAAATTTGTGTTTTGTAGTAAAATTTGTTCTTTTATGTATGATATCAACAGGACTTTTTAAATTTTTTACCGGATTTTTTGTCCGTTATATCCGAAGTCCGTTAAATAGAGGTCCGTTATATCGAGGTTTTACTGTAGTGATTTTCAATTTTTCCACTACCTATATCTGGTTAAGCAATGTTTTTAATGGAAAACAAATGAAGGTCTGAGCAGATGTGATAAAGGCCTCCATATTCTTGCATTTAACCGACTTCGTATCTCTTACTGTTTCCAAGATGCCAATGGGGACCATCGAATTTTGACACAGTGTAATCTTCTCTGTTTATTAGTGATACATATATCATTGTCATTTTCTAACTTCAGAACTGTACACCTCGGATATTTTTCGCCCTTGCAGTCTCATTTCCACTAAATCACTGTCTATCGATTTTCCTAGCTGTCATGTTTGTTATTCTGTTCATTCTCCAAAGGGTTATCGCTTTTATTACAACTTTAACAGAGACCTTTTTCCAAGGTTTGTCTTTGTGTACATAAATGTTAGTTAAATAGACATTCTTTTGAGCTTCTGCGTTTGATTTCAGATGACAGTATAGTTTTCTTTTCAGGATTTTAGGAGTACAAATTGGTCTTCAAAGAAACAAAGTCTTAAAACTTATTACCCTAAATGCAAACCTAAATCTGACTGAATTTAACCCTGCTTAAAAATGTGACATATACATACTAAAATTAATCATAGCAGAGAACATACTGGACATTGGTCTATTTCTCTGAAAAACTTTTTGCAAATCTGGCTGTTTTTAGAAGTTCTTTATTTTTTTCACATTTTTCTTATTCTTAAACCATGTTATTTAATAACATTGCAAGAGGAGATGGTAGTGTAGCAGTGGTTACCTAGGGATTTTCTCTGGCCTATTAATGGGCGGCTAAGAAAAGCAGTACTAGCCACGTCTTCTTGATCTTCTTGATAAAAGGTGTAGTAAAAAATAATTTTTGGATGAAATTGAAGGTTTTCATTACCATTACCAATGTTTGTGAAAATAAGTGAAACACAGACTGTGACATAGTTTAATTTTAGGACTTGCGCTTTCACTGCCCTACTGTAAAATATGTAAACAGTTAATGAGTGAATGCTCTTCGTTACTCATCAATCATACTACTTTCTTTTTGTTGCAAAATATTAATACAATTAATCCCTTTCTTTTAGCAATACCACAGATAAAATTTTATCTAATATTAAATACTTTTATGCTTACAAAAGCTAATCTGTATATAATAATTGCGAATGAACGGGTGTCCTGTCCATCCGTAACAAATTCGCATTAAAGTAGATATACTTTAATCTCATATACTACATGTATATCTACTTTAATGCATATAATAGGTGTTTTCTTTTTGCATTTTGTGGTAGGCTGTGGTAGCTTTAAGTCAGCTCTGTCAATACACACCATTCGTTTTATAAAAATACCCTATTCGTTTTAAAAGCTTTATTTAAGTTTTATATTAACCTGAGGCAGAAATGTCTTATGACGCAAGGCACTTTAATCACGTGATGATTGTGCATGTGCCCAAGCCTGTAGCGATGCAAAAAGAAAACACCTACTATGTATTATATTTTAACAATCACGCGAAACGCCGAAGAACGCCACGCGAAGCCTACTGGTTTATAAATTAAATGAATAAAGCAAACAATATGTACAGGTGAGACGTATGCCGAAGTCGAATTGGGTTGCTAATGAGTAAATGTGCAGTATACAGTGCCGTAGTAAAATATCGCTTCCAACGTATAATGTAGTATGGGCAACCAAACTATCACACGGTTTGATGTCAATAACGTAAATGTGAAATAGAAAAATCTCAAAGAAGCATTGTTCATTTTATTATTTACTGGATTTATTAATATTATATATTCTTGCATATTTTAAACTTTAAGCATACCCCGCCACTGCATATTTTCAAATTACCCGCGCTAATATCCCTTCCATAGGACCATTCCGAATACAACTCCCGTTTTCTTTATCGCGTCCGACCTGTATGTTTTGTATTGAAACACTCTGAACAAAAGTGTAGGCAACCTTCACAGTTTTTGAGTATTTCGAAAGAATATAATTCTTTAGGCTCTTGGATGGTAGGTGGGCCAGAGTCTGTGGATGGACCAGTTTCTTGAAGATCATTAAGTATTCTGAATAATTCCACCATTGCCACACAAAATGTAGCACTTGTCATTTTTGATCTGTGAGGTACATTTTCAATAGGAATTCAAGACTGTTGTTTTCATTGTCTTAGATACAAAAACTGTCCTATATCGACAACCGCAATATCCGTGTTCTAAAAGAAATCAAACGATAGAAAAGTATCATCACTTTTAATTACTACAGGCAATCACAGTTTGCTTTGGTAGATTCATAAAAAAATTGTCTTTTTTGGTCGACAACAATTTGAAAATGCAGTTTAGGAGTGAATCTAACAACAATATAGAATAAACAACTCGTCTTAAATGATTATACTTCTAACCACACTTTGTGTTACACAATTAGTATTTTGTATTTATTATTTTTAGGTCTCCGAGCCATGTTTGCCGCAAGATGTGAAGAGTATGTAACTCAAGTGGATGAACTTCAACAACAATTAACAGCTGCAGAAGAAGAGAAAAAGACACTAAATCAATTATTAAGGCTTGCTGTACAACAAAAACTTGCACTTACTCAAAGGTTAGAAGAATTAGAAGTGGATCGAGAGATACGTAATGCTAGACGTCCTGGATTACGTACCTATCAACGGCCGGGCAGATCAAATCGTGATATGTTTTAGCCCAGATCTAGAGCTGCAGTATATATTGTAGCATTTGTTACTACCTTTTTCAAGTTATGAAGTTTTCTCTATTACTTACTAAGTTTACCAACTTTTCAATATTCGTATGTAATAAGTGACAAATCATTCAAGATTGAAATGAATCTGTTTAAAGTAACGTTGGTAAAAATACTAATCTTGATACTAAAAATGTGTGCTTCAAATGAAACTAATTTTATATATTCAATAAGAAAAATCAGATAAACTTACATAATGATGACCAGTAACTTGTGATTTCTAAGTTAATTCCACTTATTCTAAAAGGTTCAATTGGCAGCTTTAATGTATTACTGTTTTACTTTTTTTATCTATTTGTGTTAAACTGTATTATGTATTGAATTTTTATATCCCCATGACAAGGCAGTTCACTTGAAAAAGTAGAAAGATTGTATCAACATTAATTTGTCGCATAACTATTTTTATTTATTTTGTGTATGGTAATGTGTTAAATGTAACTAATGATGTGTGTGTTTCGATTAAGTTTACAGTATTAGATAGGAAGTGAAATGGAAACATATGAAAACATGCGACTTTAAATACAATATTTGATATGTTTTATATGACAAACATATTTATTCTGTTGCTTAGGGAAGGTGATGGGGCAAAATTTATTTGAGGCTTTGTTTTATGAATTAATAATTTACTATTTATATAAACTTAACAATATATCAAGAGGCGTCCAAATAAAGAAAATCATAATATATAAGGATGATATTTACGTTTGAACTTTTTATACAAAAATATCAATTTGTAACAATAAATCAATTCCGGTTGTACAGTTTTGTAGTAAAATGGCACAGGAAATTATTGTAACTAGTTTTTAGTAGTATGGTAGCTGAATATTTTTTGATAATAATTATATAAACCAGTCTGAGCATTTTAAATTTACTGTGTAAATGTAGCTAAAATTTACATGTTTTGAAACTTAAAACAATATTTCTTGTTGCCAAACTGTCTTTCTATATGAAATATGGAAATTTTTTATGGAATGGTAGATTTTGTCTAAGTCTTCAAATTATATTCAGAAAGTTAAGTAATTTAAATTTAATAATGGTCACGACTGATGGTTAGAAATTGAAAACAATAATAGTGTATTAGACCAGTAAATTGTATTCTGTGAAGTGGAAAGTGGTGTGTTTATCTTAAATTCAGAAAAATTAATTACATATTTTAATTGTAAAATTTTAAACATCCATGTGCAATAAGTTGTTTTATAACAAAATTGTGAACCTTAGTTCTGTCGCTACATTGTTGTAGAAATCAACTTTGTACATAATTATCCCTTTTTTGGTGATCAATCAATATTTTGGTTTAAATTAAAAAAATTATGGGATACTTTGTAGATTGCAGAAGTAGGATTATATTCACGGTAGAATTATGAATTTACATATACAATTCTGTGAACATTGATAGCATTTATTTGTGCGTAGGAAAAAAAATGTTATAAACGTAGTGTAAGTTTTAGTAGTTTTGGGAAGCAGGCTATAAATTAACATAGATAACTTCATTCCGTTGGTTCGAATGTCCAAAATGTTTGTTAATTTGTCCTACCTCCGAGCCTATCGACCACGGAATAGGCCCGTCCCTTTTACAATAAAAATTTTCTTTACTATTTTGCAAAATTTTTTCAATGCAAATGTCAAATGTATTTTATTAACTGTTGAACGTTAAATTTACCAGATTAATTTGGGTAGCTTCAAAAAGTTGCTAAATATCTATATTAAAAATTTTGTTTATGTTTGTCTGTATTTATGTAACTTTATCATACTCAATATTGTTAATAAATTATTAATTCGTTTGTGTTTGAATTAACTATAAATTAATACTTAGAATCTTATTTTAAATAAATACCTATATAGTCGTAAAATCATTTTGCTTCTTCATTTTTTTTCATTGAAATCAACTATACTGGGTCTTTCAACAGTGTGTCAGTCTTTTATAGTACCGGACCAAAAAAAATTAGAAGTTTCATTCAAATGCAGTTGTTAATTATTGTTAAGTGAGTTCTGCAACGGCTGCTTTAGATGTGTTCCAAACCTCTACAAAATTCGCGTTTCCATTGAAAGTATAAGAGCTAGAGATAAAAAAACAACTAAAATCGTTTAAAAGGCCCGTTCTTAGAATATAATCTAAGGGCTAGTGGTATAGATATCATGTATAATTTTGAAGTCAAAAATATAAAAGGCGCTAGCAATAGGCCACAAATTTCACCCTGTTTGTCATCCCATTTCAGGAAAATATTTTGACATGCACCGAGTGGTCCAAATTGGACACTTTCTTATGGAAACATCCATTACCTTAAGAGGTAGAAAAAATGGACATAGCTGGATTTTAATGAGAAAATCACTGCCGCAAACAGAATTCAGCTATCTTTAATCGTTTGCCCGCTAGGGGGCGTTTCTTGAATTTGGCCGATTTCTTTAATGCTCCATAACTTTCTTATTATTAAAGATAATTGATTTTGGCAAAATTGTTCTTACGGCACTTTTTTAAGTAGGCTCCATCGTTATAGACAGTTTTTATACAGGGTGCCTGGTTTTTTGTTTACGACCCTAAACTACATTTTTTCATATGGACCATCCTATATATTTTCGCGTTTTTGAAGAGTAAAATTTCCAAAATTGTAATGCATCACTTGTTATATTTATGTTAAATATTATTTTTATTTTATCTATTCCATTTAAGAATGTAGTGAAGGAAAACATAGGGCAGCTTTGACCCAATGGCTTTGATCTTCATTCTCATTGGTTAATATGGAAACCAGTTTTAAACACAACAATAATGTATTTTCATAAAACAGTAATATTTAAAGTAAAATTCAAGTTATATTGGTAAAATTGTTTGTCCTGCGTTAGTTTTGTCAACTCCATTATTTTATTTTCTTTGTAATCCTCGTGTTATTCATTGCTATTCTGCTATCCATCATTTTGAGTCGAATGTATATCTGTATATAGAGTACATCTCATGTTCGTATTATTGTTCGCAATAATTAACTAACTAAACAGTTTTGTTACCAAATTTGATAACCTTCACACATTCTCTATTCATTATATTATATTTTATCATACGTCAAGCTATACACATTTTTTTAAATTTTCACTTATCAATAAAATTGATGCACATTTCTTCCCTTATTAATTTTCCCCTGTCCGGCGTTGAAAGAATATATAAAAAATGAAAAATTTTTATCTAAAATACAACTATTTCTACCACGTTTTTTTTATTTTTTGGTACCGAAGTTTCAAAATATTTTTATAAAAAATGTTTTACGCTGTATTTTACTCACCACACATTACATGTTATCATTACTTACAATCTTTTCCAGAACCACAACGCCTTACTCAAACATGTTAATAAACAATATTGTCCGAAGAAGCTGATGGTCAGCGAAACGTTATAAATAACAACAAAGTATATTATTCTTGGTTGAAAAACCCCTCATCTTGCTTAATACCACATAGTTGCTACTTTCAACTGTAATTTCAATGCGTATTGCATTCTTATTTCAAAAAAGCAAATGTAGATGTGCGCGACAATGCTGAACAAGGAGAAGCAAATGAAGCAATTCCATTAAATTCACATTCACATTTGGTGTCGACTGATAATAATAACGAAAATCAAACCAATGTTAAAATTAGATCTATTTTAGTCGAAAATTTTAAAAAAATTCTGAACACGTGACCTTGAATTTTTGAAAAATTTTGGCATTCGGCGGGCTACTTTGGGCTCGCTACGCTCGCAATCGGCATCTTGCCTAAACCTATGTTTTTCTTAGTTACAACACTGATTGCCCTTACTGGAAATCTAGTCTGGATCCGCCTCTGTCTTATGCTCTCTTATCTTAGCTTCGGCAAAATGGTGTAGAATGGTTCAAATTGTGATGAGAGGGTGTTCCCAATGAAGTCTAGTATTCCTTCTTCACATGCCCACATTCGCAAGGGCCCAGCGCCCAGGCGCGCCCCTAATGGATTAATTTACCATTGCATTTAAATTTTTTCTTAAATTGTTAAATTACCTTTTTCTACAAACGTCAAAAAATAACAAGGTTTGCGCATCGATAACAATACGCGAAGTGACCCTTTTTTTCACTTACCTACGTTACCATGACAGCGTGCCCGAAATGACGACGCCAGGCGCGAAGTACACACTGCACGCAAACTAGATGAGAGCTTTGTATTTTAACGTTAAAACAATTGTCAAATTCTTCACGTTTCGTTTGCGTTTGTAGAAAAAAATTTGTTTGCAACTTGTGCGCGAAATACTTTTGGTGATCTCGACTATTTTTTTAACTCGGCTGCGCCTCGTTAAAAAAATCAGTTCTCGATCACCAAAGTGGCATTTCGCGCACTAGATACAAAAATAACTATTTAATGTTTCTTTTACATTAACGATCGAGTCGTGTGAGTTGTTTTTCTATATTAAGGGCGAGAAAGTAAAAGGACATTCGCTCTCTTCCCTTTTTGAAGAATATTCTATACCTTTGTCAGCACTCACAAAGCGTAGCATAACATCTATTTGTTCCGTTGCTAAATATCAGTTCAATAATCTCTTTTTTTGTAAATGTGTTTCAGAAACCGTGCTTTACATTGATAGGTGTTCGTTTGCGGTAATCGTTGCAATATTTAAAATGCTTTTGTTTTCATTCATAAGTTTATGTCTTACGCTTGCGTTCTAATCTTATTTTTTCGCGCGGTTTGCATCTACCTACTCCATTGGTTCATTTTTCCTCTGTCAAATCTATTGTTATGTAACTAATACCGCCGTTTTCTATGATCGGTATATTTCGTATGCGATCGTACTATTACGTGAGAATTCTCGATTGTTTCTAGTTTGACCCATTATTTTGCATTAGCATTGTTTGAAATCGTTTTTCATGTGATATTTGATATTATTTATTTTCGATTTTTAAGCTATCTTTAAATCGTTCACATGATTGTCGCTGTAGTGAGTGTATCTAAAGAAAGTGTCAGTTAGTTTAGTCTGTTGGTGTTTCAGAACCGGTTGTAGGTGCTAATTTAAAGATTTTATTGATATACCTAAATGTTTTGTAAATTAAGTTATGCAAAAGGCAGCTTCGAAACGTTCAGTTAAAGTTTTCCCAAAAGACGTATCACTTGTCATCATGAAAATGAAAAGCGGTAAGTTGACTCTTCGGAGGTTTAAGGTAGTTCTCTCAATTATTCCCTTCATTTGTGTTACGTGCAATAAATTAAAATTGTCGGATATTTGTTTTTTTATTAAAGTTTGATAGTGTTTTACGGCAATTTTGTGCTGAAAATTGTATTTAAATAATGAGAGCACGAGGTAGCGTGGTAGCCATACTGTCAATTGTCAACCGCTTCATCTGTCATTACATGAAGCGTTTTAATGCATTATTGAGGTATTTTCTGTACTTAATTGTTATTTGTCCCAGTTTGTCACGATCAAGATAACTAAAATATATGGTATACCAACTTATACGTATAAAAGAGGTCTCAAAATCGAGAGCAAGCTAGAAGTACAGAATTATACAACAGATGTCGCTAACTGTCCAGGGACTGTCAGATCTGACAGTTCTGTGGGTGATCTTGACGAATTTCGATATTTTAACCTCATTTTGCTGCATTGTTAAATTGTTATTTTAAATTTTTGTTTGAAAGACATTAATTTAAGTGTTTTTGTGCGTTACCTACTTTTATCACAAACTTTAACCTGACTCTAATTATGCCAAGGATTTGTTATTTGTGTGTGTTCAATAGCAAACAATCAAAACATCTTCAACTAGGCATATGTCTTCGAATATCGAAGGCATATGTAGGTATCAAATTAATTTACAAAGTCAACACTAATTCAATAACTATTTAAGGTTTCCAAGCGATCCAAATACTCGAATGGTCTGCGTTAAAAGTTGTGGATTATTTGAAGAATTTGATGACATAGGTATCAAAGATTAAAATTTCTTCCAATCATTTTATCTCTGACGATTATGTTGAACCAAATGCGAAACTAGCAGGGAGTCTAATAAAGGGAATAGTGCCTTCAATATCATATCACTTCCTCATTCAACATCTTTATTAGTTGGGCTATTCGAAGAAGGATCATTTGTATCAACCACAGAAGTTGTTGAAGTAATTAAAGCACATGTTTTACAACTGGTCATCAGAATTATGTAATACTTTAAATCAACAAGGTAATGTTTGCTACAACTTTTCGTATTATAGTTTATTTGCATCATTTAGTTGTAGTTGAGCCAGTCGCTATAGTAAATACTGCAAAAAAAGCGAAAAGTCTCGGAGCCTTAATGCAAAATAAAGACACCCGATGTAGCAACACCTAGGAAAGCTCGAAAAGTTTTGTTCTTATTAAAGCAGACCGAAAAGTCGTATTCGTCTGCCTAAATAGGGAAACTATTTACTATAAACAATTATACTATTTATTATTGTACCAAATGGAATAATACGTTTTAGTTCATAACTTGAAGTGTGATTATTATAATAATTCTGCATTTTCTTATAGTTTTATCACTATTTTGATGAATTGGTGAATGAATTATTGGTAAAATAAAATCTCGGATTTAGATTAACTATTTGAATTTGAACAGCAAACAATTCGGAGTGGAAACCCAGGGTCGGCCGGCCGATCTAGCACTTCAGTCGCTGTCGTAAACGTAATCACTTTACGGGTGCATTCTCGTACAATGAGATTGACTTGGCAGCCGCTGTAACGCATCACTTTACGGCCGAATTTTTGTATCATTTGGCATTGCTTTAGCATCATATGGACAGAAAAATCATACGTACGTACTGTTTAAATAAAATGATTTAACACTAAACTCCTTCAATAACATTCAACTTCATTTATTCCAGTTAAAATTGTGTCTGAAGTAATTGTTTAGTACCTGTTAGGGAGCATCTCATTTTAGCATGAAACATTTAAAAAAATAGTTCAAAACTCAAAAGTTATTGCAAGAATTAACTTTATTCAGGAATTTAAACAAATAATTATAATTACAAGCAAGATATCCTATAAGAGATGGAGGTTAGGTACATACGAAATGTTTTTAAAAATTTTGTGTTCTGTAACGCTTAAATCAAGTTTATAACAAATTTTACCGTGGGGACTTGAAACAACGACAAATTTGTGTTTAAAACTTTGACAAATACACAAATTTTGCATTTTTTCATTTTACCATTGAAATAATGACAGTTCGCCAGATGTGATGACAGTCCTTGGCCTACGGTGGCGCCCTCTATTGAATCTTTCCGAAACTTTCAACTTGCTTCGAATTTTATCAACAAAAGAGGATCGAGTTGGTGTACCATATCTTTTAGTTATCTTGGTCACGATTTATAAATTGCTTATTCATAAAAATCTTCGATTCTGTTTGACCATTAACTCTTATTTATATTTTGTATACAACTAACTCACGTGTTTACTTTTGAAGCAACGTTGTCAAATTTTCGCGTCATCTTTAAACGCGCCAAGCTTCGTTCTGACAGGTAAACAAATTTCAAATAACATTAACCGAAGCCCACCTTTTTTCTAAAATCAAAACTTCTCACGGTCCTTTTAGTTGTATTTATTCTATCAATAAAAACAATAATATTTAATTACAGATCATGATCGATTTCAATCAAGTAGTAGTACAGACGATAACGAATCTGGTTCCGAACACGAAGACACACTCAACTCCATGAAAATGACAAACATACAATCTCATAATATGGCAACTGTTCGTAGGCGTCGAGGAAATTTACCAAAACATTCTGTAAAAATATTACGAAGGTGGCTTTACGAGCATCGATATAATGCCTACCCTAGCGACGCAGAAAAAGTTACATTATCTCAGGAAGCTAATTTAACGGTTTTACAAGTGTGCAACTGGTTTATTAATGCTCGCAGACGTATTTTACCTGAGATGATTAGACGTGAAGGGCACGATCCGTTACATTACACTATATCGCGAAGAGGTAAAAAACTTAATAGTGTTGCCCTTACATCGGAACAAAATGGTTCTTGGGATGAAGATATAAATAATGGTGGGAAACGAATTCGTTTAGATCACGATTATGATGAAAGAGTGTCGTTAATGTATCGCTCCGAAGAGGATAGTCCGAATGAATATGAAAGCTCTAGTCCAAGTGAAGAAGAAAAGTTTAACACTTGGCCATCTGTTATTCAATATGGATTAAATAATGACTTGGAACATCCTGCCAATAGAGGGTGAGTACATTATAAATATATTCCGCATTGGATTTAAGCGTAGCTTGTTCAGTTTTAAAAACAAAACCTTATTTACCCCCAAATTTTAATGTTACGCTGTGTGAAAAAAAGTGGTATTGCTCAGATCATAGAATCACATTCTTACTTTGTCCTTGTAGTTTTTCGTAACAAGTGTGTGAATTTATTATCATTCAATGATTATCTCTGGGAGTAACAAACATGAATATGAAATTTCATTAATGCTTGACATATCAAATCTTCTAAAATAGATGCATCACAATTTGGTAATTATTTAGTATCCAGGGCCATGCACCAAGCCGTTGCAGCTTTGGCCGTATAAGAGAGTATTACCAGACAACTAAGAAAAGCTATAACATAATGACCACAAGTCACTACATTGATTAAAAATTCAATAAATAAATAGGTAATAGCATTGTTTTTTAATAAGATTGTTAGTCAACCGGAGGTTGTTTCTGAACCACAGTTGATAGATAGCGAGTGTCTGAGCATTGTTTTTAAATAGGATGTGCCAATCGCCATCTATCAACCGTGGTTCAGAAACACCTCCGGTTGTCTAACTATCTTCTTAATAAACAATGGTAATAGCATATAATAGCAAAATGTCAAAAGTTGACGGATTTGTCTATAGGTGGCGCTATCATAAAAAAGAGAAAGATCATTGTGGATGTTTCATTTTTTAGCCTGTTTTTTAGTTTAATTGCTTTATTAAAGTAATAAAATAGATCGATATTTACATTTGTATTCCCCTTTTTTTCAAGCAATTTTGAATTGTGCTACTTATTTGTGTAACTGTTATTTCTCTTGTATAGGTTGTCCACGCCCTTTTGATTATTCTACAATTTATTGAGTTGTCCATTTATGTACAGCATCTCTTACAGGTTATCCGCTACTATACAGGGTGTCCCTGAAATGCGTGGACATCGCTTAACCACAGTTCTTTAAAAAAAAAGTTATTTTATCCATAACGACAGAACGCTTGGATCGATTTGGATAATATTCGGTATTGTACTCCTTACAGATGTAGGTCATCTTTTAAGGTGATATTAGTTATTATCAGTGAACCATTAGTGTACGAAACACGGGTAACACGGCATAAACCAGTCAAAAACTTTTTAATGTTAAGGCCAATAACTTTCAAAAAAATAGTTTCAGAAAGAGACATTCCATAGTAATTTTTTTTGTTACTTGTTAATTGATGATATCTGTTAAGGTTTAGACACAAAAAAATAAAATCTGAGGGACGGCGCACTGCATTTCTTAAAACAAATGTAACCTATATAATAGTCTGGTATTCTATGAAATAAATGACGATGATATTTTTATTAATGGCAAGTAAGTGTATGCAGTGCGCCGTCCCTCAGATTATATTTTTTTGTGTCTAAACCTTAACAGATATCATTGCTGCAAAAATTAAATCTGTATATACCAAATCTGTCAGTATTCGCTACAAGTGGCCTATTTTGTGTTTTAACCCAATTAATATATTGATTATATTGTCTTGTTCCACATGTTACCTAACAAATAGAAATATCATGCTGTTACCCAAAATTAAACATATGGAAAATTTCAATGATGTACAACCTGTAAACATATTAGATATTACTCATGTGAAGTTAGCCATAGATATTGCATCCATAGATTTGAACTTGGTTTAGACTATCGGAAAGGAACTGGTACATAAAATTGACAGCACTAAAGCAACTTAAATAGGTAACAAATTAATTTTTACATACAATTAAATAAATGTTGGAACAAATTGTCAATTTTATGTACCAGCTCCTTTACGTAAGCCAAGTTAAAATTATGGATGGAATCTATGGCTAAAGACACTAACAGTTTCCCTATATATGTATTAGAAGCAGTATTATATAAATGTAATTGTAAAGCTCATTATGTAATGCAAAACATGCTCACTTGTACACCAGAACCAACAAAATAAGAACGTTTAAGTACAAGCGACACCTGATTATGACCATGATTTTCTGTATACCCATTAACTTTACAGTAAATGAAATCTGAGCTGTGGCACAACTTTATAAAATCCCTCAGTCCAAAACCCTACTCCAGTCTCAGACTTTCTTAGTTATTTATTTCCTTTCTTTGGCAGTTTGATATGGATTCCTAATTATTTTAAGGGAATAGATATTAGGAATACGAGAATTACACAGCTGAGAATTTACTCTTCCAAGTGTTTGGTGGGGCGCTATACCGGGTGAGTCATTTAACCTGGAATTTGAAATATCTCGAAAAATACGCATTTTATAGAAAAATGTGCCGAATCAAAACTTGAATATCTTCGAGGGTGAAATTCGTTAGTACTAAATTACACCCTCACCCCCACCCCCCTGTAGGCAGGGTGGGGGCAAATTTGAAATCTTAAATAGGAACCCCTATTTCTTATCGCAGATTCGGATTTTACGTCGAAAGTTACGTACGGTTTGTCCGAAACATTTTTTCGATTCGCGACAGGGGGCGCTGTAATCGCAAGAAATGGAGCAGAAGTCAAAAACATAGATATAAACACATATTTAGTAAGAATCGACAGACGAACGCTTGTGTCCAGGTTGTTCAAGTTCAAGGTCACCATTTCGAGCATTGTCTTGATTAGTAAGAGGCAAGGGGA
Source organism: Pyrocoelia pectoralis (assembly GCA_036250285.1). Classification (NCBI taxonomy): domain Eukaryota; kingdom Metazoa; phylum Arthropoda; class Insecta; order Coleoptera; family Lampyridae; genus Pyrocoelia; species Pyrocoelia pectoralis. The sequence continues at coordinate 52,537,257 of CM070075.1, forward strand.
TTCACGTTAATGAAGCACTCCAAATGCAACATAAAACTATTACGTCCTCGTCGCTGTTCCTGGGTTACGTTAAAAACAGTTTATTCACCCCCCCCCCCGCACACACACCCGCAGGAGAGGGGAGGGCAACCCTAACATCATTGAATAATCTGTCGAATTTTACTAAATACGTGTGTATCTGTTTTTTGACTTCTGCTCCATTTCTTGCGATTACAGCGCCCCCTGTCGCGAATCAAAAAAAATGTTTCGGACAAATCGTCCGTAACTTTCGACGTAAAATCCGAATCTGCGATAAAAAATAGGGGTTCCTATTTGCCCCCCGCCCCGCCCACAGGGGGGTGGGGGCGAGGGTGTAATTTAGCACTAACGAATTTCCCTCTCGAATTCAAGTTTTGATTCGGCACATTTTTCTATAAAATGCGTATTTTTCGAGATATTTCAAATTCCAGGTTAAATGACTCACCCGGTATAATAATTAGATAAAGATATAATTCTATTAAAGGACTGTATTAATAACTTGAGGTTGTTCTTGGATAGTAATTTATGTTTTGAAAAATTTATCGGAAATTAACTTAAAATTGATGTTAGAACAACCAGAATATCTAATTGTAAAGTAAAGGTAGCAAAACTCTATGCAAAACTTTAACCCTTCACCAGTTTAACTACTGTGACCAAATATACATGTTTTTAAAACTTACCTACCGTTAGGGTGGCTCAAATCGTAATTAATCCAATAGTTAATCTGCTTGATTATGCCATTTATTCATTCACTCTTTTTCCTTTAGACATTACTTCCACAGTATGATATCTATATTATTTCAAAATTATGATGTGGTTAAATGATAGAGCACATATGTGTATATTTAGGCCCTCCTTTCACTTTTTTTCAACCAACTTCAAAAAGTTGGTTACTAAATTCGTCCGGATGTCTGTGTGTCTGTGTGTCTGTGCGTTGGTCGATGTTACTGGGTTTAGAAAGCTGGAAGTGGTGTCATCTTATAGGAAATTCTTCACTGATTCCAAATCGCTGGTAAATTTTTTGATCGGATCACCCGTTCGCCGTCGGGACGCCATTAAAGTCAAAATATACACCCTTTAATATCTCGAGAACGACACCTCCAATTTATTACAAAAAGAAAAAAATACGTTTCCTTTATTTGTTGAAACCAATTGAGTCATGATACGTAAACATCACCCTCACCCCTCCTGTGGGGTGGAGCGGGGGTGAGTTTTCAAAACTTAAATGGGAACACCTATTTTTTATTACTTTTGGATTCTCCATAAAAAACGATCGCGATTATCTATCTCGAATGCAGCAATATTTACAATCCTACAACAAAATATACACAGCTTCCCGTTAGCAATTACGGCCATAAATGGAAATTTGTAAGTTTTATTTAATGCGAACAATCAATAGATTTTCCTTTTAGATACTCGTTCTTTTGGTACATTATCCTTGTGTTAATCTGATGTGACTCAAATTGCAAATTTCACCCCCAACTGCAACCCCTTTTTTGGGGGTGGAAAGGGGGAAAATTGTACGTCCGCATAAAAACGATCTTTTTTTACTAAACTCTACTCTACTCTACTCTAACATTTTTTCGTGATTTACAAATTGTCCGTCACCCTCTCCACTCCCATCTCCCTTAAGGGTGGAAAGAAAAACAATGACTCATTTGTGCCGAATCCGGCGTGGTTGTGTCTGAGGTGGGGAGGGGGGGGGGGTAGTTATATACATACATATTGTATATAGTATATGCCATAATTAGTTACAGATTTGAAGTTGGTTGACATTAAAATTCTATAAGAATTTGCGCCTTTTGATACTTGTTATTTATATGGAATGTTACCTTCTATTTTTCGTATTTGCTTAAGTGTCAAAATATCTCACAAATTTGTCTTATTAAATTGATTGCATATTTTATTTGCTTTTAGTATTGTATGCGAAGAATTAATAGTCGCGGATGATTATTGGAATTCAACGCAAGCACAAATAACTTCTCTACCTCAACTACAGCATACTTTTTCTGTAACCAACTCCAAAGTACAAATTTTACCGTCGCATAGTTTAGGAACTATTCTAACGTCTTCTCATGCTTTGCCAAAACCTGACGATGAAGATAAATTTAAATGTTTGCGTATTCTGGTAGAAACAGCAGTAGCTGTAAGACAGCGTGAGAAAGAACAGGAAGATATTCGCGTTTAAGTATAACTGTATTCAAATGTTTGTGCCTTACATATCCTAGGATTGCTCAAATCTGTGTACATTAATAACAATGTTATTACCTTATAAGATGTTTATTGTACCTAAATATTTACTTCCTACTTTTCTAACTTAGTTTAAACGTAGTAATTATGGAATAATTGTATTTAGTGTTTAAGATAATAATTGTATAATACATGTTTTATGGCAATCTAAAAATTGTTATAAAAAATAAGTTTTCAAAACATTGTATATTGCACATTGTAATCAGTTTTGGACTAATTTACATGGATTGTATTATCTTCCATTATTTACTGTGCCACGTGTAGTGAAGTGGAATTTTTTGCTTAAAATGGTAAAATCGATGTTTAGATTTTGGAAAATTTATTGTAACATTTAACTGTCAGGCCGTTTTGTATGTTGCTGTGTTATATGATAAACTAACAAACGCATTATGATTCTTTTTGTAAATTGAGTAAAGCATTGTAAATTTATAGTAGTTATATAATAATGCTATTAAAATAATATTCACTATGTTATAAAGTCAAGACAGTTTTTAACATTTGCCTACCAAACCTGTCATTCCCTGAGAATTTCACAAAGCAGCAGCCTCCCCCCCCAATGATTTATTTGGATCCATTTCTAGTATAGTATGAACAAAATTACATGTAAGAATCATTCTTTGTGTTCACCATGAATTATGTAACATCTAATTTGGTGAACATCAGGCTTATCATTTTCCACAATTATACATACCGTGTGACAAGTTTCAAAGCGGGACATAGCCGAATAGCATGGGAAATCACATATTTGCAGTTTGTTGATCACCAGTTTCATCTACAAGAACGGTAATGATGTCTACCGAGAGAGCATTATTTTCTGAGCCTGTTTATACCAAATTGTTTGGTATACTTACTAATTCACTACTTTTTTAATTAAAAAATAATTTTCAAAAGTTAAAAAGTATGAGCAGCCATGACATGTCAAATTCAAATGATGTTTAATATTAATTTTTAGACCTGTTGCCTATTTAAACACTCGTTCCTTGTTATAATAACTATTATTATCTATCATTATTCGTGGTTGAATTTTTCAGGAAAATGCCATATGACATAATTGAAAATGTTTGATTTGATAATATTCAAAATTATTCGAATTTGACATGTCACGGCTACTCATATTTTTAACTTTTGAAAATTGAATTTTCCTAATTAAAAAAGCAGTGAATTAGTAAATAGGTATACCAAATATTTGGTATAAACAGGCTCAGAAAATAATGCTCTTTCGATCGACATCATTACCATTCTTGTAGATATAATTGGTGAGCAGCAAACTGCAAATATGTGATTTCCCATGCTATTCGGCTATGTCCCGCTTTGAAACTTGCCATACGGTATACCGTATGATTAGAAATACACCCCTTAATTAATTGTGATAGTGTTTTTGTACATAATACAATTAAATGACCATTGTAAACTGGCACACAACTTTCCCGTGTTTACTACAAATAGTTTTTTGCATAATAACTCAAAATAAAATAGTTTTTACGTAATAACTCAAAAAAAGAAAAATATAGTGTGTAGTATAGCTGTAATCAGAAAACCATTTCTGATTTTCTCTTGAATATATTTTTAATATTTTGTTAATTTCCGGCTAGGCATGAACTAAATTGGTAACTTGTTATACTCGATTAAAAGAGGCGTATGTTCTGTACTTCCCTCTACAATTTTTCTTCTTCATGTTTGTTAGCAAAAGTTATGAATTTTTAAAATTTTCAACTTCAAACATTTCCCCATTGCAAATAAAGAAATAAATGTAGTGCTAATAATCGATTTTTAATTTTTGACCAATTTTGCCCACGTTAAATGTTTGTTCTTTAACCAATTATGTATCAGTAAAAGTTCTGGCCATCCTTTGGCTACAATTTTCAAATTTTAATTAAGTGAAACGGTTCTTGAGCTGCACCTTAAAAAGTAAAAATTTGGGTAATTGCTATATTGGGCACCATTTTAAATTTAGAAACAAAACGAAAAACGGCGTTTTACTTGTAACCATGTCTATTAACTTTCCAAAGGGAAATTAGTTTGTGTTAAAATTTGAATGTCAGCTCCCAAAATAACAGGCCTACTTTGGGAGCCTTTGGGCCGATTTTGATAAGTTTGTATAGTTTTAGTTTTAAATTTCATCAAAATCGCCTAGTCGTTTAGGCTCCACAGCCGTCACGTACGCAACCGCAGACAAACATTTTTCAAAGATGGTGGTTTTGGACTCGGGGGAACTGAAAACCTCAAGATTCATCAAAATCTCCAGTTCGATTACATTACTTTCCCTATGTGTGTATGCACGGGAAAGTAAAAATATGTGGTATCTGTGGAAACATTTTTGGTTTTAAGAATATTAATGGCTACAGATTTCCAAGTTATGCACACATTTACATAAAAGTACGGCCCACCTACATGATTAGAGACTTACAACCCTGCAATATTACTCTTCACTTGAATGATACAGAGAAACCAATTCCGATTGTAGCCATGTCTGTCTAGAATTTTCCAATATGTATTCTTTCATATGAACAAGTGTAGAGAAATTTCACAAAGAATGGTGTGGTCTGTGTAGCATCCAACCCTACACGATGTGATTCTACCCTATCTTTGACACTGAAATTTCTTTTGCCTTTTGCTTCAGCCCACAAATAAAGCTGTGCTTCAGCCAATCTGTGGCTTCAACATATGCTCTGACCCCTACAAGGTGAATTTTTTGCTACTTGTTTTAGTGTGTGGTGACATTTGGAACAGCCACTTCATACCTAAAGGGCAACAATTAAGGCCGTTATAAATTGTTATCTGTGCTCTCTGCAAGAACCTTGCACTACACTAAGCATTATTCCTACCCGTGCCACCTGGACTTAGTGATATGTAAGTTTAGTTCTTTGGAGTCAGACTCGAGTCAATACTATTATTTAATGTTATAGATCAGTTCTGATGTATATATCAGGATCAGGTTGAGATGTCACTTCTGTATCAAAAAAGAAAAAAGTTGCCACCCCTAACACTGGTACTTCATTTAAACATTCACACAACCTCCTCCATATTTCTTTATTAATTAAATACAACTAGTTTCGGCTAAGCAGGCGAATGATTTAATGATGTAATACAGAATACAGAAAGTTTGATGAAATTTCAAAATTTTAACTTCAAAGTGGAATAGATATCTTAGAAAACGCAATAAAATTGCGAAAGATGAGGTGTTAACTATTAACTGCTCTTCGATAATACTTTTAAACTTTCTAAGACGAGAGACCATTCTGTCACAATTTTAGCCTAAAAATCACATCTCAAATTGCTATTTCCACACATAATATTGATACTGATGCATTTTTGTTTTGCTTTTTTACATAATTCTTTGTTTCCTAATTTATAACAAACATTCACAGATGAACAAATAGGGTACAACCGTACAACAGTAAGTGCTAAATGTTTGCTACAAACATTGTTTAGTTTTCACATTATCTGAAGATGGAAAATGTAATGTTAGCGAGTCGAATGATCTCATAATTCCGTATGAAATCACAATGAAAAGCAGCAAAATATGTTGTCTGTAAGGCTGCGATCAAGTTGCATTCTCTAAATTTTGAGCATACTTGAGTGAAAATATGGTTAGCGACAACACAAACAACCTCCTTGGCATATTTTATTGGCAGTAGAGTTATTGCCATTACAGATCAAAGTGTATTATATGCAACAGCGTTATCGTATAGAGAATGTATTAATGCAGATGACAAATAGCGATCCTGCTACCACTTAGATACTCACATTCTTCAAAGCTGTACCTGTCAGGTTGGGTGGTTTAACTCATGGTAAATTCTCTTCAGGGGGAGGGATTTATTGTGAATTTCACTAATACCAAATTGATGATGACTAAATTTTGTTTTGTTCAATTCTTGTTCTTTTTCTATGGTTCAATTCATTTTTTAAGTGTGACATCAGTGTCAGTTGTCTAATTAACACAATGATGATCACAGGATGCATTTTTTATACAAATTACTGAATAAAAACTAGTAAATTGAAGCAATTTTTGACACAGAATTCATGCATATAAACCACTGAACTTGAGTTCAGTGATATAAACATATAATAAAGTGTAATATACAGGGTGAATGAGACCACCCGTATCAGTCTTTTATTTAAAGAACGGTGAGTCGTAGAGAGGTGGGGTAAAAAATGTGATTATAAAAGCCAGAATAAAGAATCGAATGGTGATATCATTATTTCTCGGAGAAGTCAGCATTCCTCCAGAAGGCCTCCAACTCCAAAATTTTAAATGGCACCATAAGTCGAAAAAGGTATTGTTTAAAAGATTGTTAAAAAAGAAGAAAGTTTTATAGGAAAAATTATTTTATTACTGCCACCCCTTTTCAGTAATATTCGACTAAAGTTATTAAATTTGAAATTCACTGTTAACAAGAAACATTGAAAAGTCGGCTTTTAAAATCTAGTTACCAATGTTACATGTGTTCTTCCCTTTCAAGAAGTACTTATTAAAGCCACTGATAGTGTACCTAGAAGAGCTCAACAGTGCTTAGCAGTAAATGGAAGATATTTTGAACACATGTAACATTGGTAACTAGATTTTAAAAGTCGACTTCAATTTTTTTTGTTAACAATGAACTTCAAAATTTAACAACTTTAGTCGAATATTACTTAAAAGGGGTGGCAGTAATAAAATAATTTTTCCTATAAAACTTTCTTCTTTTTTAACAATCTTTTAAACAATACCTTTTTCGACTTATGGTGCCATTTAAAATTTTAGAGTTGGAGGCCTTCTGGAGGAATGCTGACTTCTCCGAGAAATAAACATATCACCATTCGATTCTTTATTATGGCTTTTATAATCACTTTTTTTACCCCACCTCTCTACGACTCACCGTTCTTTAAATAAAAGACTGATAAGGGTGGTCTCATTCACCCTGTATAATGTTTGTTGACATTACGATTCAACAATCTTTATCCCTTCTTTCATATAATTATTCAAGAGGATCTACTTTCCACACAAAGATAGAAAATGAAACAATGCATTTAATATGTACTTTTTATTAGAAATAACACATATCTCTACCACAAAACAAAAGCAAATACTTTCATGTACATTTAATGGAAATAATCTGTCTTTAATTCATTTGTTTCGAGAAAAATGGAATTCTTCAAACAAGTTGAGACTATATACAACACTGATATAACGAAATATAAAATAATTTGAAAAATTCCGTATTTACAATAATGTGAAATTTCATTATTGAACATACCTATATGTACTTGAAACAGATACAATCAAATAAATATTTGGTGAAAAGTGTGAAGTTTTTAAAAAGGAAAATAAAATATAACATTGACATATGGTGTGATTACATACTATTTACAGTAAAAAATTTATATTAAAATTAGGTACTATCAGATCAACAAATTAATCATTCAGTTCAACAATCTCATTTGTATTCAGATTAGAAAACATTTGCTGACGAAGATGTTGTTGTAACAACTGCATTTGGTGCTGCTGTTGTTGGTGTTGAAATTGTTGCTGCCTTTTCATTAACATTTGAAAATTGCTTTGATGATTTACTGTCATAGTTCGTATCTCATTCACAATTCTTTCAAACAACTACAACAAAATAAGATGCTTTATTACACGAAATATTCCATTGATTTAAACGTTCTAAATAATAATCTTAACCATAATTATTTCACATTCAGAGCAAATATTATTTATTAAAAAAATTTAAAAACATTCATAAAAAAATGTTACAAAGATTGTGGCTTTAACAGATGTCTCACACTGTAAGGTAACATATTGACTTATGGTGGCGTAACATGGGAGACAAACACGAAAATACAATGTGACCTACGGGTGTCATTATTAATAATTGTATTGAGTTTTGGTTCTTTGTAGATGATAATTATATAGATACCACATCTATGGCTAGTTTGATAAAACTAATTAATCAAGTGTTACATTTCATCGCAGTGTTTAAGGAATATCATTACTGGAGAAAATGTGAATATATAAACAATCATATTTCTTAAAACCAACATTTAAATGTGACACCAGCTTAACACCAGATGAATGATTTGTGAAACTGACTCCTAGTACATTATAATTTATAAATTCCCAATTGTTGAGGATTCAAGTTCAAAAATAGCTCATCTTTGAACATTCCCTATTAACAATTGGATTGATAGTTCACTAGAGCACTAAAAAGATAGGTATTTTTCTTCCAAATATATGTGAAGTTAGGTATATTTTGTATCCGTTACATCTTTAAATACAATTTGGGAAAAAATTTATGATTTAAATTTAAAAGTGAGATAATTAAAGAACGCTATTTGGTGAAAGAGATTCAAAATATGTAGTTCTAAATTGCAAATCTAGCCTTTTTTGTGTGGTTGTAATCTTTATTACATTATTTCGTTATTTGCTATTATTACAATAGAACTTATTGATTTCCACAATGAAAGCTTAGATCAAATTACGTTTAATTATATCTAAAAGTGGTTAACTTTGTTTAGTAGTCATGATCAGCAGGGAACTAGGCTTTTACTATAATAGAAGAGGGATAGTAAAGCAACCGGTTCGCGCCAATTTGTTTATGCTTTTAGTGGGTGTGCATATGCAGTATATTTCGTACACTTTTTGAATATTGATATAAAGCTTTTGGAAGCAATAACATTGCTTTGCAAAATTTTACTGATAATAGGATTCCATTTCAATATGTTTGTGGATATATGTACAGAATCATTCAAACAAAATGCATTTTGATGAAGGGTGTTTGTTTCATTATTTCAAGATTTCAAAAGTTTTAAAAGACAATGTATTAGCAGCTGAAAATTGGTTTACACTGTTGTCCATCAGTATTATGGCGCATTTTGATGTACAACAAAGATCAACTTGTAATTATGGTAAATGGTAAATATATTCTTTAAGGTCGTAGAATGGTTCATGCTCACAAAGGGGCAAAGATCACAGGAAATGTAAATAAAATTATCAGAACCTCCCCTTAACCCAAATTACTAAAATAATGACGCAACTGCTCTGTTTGAATTAATAATGTAGATACATATAAAAATTTGAAAAGTCAAATAAACAAACATTTCATACTATCATCTTTCCTGCTTCTACTTGTGTACGCAATTGTTGCACTATTGATGGCACCACACAGAGAATTTGCTCCTGAGTCCAACCAGGATTATCTCTTTGAACAATATTTCTCAGGGCTGTGTGTATACTGGATATAGGAAGATTCCTTATCCAACCTGAAAATTAAATCAAATTTATCCAGACATTAATAATTGATAAACACTACAGTGCGATTAAAACAAAGTTGGATATCACTCTGTTGATGGATTGCTGAATTTATTTTTTCTTTAAATAAATGTAATCTCAAAATTACACGTATTCAGTTAAATTAGAAAGTATCTTTCTGTTAATATTTTTATTGATAAACGTCTCCACTTCAGTTTCTATAAAATGTCAAAAGAAATGGAACATTGTTAAATATTGAATGGTTTTTAAATTTTAAACAAGAAAAATTAACCATAGGTATATGATATTATTGATAGAGAAAAAATTATTTAATTTGTCTCAATTAAATTGTTATAGATTATTTTTCTCCAAATTTACTTTGTGGAACTCCATAATTGATTGTGATAATAAAAACTAATTAAACTCCGACGCATTTTGACACTATCAAGGGTAACAGATTGTGATAGATTAAAATTAAACAAGAGTTGCCAAGTTAATGACATCTTTGGTATATTTCTTCTCATTAAAAATGGAGTCAACCCTCTTTCCACGAAGGGATGAAATGAAACTGAGGTTCAACTAGAAAGATTAATAAGAATACATTGTGCACATATCAGCGCAGTGCTGTGAAAAATATTGCACATGGTAAAGTATTTACTCCGTTGTCTAGAGAAAAATCCTATGTATACTACACCAAAAGACCTTAGAGGTATAAGAATTTTTGTTATGTTGAAGTGGAAAAGCTACCGAACTTTAAATCGACAAGTCATATCCAACTTAGTTTGACCCAACCTATACTTACCTAAGCTATTGGTATTAACACGGGCAACCTTTTCATTTTCAAATTCTTCCCAAGCAGCTTTTCGTTCTGCTTCATTTAATCCTTCATCTTCTTTATTTTCAAGTAATGACTGATGTTCGTGGTATTTATAAATACGTTCTTTTTCCTTCTGTAATAATTCACCTAACAGAACATCTTTAGGAACAAGGGGTATTATGTCATCATTCGGTTCAGGATCAAACCTAAAAGATTAACTTAAAACATAGAAACTATGAAGAGAAAAACCTTACATGTACAATTCTGCAAGATCATTCTGATTGTAGTGCCTGTCAATCTGTTGTTCATCTATAACTCGCTTTGAAATCGCCTGTTTGGTAACTTGCCTTTCATATATTTTCATTTCCATTGTTCCCTTTAAATGAAGATAAATTTAAACATATATCAAAGGTTCTGTTGTTTGATCTAAGAATTGTGTTTCTTATAATCCTGTTATAAAGGTTTTTTACGATAAACTTGCAATGATGTCATTTTTAGTAACATTTGCAACCAAAGCACAAATTCACAATATCCCAACTGTAAATGAAATTATTACTTGTGTCAAAGGGGAAATGAAATTCTAAACGTTGGCAGCGCTCTGCGGCGATGTCAGATTCAAAATCGCCAAATTTTATCAGAATTGTTTTTGTATTTTTCGTTTTTCTTTTGCTAGTTATAAGTAATTAATTGCAGTGTAAGGTATAAACAGTTAATTTTCATAACCAAGTTAAAAGTGAGTATCGAATGTCAAGAACTGGACAAAAATTACAACGTGGCAACAATGTAAAAATCTGTCTTGTTACGTCATTGCAAGTTTATCGTAAATGTCCTTTACTTTTTAAATCGTTAATTTAGACTGATTATTTTAAATTAAATCCTAATTTTTTGTTTAGTAACTGTAAATCAATCTCAACTAGGAAAAAATCCCTCAACGTCATGAGTATTTGATAAAACAGCAGCAACTTACCCATATAACGAATCTATATATGTAGCAGGGTTTGGTTTGTCCGAACCTATAAACTCGATAAATACTTTGAGTGTCATGTGAAGGATTCCAAGATACATCAAAAATAACTACCCTGTTTGCTCCTACTAAGTTTATTCCGAGACCACCAGCTTTAGTTGATATTAAAAATAACCTGTAAATAAACTGAAATTAGAAATGGCTAACAAATCTTTCTTTTAATAATAAGCTGATAATATTGAGCAAAACTGGGATAATTAAATATGAAATAAGATTGTTCCAATTTATCGAATTTAATTAATATTGATAAAGGCATACAAGTGTCCAACAAAAACTATAGTTATGTGTGTAAAACTGACAGTTTGGAGATAGGTGAACTGTAACCTTTGAAGTAATATCAAAAATTAAATTGTGGTCACAAATTGCTTAGTTTCTGTGATATTGCACAAAATAAGGGGGATTAAGAAAATAAAGTTCATGTCATGCAAAGTATGCTCAGAGCACAGCACAGGCGACAAGAATAGAACCGAAGTTTTTATTATTAATAGCAATGGAAAATAAGATTTAAGGATTTCTACAAAATTGGAGAAATACAGATTCCTTACTGTGAATATTCTTTGTTTCCCTGATTATTTTTTCCACACGTTTTCCACTTTCAGAAGCTTGTTTAAAAGATTTCGGATCTAAGGAAGTAGGCACTTTCTCAGTATTACAGAGCCACACAATACCTTTTAACTTCTCATGTATTACAAGAGTAGGTATATTCGAATTCATCATTCTCATGTTTACAAAAAACATTTTTCGATTCAGAGGATAAAAATGTAACTTCTCTTATTTTACTAATTTTTTGAATTTATTAATTTCAGTATCAGTTGTTCAACATGAATATTCTGTTAAATCGATTTGAATTTTTTAAGCATCTTTCATAAAATTTCCGTATAATATTAACTTTTTTATTAAATACATCCCAATATTGTCTTGAACTAGCAAGTTATTTCGCTATATTATTAAGGAAATAAACCTGAAACGTTCTTTGTATGTTGAGCCCTTCTTCCAAATACACTTTTTAGGAATCTTTGCTATTAGAATGTTTTCCATGTTAGTCTCTGAAGATTTTTTAAAAATTGTCATTAACAGCTACAGTCACCCCTGCTCTTTTTATTTCGGCTTTACAAAAGTAAGTATATCATCCGATTGCCTTGTATGGTCCTCCAATTTTCACAATGTGAAACTGTTCTGTCTGTTCTCCTCACTTCAACCTATAAGTACTTTGCCACCTTTTGGATTTTTTACCACAAATAGGTACTGTATTTTCACACTGTACTACTTTTCCTCACAAGAATACTTTATCTCTTGGTAGATTTGGTATATACTTATTCCTTTTACGAGATGATGTTTTTCAACACCAAACCATCATTCAACGTCAAATCTTACAGTATCTGAATTTGGCCAAAAAGTGAGTTACTATAGTTTTCGTTGGACACATCAATTTGACATTAATAAATAAAGTAATATGAACTGTGTCTAAACTCAGTATGATTAGTTTCATGTATTAATCATTCAAATACCATTCAATTATTCATTTTCTCGATTCAATTTGACTTAGTAAAGTCTGTGTGTATCATGATAACTTGATAAGAATACTAATAGGTTTTTAGGCAACCTTTTAATTTAACTAAGTAAACGTTTTCTTATTGTTTACATGAAATTTGAATTACATATTAACATGAAAAACAATCGTGTGCCACAATACATTTCAAATTACGAAAAATAGGTTTATAGTACATATAATGTTGCTTACCTAGCTCGTGGATTATCTACATTGTTAAACATTTTACAACAATTTATTCTGTGATCACAAGACGATGAACCATCGAGCCTAAAGTAATCTAAACCCAAAGTCCACGATCCAGAAAAATCGCACACTTTAGTAGTATCATCTTGTTGAGTTGCTTCATCAATTTTGGCCAGAAAATATTCAATAACATTTAAAGACAATAAAGATTGTGAAAACACCAACCTGCAAATAAAAAGGATTAGCTACTGTTATTATTTTCATATATTCTGGTCGCCATAAGCAAATGAACATTAGGTACAGTGGTGTATTGGGGCCGGAACGCACCGGAACGGCGTTCCGTTACTTTTTTCCACAGCCGGAACGCGTTCCGATACCTTTTTTGGCGATAAAGAAATAGAATCTCTCTGCCAACACTTTAATTTACCTTATGGGAAAATATAAATGGAATTAGGGATTACTTGGCTTGTGATGGACGTAACATTTCACAAAATTTGGATTATTTAAAAAAAAATCCAAAATAATAGCTTCTAGTTTTTCAGAATGCGAGGGTGGTTTCAGTAACAAGAATAACGGGGAGAACATTACGCATTCTAAGTGATCATGTTCCAAATTTATTGTTCATAAAACTTCATGGGCCACCTTTGGAAATATGGAACCCATTATTTTACGTAAAAACTTGGTTGCGGTCTCATAGATCCGCTCCGTTAGCCGCTACTGACCAGCAAACAAAGCAGAGGCAAACAAAGAAAATGTCTGTGCCCTTATTATGGGGTTTCTAGTTTCTATAAATTATATTTGCTAATATTTTATATATTATGTATATGTTTTAAAATTTATATTTTGTTTTTACTGAGAATGGCAATTATTTTATTATTTTGGGAAATAAATTTTTCTTTCGAGCGTTCCGGTGCTTTTTCATTTACCAATACACCACTGATTAGGTAACAAATATTTTAATGAATTTGACAAACTTAACTTAACAAACTTTAATAATGTGTTGATCCTCCTCTGGTTCTAGTGCATAAAGGTAGTGTCTATTAGACGTAAATATTAATCTGTGGTATATGGTATATCTTAACTTTCTAAACAAACAGGGTATTGAAACATATCAATATGTATTAGCATTTTCCAAAAGTAAACGTCTCCATATCCAGATGTGCATTACCATGTTAAGCAGTGAGATTCATCGATTCTTGAAGAAATTTGCCCCAACATGGAAAAAGTAGTAGGAAACTTGGGAGAAACTGTCCATTCTATTACTGGAAAGGTACAGGCAATTTTGAAGAATTGCTGATAGAGAAACTACCCCAAGTGCACACAAATTATTCCCACTCGAGAATATCTAGAAAAAGATAGGTGGATTATTAATAGTCTGAGAATAAATTGATAACGACGAGTTATTGGGTGTTAGACCATAAAACGTGTAATTAACAAGTTAGCTTTATTATTCGATATTTCGCTAATTAAATTATTAGCTTCATCAGGAATATAAATTAATAGTTAATTAAAGCGTGCCATGGGAATTTGATGGCAGGACAATTAATTATGAGAATAATTAATATCATGGAATTTAAATACAGAGAATGCGTAACGTTCAACAATCATTGTTCGTCAACCAGTTGAACGTTACGCATTCTCTGTATTTAAATTCCATGATATTAATTACTCTCATAATTAATTGTCCTGCCATCAAGTTCCCTTGGCACACTTTAATATACTATCGAATACAGGTTGTTTCGTTGGTTGCGGCAATAGAAAAAAATAAAATTGATGATGGTTTCTCAGAGACAAAAACGTCGAATAAAAAATTTGAAAACACCATGTAATAGAATTCAAAAAGGGATAATGAAGAAGTATCTTTGGTTTTTAAAAATCTTTCAAATTAAAGGAAGTCATTACGAAAAAAGAAAAACCCAAAAATCACATTTTCTTTAAATCTCGGAAACGATAAACAATAATGAACTTTTGGAAACTACATGTGAACATGCCCTACATTATACAACTTTTCAAGATCCCCATGCTTTTCATCCTTATCTTGGGCACGTTGTATATTGATTTATATTTAAAACTACTACTTTCAGTTTTAAAAATCAAGAACCTTTAACTAACTGTTATTTCCATAATTAAGGATAGCGTGGAAAAAAAAAGACTGAACACATTGACCATATTATACACTTTATGGTTTACTTTTAAGTCTGGCCAGGCCACATCCCTATACTATGCTAATTCAAAAAAAAGTAAAAAATACTTACAATTTGTCACCTACAAGTTCACATTGTTCTAAAATCTTAAATAATAAATAAAGTTTAGAGCTAAGCTCAATTTGATCCATTTCATCTTGATTGCAGTACTTGCTCCACCATCCTTGGGGCACATCATTGTTTAGGTCCACATCTAAAATACTCAAATTAACACATGGATAATAATTATAACATGCATACCAATATTAATTCCAGAGGCTGCTGCTGAAGTTCTAGTTAAGCGTTTTTCAGGTTTTCTTTTGTTAGATTTACTGCTACTAGCATTACTACCTGATTCATTTGAACTAGAATTTGGTGTAGATTTTTCAGATTCGTCATCTATAAAATCTTTTAAAGAACCTTCAGAATCTTCATCTGTACTTAAATCCTACAAGAATTTTAATTACTTTTTTTGTACCTTTCATTTGTGAATTTACAAGTAAGTAACTTTATAATGCACAATATCTGTATCAGTCTTTTTATGAGCAATAATAAAACGTATTGGTAATTACATAAATGTAGAGTCATCACATCATAAAATTATTTTGAATTAAATTTAGAGTTTTGGCAAAAAGATCCATTGTGTTAACATTTTGCTATTTGGTTGAAATCGAAATTTTTAATTACCCCTGCAAACCTGATATTTAGATTTAGGTAGTACTCCAGGTACTAAATCCAAATTTGCAGGGAAAAAAAACGTCCGGGAAAATTGATAAAAGTGTGGAAATTACTGTGTATTTTGCTTCTTTCACTATTATTTAAAAAACGGTTAAGTTATATCGAAAAATTTTCAGTAAAAAGTTGTAGAGCGAAAGATTCTACATTCAAATAAGTCATTATATGATAATTTCGATACAGTATTTCCGACGCAACAATGAATTTCCAGAACAGAAAAGCGTACTTTGACCGAGAATTCCAAAGTGGCAACTGAACATTATTCGATCCTTTTCTATGTCATACGACACTGTTTGCAGAAGCAAGAAAGAACCATCGAATCGAAAAGGATAAAATGTCCATTAGGGTAGCGCCGTTGTCGCTTTAAAGTCGTCCGTCGCACTGTGTGGGCACAATTGAACTTATTCCCACACAGTCCT
Source organism: Pyrocoelia pectoralis (assembly GCA_036250285.1). Taxonomy (NCBI): domain Eukaryota; kingdom Metazoa; phylum Arthropoda; class Insecta; order Coleoptera; family Lampyridae; genus Pyrocoelia; species Pyrocoelia pectoralis. Next base: position 52,553,666 of record CM070075.1, read on the forward strand.
TTAACAGTGAGCGGTACTTATTTATTTTCTTAATTAAACTAGGACAAATGATTTTCTAATTATAGGTTTTAACAAGAGAGTACAAGCATACATAGGATAATTTAAGTCAATTTCAGTTCTGAAAATGTGCGATTGCTGTATGAATTTGTTACCCAAATATAAAGCTTTAATTTCTATACTGCCATGTTCAGCTGTGTACTTTAACCTTGAAATTCATATCTCTTATTGTATTGTCGCAATGATGAAAGTTCATCTTCCTTTTTGGTTTTACGAGGGCTATCCAAAAAAGTAACTTATGTTTTGGCACGGCAAGGCGAGGGGCGGGGTTAGCCCCATCTTGGTGTCAGAGCGTCCCCTCACTCAGTATGCATTCAGCGGTAGTAGCGTGCGGTTTGTGCTGCTTCTGCTTTGTTCACAGTGAATTTTTAAAATGTGTGCTGCAATAGAAAATTACGCGAGTTGCGAGGTGCATTCGGTGATTAGGATTTTGTTGGCGCAAAACCACAGACCAATTGAAATTCATCAGCAACTTTCATTGATTTTCGCCAACAGTTCTGAGTCGGTCGGCCACTTCGCTCTTTGTCATGCATATTAGTGCGGCCATTTTAAACATAATGCATCACTGCCGTACTCCGCCTTCACTTATTACATTGTTTCCATACACCTTACAGACTTCTTCAACAAATCACAGACACCTTAGTAGATACTATTTTTCCAGTAAAAGTAAAAGTAAAAAAAATAAGCCAGAGTTTAAGAGTAACCCTTTCCCTAAAATAAGGCACGCCCTATATCAGCGCTACGCCACTGGATTGAATAAATTAAAACAATATATAAGGTGTTTTCTTTTTGCACGTTGTGGTAGACTTAAGTCAGCTCTGTCAACAACACACCATTTGTTTTATAAAAATAATTTGACTCAGTTGTCAATAACCCTATTCATTTTAAAAGCTTTATTTCAGTTTTATATTAACCTGAGGCAGAAATGTCTACATGACGCAAGGCACTTTAATCATGTGATGATTGTAACTTTACCTAACCCTGTGGCGATGCAAAAAGAAAACACCTATAGTATTGTATGAGAAAGAGTTTCGATGTTCTCATATGTCGAGGTATAAGTATTCACTTTAACACCTATCATGAACTTGCCCATATATATTTGCATATATTATTATTCCACACATAGTTTGATTTTGAGATCATTCCAGTGATAAATGGATAAGTAAAACAAATTAAAATTTAAAGTGAACTAACCTTTAACTGTATCTCTCTGCTTTTCATTAAAAGTACTTGCGGATGAGTACAAATTCTCTGGAACTCTTGAAAATCTTTAAAAAGAAATGAAGATTTTATTTTCCCTTCACCTGGAGTTTGTGAAAAATGATCCTTGTAATGTTGATATAACTTAATTTGTATAGGAGTGAGTTTCAAGAATAGTATATACTCATATTTAGGTGGAAGATATGGTGTTAGAACAGAATAATCTTTCCTCTAAAAGGTTTATTTTAAATGTAAATTGACATTTCCAAGTAAACATTACCATACCTGTACTATACCATCCAACATAGTATGAAGAACATGAGAACGTTTCCTCATAATATTTATATCATGTGGTGTAGAATCTGTGTACTGTCCATTAGTAATAGGATTAACAAATCTATTTATATATTCTTTATAGGTCCCTAATAGATTTGGTTTTACAAATTGAACCATACAATAATATTCCTTAAGGTTATTTTGCATAGGTGTTCCAGTAAGTACTATTCTTCTTGCAGTACGAATTCTATTCATAGCTATACTTAAGTTTGTTTTTTCATTTTTTAGAAGATGGCCTTCATCACAGATTACTAAATCGGGGCCTGTAACACACACAAACAATGCGGGCATCATTTTTAAAGTCAAGACAAATTTTAACTATAATTGTGACTGTGATTTATTGCAACTTGACATCTGCTGAACTGATTGCTGATATATACTCTGTGTCAAACATTAAATTCAGTGTAGGAAGGATAGGGCAGTGGAAGCTAAATGAGAATTTTCTTAACGACGTTGCCGCTTCACCGCAGCAACCGTATGATCAATGCCTCCTTGCTACAACATACAATCAGAGGTTCTCAACAATTTCGTAACAAAATTAGATGGAACTTTTTGTAGGTTTCAGTAATGGAAAATATTTGTATGTAGTTCTTTAAAATATTAAAATGTAGCTAATAACTGAATAAAATATAAATGATTAAACAGATATATGCAGTACAAACATTTGTTTGATAACCGCTGAGAAAAAGATATTTACAGGCAGGTACTTATAGAGGATTACCGCTGTTAACTGCTGTGGAATACAAAAGGAGGAGTTATTTGTGACTGACAGGTTGGGTTTCTACACGAAGAGAAGTATGCGGAAATATGGCATTTCGTACTCCGAGGTGCCAATCCCGCTCATATATAGGTTTAAAAAAAACTTTGAAACTTACTCTTTTCATTGGTATAAAGATTGTTCATTTTGAATTTGTACTTTAATAAATATGAATTTTTAAAATTGGCTCCATCATTTAGAATAAGCCTGTACTTTTAACAATTTAATTTTAATTTGCAAAGCTCTTACTGTATTATGGTATAAAGAAATTGTTGCAATACCTTTTTATAGTAGGTTACAATTTACAATAAAAATTATACTGCACTTAAATGTCTTAAACAAATGGAACCAGCAGTGATATCTTAGCAACTTCTTAGAATATTAAGAGAAGTAAAAAACACAATACCCTTGAAGTCTTTTAATCCCAACTACAAATTTATTGTGATATAACAATAAATCATAGTTGGGATTAAAAGACTTTAAGAGTACTGTGTCCCATATGTAAGAAGTTCAACTCGGATCCACACAACTTTTTCTTAGAATATTACTGCTTAATTCATTTGTTTAAGGCTATTACACACTAGTATATTGCCAGCATTACATGAAAGTATTGTTCTGCCAATAATGTGCATTGGAATCCTGGCAAGAGGGAATTATATTGAAGTAACAAAAACAATAGAAATTTAAGTCAATTGCATTATAAACAAGTATCAAATCTATCAATCAACGATTGTTTGTACATAATGTATGGACTATTTGATTATTTCATCAACTACATAAATAATAGTGATGGATACCTGCCTGTATTTTGTACATATAACTTACCAGGATTAACAAGACCTCTTTGAAAACTCTCCCTCGCTTTCTTTTTCAAACGTTTTGTTGTTTGATTTGTTAAATTTCTGAACATATCATATCCAATAATTAAAACACCACCTTTCTTGTGCCAATCATCAACTACATATTCCCGTACATTACTTTTACTAGATACTAGTTCAAAAATATTTATTTCCGATTCCTCTACATCAGCAAGCCATTTTTGATATTCAGCTTCCCAATTCAATACTGTATTTAACGGACACACAACCAGAACCTTTTTAACATCAGTAATTTCGCTGTTGCTTAAAAGGGTATGTGTTAATGCAATAACCTAAAATATTATAGTTAAATCAAGCAAATGGCAGCAAAGACAGCTGAAATAACCTGTAAAGTTTTACCAAGACCCATACAATGCGCTAAAATACAACCAGAACCTTCAGTTTTCTTTGCTCTTTCAACTGATTCATAGCAAGTATCCCACATAAATTGAACTCCCTTGCCTTGATGCGGTTTAAGCTTTTTGACTATTTCTTCATTTACTGACACTATTTCTTTTTTGCTTTCTGCATCAAAATCTAACACAAGTTTTGTTAATGTTGCATCTTGAGGTAGCTCAAAAATTTGATTATACTGAAATAAATCAGTAAGTAGTTTTCAAGTAGATTTAGTATTAAACCTTTTTTTGTCGATCCAAAATGCGAGCCTTTCTTTCTTTTTCCTCCTTTTCAGCTTGTTTTGTTGATTCGGCAAGAGATTCATGAGCAATTACCTTCCTAATCGTTTTCCTAGTTGATTTATTAGCACCATCTTCTTCTTCACTACTATCTTCAACTCTTTTAATTCTGCGACGTTTCTTACTAAAATTAAGATTAAATATATAAAATCTAAATTGTGCATATTACAAGTATCATACCTCTCCTTTTCTTTCACTTCTTCCTTTTCTGATTCGCTACTGCTACTGCTGCTTTTTTCTGGCTTATATGCTTCGTTCTTATCATCAGAGTCAGATGTGATGACTACTGTTTTCTTTTTGCAATACCTTCCAAAGATTATTTAAAATTAGATTAAGCAATCAATTAAAACCATGGCTAATGATTTAAGTATAAATGATATACCATTACTACATAGTACCAGTTTCAATTATTCCTTGCTCTACAAATACAATTCTACAGACATCCGCTAGCTATCAGATAGTACTTTCAATTAATCTGTATAGTTTGTCCCACGAGAGCTCGAGTGTGAGTCATACCTAAAAACTATCCGAAAGATATAAATTAAAACGTTTGTCTTAGCTATCTTCTATAGGGCATTTTAATCTTCTAACCTCAAATGTACCAAAATATAAATTTAGTGTACTCTTATTTACCTAAACCATTGATCTTAACGGTAAATTTGATCCACCGCGATCGCGTTCGTTCTTAAAACATTTGAGTACGTTCATTAGCATAATCTGCGATTGACTTTTTAACGATTTATTGGTGAACGACATTATAAAGCAAATATAGGTTAACAATAACAATCAATTTGACAGCTAACAGCTGACACTACGATACATACTCAACATACGTTTACGTAATTTACAATGCTAATGTTAGAAGATATATTTTTTATATTCGCTCTCTTTCCATTAGGTATTTTTTGTAAGTATGACAAAGACAACCTAATAATTTGCGTTAATTCGCACACCAATAACTAATGCGCCACACTCGAGCTCTCGTGGGACAAACTATACTATAATTTCAATTACACAGGGTGAGTCATAGCTCCTGATTCCTTCCATTGTGACTCTCTTATTTGAGATGATTGAATTTGGTTGGTTTAGAATTGTAGCCACGAACCTCCTCTTGCTATTGTAAAATGCTTTACAAAAGATGGTCCAAGAAGAAATACAGGAAATTTGTTTTATATAGCACCGTCTGCAGTTGATGGCCCTAACACAAAATTATGGTCTCTTATGGCAAAAGCGAACTTTCGAAGCCCTCAGTAAAGTAATGAAAAGAGATATTTGATTTCTGTAGTGCTAAATTTTTCAAAAATTCACGAGTTTTTCATTGATACCATGTCTGAAACCTCTAAATTCAATAGTAGGTATGATACTTATTTGAGATGAGCGTAAAATTATAAGTGTAAACACAGTATTTGAATTATAACGAAGATTTACTCAACAGAGTAAGTAAACAGAAATATTATGGCAAACAATTTAAATGTGAATAAGCAAGTAACTGACGTCTACCCATACTCATTTTTACATGTACAGCAATGTGAATTCATTGATTTTCCACTAAAAGGGACCATAATTTGGTGCAGACCTAAAAGACCTTATGCCGCATCTCTTTAAACTTTGTTAGCATATTAAAAAAAACATACCTTACAATACTAATTCTTGTACACATCACTTTATTGGAATATAATTTTAGAATATGCAGGAGGTTACTGGCTATAATTCCACACGAAGGGAATTTGATTATCTCAAATAACACGGCAGTAACATACAAATCCAAAGCTATAAGCGTCCTGTATACAGGATGGACCAATAGTGTGGGATGGGACTTTAACATCCTTAATATTATTTTAGAGAAAAATGTTTCAAATAACATTCTTTAAATATTATCAAGTTATAACTAGAAATTAATGTCACTGATACACACTGACCCTCTAGTAATTTAATTTTATCAAGCCAGTTATTTATACTTTAAATTGGAATTATCTACTTTAGGCAATACTATACACAAAAGATATATAATTAAACAATGTAAATGATAGAGATAAAAAATATGGGTGCTATTTTTTGGATATTTCACATTTAAATGTAAACATTAAACTTTACGGCATCAATGTACAATTTGTGAAAATTTTAACTTGCTATCCTCTTGAATGTTTGCTAAGCTTCTCCTAAAACATCAATAAATTATCCTTGAAATTAATGTAGTTATTTCACTTTTGAAATAGATGTAGGATTATTAAAAAATTCAAAGAAATGCAGACACCTTGAAGTGTTAAATTTAAACATGTTATCTAACTTGACTTCGAAAATGAAATTTTATTTGCATAAGTGACATTCATTTCTAGTTACCTACCGCTTAATAGACTTTATTAAAACCTTTTCTTTAAAAGTCATAGTACAAGAATTGATCACAGATCCCACACTGTACGTAACTAGCTAATTATTGTAATGCATAAATATGGTTAATAACCTGTAATCAAAATGCAACAGTTGACTTACTAACTTCTATTTTTTTTAAATACAATCTGAATATACTCATCATTTGCTCCCATTTAACTAAACCTCTATTTCTTACTGTTTACAAGACCTCCGTGCTTAAAACACTTGCTTTCAGTTGTCAATTGAAAACTAAAAAAACCATTAAGTGTAAAAATACGATAATGCTACATTGCCGCTACTCAAAATTTGAAACTTTAGAAATCAAAATTACAGTTCACCTTAGACAGAAATAAGCGTTTTAGTGGATAATAATCTTAAGATTTTAGTGACAACCCTATCTCGCCTAATAATTGCTCCAAAACAGAAGTAAATTGCTGAATATTTATTTTGAAGACAGGTGACGCTAGAAACTGACTAGGGATCCTAGGTGGGTGTCCTAAGCCGATCAGAACCAAACTTTGCATGCCAACTCCTTAGGCCATTTGAGGACGCTATGCAAAAAATTAGAGGTCAATACTACCCAGTTAATTTTAGTTTAATGGCCACCATTTTAAGTACTTGAATTGACTAAAAATGATGAAAATTATGATAATTATTAATAAAACTGTGCGAAAAAAGGTACAAAAATTATTAAAAATTGCATTAACACGTTCACAACATTGTGACTTACGGGTGGGTCACGCCAGTGCTCACTAAGTTTTTCCTCTGAAACGTCATTGTGATTTTCGGTAAGATCGTAATTTGTGTATTTTTTTATGTTAATAAATGTTTTATTATCTATACGTATAGTTTTATTGCAATTTTATATTATTTGAAGTTTGACCCACTGGTGGGCACTTAGTAATATGGAATATTTTTGCAAAAATTCGACTTGAAACATTTTGTTTCAAATAACTAAAGACTAGTGACTGTAACATGATCCCCAGAACGAAGAAAATATTAGATTTGGCTGTACAGTCTTCCAAAGATCCTGGTTCATCGTTTTTTCAACCATCACCGCCTTATCAAATTATACATATACATATATATTATTGTAAGTGTTTTTCGAGCAATATTATACCTTTATATTATAAATAAAACGTTTATAACACTTTTGTTCATTATTTACTCAGTAAAATTACAAAAAATCATGTTTCTTTCACTTAGTAAACCAAATTGTTAAACCGCACTTACAGCCGTAGATATAATAATACCCTTTAAACTTAAACTTAAACGCTGAATTTTAACTTTGTATTAAACGTATCATATACTGTGACCCACCAGTGGGCACAGACGTTCACTAGCAAAACCTCGCGTGACCCACATGTGGGTCACGATGTTGCGAACATGTTAAGTTACTTACATAAATATTATAATTATATAGAAAATTCGAAGTGCTCTAAATCCCGCTCTCGGTGGTATTGGCCTCTAATTTTTTGCATAGCGTCCTCAAGGAGTTGACATGCAAAGTTTGGTCCCAATCGCCTTAGGACACCCACCTAGGATCCCTTGTAAGTGAAAAGCACATTTTTTAAAAAACAGTTAAAAGCATATGTAAGGGTTTCTAACATTTCTACCTTGTGTCCCACGCTAGGGGTACCCCATGGGATTTAACATGGGAAAATTGAAATTATCTTTTTCCTGCTTCCCAAATTAAAAAATCGCAAAAATTTTGACGCAGATTTAAAGTGGCACTTAAAACGTTTCTAAAAACAGTTTTTTGATTATAATTTGATAATTAATAAATTAATTACAGGCATTTGAAATTCGAAATTTTGAAGGTTTTTCGCGCATGCGATTGAGATCGGCTATCTTCGGCTACAATTTAATTTTAGCATCCATATTGCTTTAAAAACCGAAGATAGCCGATCTGAATCGCATGCGCGAAAAACCTTCAAAATATCGAATTTCAAATGCCTGTAATTAATTTATTAATTATCAAATTGTAATCAAAAAATTGTTTTTAGAAACGTTTTAAGTGCCACTTTAAATCTGCGTCACAATTTTTGCGATTTTTTAATTTGGGAAGCAGGAAAAAAATAATTTCAATTTTCCCATGTTAAATCCCATGGGGTACCCCTAGCGTGGGACACAAGGTATATGGTTTTCATTAGAATAAGATTGCAATTGATGTTTTGGGTATATTCAGAACAAAAAAGTGTTTGGTGATGCTGGTGAATTACTACAATTGTCTATGCAAGCCATTGCTGGATCGCGATCAAAAAGGTTGGAGACTCAGATATGGACTAACGATAAAACCACATGTCATACACCAAATCAATTAATCCAGTAACATGGATTAAATTACTTCAGTTATTCCATAGTATAACTAAAGTTGGGGCAAACCAAAAAGCGTTGCACGTCACGAGTATTATATACATGTCAACAGTGTTGTCATATGGATTAAAACGAAATAGAATAAAATACGAAATGGAAGACAATAAATGACAGATGTCCTTGGTTGCAACATTGTAATTTTATTTATGATGCTGCCAACTTGTAGAATTATTTTACCCTAGAATATTACCTTTAATGACAATCCGAAAAATTAGTATTACATTGGTACTGTTTTTACGTCATATGTCACGTGCAACGCTTTTAGGATTGCCGTGACTTTAATTCTGAATCTCTGCTAGGCCCAATACAAGCCAACAAAATTTGAAGTTTTTTTGGTAACACTATTAAATGACATTTACATGCAAATTTTTCTTTCTAAAGTTTATCATGCTATTATATGCAAAGCACATAAAAACATGATCCTGCGAGTATGCAAATTACCTCTTAGTTGCATTAACACATCTCACATGATCCTCATCTGCAGCCCTGTATTGGAAATTACAACCAGATTAAAATAATGCTTTTGCAATGAGTTTAGATCAAAAACCCAGGTCGCTTACCTATTTTTAGCCTCTAATTTGTGTTTTTCATGCCTTTTCTTGTACTTCTCAAATTCATCTTCCGAGTCACTTTCTGATAGTTTTGAGGTAAGAAGTTGGTCTCTACGCCACTTACTTTTTTCACTCGACTTACTCTAAATCAAAATAAAATTAGATTTTTCAAAGTATGTACTGTAAAGAATAATGTTATACATAACTGACTTTTAAGAATGAGTGGTTGTTTTCCAATTATTAAGGGAGACAATTAAAATTTACAGATTTAACAAGAATGAAAAATTACATGTTGCTTACAAAGGGACAGACCACAGGATTTTTGAAATGGTATTGTACACATATTTAATGTCTTAAATATTTGTAGACTTTGTACCACGTTTCTGATGATTACTACCACTACTAGCCCCTCTCATTTAACGGTAATGTCTCGCTTAATCATCAGTTTTAAGATGTACACTTGAGAAATATTCTCTTTCCTACAAGCATTTATCATATAGAGGTGCTATTAAACATTACATTATTAAGGAAATAAAAGGAATTTTGTATTAATACATAGTAATAAAAGAAAAATATTTTGCTTCACTTCTTTATCACTTTTTTATAATTGACTTCCTAATACTTTACCACAGAGAATTTTCTCTAATTGTACTTAAAATACAAAGAAAAACGGATGTAAATACTAAAAAAATATAAACTCAGTCAAACCTTTCCTTTAGATTTCTTCTTTTTCTCAGATTCACTATCATGCTCATCTTCAGATGAACTGGAACGTTTTTTCTAAAAAATAATTTGAAAATAAATTGCAAAATATTTTAATACACTGGGTATTCCAAATTGAGTAGAGCTGAATGGATAATTAGGTTATTTTCATAGTTAGATTTGGTTAAATGAGCAATTTTGTTTTACAGTTTCGAATTCCAATTTTCCAACATATAAGCCAGCATCAATATAACAAAGGCAATCTATATTATAGTGCTTCTACTGTAAAATAAATTTAATCAGTCTTTGTAACATACTGGGAAATCATTTAATAGACCTCATAACATTGAGGCAAATTTTAGGCATTTATTTATTTCTTGCAATTTTAGCTAAATTTTGTTTCATACCAATTTGCGTTAACCCATTTCATTTGGCATTTGATGCAAAATATTTATATCATTTCTTACAAAGAAAGATTTAACTATTACAAATAATGTGCCACAATAATTGTATACGTTACTTTTGATATAAAACAATAAATGTTAGAATCAAAAATGTATGATCATGTTATCGACAGACAAAAAAGTGGCACAATGTTCTATCTGAAGGAAATTGATAGTTATTGTTATATTGAAAAAAAGTCCCATTCCCAATGACAACAGTATAAATTGTGAAGATTGACGGTGAATAGGTATTCTAAGTTCACAAATGGACCCATATGAAAAGACAACAGTCTAATTAATTACAGTGCATAACATTACCCTTGATAAAATCTAATATTATGCCAGCGATAATGCATTGCACAAACACCAGAAGAAATTCATTTTGATAATGTTGGCTATTCATAAAGATGTACGGCACAAATGCATAGTTGTGACATCTATGTTTGCATCCATTACAGAGTACATTCACAAATTGCTTGTTTTGTGAAATGCTACAAACAATTGAATTACCATCATTGTAACACCCATTAATAAGTTTCATGTAATGAATTTTTCTGGACTTGTATGGTAATGTTTACTTACAGAAAAAATATGTGAATCAATATCATTTTAGTTTTAGAATAAAAATATGTTAAGTTTTATATATTTTATCATTTTTTAGTAAAAACAGCAGTTTTTTCCAACACCTGTAGATGTTCTTCTAACGCCTATAACTTACAAAAAAACTGTGTTTTCATTGTTTTGTTTTTTAGGATAATTAGTATGTCTTTAATTTTTATTTGTAGAATTTAATAGGACTATGAAAAGATCTGCCCTTAATCACATAAAGATTTAATACTATACAGAAGAACAAGTTGCAATTGATGTTGGAATTTTCCATCATAGAAATCCATTTTAATATCATTTTTGTATTTTTGTATCTCAATGGGTCAAGAAACTTTTGTATTAAATCTGCAACTATAAGAGTAACTAAAGTTATCCATACTATGCTACTCAATTTGAGAGAAACTATAGTATATGATAGCACAAACTGTATACATCTACTGACAATGCCCAATTCTGTATTCAGTGTAGATCTTACCAGAACTAACATATTTTTTCGACAACTTTCTGTCATTTAAACTTTAGTTTACTAATAGGGAGGTCTCATGATTTTTGTTGAGGTGATATTTCGATACAATATATATCCACGGTTATAGTATCACCCACTAAAAAAATTAGAAACCAAAATTTACCCTTATAATACGCAATACAAATTTATTTTGCGAGCGAGGCTAGAAAACGTACCTGTAGCGAGACTAGCGTCTGTGACGTCACAAACGCTGCTTTCCTATTAAAAGAGACATAATATGCACGCTTTTTAAGTTAGTGTTGTGAACCTTTGAAACATTCCTGTACGTAAGCGGTGCTTTGTACCGATGTGTAAAAATACAACCCACACAACACCGTATAAGACATTTTTAACTGTCCCGACACATGCAAAAAGGAGACAAAAGTGGTTTGCGGCAGTACCAAGAGATATCACGGAAGTGTCGGAGAAATGGACATTGTATTGTTACGAAGACCACTTTAGGCCGAAGAGGCGAAATCGATAGCTAGCATCACCCCTTGTCGTCGGTTTGGAAGAAGGGTAATCAAGGGAAAGGGTTTTAATGAACAGGCACGCTAAGGGGCTGGTCTTGTTATGGTTCTAGCGTTAAGGAGGATTGGGATTGGGGTATCAACACACATCAACACACTTTGGCACCGCAGCAGAGGCAGACTGGAATACGAGAAGGACATTCAGAAAGATTCAAAATGTAGTCCGGACCTTACATAAGGGGTTGTAGAAGAAAGTTGTAGACAAACAAAAAAATGAAAATTTATTTAAACCGTACAACGGTACACTGTGACGGAACATTAAAGACTAAACTATATTTAGAATATTATTATGAACATGTTTCAATTTCAAACGATTGCGTCGCCCGCTCTATTATAAATTCTCCGAACTCCGAAAACTGTTTATACTTAAAAATAAGAATTGTTGGATATATAGATAATAATTAATTCCAACAACATTGTCGAGTTAAATACTTATAGGTTAAGATCTAAAAATAACAGGGTTCTCGTACTACCGTACCAATAAAAGTAACAATCAAGTTACCAACTAGGAAGTAACTCGACAATGTAAACTTTAAACTCATCGAATTACGCCACAGGCATGAAAATGGGAATAGTAGATTGAACAATTAAGGGGTAGGTTGCGAGTCTTTAATTTGTCTACAACTTTATTCGGAAAGACTCTGATTTTTATTGTAAAATTAGGGGGTGCAAATATTGCGATCACCATGATAGTAAGGAGGGTTGTTACTTGTTAGTTCTTGTTTATTGGTTCTTTGGTATGCGGTAGGTAGTTAGTTAGAAGAGAAAAAACTGAACTTGCTAACTGGTAGAACCCTCGTAATACCTATAATTTAAAAAAAGTATCGGGTATCCAGCAGTTTTGGAGAAATTCACAGTCATAGATCGCCGACTACATATACCATAACTTAACTTGTTTGTTTCAAATGTAGGTAATTTTTTAAGAATAAAAATAAATAAGCGAACGAAAAATTCTTAGAGGGGTAATTACCCCTGAAACCGCCACTAAGTCCATTCAAGTGATCAACAATCCCTATGCTGTTTACACGGCAAGCGGAGAAGGTGGAGCCTAAATGTAGATACTGACGTCAAGCAAATAAGAAATCGTTTTCGGTAGTACCTCCATTTTTGACACAAAAGGGCTTTATTTCGAGCTTAATGATTGTCTATTTACAATTATTTTTTCACCACTAGATTTCTTAAAAGTTTAGTTGTGATTTTAATGTGTAAAAAGTATATGTTACATTTTTTGAGACCTCCCTATTATTGAGTTTCTTTTGTTTTTCAAGAAAATGTCATATTTAAATTACTTATGAGTTATGGCGGATATTTTTCAAATGTGTTTTATGCCATCAATTAGAAAATGCAACATTATGAGTATTTTGAAATGATTAATATGCTATAGATATAGTACGAGGTGAAACAAAATGGAATTGAATTTGGTTGAAAGTATTTATTGAGGGCACACTTGATGATCGATATTTTGAAACAATTCATTAGAGGTTATGTTAAAGAGTCTTTATTGTTAACCTACAATGGAAATCCATGAAGAGCAGTGAGATGTTTAGATTTAGAAGACAGCATTCTCTTGCAGTTGGTCATATGACGATTTGGAGCGTTTTACGTGAAGGTTTGCATCCTTATCACCTTCAGAAGATACAACCTCAAAGAGGCTGATTTTCAAATCAGGACAGGTGAGCAATTAATCAAAACAATGTAAGAAGAAATTTGTCGAAGAATAATATTCTTTTGACTTTTAGTAATAACAGGATTTTTAATTGACGAAATTGTCACTTTTAGAACTATGAAAATGCTCATGGTCTTATTATAAAAATCAACAGGATTAAATTTTCAATAAATGTTTGGATGGGATTAATTCAAATTATTCGACCTCAGATACTGCCAAAGGTCTATGCAATCTTCTTGGAAACCGTGCCAGTGGATCTTTTGGAGGATCTACTCTGCCAACTGAAATAGACGTGGGGTATTTAATTGAACACCCTAGACTCCTTTCTGTGGGGTGTACAAAACTCCATTTGAAAGCGAAGAGGAACTGCTGACGAGGCGTATAGCTGGTGCTTTATTAATTAATTAAAGGCAATGGTGACGTGATACAAAAGTGGTCAGTAGAATGGAATTTTGAACAATGGAAGCAACGAATACAATTATTAGGACTAAAGCGATCAATTATCTAATAATCTAAACGAAATACAATGAGTTTAAACAATAATTTAAAACAATTGAAATAATTAAAGTGGTGTACTGATTTGTCTTCATGTGACAATATCAATCAAATAACTCAAAAAATGTCTTATAGGGCCAAATTACAAAATTTGCTCATATTGCTTCAATTAATACAACAAAGGAACCGTTTTCAACCACTGAACTCTATTATATATGGAAGAGCAATGTTGTAAATTTAAGTGATACAAATTGAATATGCGCACGGGGTTCCCGATCATGCGCCGTAATAAATTAGAGTTCATACAAATAAAACAGCTGTTATATATCATCTAAAACTGTATTTTAATCATGAACCCCATGACACCCACTGTAAACCCTTCACCCTTGCAACGTTTATAAATGAAATCAAACCACGTGTTCACGAAGACAAACCACGTAAAATTTTCTAACCCAACTTCAATTTATTAGTAGAGCCCAGTGACTTCAACACATGATGTATTTTCATGGTATTTTGCACTGCGCAAACGCGTAGTCCCCGTGGTTAAACGATTTTCAACCTTATTATTCTCTTCAAATTTGCACACTTTTTCACGCGCATCTCCACGGCTTTGCTATTCCATGTATTATTGAGTTCAGTGTTTTCAACACACATGGATCTATTTTTGTAATATTACGTCATAAAGTGTTTATATGGGTGTTACTTTATTATTACAAACTTTAGAAAAAAATGTTATGACAAAAGATGTAGATAATTAAAAGTCAATTTTAAAACATATTTCCGTTTTCCACACACAAATAATAAAAATATGACATTTTCTTAAAAACAAAAGTCGCTCAATTAAAAAACTCAAATGAGAAAAACTGAAGAAATATGTTAGTTCTGATGAGATCTATCTTACATATAGAATTTGGCAATGTCAGTATATACACCTTGTACATATACCGGGTGAGTCATTTAACCTGGAATTTGAAATATCTCGAAAAATACGCATTTTATAGAAAAATGTGCCGAATCAAGACTTGAATATCTTCGAGGGGGAAATATGTTAGTACTAAATTACACCCTCACCCCCACCCCCTGTAGGCGGGGCGGGGGGCAAATTTGAAATCTTAAATAGGAACCCCTATTTTTTATCGCAGATTCAGATTTTACGTCGAAAGTTACGTACGATTTGTCCGAAACATTTTTTTCGATTAGCGACAGGGGCGCTGTAATCGCAAGAAATGGAGCAGAAGTCAAAAAACAGATAAACACGTATTTAGTAAAATTCGACAGGTTATTCAATGATGTTAGGGTTGCCCTCCCCACTCCTGCAGATGTGTGTGCGGGGGGGGGGGGTGTTTGGCGAATAAACTGTTTTTAACGTACCTGACAACAACGACGAGGACGTAATAGTTTTATATTGCATTTGGAGTGCTTCATTAACGTGAATCTCCTTGCCCCTCACTAATCAAGTCAAGGCTCGAAATGATGACCTTGAACTTGAACAACCTGGACACAAGTGTTCGTCTGTCGAATCTTACTAAATACATGTTTATATGTTTTTGACTTCTGCTCCATTTCTTGCGATTACAGCGCCCCCTGTCGCGAATCGAAAAAAATGTTTCAGACAAATCGTACGTAACTTTCGACGTAAAATCCGAATCTGCGATAAAAAGTAGGGGTTCCTATTTAAGATTTCAAATTTGCCCCCCGCCCCGCCTACAGGGGGTGGGGGTGACGGTGTAATTTAATACTAACGAATTTCCCCCTCGAAGATATTCAAGTTTTGATTCGGCACATTTTTCTATACAATGCGTATTTTTCAAGATATTTCAAATTCCAGGTTAAATGACTCACCCGGTATATACAGTAATTTCCTTACACTTCTTTACATTACTTTTTGTATTAATTTGATGATACTAGATGAGCAAATGAAGTAAGTTAGTCATGTATGCTAGAACAGTGAGCGAATATTAAAATTGTGCACAAACCTTCTTTTTCAATTTCTTTTTTTCGCTGCTATCGCTGATATATTCTACTTCAGATGAGCCTGAATGTTTGTCCTTAAAAGAATTTATTATTCATTTTTTTAAATTGTTTTTATGAACAATTGATTTATACACCCACCTTTGCTTTAGATTTTTTATTTTTGTCACTTTCACTGTCATCATCTCCTTCTGAGCTTGAACGCTTCACCTAAAAAAAAAAGAAATGATTAAAAATAAAGCAATAGGGAGGTCTCATGATTTTTGTTGAGGTGATATTTCGATACAATATGTATCCAAGGTTATCGTATCACCCACTAAAAAAATTAGAAACCAAAATTAACCCTTATAATACGCAATACAAATTTGTTTTGCGAGCGAGGCTAGAAAACGTACCTTTCGGCGAGACTAGCGTCTGTGACATCACCTACTCGCTCATAGTTCAGCGTATATTAAGCTACATATGCGCGCTTAGTAGTTTGTGAGACCTTTGACGGCAAGTGGATTAAATTAATTACATATTCCTGCTGGTAAGTGTTGCTTTGTACCAAATTGTAAAAATACAACCTACACAACACCGGATAAGACGTTTCTAACGGTCTCCAGAGATACAAAAAGGAGACAAAAGTGGTTTGAGGCAGTAGTAGTAGTAGTAGTTTATTTCTTGACCAGTGGTATTGAAAACATTGTACGACGAGATATCGTGGAAGCGTCGGAGAAATGTACATTGTGTTGTTACGAAGACCACTTTACGCCGAAGACGCAAAATCGACAGCTAACATCACCTCTTGTCGTCGGTCTGGAAGAAGGGTAATCAGGGTAAGGGAAAGGGTTTTAATGAACAGACACGCTAAGGGGCTGGTCTGGTTCTGGTTCTAGGGTTAGGGAGAATTGGGATTGGGGTATAATGGTTTTGGCGGGACAACTTGAGAGGGAACTGAAGGGGGTTCGCGCAAGACTCTGATTTTTATTGTAAAATTAGGGGGTGCAAATATTGCGATCACCATGACAGTAAGGAGGGTTGTTAGTGCTTGTTTATTGGATGTTTAGTATTCGGTAGGTAGTGAGTTAGAAGAGAAAAAACTGAATTTGCTAACTGGTAGAACCCTCGTAGACCGCGATCTACGACAAGCACGGCCTGGCTGTATGTTTCTCAGGGACGGCTCCACTTGGCTGCTGGTGGATTCAAGTAGTGCATTCAATGGTGTTTCCAAGCAACTGGAGGGGGGGGGGGGGGGGGGGTGTTAAAAAGTATCAGGTATTTGTTGTTTCCAAGACTCTCCAGCAGTTTTGGAGAAATTCACAGTCATAGATCGCCGACTACATTTACCATAACTTTATAGCCCCTAGAAACACATAGTACCGACAACGTTTGATCTTGCCGACTGGAGCAAAATTGGTTGGTAACAATGGTAACACTAAAAAATTCCCTAAGCGGATGAATTGCGTGAATAGAAAGCGCAACAGCGCAAGCGCCACTTGACATTTGTGTTTTTTCGCTTTTGCTGTTTTTTCTATTTGTTTACATTGCAATCTTTCCATCTGAAAATTTCCGTAAATAACATGTAAATTGTAAATTATTATAAGTGCCAGGTTGCTTTACAAGAGGTTGCACCAGCAGTGGCAAAAAAGGACAAAGTTTATTTAGAATCCCTGTGAACCTTAGTAGGACAAAAACATGGTTAACCTCACTTTCCCCTCATTACCAAGAATATACTTACCGTAATCTAGGTAATTAAATTAAATGCATCCTTTAAAGTAATGTGAATTGCTCGCATTCAAATTGTATAATTAGCAATTTATGACGCTGAACTATTGAGGCTTTAACGGAAGGTAATGGAGAGGGCCCGATTAGTCTGAAAACGGCCGTTCAACATTTTTCATAAATTTTCTAGCTTTAATTCACAGTTTAATTATTGAATAATATTCAATGAATGGTTCAATTAATCACATTAGTTATGAAAAATTAACCTCAAATAATAAATCATAACATTTGAAATTAGCGTCAATTGCCTTAGGGATTTTTCGTATGTCAATGTTGATGTCAGGTTTGCTCCAGCGTGTCGGTACTATGTGTTTCTAGGGGCTATACATAACTTAACTTGGTTGTTGGTAATTTTTTAAGAATAAAAATAAATAAGCGAACGAAAAATTCTTAGGGGGGATAATTTCCCCTGAAACCGCCACTGAATGCATTCAAGTGATGATTAATAATTCACCGCAACAACAGTCCGAATTATGGAACGCCGTTTTACTTTTTATTGTCAGTTTTTATACTCAATGTATAAAATAACTTCTTTCTTAAGTTTACAATTTTAGTTACAATTTTAATGTTTGTTTAATAAACTTCAAGTATTTATACTGATAGTTGATTTAAAATGTTACATGAATAAAAATGTACATTGAAAATAAAAGAAGTAACTTTATAATTTCTTAAATTTTAATGAATAAGTTTAAATGTTAGAATACTTTCAAGCAACTAACACTTTAAATGGTAGAATTAAAATGTTTGTTGATAATTTTAATTGCTCGCTTCGATCGGTGGTGTTATTTTGAACTATAATTTACATGTGTTTTCTTATACTGGTGTAGTTTCAATAACTGCCACCGATCGAAGCGACCAATTAAAATTATCAACAAACGTTTTAATTCTACCATTTAAAATGTTAGTTGCTTAAAAATATCCTAACATTTAAACTTATTCATTAAAATTTAAGAAATTATAAAGTTACTTCTTTTATTTTCAATGTACATTTTTATTCAAGTAACATTTTAAATCATGTATCGGTATAAATACTTGAAGTTTTTTAAACAAACACAAAAATTGTAGTAAAAATTAATAATATACATTTAAATTCATTCTATTAAATATTTGTTTGCCCTTAGTATTAAATATTAAATTTTGTTTATAGCATTTCAAGCAAACTTTAATTTTTATTAAGACGTATATTTTTATGACTCCATTTATTTTAGTATATTAAAAGTGTTTGTTAAAAAAACTCC
The DNA here is from genome assembly GCA_036250285.1 of Pyrocoelia pectoralis. Classification (NCBI taxonomy): domain Eukaryota; kingdom Metazoa; phylum Arthropoda; class Insecta; order Coleoptera; family Lampyridae; genus Pyrocoelia; species Pyrocoelia pectoralis. The sequence continues at coordinate 52,572,785 of CM070075.1, forward strand.
ACACATTTAAATTGTTAGATGAAAATGAGTTTCTTGATTTAATATATTTCACACAAAAATTTGTAACACTCGTTTTAAAACCTTTCATTTAAATTGAGAAGCAAAATATATGATGCTGTTCATCCTTATCTTGGACACGTTGTATTTTGCTTCTCAATTTAAATGAAAGGTTTTAAAACGAGTGTTACAAATTTTTGTGTGAAATATATTAAATCAAGAAACTCATTTTCATCTAACAATTTAAATGTGTGAAGTTTTTTTAACAAACATTTTTAATATACTAAAATAAATAGACAGTCATACAAATTTACATAATAAAAATTGAAGTTTGTTTAAAATGGACGAAATTAACTTTAGTAATAAAAAGTAAAACTGCGTTCCATACCGAATAGTAACCATGCTGTTTATACGGAAAGCGAAGAAGGTGGAGCGTCAATGCAAGTAGCTGACGTCAAGCGAATCAGAAATCGTTTTCTGTCTCACCACAATTATTCCAACTTAATTGCTTTATTTAGAGATTAATTATTGTCTATTTACAATTATTTTTTCACCACTAGATTTCTTAAAGGTTTAGTTGTGATTTTAATGTGTGAAAAGTATATGTTACATTTTTTGAGGCCTCCCTATTAAGTGTAAAGTTCGTTATTGCACAACATGTAGTGACATATCGTGGCCATTGGAAATTACAACACATTTTCCTTTATCATTTAATGACTGTTTGCCAGATATCTTTTTTGAAGAAAGGGCAAAATCTAACTGATAATGTAGATGTAAAGTTTGGGCAAAGCAAAAAGCGTTGCACGTCACTAGTATGATATACATGTCAACAGTGTTGTCATGTGGATTAAAACGAAATAGAATAAAATACAAAATGGAAGACAATAAATGACAGATGTCTTGGTTGCAACATTGTAATTTTATTTATGATGCTGCCAACTTGTAGAATTATTTTACCCTAGAACATTACCTTTAATGACAATCCTAAAAATTAGTATTACATTGGTACTGTTTTTACGTCATATATCACGTGCAACACTTTTAGGATTGCCCTGACTTTAGACCCTTATTTTCCTTTTTAATAGGAAATATTAAATAATTAAGAACATTGAACTATTATGAGGAATAAAAACTATCCATCTGTGAAACAATGTTTCTTCCTAAAAAGGCCACCGATTTCTTACATAATTTTTAGTACAAAATGCACTACTTCTCATGAAGAAATCTGATGTCTTCGAATATTATGTTATTATAATTAATTAATATTATAAATAATAAATGTAATAAAATGCAAGTACTAACCTCTCTTTTTGAATTTCTTTTTCTGTTTTCATTACTGCTTTCATTTTCTGATGATGAACTCGAATGTCGGTCCTGAAAAAGTTAGTTGTTGCAGCATAATTATTTGATAAATAGTTAAACATAGAATTTCATCAAAATATGGATATAAAACTTTCTAAAGACATCAAAAACTTAAAGCAAACCTTTTTTTTTGATTTGTTCTTATCATCACCACTGCTTTCAATCTCCGTTGAAGTGGAATGTTTCCTCTAAAAAAAAGTATGCATTACATTTTAGTACTAAATTTTCCAGTTAAAACACAAACCTTCTCTCTCGACTTTTTTTCCTTGTCATCTTCACTGTTACTTTCATCATCTGCTGCATCCTAAAAAAAGTAAGATCAATGATAAGATTGTTCATCAGTAAAAGCATATGGAATATTTAGCATTAGTATAGTAACATACAAATTGACCACTGTAACCTTAACAAACACACCCGTACATGTTTCGCAATGTTTGTGGCACCTCAAACAAAGTCATGACTTATGGCACTTTGATGTTTCTGTGTATATTAAGCTTACACCATCTATAAGAATTGGCATAAACTAACCCTAGTTGCGATACACTCCCTGGAAAGAAATCTATACGAAAATTTTATTTATGGCATGTGTGCCATAGAAATAGTCGTTCCTGCAAGTGTATTAATCATGCCATTACTAAGTATAAGGAACGCACGCTTTACACGGTATGCCATAATTTTATCACAGTGTTGCCATACTTGCCATCACTTAATTTACCACTCTAAACAGTGATAATTATTTGTTAGGTCACTTAATTTGTTAAACATTTATTACATTATTTGGATAAAAGGGGACCGTAATATTTTAAGTAATGTAAATTACTAATTTTAAAGAACTTCTAAATAATGATATAAATGTGAATTTTAACATTTTTATTAACAACATTGACACTTAAAAGTAGGTATTATATTGACAATTCCACCAATTCAACCAATTCGACCAATTAGGAACGAATTACACTGACAATTTAGTATGGTCCTCAAATTATCGCTGTAATCCCTTCCTCCTTCCCTCAAATCACTATATTTTTCTCCAAATTGTGTAAAATCTGAAGATGAAATTTTCTTTCGTGGAATGGTCATGCCGAATACAACTCGGTTGTACGAAATTGCCAAAAATTGTGGATCTCAGATTACTCGTATTTGTTTCGAAGACAAATTGTTGTCGATTGGGCTCATTTAAGATTTTTTTTAATTGACCAATCGAAAGATTTTACAATTTTATGAGTCCCTGCAAAACATAAGAATTTTTCAGAACGTACAAATGACTTTAAAATAATAAAACCCCGAGCGCTCGAGCTTCGCGCGAGATTGCACTGTGACGTCAGTAAGTATGATTTCATAAATGCTCATATATCGGTCACCCTCCAGACGGGACGTTAAGTCGTTAACGTCATTTAAATACCCGATACCGTTAACAATCAACGACCGTTTCTTATTTATGAAATTAAATTTTGTATTATTACATGATCTGAGGATTTATTGATAATATTGCCACGCCACGGCAGATACGGGAAAGAAGTTCAAGTTACATTTTAAATTTTCTGCCACATTGTAAAAATCTAAACAACTTTTTATCCTACCGTTTGCGGTATTTCTTGTTTGCTATCTATTTACATGTTACAGAAACTCTGGGTGGTTTATATTATACTATACCGCCCCGCAAAGATTTGTGTCAATAAAGTTATTAGTTTAATACTACTAAGCTTTACTGTCTTATTTCTGGACAATGAGTGTATTTTACCGACAAATACGTTCTGCTTTTCACGCCTTCAAAATTTAATTATGTTTACCTAGCTGTAGCGTAGATAAGTGTAGAAATCCAAAAATGTCACAATTGTATAATCCTATACAGGGTGTCTCACGGTGACCGTCGGTTAGAAGTATATCAAGAACTGTAAAAGCTAGAAATTTGAAATTTTGCACATGCGACAAGGATTGTTTAATCTATTAAATAAAAATATTTTCCAAATGGCAGCACTTCCGGAAATACCGGAAGTGAGCATCAACATCTTTATTTTAAATACAAACCAGGCAATTTTTTTTCACATTCTGATGTGTCATAAAATGTTTGTAAGTATGCTTAAAATAATCGGCGTATCAATTTTGATTGATGAGAAAAAAAATTTTTTTCACTGAAAAATGTCAAAATCTTGGAAATAAAATTGAAAGTCGAAAATGGTAAAAGTTATGGAAATAGGATTTTAGGTTCTCAATGTCAAAAGATTGAGACACAATTGTCTGTAACGGATAATAAAAAATTCCCCGCCGTTACTGATCTATTTGACGTTATTTCCAGACTTAAGAAAAACTTTAAAAAGTCTCTTTTTTTAAATGGAATGCCTATTTAATTATCGGCCCATTCGATGCAGAAATAAATTTCCTTTAAATTGATATATCATGTTCCTATAGGTACCTAAAATCAATGATTACAGAGGTATTTACATTTTTCTAATTAAATTTATAATTACATACTTTACAAAACATGGTTGGCTTTGAAAAGTTTCAAAAAATTTTTATTCAAATGTTTCTTATGCTTTTATGATTATTTAAAATTCTATCTATGCAACTTCTTGACTATCCAAGGTCTCTTTCCGCCGAACGAACAGAACTTTCAGGGAAAACATTAAAATATCCCAATACATTAGTTTCTGCAGCGTCATTGGGGACAATTGGTTTTGCCAAACTTCGTGGCGCATTTACTTCGCCCAAATTTAGAAAATTCTTTTCAATCATCCTGATTTTTCGTTCTGTCATTGTAAGTAAATGCGGATATCTTTCGTTAAAGTGTTGAGTGATTCTTTATTCAATAGTTAAAGGTTCTGCAGGTCCGAAAAGTAATACGAGCAGACTCGCCATGAATGTAAAACAAATTTAGAATATCAGCGTTCGTGTATTCCATATTTCCCAATTAAAAACAAATATTAAGCGCAAAAATCAAAATTCAAACAGATAACACTGATAACAAACGTAAATGTAGGGTAAACTTGCAAACTGATAGCTAACTGACAACTGTCATCATAAGAAACAATTGAATACAATTTTTTTGAAAATTTTCAAAGCCAACCATGTTTTGTAAAGTATGTAATTATAAATTTAAATAGAAAAATGTAAATAACTCTGTAATCATGTATTTTAGGTATAGGAAGATGGTATATCAATTTAAAGGAAATTTATTTCTGCACCGAATGGGCCGATAATTAAATAAGCATTCCATTTAAAAAAAGGGACTTTTCAAAGTTTTTCTTAAGTCTGGAAATAACGTCAAATAGATCAGTAACCGCGGGGAATTTTTTATTATCCGTTACAGACAATTGTGTCTCAATCTTTTGACATTGAGAACCTAAAATCCCATTTCCCTAACTTTTACCACTTTCGACTTTCAATTTTATTTCCTAAACAAGATTTTGACATTTTTCAGTGAAAAAAATTTTTTTTCTCAACAATCAAAATTGATACGCCGATTATTTTAAGAACACTTACTAAACATTTTATGACACATCAGAATGTGAAAAAAAATTGCCTGGTTTGTATTTAAAATAAAGATGTTGATGCTCACTTCCGGTATTTCCGGAAGTGCTGCCATTTGGAAAATATTTTTATTTAATAGATTAAACACGGCATGTCGCATGTGCGAAATTTCAAATTTCTAGCTTTTACAGTTCTTGATATACTTCTAACCGACGGTCACCGTGAGACACCCTGTATAATAATGTTAAACTCCTACGGAGCTAATACACATTTTTAAAGATTACATTACAACCTTGCAAAGGTCAGGTGGCAAATAATTTAATTTTCAGCTTTAACTGTGACATAATTACGATATGTAAAACATTAACTTATGTAGGAAACCCTTGGCGTCGCAGTAACTTCTTAGCTAATGGCATTGAACTTTCGAGAATGGGGCCACCCTTTCGTTTATGCATCTGTCAGGATAGTCGAACATATGGATTGTTGCCCTATATTTAACTATTTATGTGATTATGGTCGATGAGGTTGCCCTGCACCTGCAGACAACAAACGCAGTTTCAAATGTTATGGGTGCTTTTATTGTTGTCTGCGCGGCCGACAACATTAGAATTAGTTAAGGGTGTCTCATGTTCTTACTTTAGAAATGTTAACTGAAAGGGGCAAGCAGAGGCCCTCACTTATAAGAAAAACAAAGGAAGGAGTAGTTAGTTAGTCTGTATCAGCCGTTTTGATTACTTCGTGTTGCAGATTAATAAAATCAGTCTTCGATACTTTTTATTCCCGTCTTTAATCTTACACCATAATCTTACACTTAGTTTTACATTTTAACTCCTCTCATTTCTGTGCTTATAAAATCATGACTTTTATTAAAATACTTCATGACCATAAATAAGTCTACTTGCGGTAAATTTGAAGAGTCAGCTTTGATAAAATTAGCTTCACACATGTTGATCATGTTCTTCAAACAAACAATAGTACAAGGTGTCCATTTAGTAGCCCGTTCTTCAACTACGGCTTTATTGTTAAATTTACTAAAAAATAAATATACGGGATTGCAATTAGGTTGGATGAAGCACATTTGCAAATTATTTAGACACATACAGGGTGTCTCCAAAAAGTATGGCGCATAAAACGTATATTTTTTTAAATGGAATGACCCACTTTTTTTAAGCCCAAATGTAGGGGCCTTGGGTGAGCTTTTCAGTCGTACATTATTTTTGTATTAATACACGGCGTTGTCAAGTTATTAATTAATACATATTTTTTTGCTAAATATCAACCCTTCCATTATACGCTTGTATTTTTTTAACGTCTTGTTTTTGTTTTTACTTAAGTTCGGTGGTGGACTTGGGTTGAATGAAAGTATTCAACCGTGACGAAACGTTAAATTATTTCATACAGGATGTTCACTTTTTCTTGCTCCAAACATCGACATTTTCAAACTAATTTTTCTTCATTTTTTTAAATGGCATACCCTATTTATTATTGCATATTTGGAATCCCCGGTAAATTTTAGTGCAACTTTATTAAGCTAACATTTTTTCTATTCGTAATAGCACAGCCTATAGTGTTTGCTATCGGACACATATACGACAGAAATTTAAATTGAAAGAAAATCACGATTTTTAATTTTCCCACTAGTAAGCCATAGATTCTAATGACATCTTAGCAGGTATGATAAAAGCCTCCATATCGTTCCATTTAACCCAAGTATTTGAAAGAATTTTAGTTTTGCAACCCTTTTGATAGTTTTGATGGTGAATACATGACTTGGGAAAAAAACGAAAGATGTGAAATTTGACTAAAAAGGAAGGGAGGCACAGACCAATTATAATGACGTGTTTGCTCGAGTAAATTTATTACTGTACTATAACTTTCTGACTTTTGATTTGACCCAAAATTTTGGATGATCATCTTGGTGAATGAATCTTAAATTGTAAACAAATAGGTTGCGCATGTAATTGAAGGAATTTTTGTTTAGACACTTTTTTCAATAGTTGTGATGGTGGATACCTGACTTGGGAAAAAAGCGAAAGGTGTGAAATTTGACTAAAAACGAAAGGAGGTACAGCGTAATTATAATGACGAGTTGTTCGAGGAAATTTACTACAGAACTTTACAATTTTGGCTTTTGACTGACCCAACATTTTGGATGATCATCTTGGTCAATGAATCTTAAATCGTAAACAAATAGGTTGCGCATGTAATTGAAGGAATTTTTGTTTTGACCCCTTTTTCAATAGTTGCGATGGTAGATACCTGACTTGGGAAAAAAGCGATAAGTGTGAAATTTGACTAAAAACGAAAAGAGGTACAGCGCAATAATAATGAAGTCTCGAGAAAATTTACTACTGAACTTTACAATTTTCCCTTTTGACTGACCCAAAATTTTGGATGATCATGTTGGTCAATGCATCTTAAATCGTAAACAAATAGGTTGCGCATGTAATTGATGGAATTTTTGTTTAGACACCTTTTTCAATAGTTGTGATGGTGGATAGCTGACTTGGGAAAAAAGCGAAAGGTGTGAAATTTGACTAAAAACGAAAGGAGGTACAGCGTAATTATAATGACGAGTTGTTCGAGGAAATTTACTACAGAACTTTACAATTTTGGCTTTTGACTGACCCAAAATTTTGGATGATCATCTTGGTCAATGAATCTTATATCGTAAACAAATAGGTTGCACATGTAATTGAAGGAATTTTTGTTTTGACACCTTTTTCAATAGTTGTGATTGTGGATACCTGATTTGGGAAAAAAGCGAAAGGTGTGAAATTTGACTAAAAACGAATGGAGGTACAGCGTAATTATAATGACGAGTTGGTCGAGGAAATTTACTACTGAACTTTACAATTTTGGCTTTTGACTGACCCAAAATTTTGGATGATCATCTTGGTCAATGCATCTTAAATCGTAAACAAATAGGTTGCGCATGTAATTGAAGGAATTTTTGTTTAGACACCTTTTTCAATAGTTGTGATGGTGGATAGCTGACTTGGGAAAAAAGCGAAAGGTGTGAAGTTTGACTAAAAACGAAAGGAGGTACAGCGTAATTATAATGACGAGTTGTTCGAGGAAATTTACTACTGAACTTTACAATTTTGGCTTTTGACTGAGCCAAAATTTTGGATGATCATCTTGGTCAATGAATCTTAAATCGTAAACAAATAGGTTGCGCATGTAATTGAAGGAATTTTTGTTTAGACACCTTTTTCAATAGTTGTGATGGTGGATACCTGACTTGGGAAAAAAGCGAAAGGTGTGAAATTTGACTAAAAACGAAAGGAGGTACAGCGCAATTATAATGAAGAGTTGCTCGAGGAAATTTGCTACTGAACTTTATCATTTTGTCTTTTGATTGACCCAAAGTTTTCGATGATCAACTTGGTTAATGCATTTTGAATAGTAAAATATGTTACGCATGTATTCGCAAGAATTTTGATTTTGCAACCTTTTAATATTGGTTATCCCATTTTGTGATTAAGCTAGAACCACCTGCACTAGCGATGGACCTTACTTATCTAATCAATGTTATTTGTTATAAATGAAGTAAAATAATTAATATAACGCCAAACAATAAATGTAATCAATTTTTTCAGCTGTAAAGTAATTTATTATAAAGAATTAACTAATACAGTTAAAAATTGAATCATATTCGATTTGGCATGTACTTACGTATAGGTAATCATTGAATAACTAATATTCAAATTCATATTAGTTATACAATGGTATAATTTAAAAATTTTCCATTGATTATAATAATACAGTAAAACCTCGATGTAACGACTAATTGGGGGGGGGGGGGGGGGGGGTCCATTAAAGCCGAACGTCCGTTATATAAAAATAAGTTTAAAGTAAATCGAAAACCCTACGCTAAGCAAGCAAAATTCCTCCGCGTGCGTTGCAGCTGGCCGTACTGAAAACGCTGAAATCTCAGAAATGTAGGTCAATGTACAATAAAAGGAAGGTAATCCGTTTGGACTGAGGAAGAAACGCACGCTTAATTACATTTCGTACTTTTATTTTCTTGAAAATAAATTTGTGTTTTTGTAGTAAAATTTGTTCGTTTTATATTATATCAACAGGACTTTTTAAATTGTTTTACCGGATTTTTTGTGCGTTATTAGGTATCCGAAGTCCTTTAAATAGAGATGTATGAAATTGTATATTGCAACTGCAAGGATCTCTGGTTGATAGTACCATGAAGGCATGAAACCGACAAATTTTTTTTCCAATATTTAAATAGCCAATAGTATCAGGCAATCGTATATAGGGAATATTATATACACGAAGCAAATATATCATATTTCAGTTATTCCTGGTGGACTATCAATGTTTTGACTATGAAAGGACGTTGGATGAATAGCGAGATGTAAATACAATTATGTACCTATATATGTAACTAAATTCGTAAAAGTGTAGTAATTACGATTCAGAAACTACGGAAATATTTATTATTATTTATATTTAATATTAACCCTTTGTAATGACGCTCACGTTTATTTACATCAAAAAAATTTAGTGAAATTTCCGCTTTCTAATGTATCAACAAAAACATTTCCAAGTTCAATTTGCGTTGTAAATGTGAGAATGATAGATTTGGCAACAATGTTGTTATTTCATATTGTGGTTATAGAGGGCGCTCCGATCAGAACACTGACAAAGTGTCATAAATATGGTGGTGCATACACCAGCAGTAACATAAATTATGGCATGTTACACAAATTCTGTATCTATTTTTAATATTATGTTGCCCACATGTCATCGCTACAAATATCAATATCTTATTCACTCTGTGTCGTAAGGCACACCACATACTAAAATAACGACAGCGTAACTCCAATTTGTAGGGAGATAATAGGCAATGAAATTATGGCATGAAGTGTATCATGCCATAATTTCACCACATGCCAGAGTACAGGTATATGTTCACACAAAGTGCCACAAGTATAGGGAAACAAACACACCCGCACACACACACACACATATTTCCCTATCCGCTTGAACTCAATTCGTACACTACCCTGTTGAACTCGCTCAGGCAATACATAAGAACAATCTATAGGTGTCAATGTTGTTTGAACCAATATGAAAAATATCTACTCTTAACTAAATAATATACTACACCCTCTAAAGACATATACGTTCACAAAACAACTAAGATATACTCCTATTTCTGATGGTTTATTCCACCAAGTGTACAAATAGTTCGGTGGCCGCTATTTTGATTATTTTTCTAAGGTTATAAGGGTCATATTGTATGTATTCATGTTGGTTTAAAAAACACGAACCTTTTCCTTCAATTTCTCCTTGTCATCTTCACTATTACTTTCATCACCTGCTGTCTACAAAAAATTAACTATAAAAAGTAACAACATTTACACGATGGTTCATAAATAACAATAATGTGAAGAAGTATAATTCTAATGAAATGATACTAAATCAAATCAAAACACTAACCTTTTTCTTTGATTTTTCCTTGTTATCTTCATCATTATCATCTGTTGTCTGCGAATAAAAGAAATAATAAGTACAAGAGCTACTAATAAAACATAAAAAAAAAATATACACCTTTTCCTTTGAGTTCTTCTTCCCACCTTCATCATTACATTTATCTTCTGATGTGTCCTAAAAAAATGAGGAGCAAATAACATATGTAATACTAATGCTAGGCAATAAACAAGCGCAAACCTTTTCTTTCGATTCTTCCTCTTTATCATTGTTACTATTACTTTTATCTTCTATAGAGCTTGGATGCTTTTGCTAAAAAGTAGGTAAAATTACACATCATGTAAAATGGAGACATTATGAATTATTTTGCACTAATTACAACTAAAATTGTTTAGAACACAAACCTTTTCCTTTGACGTCGTCTCATTATCACTTTCAACTTCTGTTGAGCTTGATTGTGTTTTCTACAATGAAAATAATTATAATATAATATACAGGTGAGACGCGATAAAGAAAACGTAACCGACGTATGCCGAAGTCGAATCGGGTTGCTAATGACTCCTAATGAGTAAATGTGCAGTATACAGTGCCGTAGTAAAATATCGGTAACGTGTAATGTAGTATAGGCGACCAAACTATCACACGCTTTCACGTCAATAACGTAAATGTGAAATACAAAATCTCAAAGAAGCATCGTTTACTTTATTATTTACTGAATTTATTAATATTATATATATTCTTGCATATTTTAAACTTTAAGCATACTCCGCCACTGCGTATTTTCAAATTACCCGCGCTAATATCCCCTCCATAGGACCGTTCCGAATGCAACTCCCGTTTTCTTTATCGCGTCCGACCTGTAGATATATTTATTTCGTGGCTTGCAATGTAGTTTGTTGTACGAGCGCTCGAGTGTGACTCATTACTTACTGGTGTGTGAATTAACGCAAATTATTAGGTTGTCTTTGTCATAATTACAAAAAGTACCTAATGGAAAAGAGAGGAAATATAAAAAATATATCTTCTAACTTATTAATTATTGAAGTTACCTTAAACATAAAGAGAAGAACCAACAAGAGCATGTTGTCTAAACATAAAGAGAAGAACCAACAAGATCATGTTGTCTAAAACCCAACGTCCATGAATATCTTCTAACATTGGCATTGTAAATTTTTCAGGTGAATAAGAATACACTAAATTTATATTTTGGTAGATTTGAGGTAAGAAGATTAAAATGGCCTATAGAAGATAGCTAAGACAAACGTTTTAATTTATATCGTTCAGATAGTTTTTAGGTATGAGTCACACTCGAGCTCTCGTGGGATAGACTTTACAAGCAAAATTGTTAATACTTGTCAGATAGAAGAAAAAAGAATTATATATATAGAGGTTAAACTACAACATTGCTGTGTACATATTCTTCAATTGAGTAAAAAGCATTTTTTATTAGGGCCGGTTGTACATCTGCAGCTTAATGTAAAGCCGATGCTTAGCTGAGCAATAAACTTGCTAAACCAGTTTTGTACAATGACATTTCGTGGCTTAAGCTCCACTTAACTTTAAACTTGGCTTAAACTGCATTTGTACAAGTACAACCGGCCCTTAGATAAAAAAAAAATTTCATGGGGAAGGTTTTGAGATTTTTTACAGATTTACATATTCCCCCATTCTGAGAGTAAATTAACAACATTAATATGGACCCAATCAATGAAATATGTAACTACCAGAAAAATATGAAAGATTTCTACACACATAAAAATAATCATGAAATAACGCAAACCTTTTCATTTGATTCTTCTTTATCACTTTCATTGTTCTTTTCACTGTCTATTGAACTCACTTGTTGTTCCTAAAAAAAGGTTATGAAGTAAATAAATATTCCATATAAGAAACAATAAAAATAGGAACCAACTCGAACCTTTTCTTCTGATGTCTTGTTTAGTTCATTGGTTAGATCTTCAGAAGGGCAAGCATTATCCTAAAAAGAAGGTACAGTCAAATCTAACAAATTACCACACACATCTTATTATCTACACAAGTTATTTAGGAATGTACAGAATCTATTCAAGTTTATTATAATTTCATATGTACTATTCAGTTGTCAAGACAATTATACTCTACTACTACTCAATTATACACAAACTTCTCTGTAACAGTGTAAGTTCATTTCTTGCACACAAATATCAATGACATGATGACAAGTGGTGACAAGTACAGTAAACGCCAAACAAAATCCGTTGCACGTCAGCAATCAGCTGATAATTGACGTCCCTGCCGTAAATGTAACGGCATAAAAATCGTGAAAATTCGACCTGTAAAAATTAATTTCATCAGAATTTTATGATCGCCAAGTTGGTAACAATGGATTGTTTTCAGCAACGTTGCCAATGCCAATTCCATAAGGTATCAATTTTGTAATGTTTTGTTGTGGCTATGTTTTGACTGTCACAATTTTGAAGTTTTGATTTTGTTTTTTATTTATTATAACTAAAGTTACGAGTGAACTCAGAAGTTTTATCTGCGTTACCTTCTTTCAATTACAATCCGGCAACATTGCTCCCAATCTACGTCACTCACATTATATGACGTGCAACGGATTTTGTTTGGCGTTCACTATATCAGGTATCACTTTATTATGGAACATAAATAGGTGTTCTCCACTTCATCAGCTAAACACATTTAGAATGTGAACACTGTCCAGCAAAAACCAATGAAGAGATAATTAATTAAGAATTATAAATCTAATCAAAATTCTAAACAGAAAATGTAATAAAATTAAAATTCTTAACAAAAAAACTTGAATATAGATTCTTCTTTATCTTTTTTTTATCATCTAGAGGTTTGTCTTAAATTTCCCCTCATTCAACACAGTATAAAAAATTACTCATGAAGTTGATAGCAAATATGTAGGTGTTGTATTAATGAATTTTATTTTCTTTCAGTGAAGTGGAAGAAGTAAGAAGTAATAATCATAGATGACAAAAAGTCATATTTAATAGTATTATAAATATTTATCTCCTATTTATTTAGGGAAGTACAGGGTCAGGCAAAATGATGTGACACACTAGTGACACTAGTAATTACTATAGATGTCATACTTGGTTAGAGGCAGTACTATTTTGTGCAAATCAATTTGAAAAGCTTTCAGAAGACATCATCAGTTTAGAATAGCAGCTAATAAAAGGTGTTCCACAAAACCTCGGGGTTCCATAGAAATGCCACATTAGGTGTTTTCTTTTTGCACGTTGTGGTCGACTTAAGTCAGCTCTGTCAATAACACACCATTCGTTTTATAAAAATAATTGGACTCAGTTCTCAATAACCCTATTCGTTTTAAAAGCTTTATTTAAGTTATATATTAACCTGAGGCAGAAATGTCTACATGACGCAAGGCACTTTAATCACGTGATGATTGTAACTTTACCTAACCCTGTGGCGATGCAAAAAGAAAACACCTATTGGTTCCAAGAATTAGGACAGAAAGTGGATAGCTGATATTTGAATTTTCAATTGTGTGACAAACTTAAGATTTTCCTACTGGGGCAACTGTGAACATTGTTGAACTATTACATGATGAGGAATGCCTTACTTGGTCGACATAATTGATGAAGACAATTCTATAATGATATATTTAAAAACGTTAAATTAGTTCAAATTATTGTGAAAAAATTGCCTTATTACAAAGTAAAGAATTAGACAATTTAATTTCATATTCCTCAGTGATAAAATCTTATCTGAGAAGATAAGAAACTATACTAATAAAAAGTAAAACATAAAACAAACCTTTTCACTCGACTGTATCTCATTTTCAGTGACCTTTTGATCGTTTTTAGTATTTTGCTGTTTTTCCTAAAAAAAGAATTGTACAATCAGTAGAATTTAAACAAATAGCTGCATTAACTTTTTCCTGTTCATTGTCTTCTTTTTGTACAGTTTCCTCATTGTGGTCAGAATCATCATCAGATTTGTTAGTATCGTGCAGTTCGGAATTGATAGCATCCTAAAATTTATTTTATTTGTACAAACTAATGAAAGTTTGAATTATGAGAAGATGCGTGCACGTGTTTTCTAACTACGTGATTGTACCAATTGCTTAAAATCTTTTTTTTGTTGGTTAAATTCAATGTAATCATGTTAATTTAAGAAACAATCTAATAAAATTTACTAATAAAGTTAAATTTTTTATTTTAATTATTTATCTCATTCTATTTTGAATGAAAACGACAAAAACATTTGAAATTTTGGGTTTATTCTTCTTTTAAGCTTGACCAGTGTCTTATTGATTGTGCATAGTACGATTCATTGTATTGGACTTTCAAACGACTTAATTGCTTGTGTAAATTTAAAACGCTATTGTTTGTTGGGTTGCATACTTACAAAATTAAACTAAAATTAAGGTCTACTATACACATACTACAAAATTACGTCATGAAAAAGTTATGATGTGCACGCATTTTCTCATTATTCTCACTTTACAATGATTATTAGATTATTTAGGGAAGGTATTAAATAAGAATTTAATTACATCGTTTGTATACCTTGGTATAGTTCTAAAAAGCTCATTGAGAAGAGACCTAGAATAATACTCTCTCACTTATTTCTTACAAATGGATGTTAATATATTAGATTAAGTAAAGGCGCATTTAGAGAAGAAAAATTATGACACCCTAGTTTGCTAACTCGCATGAACAATTATGACACCCTAGTAATGCTAACTCGCATAATTTTTTAGTCTGGACACAATATTGATGGAATGATAAATAAATAAACATTGAATATCTTTATACAAGCAAAATATGTCATTATGAGACATCACTTCTCCAGATTAAAAAGAGATTCTTCAATTTTTTTGCCCACTTTTGATATATACAACAAATACAAAACAACAGCAAAAAAAAACACAATAATGATTTATTAATTATTACACGTTTCAACACCGAAGCAGTTATAATCAGTGAACAGTTTTGGGTGTTTAGTGTGTGGTATAGTTTCTAAACTGTTGAAGATCTTCAATTTGAAGCTCATTAACCCTTTCCGTACGGCTCGATTTTACCTAACATTACTACACAGACGGCGCCAAGTAGTCAAACCGTACAGACGGATGTCAACTATAGTCGAAATTTTTTTATTCGATTATCTAATTAATAAAAAATTAAAAATTGGTTTAGCAAGAAAAATAACTTTAATAATAATAATATTGCCCATAGGAAACAATACTGCACAAAATAATGAAAATTCACAAAAAGACCAATATGGACGAATCATTCCAGCAGTCGATATATGGCGACTTTAGTCGACCTGCAAGTAAAGGCGCCTTCCGCCTGTGGGGAATGTTTAATGTGTCGATTATAGGCGTCATCCGTCTCTATAGCAACAGTTTAGAGTGTCGAATTAACGCGCCATCCGTCTGTGCAGCACTATAGCCGACGTCCGTCTGTGGGGCAAAGTCACTAATGTCGACTATAAGCGTCATCCGTCCTGAAAGGGTTAATGAAATTATGGTAAGCACCATGTTTTTCCCTTTTGTCATTCATTCCCTTTCTCGTCAACGTTCCATTAAACTTATATTAATGATGCCATGGCAAATAGAGACATTTTCACTTTTACTGTGCTCTAATTGATATTTTTTAATGAATTATACGTTTTCATTAACATTTTCAACATAAAAAAAATCAAGAATTAACTTTGTTGAATGTGGAAATCCAAAATAATGCAAAGGTGCTGTTAAACTTTATTCATAAAATCATTGTTTTTTAAACAAAATTAATTTAAAAAAAAACTGCAAAAAAATTCTCATTCTGAAATTCGATCAAAAAAGTAATTTTTTTACTGAATAACTTTTCACAGGTATGTAGATGGATATACAAAACAATATGATTTTCACATAAATGCAACATTTAATGATATAGATATTTTCCTTTTGTTAACATATAAAATATTATTGGTAATGGTAAAAAAAAAACTTACCAAAACAATTTCTAAAGCATCATTTGTTACATTTTCTTCATGTTCAGGATTAGCAGCTGTGCTAGAGTGTAATTCAGACACATTAGGTGAAGTTGTTCTATGGTCCTCAGCAACAATAGAAATGTCGCTAGTATGACTTAACGAATCACCGTCAGAATGATCAATATTCGATTTATGTTTGCGTTTCCGCTTAGATTTAATATCAGAATCTTTAGTTTGTGAAGTATTTCGATGTGTACTGGTTGGTGAACAATGACTTTTTTGCAAGAGTTTTAAGTTTGTCAATCTGAAATAATTATTTACAGCAATACCTAATATTTAAAAATTGTTATCACCTTTTTATTTCAAGATTTTCCTTTTCATTCAGATAATTTTCTTTTAACTTTTCACATGTGACTCTCTCTAAACGTACATATGCTTTATAACTAAATTTCTTATCACTTTGTGCATCTAATACTTTTTTAACATTGAATCCCCGTTTTAATTTTTGGGTGGGTTTGCTTTTAGATACAGGTAAGTCTCTATCACTGTCAAGATCACTAAGGGAGTTTATGTCACTTGAACTAGGATTAACATAGGATATTTTTCGTTTCTTTGCTTTTCTGGACAATCTTGTCTTACTTGGTAGATGATCACTATCGCTTGATATCATTTCGACTGTTGATATGTGTGATGCTCTGGATCCTCTTTTGCCCTTTGACGAATCTTGTTTTTTGTATTACGTGTAAGTTTTTTTGATTCAGATTTTGAAACATTTTTTCTCTTTCTTTGAGAAGTATTCGATACTTCCTCCTCAGATTCCGAATCCAGTATAATAAATACAGTATTATCATTCTTCTTTAAAGCAGATTTAGGAGCATCAAAATGTGGTAAAATGTCTGGTTTTATCAGTTTATTTATATCAACACATTTCAAAAAAACTTTTGACTGTGGAGACAAATCTTTTTCATCACATTTTTTCGATTCTTGCAACTCTTCACTTAAACCTGGATCTTCTTTAGGCTGAGAAGAACTTTCGCTTTGCTGTTGATCAACAATTGCATCATTTGATTCAGGTTCTTGTACATTCACAACAGTATCTACATTCTCTGTTGAAGTAGTTACATTATCACTATCATTTGAAGTACTCTTGTCGATTCCATTCTCAATACTGGTACTGTCAACAGTACTATTCATTTCAGGAGATTTGTCACTCTCTAATTCATTATTTGTTTCGTTACAACTTTCTTTATCAACAGGCCCTTCCCCATTAACCTCTGGACCAACAAAGTCTTTTTCCCAAATTGTGTAATTTTTCTTAAAATATGTATGAATTGTACTAGTTTTTACTTCTAAATTATCTATCATTTCTTTAGTGGCTTTAATTAATTTCTCCATTTCAGATGCATCATCAAAATTTGTTTTAACATACATCTTCTTGAGTTCATTAGAGTTATTGAGGACACTATGAATGTCTGCTATATCTCTAAATACATTTCCCAATACATCAATGGGACGGGTTGATTTACCCACCATCCTTAGTTATAAAATAACTGTAAAAAAAGATAAAGTTAAAATTGGTTGTAGATTTTAACATCAATTTTGATATTGGCATGTACAAACTAGCGGCTGAAAATCTTGCCTTAAACAAATTAACTGAGCTGGTGATATGCTACTTAGCAAGTTGTTGGGGGGGTTCGTTTTACGTGAGCAATGATTTTCTCCAATAAAATAGATTTATTAGATGCAATAAGTTACTGAAATTAACAAATAAAGATTATTGTTAAATAATTTATCATATTTACACACAACCCTATATTCACCATTGATAAAGTGAATAATATTTTGTTCCTTTCAATTTAAACAGGTAGGTGAGCTCCGCAAGGGCAAGAAAAGATATATTTCTTAGTGGAGAACACATTAAAAGGTTTGTAGGTATAGTATTTTCAACGAGTTTTCCAATACACGCCACAAAATTTATGACGTTATTTTACTAGTGTTGACAGACATTCTTTGTACTATTGGAACGACCACTGACAGTGTAATTTAGGACACGAGAAAAGTAAGAAAATTCGAAAAATCGGAATATATAAATGTACGTAAACAACGAAAGCCCAACAATAATATAACCTTACATTTACAACGCAAATATTAAACAAAGAGTAAAGCAGGTTTGGCATCGTTGGTTTTCAGTACCAACATTAACATTGAAAATTTACTGTTTTTAACCGTGAATAACGTACCTGATCAAGATTTTTATTTTGGTATGTCATTTTATTTCGTTAATGATGTGCATTGGCGAACTCGTTGAAAATACTATACTGATTTCACATGTAAACTGCTACTATAAAGTAATCATTGATTTTACATTTAAATAAAATGATTCTGTGTGCTCTAAAAGTTACCCTTACCATTGCTAAAATGTAAATAAGAACTAGGGGAAAAAACTAACACTTCTTAATTTCTAAAATGTAGGCTGTGCGGATCTCGGTGCGGATGTTCATTTACAAACAAAATGAAATGAAGATAAACTGATTTTATGAATTCGATAGTCTAGAAAAGAACAAAACGTTAGCGGAATACTCACACTGACAAGGAACTTAAAGTTTTGCTGGTGTCAAAGTGACAATTGCACTCGGCTCATGTGATTTTTTTACATGAGTTACATTGTCATTATAGTAGTAATTATAATTACGAGAGCTCGAGTATGACTCATCTAAGTAAGCAACAAGAATTAACCAATAACATTTATCTATCTCTGTTACACTTTGAAGAATTGTATTTATAGAAAAGAAACAACAAATAATAAATATGTCTACCCATGCTTTCAATGGAACGTGTGTCCGTTTTAAAACCATATATGTATTTACTATCATCAGCTGTTCAAAACGGCACCTAAAATTTGCGCATTGTTTTTTTCGTCTTTATTCTGATACCTATATTATTAAAAGTAGATATTATATTTATAAAAACAGTTCCTATTACCTATATTAGTTAGTGGTTTAAGATGTCGCTTACTAGTAAATAATTAAAAGTTAAAGTTTTGTTATATTTTTATACGTAAGTATCTAACTGAATTTATAAAAAGGGAATTTCCTTAAAATTTGAAATTTCGTTCTAGTAGCTTTTTTAGATAAAACTAGCTTTTATTTCATTAGTTAGGCATAAGAAATCAAAATCAGACATACAGAACCCAGACTCAAAATTCGTGTTGACTTGTAAGTACTATTGATGTGACGTATATTTTATGAAGTAAAACACTTTTATTTTGTATCGTAATAATAAAATTATGCAACGTTTATTTTGTGTCTTCTCTTCGTCAGTCGTTTTCAAATTACTCCCATTTTGTTCGAACCTACGTGTTTCGTACACTATAGTAAAGACTTTTAGGTGTAGCAAACTCGAACACAAAACATAACCTGAACCTCAAATTTTGCACTATTTTAAGAATGAATGTCATGAATGTCATGATTAATATTATAGGTTATGTTATTTTATTAAAAAGAACTATGCGACATACGTTTACTATTATTTCATTCATATGCTTTTAAGGGATGAGTCATACTCGAGCTCTCGTGATTACTACTATAGAATTAAACATTCACACTATGAAGAAATGAAGTAAGTGACTGCAATGATAAACATTGAAAGGCAAAAGATTATACTGAGTATAATTGCCCATCCAGATACGACCAGAAAAAAGAAAATTACCTTAGTCTATTAACTACGTTAGGAAACAAACTAATAATTAACAGTGATTTCAATGCCATTTTGCAGTTACTCATCTGAATCAAATTATTTAAGAAACTACTTAATATGTATAATAAAACCAATTTTGGGGTGCAAATGAAATAATATTCTATTGAATTACAAAATATTAGTTAGATAATTAGCGTCCTTATAATAATCCTTATTAATCGATTATCTTGCATGGCAGCAGATAAATAACAACGATTTGGATGAAAATATTTAAATATTTGAAAGTTTAGAAAAATAATTTAAAAAATGCAAATGGGTGCAAGAATGGATTCTCGTTAGTAGTTCAGACATGTATCGCACAAAAAGTAGAAAAGTGCCTTCATTTGTAGTTAACATCTATCTTATGTGCAAAAGAAAAGTAAAGAAATACTAACTTTTATGCATGATATCACACCATTTATCAACGAAAGGGGAAAACCAGGAATGATAGCCCTTGAAGAAACAACAGATTTTTGGACTCAAAAATTTGCTAGCTGCAGTGCGTTTTTTGTAGACAGAAGCTGACTTTTAGATTTATTGTAAATTGGAAATAATTTTCAAAACATTTACAATCTCTTCTAGCACCTTATACCACAGGTGGTTATAGTAAGGTTTTTTATAATCTAAATAATCATTTATTGCCAAATGGCATCACTTACATTTCGTAAGTTTTGGTTTCAAAATGATCCATAAGCATTAGCTAACTATAAGCATAGATAAGCAAGGGTTACATAGAAATTTATTCGTCATGGTTTTAAACATTTTGAAAAGCATGCCATCTTCAGGTTTTTTTTTATTATTTTCTGATCCAATTGCCAACAAAAGATGCCAAAAGCTAACACATCTTTTAATATGTACTTAGTTACATATAGAATCCTGATATTAAATTGTAAAATTAAAAAATATGTAAAAAGTAGACTATGAGACATTTAAAAAGCTGCGGTAAAAATAGCACATCATTAAGGGTTAAAAAAAGTTACATAATTTAGTTACCTCATTTTCACTAGTTTTATTTCAAATGCTACAGTTAATATCTCTAATAGGTGAAAGTGGAGACCAAGCCATTCAGTGATGCATACAGCACAATATTTGAAGTCTTGTTTGAAAAAGTATATGTACCTATTAAAATAAGTGAAGGTCTGTCCAGACACTTTATAAAGGAAATTCTAGTATTAAAAGTAATAGGATAGCTAGCCTATTTGTTACAAAGGCAATAGATTAATAAGCAGATTTCAAATAGCCTTAAATACAAAAAATACAGATAAATAAATGCTTTTAAAAACATGAACATAAAGTTGTTTCTACACATTTCAGTACATTTTGAATGAGATATAGTTAAGGAGACATACTTATCAATATCCGGCATTCATATTCGGTCACAAACGTAAAAGTTTCAATTAAAATTAAGAGTATAAATTCCTACAAACATAAATAATTTCCCGCGCAATTGTGTACAATAAAAAGAAGAAGGACTATCATTGATACGAGTATTGCAATACAAATATCACAATAAAATATACTGCTAGGAATAAATTTATTAAAACAATAAATAAATGCATACCACGATTAAAATGAAGATGTAATTTTATACACAAAACATTAAAACGTTAGTAGCCATATTTAATATACAATAAACTAGAGCAGTGAAGTTGGATAAAAGTATTAGTAAGTAATACCAACCATCATACAACGTACCAACTCAAAAAAGTACAGGAACGAAATGTGTGAAAAGGAACTGAAATAGAAAATATGTTTCAGTCACAACTGTGTTTCAGTTAAAGAAGCTGGAAGCCACTGGAAGCTCCATACTTACATAGACTCGCAGGCAAGCGAAACAATTTCTCAAAGAATCCACATAAAGGGGAAAACACATTTCGATTTTATGTTTTTAATTTTTTCATTCCACTGGTGAGCACCATACTACAACAATCTTTGCTACAACTCTTCTTACCAGCCCAAGATAAGTATTCAGTATAAAGCTTATTCGTGTAAAAACACAACATGCAATTCCTACTAGCGACAAGTGTCGACCCACTGACCTGTATCATAAAGGACTGAGCATTCTTCAATACAACATTGAAGCAAACAAGCCCCACCTAAATATTAGTTACTTCAGGTGCCAACTAGTGCGTTAGTTATATAATGATGGTAGCTCGGTGTTTATAATGTGTTGGTAGTACTGGTATCAGCTGTTACAGTTTAGCTTGTTCTAATCTATATGCTTAATATCTGGTGAAAAGTAGTATAATTACAGGCTCATAATTATTTAAAAACGTAAATTATTAAAAATTGTATTTTATTGCAATGCATAAACGTAGTTTATACTACGTATGAAACAAGGTTATGTTTATGTAAATAAAAACATTAGTTACAGTGTTACCAATAATCACCAACACAACAAACCTAAATTACTAATTGGCACCTTAAAACACCGGTTTTCAATTTGCTTCAAAAATAGTGGAGGGGATCATTAGAATGCTCAGTCCTTTAAGATACAGGTCAGTGTGTCGACCACGTGTCGACCCAGCCGAGTCGTTCACTAAACAGAAAAAGCATAATTACCTGCATATGACACCACATACTAGTCATCATTTCATCAAGGTGCAAAACCGAACGTTAAAATAGCAGCAGCCCTAGTCTGAATCACCCTGTACCAACCATCATCCAACCATTACCATCACCCCCCCCCCCCCCCCCCCAGACTTATCAGCAATCAAGCCACTACGACTACGAACCAGTATCGCCCCACCATATGAATGTAATTATCACAGTGCACTTATCTAAAATACAAGGGTGGTCTGAGGAAATCGCAAAGGCGTATAAACCAGCACCATAAAATACCAAAGCATCCACCATTAGGAGGAACAGTCACTGGTACACGGTAATATATAATTCACCGAAATCGTTGATTGAGGAATCCTTTAGTCAATGCCGAAATGTATCAGTCTCCTCCCAAACAAAATAGAGCATGAAAAGGTCAAAACTAGTTGCAATTTTTTTAATTATTTAAATAAATAAATATGGGAGCGATTTCCGGTATTAATTAATGTTTCTTCGTGGTTCACCGCCTGCATCGCGACAATAAACAAACTCCAATTCTTGATTAACGAAACCGTGACATGGGCAAAAAGGTAGAGAATAAAACTAAATACCAAAAAGATTCAATGAATCATTTTCAGGAGAAGAGGGTTTCACTTATCTGGGAATTGGCATACCTAGGAGTAAAAAATTAGAGAAAAAAGAACCAAGGGATACATATTTACTATCCCGGCCACCAACGATTGTCCTACGTCATCGAAATACGCATCTAACTAAATTATCATTATTATTATGTGCATAAAAATACATTAAAGTTGTAAGTGTAAGTAATCAAAAATGTTTGGAAACTAGGTAATAAATTTTACAGAAGATTCTTACAGATGGAAAATTCTTATGAAATGCATCATTTTTATAAAAGTTATATAAACATAACTATATTGAATGAATTTTCTGAAGAAATGTGCTTCAACTACATTTGAACAGCTAAATTTCTGTGAAATTCAACAATGATGGGAAGTGGATCGTGACGTCACTAATAATCAGGTTTTGTGATCAGTTATTTTCGCAACATTATTTGAATTTATATGTTTTAGATATATTGTCCTTCTCCAGGAGTGTTTACGGGTACATCATGAGTCAAAATTGTACTATACCTATTAGTCAAATGAGAATTAAATTCATATGCATATAAAACAAAAAGGGTTTAGGACTTTACGTACTCTTTCTACTACATTTCCTTATTCAATACCGTATGTCGATTTCGAAAAATGCACTACGAGTGTTCACCAACCTTATTATTTAATTCACTGTTTTATATGAGAAGATAGTATAAACAAAATGGATACGTAAATTAATAAATTAATGACGTAGCGATAAACATACTTCTCGAGGACAGTATTTACTTTCATTACCGAATTCAATAAATTAAAAGAATATAACTAAATTTGCTAATACAAATGTGGCAACCCTAAAAAAAACCAATAGGGTGGCAACTGTCAAGTGCTACCTACTCTTAGAATATAATACTACTTTATATTCTAAGTACCTACTGCACGCTATACGCAACTGGAAGGGATGCGAACTAACCCAATGCATTGTAGGCGTTGAAGCCAGAAGACAATAATGCGGAGTAGGTACTTCTGCCCGCTGCCGCTTTCTGGCTTGTTGTGGTAGTAGAGCAGACGTAACTGTCAACGTATTTTATTTTATTTCTCGTGTTACGGCGTTGAGTATGACTTTGCGTGCGAAGGAAAGAGATAGAGATACCCATTCGTTGAGGGTTGCCTAACTTGGCTGTGGCTTCAGTGTTACTTATTAGCGTTACCTTCCAGTAGTTCCAGTTGGGTATAGCGTACAGTTCAATAGGTGTTTTCTTTTTGCATTTTGTGGTAGCCTGTGGTAGCTTTAAGTCAGCTCTGTCAATACACACCATTCGTTTTATAAAAATAACCCTATTCGTTTTAAAAGCTTTATTTAAGTTTTATATTAACCTGAGGCAGAAATGTCTTATGACGTAAGGCACTTTAATCACGTGATGATTGTGCATGTGCCCAAGCCTGTAGCGATGCAAAAAGAAAACACCTAATGTCTATATATAAATCCAACATATAGATCTGTACTTGCTAGCTTTGCTACATATGGATTTGAAAATAGAAACAGCTTGCTTACTGGATAAAAAGTTATTTATAGTATCATTAGTTGACTATGATCACGTGAAGGTGTCACTCCCTCAGATCATATGATCTAAAGTCACTCTTCAAATTATTATTATTTATTTATGACAGTGCCTGATAACGTGCAAATTTCGTTGTAATATAATATTTTTGCACCACCCTATACAGAGTACAGAGTATGAGAAAAATGGCAACATGCACATGGTCTACTAAACTAAAGTGCACATGTGATAATACAACATAACCTATATTTTAAACCCAATTAAATTTATTTATGTAAATATTCTCAAAGTTAAAACATAAAATGAATGAACATTCAGAAGATGCTTTTGACAAGAAAAAGGCACATCGCCAAAAACTTTCAGGTAAAAGAAACTTATTTAGTTATTTATTCAAAATTAAATTTTGAAGTATAGGACGAAAAGTGGAACGCAAAAAAGGAAAATTGGGAAAAAGTAATGATATTGATCCAAAGGAGAGAAATCCCAAAGCATTTGGCTTCCAATCTGCAATAAAGGCGCAGCGAAAATTTAGACATAAACAAGATTTTGAAACAAAAAAACAACATATTCCTCATGTAGATCACACACCTTTAGAACCACCTCCGCTTTTAGTAGCCATCGTGGGTCCACCAAAAGTTGGAAAATCTACGTTAATTAGTAGTTTAATTAAGCTATTCACAAAGACAACACTAACCGACGTTAAAGGTCCAGTTACTATTGTAATGGGGAAAAAACGGAGAGTGACTTTAATGGAATGCAATAACGATATAAGTTCAATGATTGATCTTGCAAAGGTTGTTGACTTAGTTTTACTTTTGTGCGATGCTAGTTTTGGTTTCGAAATGGAAGTTTTTGAATTTTTAAATATTTGTCAAGTACATGGAATGCCACGTATTATGGGAGTTTTAACGCATCTTGATTTAATTAAGAATACAAAAGCTTTAAAAAACACAAAGAAAACTTTGAAACATCGATTTTGGACTGAAGTCTATCCGGGTGCTAAACTTTTTTACTTGTCCGGTATTTTACATGAAGAATATTTAAGAAACGAAATAAAAAATTTGGGTAGATTTTTATCTGTTATGAAACTCAGACAATTGACATGGAAAACAACACATAGCTACATGTTAGGTGATCGCTATGAAGATTTAACGAGTCAAGAGTATGTACGTCAAAATCCTAAATGCAATAGGAATGTGTCTTTGTATGGTTATGTTAGAGGAATTCCGTTAAGTAAACACTTATCTGTGCATATTGCTGGTAAGTACAATACTTTTAATAACGTAGATTACCTACTACATTTTTTTGTCCAACATTACCGAGGGGTCTATCACCCTCGGCAATTAATAGGTGTACATATTTTCGGAAATAGGCGACAATAAAAAAGCAATATAGCGGCAATAACCAGCAGTAAAAGAAATAGAAGCAGTACTGTGCAATATGCGACAATATACGGCAATATTAGGCAATTGTTAGGAAATTTTGGGAAATAAAGGCAATATTTCCCTGATCAATTGTGCTACATTGAAGGTCATTTTCGCCTCCTACTCTTCCTGCGGTTCACGCATATGCAGTGTGCAAGACAGATATTTCACAACTTTGCATTTTGTGGATCCTTGTAAATCCGTGTAAATCTCTCCCATTTTAAAGTTTGGGCAATGAGAGCAATATCTTGAAAAATACGGAAATTTACAGCAATAACGGTAATAATTAGGCAATAACAGCAATTTTGAGGAAATTTCGGCAATAGTTAGAAAATTACTGCAGTAATATCAGCAATAGGAAATACGTACATTTTATTGCCGAATACGGCAATAGGTGTACATTTTTTTTTGTGTGATAGACCCCTCGAACATTACTAAACAATTCAGTCACTGCTGTGGAAATCTTCTATACAGGGTGATTCATTAAGAATGTCCAATCTCTGAACTGTAGATTCCAGACCTCGAAATATGATGATTCTGCCCAACATGCCTTATACAAATATTGATAGTTTCCGAGATACCGGGTGTTTAAAGTTTAAATATGAATTTTGATTTTCGCAATAACTTTCTATTTTTTCACAATTTCTTTTTGAAAATTGGCAGTTTTACCTTTTTTTGCATGAGGATTGCCAATTTGGACTCTAATTTAGCATTGCTAATAGAGGGCGCTAGTTATACTGGGTTGTGTTTAGTAAATCTAAGCAAAAATTTTTTTCGGCTGAACTATTAGCAAACTAATAATAAAATATGGAAAAGCGTTAGATTCTACAAAAAAAGTTACTCTTGTTTGATTCGTGTAACTAGATCAGTTATCGAGTTATTTGCTTCTAAACAGTTCAATAAATTTTAATTTAAAAAAAAAATTTATTCTCTAAATGTGTAACAACAATAAACTATTATTTATGATCCGTTTTCGCAAAGATCTCTTCATATCAAATAACCCTTGTCTATTATTTTTAATCACATTAATTAATTGTTATTGCGAAAATCAAAATTCATATTTAAACTTTAAACACCCGGTATCTCGGAAACTAGCAATATTTGTATAAGGCATGTTGGGCAGAATCATCATATTTTGAGGTCTGGAATCTACAATTCAGAGATTGGACATTCTTAATGAATCACCCTGTATAAGGGGGAAAAAGTGAAATACACAGAGCTTGATAAAGATATACCTATTCAAATTCGTTACTTCAGCCTCTATACTCAATTTCATGTGCCTTAAAACATGATTTAATGGACTCTTGAATAGTCTTATGTAGTTATGTGAATGTGAACACATGCATTAGCCCTCTTGAAGTTGATATTATATTGGAGACAAAATATCCAAACCAAATAAACTAGGAAGAAGCTTATTGATAGACCCAAGTGTTATTTCTCATAACTATATCAATATTTTTCGAATTGTTACCTTGCATCATGACATACAATCCTGTTTTTGATCACAGTAAAAGAATGGAGAATTACATGACATCAAAGCTTTCTAACATATAGTGATGAACCTTGAGGGTCTTGTCAATCTGTTCATATACTCACATAGTGTTGGATCTTTCATCAAAAGCTTTTCCACAGGTTCTACATTTTCCCAAGTGTCAGAAATTACAGGATTACCACTGATTCCCTCAACAGCTTTCAGTGAAAGCTTTCCTCATTTAAATTAGGAAAACCAATGAAAACCTTTTGGACAGGAAGGAGAAATATCTTGAATGCTGAAACAAGTTAATTAATGAATTATGTTCTCTTAGAGGCAAACTTTATGCTCGCACTAAAATCACTTATTTTACCCTCTTGTATAATAAATAACTATTATTTTGATAAAATGTCTGCCAATATTTATGAAATTTGTCAGGAACAGGCAGGAAAACATCAACATGAACATTTAATTGATTACTGCTTAGATCAATTTTTGACATACCAAGTGATAGTATGATATTTGTCTTTCACGTCTTTCCCAGGTACTCTCTATTTTGGTAACAAAAACCAATGGGGCAGTCATATTTATTTTATTTGCAATCTCAAAATTAATCAAGTTTGGAAATTATAGTCTTCTATTTTGTTACATATGTATTTAAAAATTATTGTATTCTAGTAAGTAGTTTTTTGTTAATGCTTAAATTTGCCGTTTCTCAAATTGATGTGTTTTCTCGAGCATATTTCGCCTCGTATTTCGCTTTGTACCATGTATGTGGTTGCTTTAATAATAATAATAATAATAACAAATTTATTTCAGTGCATTCATTTCATTTCATACAAATGTATGTACCGGGTGGGCCAAATTCGATGTTTTCAAGGGGTACAGCAAAAACCATAAGAGTTAGCAAAAAACTAATAAGGTACTTATGAGCTCTTTTTAAAAGAAAAAATCGGTGGAATAATCAGATTACCCATATCACGATTATTTACGTAGATACAGGGTGAAAACCAAAAAGTAGCATTTTCGAAAAACCGTAATATTTTCTTTATTATAGAAGTTAAGGTCATGAAATTCTCAGGATATAGGTAAGAGGATACGGCAATTTTAAAAATGGCATCAACAAATTTCTAGGCCTACTAAGTTGCGCACGGCCAAAGTCAACTTTAATTTTTCATATGGGCGCCATATTGGATTTTTACTTTATCAAAATCCTCATTTGAAATGCTCTTCAACGATGTATAACATGTTTATGTTTGGTCAACATTAATAATTAAAAACAACAAAATTAAGATCTCCTGGTAGTAGGCTTTGATATTTCTATTCAATTTTTCCATAGTGAGCTTTGTTGTCTCTTTTTTAATCATCTAACGGTCAAAATAGAATTTATTGTAGGTGTCATTTGTGTGCAGTTAATAATTTGTGAGTTTTAAAATGAATTACTATTCAAATAGTGATAAATATGATCCGTTGCAGTGTTTTATTCTCTATCGCTAACAATAAACTCTACTTTGACCGTTAGATGATTAAAAAAGAGACAGCAAAGCCCACTATGGAAAAATTGAATAGAAATATCAAAGCCTACTACGACGAGATCTTAATTTGGTTGTTTTTTATTATTTATGTTGACCAAACATAAACATGTTATACATCGTTGAAGAGCATTTCAAATGATGATTTTGATAAAGTAAAAATTCAATATGGCGCCCATAAGAAAAATTAAAGTTGACTTTGGCCGTGCGCAACTTAGTAGGCCTAGAAATTTGTTGATGCCATTTTTAAAATTGCCGTATCCTCTTACCTATATCCTGAGAATTTCATGACCTTAACTTCTATAATAGAGAAAATATTGCGGTTTCTCGAAAATGCTACTTTTTGGTTTTCACCCTGTATCTACGTAAATAATCGTGATATGATTAATCTGATTATTCCACCGATTTTTTCTTTTAAAAAGAGCTCATAAGTACCTTATTAGTTTTTTGCTAACTCTTATGGTTTTTGCTGTACCCCTTGAAAACATCGAATTTGGCCCACCCTGTACATAGATATCATATAATTCATAAATAAATAATTATACAGATGTACACCGAAATCCCAAGGTCCAGTTCAGTTCAAAACTTATTTTCAACTGGGCCTTGAATAATGTGACCATTCGTCCCGCATTAGGCGGGATTGTCCCGTTTTGAAATTTAGAAACCCGCAGAGAGAATGTCCCGCAAAATGTCCCTCATAATTGTAATCTGTCATAGTGTGTATAATAACACTGCTTTGAATGCGTTGGTTTAACCCTAAGGTATATAAACAAGGATTTAAGTTTGATTTCTATTAAATAGAAACAAACACAAAACACCCCTCCTTACCTAACCAATTAAGGTTGATAAGAGAACCGTATCGAAAGGAAAATCTTTATAGTGACAGACAGCAAAGCAGCGATTGCAGCAATAGACTCATATGTGGTAAATTCAGGGCTAGTCCTTGAATGCACACAAATGCTAAACGCACTAGGTAAGTGCAACTCAGTCACACTAGTGTGGGCACCTGAGCATGCGGGAATCGCAGGTAACCAGGTTGCTGACGAGCTTGCGAGAATGGCAAGCGCAAAACCATTCATAGGATCCGAACCGGCTTGTAGGATTACTTATAACACAGCCAAAAAGGAGATTCAAGCAATACTCACGAAAGAGCATTGCAGACATTGGTCGAAAATTCCAGGACAGAGTCCAAGATCTTCCTGGAAACCCCAAACGGGGACCTTGCTACGTCCATCTTAAAGCTAAGCAGGACGAAGATAAGACTTGCGACAGAAATGGTCAGGGGCCACTGTCGCATGAACAAAAACCTGCACAACATGGGACTGACTGAAAGCCCAACATGCAGGGGTTGTGGTGAGGCAGATGAAACGCCGTATCACGTCATTTGCCAATGTGAGGCATTGATAAAGGCAAGGGAATACCTACTTGGAAATGAAAAGATTAGGTACACAAGAGGAAGTAACGTAGATTCGCCCTACTAAAATCCTGGACTTTGTGGAAGATACAGGTATTCTTGAAGGGTAGACAACACCGGGGAGCACAATAGACCAAAAAGTCGCAGTGCGGGAACCTATTGGGACCACCCCCAGAAACAATAATAATAATACTTAAGTAAAACATAACTTTGAAATTGAAGGGTCTTGTGAAGATTTTTAGCAGAGATGCGTAATAATGTGTCCGCATTGAGGGTGTATCGGGGGGGGGGGGGGGGGGGGCATTCGGAAAGCATAACTCATGATCATAACTTTATAGAGCGAAGTTTTGTACATATTACGGAGGACTCCTAGACTTCCCCTTCTGTGGGGGGGGGGGGGGGGGGGGGCAAAAACTCCCGGTGTCCCGCATTGATTTCATTTACATATGGTCACATTAGCCTTGAATCATGATAATTTACTAATCAATATCTAACCGTAAAAAACAACTAAACCAATTTGACTCTGACAATTTCGGAATTTATAGTACTTTAATTAATAAATTCGTTACAAAATATAGGAGCGGGTAAAATTGACGGGTCTCCAAATACATACAGTTCATTGACTTTGAAAAAGACTTCTAGAATAATACAATCGAAACAGTTTGTGGGGTAGATTTTTAAATTCCAACAGCAGTTTGTTAGATATGGAAAAGATCTCTCAGACAATGAGGGTTTATGTTGTGTGGGTATTATTAAACCTCTGAATCTAAGATTTAGTTAGATTATGTATATCTGCAAATATACTACAAATATAAATCAAATATCACTAGTGGGTATTATTAAACCTCTGAATCTAAGATTTAGTTAGATTATGTATATCTGCAAATATACTACAAATATAAATCAAATATCACTAAAAATACAAGGTACAAATACAATGGCGCATTCAGCCAAGGTACCACAACAATGGTGCATCCAGCCAAGGTACAAATACAATGGCGCACTCAGATAAGGTACAAAAACAATCCCGCACTGAGTCAAGGTACAAAAAAATTTCCGCACTCAGGCAAGGTATAAATACAATGCTGCATTCAGGCAAGGTACCAACACAATTCCGCACTCAGGCAAGGTACAAATATACAATGATACATTGATCCAAAATATAGGTAACTATAAATATAATGTACAGGCACTGTGTCAAAAACATGCTTCGCCCGTGAACCTGAATGTTAGGATCTGTTACATAACAGCCTTTATCAATCTATTCCTTTAAAGGTTGTGGCAGAAGCTACCTAAACACTAAGAGCGGCCGTACACGAGCCGCATTTTGCACTCGGACCGACCACACAATTGCGGTCGCGTTCCGGCGAACTGCAGTCTCCCATAAGAAATACTGCACCATACGTACACGGGCGTTCACTGCAGTCGAAACGCGCATCTGTAGTTTCTTATGGGGCGATCGCAATTGTGTGGTCGGTCCGACTGCAAAATGCGGCTAGTGTACGGCCGCTCCAACTATTATTATAAATAATAATATGTTTTCAATTTCAGCGCTTATCGTCAGGGATTTCATTTCCCTCTCTTTTATATTATAAAATATAAATTATCGTCAGGGAAATGAAATCCCTGACGATAAGCGCTGAAATTGAAAACAAGGTAGAGTCAAATTTAATGTAATCTTAATATTTAGTTTGGAAGACAAGTACAACTAAATGAGAAATGCATTGAGTAAATATCCTGTACAAGAAACAAGAATGAAAACCCTAGAGGACCTGTAAGGTTTTCTGTAGCTCTTTTTCCCTCCTTGTAATCAGCGGAGATCCAGATCTAATCTCAAATTGTGTCGAGGTTAATGTAATCTTTGAGCACTTTTAGCATTGGTCATTGTTTTTTCTACCTCTACATAGTTTGAGAGGGCAACCCTTGGTTGAAGTTTAATTAAAATTCATTCCTCTCCATTTCTTGTGTTTTAATGTTTGCCTAATCGATCGTTACAAGAGCAACACCCACACATCCTCAAGCAATTCGTTCACTTGACGGGTGTGTAATTGACAATCACGGGCCTTGAGGTTTCAGTTAGTTGGGCGGGAGAGTTTGTTTTTGGTTTTGAGTTGCACTGTCGTTCTTGATTGCACCTGTGTACGCTACACATTATATAATAAAGTGGCTGACCTTAGGCTGCGAAGGGGCACATGGTTTGTTAACAAACTAGCTACTAAGAGCACCACAATGTGAGTTTGCCAATCCTGTGTCTTAATTGATATTTCTTATATAATTGTAAATGTACAAATTTAAGAATAATGTGAATGATTGTCTTATTTTTTGTTGAACTTGTAATAAACGTATATGTTTAATTCGTTAATTAATAGTCAGAACTACTAAGTATAGTATGTCATCTATTCATTTGATTTAGAATTTTTTATGTTTATAATGAATATTTTTGATAGGTGTGGGTGATTTTCCAATCAGTGACATTTCTTACCTACCCGATCCATGTCCGTTGCCAGAAACTACTAAGAAAAGGGCACTTATTGAAAAAGAAAAACTTGTTTATGCTCCATTTTCTGGTGTAGGTGGCATAGTGTATGATAAAGACGCAGTGTATGTTGAACTTGGGGGATCACATAGTCACACAAAAAAAATTGAAGATGAAACGACAAATATCGTTTCTAATATAACAAGAATTGAAAAAACTTTAGATGCTAAAATGGAAGAAGCGACATTACAATTGTTTACTGCCGGAAAGAAAATTGCTTCCAAAGATCTTGAAGAACTTGAGAACGATACTTCTAACAAATTAGAATTGTATTCTAAAACAGCAAAAGAAGAAACGGATTTAGAACGGGAGGTAAATATGATTAATAAATGTGAAAACATAAACGGAAGGCGAAAGGTAATATTTGAAGAAAGTGATGAAGAATTTTTGGAAAATCGTGCATCGTCTAGTAGTGATGAAGATGATGGGACCACACATTCCTCACAGGCTTTAAATTCGTCAACTAAAAGTAATGATATAAATGATAAATTGAAAAGTATATTGAATAGATTGGAGAATAAGAATGCGATAAATAATAAAGTTACTGCTGATGAAACAGAATCTCAATCGATAGGAAGTGATGACAGTGATGGGGAATCAAGTTCTGATAGTGGTCATGAATCCTTGGAAAACTTTGACGTTAAATGGAAGGAAAATTTGGCGATGCGTGCTCTAAATCGGCACAGCACAACTCGTAGTATTATGAAAATTGTTTATGGTATGTAGGTACCTACTACATTATTTCTACAATATTCTCAATGATACTGTGTATTATTTGTAGGAACGGTCGAAGATGATTCATTAGAAGAGGATAAACTTGAAACTGATAATCCAGAGGACGAGGAAATCGGAGGCTTATTTAAAGTAGTTTCTAAAAATGTACAAAAACACAAAATGAAACATGCAAATTTAAATGCAGCCGAATGTTCATTGTTCGAGCCGTGGAATACTGAAGCAGCTAAAGATTGGCTAGATCCTGTGGTAAGTTACACATGCAAAAATAAATAAAAACAGATACAAATAACTTTAAATGGCACATTTTATAATATTAATTTATTTATTTATGGTATTTCATTAAACATTATTTTTCAGAATAAAGTTTTAATTCAAAATTGCTTTGTAACGGGGGCGTGGAAGGATACAGAGGATGCCGAACAGTTATTAAAACTTGACGATGCCGAGGATTTGGATAGTGAATCTTCAGAGATATTTGGCGATTTTGAAGATCTAGAAACCGGTGAAAAGCACATTAGCTCCGAAAGTGAAAGGCCAAATGAAGGGAGAAAAAGAAAATTATCAAATGAAGCGGTAGATGAGTTGACAGAGAAAAAGGCTTTGGCCGAAAAGAAATCAAAATTAAAGGCTCAGTTTAATGCAGATTATGATAATGCAGGTAGTTCTTATTATGATGAAATAAAAATGAACATGGAAAAACAATCTGAATTAAATAAGACGATATTTCAACAAATGTCAGATGATTTAAGAGTTCAAGTTGAAGGGTACAGACCAGGCATGTATGTAAGATTAGAGTTTGACGATGTTCCTGCAGAGTTCATAAATCATTTTGATCCTTCTTATCCATTAATTATTGGGTCGTTAAATATGAGTGAAGAGAATATCGGATTTGTAAATGTTAAAATAAAAAAACATAGATGGTACAAGAAAATCTTAAAGTCAAGTGATCCATTACTTCTGTCGTTAGGTTGGCGCCGCTTTCAGTCTGTCCCCCTTTATTCCAAGTTAGAAGATGATTTAAAATTTCGATATTTAAAATATACTCCTGAACATGTTACTTGTAATGCTCATTTTTGGGGTCCAATCACTCCACAAGGAACTGGGTTTTTGGCAATCCAATCTATTCCTAATAAAATTATGGTTTGTATTACATAAGATCATATAAATAAAACTAAATGCACGATTTGTTTTGACATACACATAATACTGTATTCACATGCATTCATTATCCAACCATACGAAACTTTTTCCATTAGCTGAATTAATTCAAAAATAATATGGCCCAAAATTGCCTAAGATATTCATTGAAACTTATGACTTTTGTTGAAGATACCATTTTATAACCTCACTTTCGTTTGACGCATGAACGATCTATATAAATCCGACTTACTATTCAATCTGTCGACAGCAAAACTGCCACCATTAGCCAACAACTAAGTGCAAGTGAGCTATTTATACTACTTAAAAGGAAATTGACATAATTAGGACCTAAATAATCATTATTCATTTGAAAGCTTTTGTTTTAGTGAATTTCTAAACTTTCATAACAGTGAGTTCATGCTTATTATTTACTTGCTTAACTATGGAAATATCTACTTTGTGATTATTCTCAAGCATATCTAGAGCAACGCCAGATTTATCCCAACGATTGTATTTGAGACAAGTCAAGGCTCATTGAAACGAATTTTAAATGATCTTGTAGTTTGCCCGATATACATTTGGTTACAGTCTTTCCAGTTGATTTTATCCCATTTATTAGAACATTTTTGATATCCTTCTTAAGTTTAAGTTTCCTAATTAAATCTTTGAAGAAATATATGGCAATTTCTTTGATTGTGTGTAATTCATCGACATGAATCATTTCTTTTGTAACTTGCATTTAGTTGTTTGTTGATGATGAGAGCTTTGTTGTCAAAACGCGTCCGATGTAATAAAATATTTTTGTGGTATTTGGTGTTAGCAATGTTGCATTGAAATACTCTCTAGAAAAACAATATTGATGAATTATTTTCCGCTGCTGTCTTGCTAAGCTGGTTGCATTATGGGAACTAATATCTGCATTCGTTTCTTGTGATTTTAATTATTTCTAGTGGAGATAACTACTTGTAAAAAAACAGACCAAAGTGCAATCAGATCAATGATTCAACAGCAGAAACCAAAACAGCCAATGTGCTAAGTGTCATCAATTTAGCCATAAAATTGTTACAATAACTAAAATTTCCCGTTTTGTGCTTGCTTAGTTTTTTAGTACCAACCTAAATCCACCTCTTCCACTTAAAATGATTAATAATAAAAATTACAAATTCTTCTATTCCCATTTTATATATTATGTAGCTTATTTTCAATTTTCTTTTTTTAGACAGAAAAACTTGGATTTAGAATAGCTGCCACTGGAGCTGTACAAGAGCTGGATAAATCTACTCAGATTATGAAGAAGTTGAAGTTAATAGGACATCCATTAAAAATATACAATAAGACTGCTTTTATTAAAGGTAGAATTTTAACTAATATTGGCTGATTAAATATATGTTTTGTTGTAGATATGTTTAATAGTTCTTTGGAGGTTGCACGATTTGAAGGTGCTCAAATAAAGACGGTTTCTGGAATTCGAGGTCAGATCAAAAAAGCAATTAATAAACCAGAGGGATGTTTTAGAGGAACATTTGAAGATAAGATTAAATTAAGTGGTATGTTTTTAGATTCTCATATACACCATTCAAAAATTTAACAAACTTATGGACCTCACTAAAAATGAAATGATAATTTTAGTTTTTGAGTATGCTGCTTCAAAGTTGGAAGCGTTTTCTATTGCCAAATAATTCATTTCCTATTCATGTCAACCCGGTTTTGCATTTCTTAAGGCGCGCGACATGTATATTACTTATGTTTATATCATTCATATCATCATTTTAGTTTTTTTATCTGTTGAATTCTTCACTCAGTAAACTAAGTTAATTCGTGTCTATTTTAGATATTGTTTTCTGCAGAACTTGGTTCAAAGTAAATGTACCCCAGTTTTATAATCCAATGACAACTTTGCTTTTACCTTCTGAATCAAGACTTGGCTGGAAGGGTGCACGTACCTTGGGTCAAATCAAGAGAGATGAAAACATTAAAAATCAACCAAATCAAGATAGTTTGTATAAGGTAAGAAATGATTTTGATTTGTTTGTATGTATATGCAGTAGTTTATTCTATTCATCTCAGAAAAACCATAGTTTCTAGATTTTCAGATTTTGTTGAAAGGCTATGTAAAAACTGTGATGCAGTCTCAAACTCAAAATTCTTCCTTCATAGAACACTTAGAGATTGTCCAGAAAACCTCGTTTTTCTCAAAAATTCCTGGTTTTCTAACAATGATCACTGAAATAAAATATTAATTCTAAAAAATTGATTGAGCCTATTTTCAAAATTTTAATGAATCCTGCATTATGTAACTGTTTTATATGTCTTGTTGGCTCTGTTATATTTTTTTATGTAATTGATATATTCCTAGTTTTACTAGATAAATGTGATGTGGTTCTCTGGTCTATTACATCTTCACGGTTAATGTGGAAAAAAGATATGCAGGAAGAAGTGAAATTGACGGTAACAGTTTAGAATCCGGAGCCATCCCAATTTCGGGTAAACATTTTGGGAATGATAGGGAAGGGAATAGGAAAAAAATTGTGTAATTATTTAGTATACAATCGGATGCACCAAGCCGTTTCAACTTTTTCCCTATAAGAGAGCATCACCAGACAACTAAGAAGTAAGAAATAACATAATGAGCACAAGTCACTAAATTGTTTAAAAATTCAAAAAATTAATAATAGCTAATAATAGCAAAATGTCAAAACTTGGAGGATTTGTCCATAGGTGGAGGAGGATTTCCTTCACTAAAATCTTTTCCATCTTTTACTGGCACACATTAGACAAAGTTGGAAAGGTCATCTTTCGCCTCGGACCACATGTGCCAGTAATAAATGGAAAAGATTTGAGCGAAGTGGATCCTGTTCTCCACCTAAGACAAAGATCAAGCCGTAGAATTTATTATCGTTAGCTTAATATCACTCTACATAAGTAAACCAGTGGCATTTTAATGGCCTTATACAGTACGCCAATAAGTCCGTTCCCCCTACTAATTTTTGAAGCACGCAACGCAATTTGGAGGGCTTAAATAGGATATGAAAACCTACTTTTTTTATGGAAAAATGCCGGCTAAAACTTACAAAATGGTGGCTGAGCCTCATCTTGAATTTTTTTAAATGGAACACCCTGTTTATTATTCCATTTCGGAAATCTACTCATAATTCTTAACACTTTTCTTTAATACACCTTACTCCTAAATTTTATTGTTTTTGAAATATTAACGTTTGAAAGGTGACATTCCGGTTTAATGAAGTATGGGTTTTGGTCACTTTCCGGTAAACATTTTACTAACTAAATTTTGTTATTAATTTTTAGTTAAATCTCTTAATGAATTTAACTAATAAGAGACGTAAAGAGGATTTATTAATGATAAACAGTATCGCTTATTGTTTTTGGTTGGGTTTGAAATGACCAAAATGCTACGTTAATATTTCGAAAACAACTAACGGATAACCTGTAGGGTGTAAGAGACGCTGTACATAATCGATAACTCAAGAAATTGTAGAATAATCAAAACGGAGTGGATAATCTCTAAAAGAGAAGTAAAAGTTAATAATGCAAAATTACTTTGAAAAAAGGAAAATACAAATGTAAATATCGATCTTTTTTATGATAGCGCCACCTATGGACAAATCTGATAAGTTTTGACATTTTTCTATTACTAGCAATTATTTATTTATTGATTTTTTAAACAATTTAGTGATTTGCGGTCATTATGTTATAGCTTTTCTTAGTTGTCTGGTAATACTCTCTTAGGAGAAAAGTTGAAATGGCTTGGTGAGTGGCCTCGGATTCTAAATAATTACCAAATCAATCTAAATACCAATCTCATTAAATACCGTTCATTTGTTTAGGAATGTAAGCACTTCTTCAGTGCCAAATTTTCATTTTAGCTTTAGTAATTTGTTAACAAATATTAATTTTAGGATATTGTACGAAGACCGAAAGTCTTTAAACCATTAACTATTCCCAAGAAACTGCAAGCTATGTTACCATACAAGAGTAAGCCTAAGTATGGTGTATTAGCAGAAGAACGAAAAAAATCGTTAGAGAGAGTAGCAGTTGTACGGGAACCATACGAACATAAGGTAATTAATTTATTGTTATTAAATATTTTGTTTGACATACTTAATCATGTTAGGTATCTAAAATGATGCAAATGTTGAGAACTTCATTTAAACACAAAAAAGAACAAAACAAAAAGACAATGAGGGAAAACGTTAAAAATTATCACAAAGAAATTGAACAAATCGAAGCAAAGAAATTAAGAAAAATACAGTTGCAGAAGAAGCAGATCATGAAAACAAAACAAAGAGCTGCTGCTATAAGGGAAAAGAAAGGAAGGTCCTAGTTACAGTGTTCCTTTTAGGTATAATTAAATTTGTTTTAATATATTTTTTGTGTATTATTACTATTAATTGTAAACATTGTCCCATTTCCAACTCTAACTTCATTTCTATATATACTAACTGTGAGTTTCACCGATATGACAATACCAATCTCTCTCTGGTTTTTTTCATACGAATTAACGATGAAATTTAAACATAAAAACCCTAATACACTACTTAATGTTGACTTTAAAAGTTAAAAATAGGTTTAAATTTTTAATATGAAAAGATCACTAACAGCTGATTCTATAAAGCTTTTAATATAACATTGAACATTTAATATCATGTTTAATTTACAGTAGAACCTCGCTTAACCGAGGTAATGTGGACTGACGTAAACTTGGATAAGCAAAAACTCGGATAACGCGGACAAACGTTTAATTGCATCAAGTTTTTGTTCTAAAGAAAGCACAACGCGTTTTCTTTTTGCACTCATATCGATGTTTTCAACAAGCGACGGATAAATGACACTTTCACTTGCACTAATTACTGATGAATGAATGCCGCCGGTAATATTAACTACAATAGCGAAAACGAATAGAGAAGAAAGCGGCAAGTCGGTAGGGTGGTGCGGGTAGCACGTGTGGCAAGGTCACAAATATCTTTGTACAATTGCATATTTAATCACGTAGTATAAATTGCACGTATAACAAAAATTTTGTACGTATTTAGACTCGGATAATACGGAACCTCGGTTAATCAAAGCTCGGTAAACCGAGGTTCTACTGTATTTATCTTAAGCAAGCATTCTTATTGGATGAAAATTAATGGGTGCTCTTACATTATAATCTAATGTAATAATTACTCAATCACTTTCTTTAAACTTGATGAACGATCCTTCATTGAAATAAAACATTTATAGGATCCAGTGTATTGTGTCACAAATTAGGCTCACCACGATGGTCAATACTGCCATATATTTATTATACGTATCGGTTTGATAATGTTGCTCTCTTGTTTAATGAAAAGCAAAAAGTTCTAAACAAATTACAAGATATACAAACTTTATTAGTCACACATTTTTTACATCAATAACCATAACGTCCTTCAATATATGAATGTAATTGTTTGATACCTTCAAACATTTCAGAAACGGCACTAAAAATTTGTTCTGGTGGAATTTGGAAACGTCGTTCTAATATATGACTTTGCACACCTTTCAACTCGACGGTATAAGATAACCGTATATTTGCAACTCCATAGGCCCAATCACGACTTGTGCCTGATACTAAGTATAAAATATTTGCCGCACTGCCAACTTTATATTCTGTGAAGTTTACTTGATATATGGCATCGGAAAATTTTGCAGCTAGCCTATGCAGTTCTTTACCATTATTAGGTACTTCGGTAGTATACCCCCAGGGATATAGAATCGATTGTGCAGCTGAATGCAAGCTGATGTAGATTTTAGTGCGGTGCGCATATTCCAACAGTATTTTGCTTAATGCTAAACTTTCAGGTTCCGAAAAAGGATATTGTCCGGCAAAAGTGTTAGAACATTCATGATCAAATTTACTATGTTGTGACCATTGAAAGTCAAAATTACGATTTAAATCGACTCCGCGACATCCTTGACCTTTCGAACGATTTTTTCTCCAAAGTCTATCCTAAATTTGAAACCTGTAATAACAAAAAGATGCATGTGAACGGATCAACTTACAACAACATGACAGTATTCGTATCCGTCAGGATTTAGTAATGGAACAATTAACCAGTCGACTCGCTTTAATAATCTAGAATTTTCTACTAATTGTTTAATTATATAAATAGCTTGCGCCGGACCGAGCCACTCTCGCGCGTGTATTCCTGCATCTATAAAAATTAAAGGTCGTCTGTTATTTCCCCCAGTTGATATTTTGATCGCTGTAAGATTACGATTTTCAACTGATAAACCAAAATGTTTTAGTTGAACGGTTCTTTGGTATGTTTGATGAAGCTGGTTCAAATAAGCTTGTATCTGCAAATCTATGACTACTATAAATAGCAATAAGATTAGTTGAAAGTAAACATACATCTTTGTAACGAAGGTATCGATCAAAACGAACTTCAGCATAAGGAACATATGCACTAAACAGGCATTTTATAAAACTTCTATAGGTGTTACATAATATATAATTATTCTTACCTTGAACTGTTACATAGGATCGAAATTATAATTATTGGTACATATGTGGAATTCATACTAACTGTATTATTTATAGTTAATACATTTCTGAGGTAGAAAAGTGTTTACAAATTGACAGATCTATGTTTTTGGACAACCTCAACTGTCATGAATACTATAATTGTATTTTTAATTTTTAATTTAAAAAGATAGGAGATGACCATCAGTACTTACTATATGTATGGTATGTGTTCGAAACACTGAAATAAAACTTTTACTATTCCAAATAAAACAAATATATTCTTTTTGTTATTTGTCCAGTGTCCCCTTTATGACTCAATCATATTACAAACTCCAACAATTAACCATCTAAACAATTGTTTTACCACTAATATGCTATTCTCATTATAATTTATCAGAAGAGACTTCAGACATACTGAACAAAAATGGAACTTTGTTTGCTGCCCATTACAATCACTATATAACAGTTAGTACCGGTGCATTTTTTGTCTCGTCTTATTGTATTTACTGGAATACCCATCATTATATTAACCTAGTTTGTTTTGCTTTAGCTTAATGTGACCTTATATAAATGAAATGAATGCGGGACACTGGGAGTTCCCCCACACACGGAAGAGGAAGTTCAGGAGTCCTCTTCCGTAATATGTACAAACTTCTATAAAGTTATGATTATGAGTTATGCTTTCCGAATCCTCCCTGTTATATACACCCTCGATACAGACATATTACATTATTAGATTATTACGAATCTCTCCTAAAGACCCACAAAGGCCCTTCAAAGTTATGTTTTACTAGGTTACTACGTAAATAAATCGGTTAAGTAGGGAGGGGTATTTTGTGTTGGTTTCTATTATATTTAATGGAAATCAAAGTTAAACCAACGTACTCAAAGCAGTGTTATTAGTATTACCATTGATTATACACACTATGACATATTACAATTTTGCGGGACATTCTCTCTGCGGGTTTCTAAATTTCAAAATGGGACAATCCCGCCTAATGTGGGACGAATGGTCACATTACTTTAGCTTAATAGTTTATTTACTAGAATGTGAAAATGTATAGATTCACTCAAACGGTTGATCATTAGGCTATTTAACTTGACTTCTTACAATTTATTCCCATCAGCAATTTGTATGAACTTTTTGTGGTTGAACCGTTGACTGAACGATATTATTCGTTCAGTCAACGGTTGAACCTAATTTTTATAACCTTTACTGGAGTTTTACTTAAAAAATATCTAAGCTGTTTATACAAATAAGTG
This sequence comes from Pyrocoelia pectoralis, assembly GCA_036250285.1. Classification (NCBI taxonomy): domain Eukaryota; kingdom Metazoa; phylum Arthropoda; class Insecta; order Coleoptera; family Lampyridae; genus Pyrocoelia; species Pyrocoelia pectoralis. The sequence goes on from CM070075.1 coordinate 52,615,484, forward strand.
GTAAAGTAAACAAATAGCCCTACATGTTGATATGAACAGTTTCAAATTTTATTTGGAAAACAAGTGGTGACCGCGTACCAGCTCTGAACCACCAGCTCCCCAGCACCACTGAGTCGAAGCTGGAATCTCATTGGCTGATCAATGAGAGCGCGGCGTCACTTCCTGAAATGTTCAAAAGCAACGCGCCGTATAGCTGAAAACTTTCGCTTTCCGATCGCCCTACAGTAAATAGAAAAGTAACAATTAAATTGGGTGATTTAATGAAGTGTGTCAATGATCTCATCGATCGATAAATATATAGGCCTGGCATCCTAAGAATCACAATCCTAGGAGGGTTGAATGGCAGAGGTCTGTGGGGTGGACATTTTGTTTTTAGGCAGGTGACGGCGGAGAGGTGGATGGATGATCCCATGTTATACGGCCCATAAACGCATAGTTGAGTGTTAAATAGAACCCCGGCCCTGTATATTTTTACACTATCCGAAAGCTTTCTTTAGCTTTTTAAAAATGTCAACGTGTGCAATTCATTTTTACAAATAAAAAAGATACCTACCTACGCAAATTTTTGTGAGTGCGTGCTCTTTCATTAATTTCAATATCGACAGTAGCTTTTAAATTTTATCGATGAAATTCAACAAGAGATGCTACAAAATCCTTTTTTGAACTTACAAGTTAGATTTCAAAAGTGCATATACCAAGAAAGAGGCCATATGCGACAATTTCTATAAAATTTAGTTGCCATATTTTTTTCTTAACTATTGCCATGATGTTTAAATTAGCTATAACTACATATGTTTTAAAGGTTTTCGTAACTTTTACTTATTTCAGTGTACAAATAACAAAAAAATTAAAAATGCCGAAAATAAGTACAGCTCTACTCAGCAAACAAGATAGTTGGAGAGGGGATACCGGCGCTAGAGTAGCTTTTAAGGTACAATCCGCAAAGAAATATTTTGGCGCTTAATTTAAATGTGTATTGTTGGATACACATAAATGTATTGTATGCTGCATGAGAAGTCATCAGAAAGACTGATTTTAACAAACAAGAGTAACACAATAAAAGGATTAAGTAATAAAACGCCAGCGGAAAATGTCAGCTGTCAACTGTAATAATTTACTTTTAGCTGTGAATGTACACCTTAGATTTCTCAAATATGATTGGACAAATAATTTGCCGCCTCAAAAATTTCAAATACATTATTTTAGTTGACATATTTTCCGACTATCTTGTTTGCTGAGTGGAGCTGTATTTTAAAAAATTGAATAGCTATAGGCGATTTACATTAACTGAAGCGCCAGTCAGTGGCAGCATATGCAACTACTGTAAGTAGTATACCCTCGCTTCGCATTGCCTTCGATAGTTAAATATCACGCTAAAACGTTAATGTAAACGTTAGTTTGTGTTTCTTACATTGACATTTCTTTTATTTTGTACCTATTATGAGTAGTAATAAGTCTAATGTGAATTTTTGGGTGTATGGATGTCATACAAACAAAGGAAAAGAGCGTCATTTAATAAACACGTTTAATATTAAATGATAGTAATGAACTTATATTTAACATAAAGACAGACTGTAAAACTAACCGCAAGTCCTACTCTTCGAAACACCATAACTAACTACATAAACACCTCATGGGTATACTACTCTGCGCCGCCACATTGTTGACCACAGTGGCGCCACCAACGGTAATGTAAATCGCCTATGGCGATATTGAAACTAATGAGAATGCACGCACTCACAAAAGTTCGCTGTATCTTTTTTATTTGTAAAAATTAATTATACATGTTGACATTTTTAAAAAGCTAAAGGACTCAAGCTGGATTTATAGTGTCGGTATCGGTATGCAATAAGAAATAAGAAATAAGCAATAAGAAATAAAAACGCATTTATAGTTCTTTAACTGTAACAGAGTAGGCATGCGCATTGCGGGTTTAATTTAAATTATTACTGTGTTTATGGTACGATTCTTAGGTTACCTAATGTACGATTGTAAAATTAAAATCAACTTGACATAATATTTTCCCATCGATTCTTGAATAAGTATATATTTCACTCAAACATTTCTTTAACACCTGATTTATATTGATGTCATCTGTCTTTTCTTAGCTCGTAAGCTCACAGCTGTATACGAATGTTCCCGATTCGGTAACGGTAACGGTAAGAAATAAATTTGAACCAATTCCTTATTTCTTACTGCTTATTGCTTATTTCTTATTTCTACTATAAATGATATACAGGTTATCCATAAGTTCATTTCCTTACCGCTTATTTCTTATTGCTTACCGATACCGACACTATAAAGCTGGATTTATAGTGTCGGTATCGGTATGCAATAAGAAATAAGCAATAAGCAGTAAGAAATAAAAACGCATTTATAGTTCTTTAACGGTAACAGAGTAGGCATGCGCATTACGGGTTTAATTTAAATTATTACTGTGTTTATGGTACGATTCTTAGGTTACCTAATGTACGATTGTAAAATTAAAATCAACTTGACATAATATTTTCCCATCGATTCTTGAATAAGAGATATATTTCACTCAAATGACTCAAATATTTCTTTAACACCTGATTTATATTGATGTCATCTATCTTTTCTTAACTCGTAAGCTCACATCGTATACGAATATTCCCGATTCGGTAACGGTAACGGTAAGAAATAAAATTGAACCAATTCCTTATTTCTTATTGCTTATTGCTTATTTCTTATTTCTACTATAAATGATATACAGGTTATCCATAAGTTCATTTCCTTACCGCTTATTTCTTATTGCTTACCGATACCGACACTATAAAGCTGGATTTATAGTGTCGGTATCGGTATGCAATAAGAAATAAGCAATAAGCAGTAAGAAATAAAAACGCATTTATAGTTCTTTAACGGTAACAGAGTAGGCATGCGCATTACGGGTTTAATTTAAATTATTACTGTGTTTATGGTACGATTCTTAGGTTACCTAATGTACGATTGTAAAATTAAAATCAACTTGACATAATATTTTCCCATCGATTCTTGAATAAGAGATATATTTCACTCAAATGACTCAAATATTTCTTTAACACCTGATTTATATTGATGTCATCTATCTTTTCTTAACTCGTAAGCTCACATCGTATACGAATATTCCCGATTCGGTAACGGTAACGGTAAGAAATAAAATTGAACCAATTCCTTATTTCTTATTGCTTATTGCTTATTTCTTATTTCTACTATAAATGATATACAGGTTATCCATAAGTTCATTTCCTTACCGCTTATTTCTTATTTCTTATTGCTTACCGATACCGACACTATAAATGCAGCTTTAATATTTGAAACCGCCATCTTTCTTATTTGAAATACAGGCGTAGTCACATAAGAAGGCGAGCGCGGCAATGCGCAAACGACGAATTTACGCTGCTTGTAAAATTTCGCGTATCTATAAGTCAGTGACCAGTGTCGTTTCACTTTGTTGTAGATATGTTTATTCAGTTTATTCATGACTAAATATGAACATTAATGTTATTTATTGAATTATAATTACTGGATAATTACATACTTTAGTGATTATAATGAAATTCGAATAAGTTACTGAAAAAAATGCACTTGTGTGAATGCATTTATTATGATACGCAACTGACACTGACTTGTATTTTTACAGTATTCGGCTTTCGGAGTCATGAATCGGGTTGCGCCGGTGCTCGCCTTCTTATGTGACTACGCCAGTGAACTCTAATTGGACTACGCCTGTATTATACTTTGGATGTATTTGGAATTATTTATAATCTTTGAACCAATGATCACAGAATACGGATAAATATATTCTGTGCAATGATGTACATTGCTTTGAACGCTTCCAACATTGTAACAGTATTGACAACCTACAAGGGTAAAAGTAAAAAACTCCAATATTTTGACAATATCGTAACGTTTTGCCAGTCATTTAAAAAAAGTGGCTGTTTAGTGAAAAGTTAACCTCTCTTATACAGATTAATAAGTTTTTGTTAAAATGGATTATGTAAATGACTGGATGAATGCTGCAGAAAGTACCGGGGTAATTAATTTCATTTCGTGTTCCTCGAAACCCAACTTTACTTTTGTTTTTTAGACATCAATAATGGCAGCAGAATTTGCGGATGGTGTTATTATTGGTGCAGACTCTCGAACAACCACAGGAGCGTATATTGCGAATCGTGTCACAGATAAGTTAACGAAAGTTACAGATCATATATATTGCTGCCGTTCCGGATCTGCAGCAGACACACAAGCTATAGCAGATGTGGTATCATATCATCTTAATTTTCATGCGTAAGTACATATATCTCAATGTAGTTTTTGTCATCTTTATTTTTCTGTAAATGTGGCTAAGTGTTTTACGAAAATCTGATATAATGTATATTTGTTTTCAGAATGGAATTGGGCGAACAACCTCTTGTTGAAACAGGTGCCGCAGTGTTTCGTGAATTATGTTATAACTATAGAGATTCTTTGATGGCCGGAATTTTGGTAGCCGGATGGGATCGGAAAAAAGGAGGGCAGGTGTATTCCATTCCTATCGGAGGAATGTGTGTACGTCAGGCAGTATCAATTGGTGGTTCTGGATCTAGTTACGTATATGGTTATGTTGATGCCAATTATAAAACTGGAATGTCTAAGGAGGAATGCGTTAATTTTGTAATTAATAGTAAGTGTAGTTTATTATTTTAAAAATGGTGTATTAATATGTTATTATTCGTTATGCAGCATTAAGTTTGGCAATGGCCCGCGATGGATCATCTGGAGGTGTAGTGCGTATTGGTGTTATTACGTCTGAAGGTGTAGAACGTCGAGTTGTCTTAGGAACAGAATTACCCAAATTTTATGAAGGCTAATTAATAATCATGTAATTTGAGGAATTTATATTTTATGTATAATAATTATTTGTTCTATTGGTCTTTTTATACACCAATTACGTAAATTCATTAAAAATTTAAGGAATAAAACAGTTAGTGACTTTATTTCTGCATTTAATAAGTGTCATGTGTCCTTCAACCTCTTGTGTAATAAATTGTAGATGGACATGAAATTTGAAAATTGCCACAAATTCAAAAATTCCTTAAATAAAACTTAAACTCGGAAACCCTATTTCGTTTTCAAGCACTTATTTCTTTTCATGTTTCACAGTGCTATATGTATCAGGGTATTTCTACTCAAAAGTGGATAACGTAATAGAGGTTATAGAACTCTTCAATTTTTTTCATTTTGACTTGTTTTCGAATTATTGATCTTTTTTTGTTTTTTACACATCTCTATATTTCCATTAGTCGTAGTTCAAAAAATCAAAGTTTTTTGGAATCAACAGTTTAATATTTACGTTTGTTCAAAACTTTTTTTATAAAAATTTACAACAGCAAAATGGAAATTTTGGAAATTGAATAGCCCAAAATCTACTCTACTACTATAATTTAAAATGACCGCCATTTTGCTGTTCTAAATTTTTTGTAAAAAAGTGGACACATACAAACTGAACACAATTAAAAAATTCTGCCATGTATTGCCACGAGACTTCCCTCGTATTAACACTTTTTTCAAAAACTAAGTATGTATAGCTCAATTCGGAAAAAATACTCTTAAACTACATAAAAAACTGTAACTTTATCTTATAAAAAAAATGAGTGCCGCCATTTTAGCTTATACCGGAAGTGACGTCATCAAAGGTAATATCAGCATTTTCGTCCTTGGCCCGAATGCAGTCAATTGGCGAAAACCGCATTTCGATAACTAATAGTTTCTGAGTATAGAGCATTGCAAAAAATGTGTATGGACAGACTAGACGGAAATTTTTTTTTCATTTTTTGAATCTACCTATTCAGAAACGCAAAGATACGTAAAAATTGGCATAGGTCAATTTTTTTTTGGAACACTAATACAATACTTCCCTTTTACTTCGTACTCTGGGAAGTAAAAATATCCATGAAATAATTTTCATTTATAACATAAGTGGCAAATGTTGACAGTTTAGCGAATTCTTTGTTTTCCTGCAATGATAAATGGTGCCAGCAATACTGTTTACTTTCACCTTTAAAGAGGAAAACGGAACTTTCTTCATACCTGCCAACTCTCCCACATTTTAGTACGACGCTTGCACGCATTACAATTGATAAACTTCCTCAACTTGCAAGTTGTCACTCGTGAGGGAATTTTTGACTAACGGCGGATTTTTTTACAAAACAACTTCCTTGTTTTTATACACCATTTCATGAAAATAATGAAAAAGTAGGTATTTTTGTAGCAACAATAGGCTACCAAACTTTGTTTCTTGTAGAATAAATTACTGTATTGTTTAGATTAAAATTTTTTTGCACTCATATAGACAGGCTAAAAATGTTCCACTTTGATCCGAAAAATATGACCACCGCCACCCCTGTCCCCATACATGTTCCAAATGTCTCAATTTTCTCAATATTAATTGGCAGATGTGCTTTCTTCACTCATTTTATTAAAGAACATACTATTTTCCAATCCAAAGCAGTTTTAGAAAAACAAAATTATATCACACTTTACTTAACATTTAATACATTCCAATCTATTCAATTGAGTATATATGAATTATTTGTGCCTTTGGAAAAGTAAGTTTGTTGCTGTGTGACTTCTAAAAAAGGGAAAAGATATAGGAACTTATGGCACATTTGTTTTGAAGATGCACTTAAATGTTTGACAATCTCAAATTACATTTTCTTATTTTCCCTATATGTATTTTCAAAAAATGGATAAGTTAGAGTCAGTAGGTAACATTAAATTCTAGAATAATCATTTACAAGGATGTAAAATTTAAGCACTTATTTCTAAATCAAGTTAGTCTTGGATTTTGTATAAAAGAAAATGTAATCATGAATTTCTCACATTTGTGCATAAAATTGTATAAATATATCTGCCGTGTTTAATTTTAATGTCAATGCAACGGAATGGTTATTGAGATAAGTCATATACGTTGGTTTTTATGTATATTTTTTGAAATAAGATAAACTTTGTTAGTTTTGCACACAATTGTACTGTCTTTGGGTAGTTTACGGCCATATTTAAATATTTTTGCAGGACAACGGTACCTAAACCTACACATTAATTGTAATAAATGATCATGAACAAAAATAACTAAACTCGTATTAAATTATATTTAAAAATGTAGTACACTTTTAGTTTGTCAATAAAAATTAACCTAATCATCTTCATCTTCTGCTCCATTCTCCCCTTCGCTAAATGCTTGACCTTCTTCTTCATCTTCATCATCATCATCACCTTCAACTTCAGCATTTTCTAGTTCCGCTCTTTCCATTTTTCTCGCTAATTCAGCATCATCCATAGCAGTCACAACTTTTGGCTATAATAGGAAATTAGTTTTCACTCATAAAATATTATTAATGACAGGATTTCACATTATACAAAAAATCCATAATGCTAATGTATGTTTGAATTATTCAAGTTCAATGCATTGAAAAAAGTGGTTAATTATGTCTTAGTCTTAGAACTATTTAAAACAATGAGGGAGATTATATCTAGTGCTGGCAAAAATGTCGAACGAATCCGAACACGATTAATGAACGATTTCCATAGGCGCAGAAATCGATTAATCGCGATTCTCGATTAATCGCGATTTTCGATTAATTGCGATTCTCGATTAATCAAAATTTTCAATTCGATTAAATAATTAAATATGTTCAAGTGGAAATTTTAGAATGTTTTATACGGCCGTAGATACAATAAAGATGCAATAGCTGCGGTTAAGAAATAGTTTTAAGGGCGGCGTCGGCGCTATGTAGTGACGTAGTGCTGGCAAAAATGCCGAACGAATAGATTAATCGATTCATTCGAACACGATTAGTGAACAATTTCCATAGGCACAGAAATCGATTAATCGCGATTTTCGATTAATCGCAATTCTTGATTAATGGCGATTTTAGACTAATCTGCGATTAATCGATTTTCGATTTTTCCAGAAATCGATTAATCGATTTTCACAATTTTTGCCAGCACTAATTATATCTCATTTGAATGGTGCACCAATCAATACATTTCTTTTTAAAATCTGAATATGACAAACAGTAACAGTTAAGCTGGTAAAGTGGCCTTTTATGGAGTAGCAGAAGATTTTTTGCAACCCAGTAACAAAAATTCTGCTTGTTAATGCTGTCACCCAAACGAAAATAAGATTCATTACTTATTATCAAAATTGAAGGATTTTATTCAAAGCTTTAGGAGAGGGAAAGACATTACAGATGTACTGTATAGTAACAATAATTAAAGTATGGATCGATAAAGTTGTTATATACCATAAAGTGACAGATGATTAATGATTTTGAGTTTAATATTAATAGCATATTGATGCTTGTTAATAACACAAGTTTATTACATCAATTTTATAAGGAACTGTATGATGAATATGTCACCTACCAATGGTAAAATTCAACCGGACCCTGATTACCTACTTAAATGCTTGAGGAAAAAATTCAGTAACAGAAGAAAAGGGTTAACTCTGAGTGGTAACCAAAAACCTGCACCACACTGATTTTTCTCCAATAAATACTTTATTACCTCTAAGCCTTGTCACCAGTTCAGAGTTAATACAGAACAATTACACTCTTTTTTCGGTACCATCCTTGACAGAAGAAAATGCCATACCAATAGAGTCCGGGCAATCAGCTGACTTTGACAGCTCTGAGGGCAAACAAACGCTACACAAAACACATATTTTCAGTTTACGCGGACTAAAATGACAATTGTGATTACAACTCTCACGTTCCCTTAACGCGCGCAACCTGTACATGCAAACACTATAGGCTGTGCTATTACGAATAGAAAAAATTTTGCCCTCAGAGCCGTGAAAAAATAGGTTAACACGTTCGCTGCGTTACCAGTCGTAATCGACTGGTAACAGTTTATATCATATTCCCGGCGTCACTCGTAAAAGAACTTTACGCAACTTACGAAGGTTGCAGCTATTGAATGCTGAACTTCTTACAAACATTACTGGTATCGTTATCGATTTGTTAGAAAATGTCCTACAAGATAGCACTATAATCGAATACCGGATGGTTCCGACTGGTAACGCATAGAAGTAATTATACAAAACCAATTTTTCTAACGCTATGTAAATAAATCGAGATTGACTGGGGTGACTGGTACCAGACGAAAACGACTGGTAACATTAATAATAAAAAGCGATGATACCAGTCAAATTCGACTGACTTTGTCACTGAGACAAACTCGCCCAAATATACTCCCGGAGCAAACGTGTTAATGACGTCATGTGCCCGGTCCCTATAGAGGATTTCACCGAATGAGTTTCTATCTCTCTCTTCAATTAATGTTACCAACTTTTAGGCATTAAGTATACTTTTTAAAAACTGTGAATTTTATAAATAACCGACATTACAAACTAAAACTGTTAAGAATTTAAAAATTCGTCTCTTTAACCCTATTTTTATTTTTGCTTGTTGCGTTTTGATTCTTGATCTCTCTTCTGATGGATATTTACTGTTAAAAGGTACTATGGATCGGAATAAAATGCTTATTAGAAAACGATGATGGAACACTAATATATTTTTTTTTATTGATTAACAACTACTCTTTATATCCTAGCAACTACATTTCATAGGCAACTATACTAACTATACATATTTATATAATATCGAGTCGAGGGGTTGACCACTTAGTAAATGTAGTGTACAAAGTAGGAAATGTTCTGTAAATGTGGACAAATGTGGTAAATATTTTATAAATGTTGTAAATGTTTTGTAAATGAAGTAAATGTAGGAAATGTTCTGTAAATGTATTGGAAATGTAGTAAATGTTGGAAATGATGTGGGAAATGTAGTAAATGTTCCAAACGTTTTGTAAATGCAGTAAAAGACATCGGTGATCCGTGGCTTGTGAGCTCGCTTGTGAATTTTGTTGACTGAATAGTGAATACGCATTTTTCTAAATACCTTGTAAACGAGCTATGGCAGGCCAGCAGCCGAATGAATATTAACAATATTTTTATATGCAAACATTCCCAAGAGAATCACAAAGATTTCTTTGAAATTAAGATACTCAAAAAATACAAATACACCTTCATTTATTAAAAACTTAATGAAAATATGTGGTTTTGATAACAGATTAGCGTTTTCAAATATGATAGTCCGGGAGCCGGCCACCTTTTTTACAATCAATAAGTATACTTTTTATACTTCGTGAGCGGCTTTATTTTAACGAGACGCCAAACTTTTTCCTCTGCGAAAATTTTCGCAAATGGGTCCTACGCGGTGCACAGGGGTAAAACACGTTGATGTGGTAATTACAAAAAATTGATTAATATCGTTTAATATCACTTAATTTTTTAGCTAACTGTTAAGTTTTTTTGTAAGTAATTCAAAATAACATTTGTCCTACAACAAAAATGAGTCCATCAAGAGTGTCCCCATCTCAAATACTTGTAGATATTACTACATTAACAATAATAATGAATCTCAAGCTAATTTTTTTTCTGTAGCTTAGTAAATATTTTATAATTAAATGCCCACTTTGTCCTACAAATTAATTGGGCAGTTTTCCCATGATATTCATAAATTTGTTGTAATTTCCAAATCAACGTGTTTTCCCCATGCGCACCCCCGTTGGACCCATTTGCGAACATTTTCGCAGAGGAAAACGTTCAGCGTCTCGTTAAAATAAATCCGCTCACGAAGTATAAAAACTAACCTATACTAATTGATTGCAAAAATGGCGGCCAACTCCCGGACTATGAGTGAGAATGATGTAGAAGAAATACATAGTACGTTTCGCAAGAAACGATTTACCTAATTTAATTGAAAGAAACAAATTTGAAGATTATTATGGACCCCGACATAGACATAATCCACAAAAATTTCAACTGTTAATTGGCCACCGAAAACTACTTATAGCGATATGTGAGAATATCAAAAATACACCACTACTTGACACCACCCCTGAGTTGATACAGATACTCAGTTGAACTTGAATTAGGAAAAAGAAAACAGGATGATGACGAAACGAAATAGGATTTTTCCATTGGCAGAATTACGGAGGGGGACATTGATACAGTTAATGGGATAAACAGAAAATGGTCCCTCCAAAAATATTCCAGAAAAGCACGGACTAACCGATTACGTCAACGATCACTGAATGATGGAAGAAAATTACCGATTACAAATTTTTATAAACCGCTAGAAGACATTGAAAAACATTATTGACCAAAAATGCTATCTTGGAAAAGCTCATTTACGAGAAAACTGAATATTTGCTCCATCCAAGGAATAACCCATCAGGTTTCCTTAAAATTCTACAAATCTCTGCTTTGACGAATGCTTCTAAATCATCGAAAGGTAATCGGTTTGATGACATTTTGAAACATTTTTGTGTGTATGTATTTGTTTATTATTTGTGGGCGACTTTTAACATGAAAGACGCCACACCCTCCATAACAACTATAACCCATTCTATTGGCAAATCTAATATTGAGGAAGGGGTGCTACTAAAATCACAGGCAGAATTGAATATGACTCAAACAGTACTAAGATTACTGGACTTGTAATTCCTCACGAAGTGGCATGGCGAAAAAAATTATTTCGAGTAACTTCTGTTAGAAAAATTCCAAGTTATATTCTTAACTAAATGAAAGCGGAATATGCTTACGTCGTAATGGCCCAATGCCCAATCGATGGATCCCCCTTTTTTTGTTTAAATGTATTCGGAACAGATAATTGCTTTACCAATAACAGATAGGATAGCTAAAGACCAATATGCCGCGCTTAAGAGACTTGGAGTTCAGGAATTCTTTCACCGCGCGGACTGTATATGCACGCAAGCTTTAGAGAGGATGGCATAAATGATTGTAATACTTTAGGCATAACTAGTGCCCCCCTCATACAAGGTTGTTATGGTACCTACATATTTGATACATCTTGGAGTTTAAAAGATGATGTTATTGGACAGATGGATGATCATATCTCTGGAACTCTATTTTTGTCAAATACCATAACGTCCAATGTACTTAATGCTGTTGATCAATTCATGACCGAAGACTCCGAAGAGGATGAATCCTCGGAAATACAAGAAATAAAAAATAAAGAATGAATCAGGGAATTAACATTAGACATTTTTTGGAATTAAATTGAAAGACAATACAACAGATAAAAACATTCATTGTAAAAGCCCGCATGTGAAAATTAAATGTCAAGAAAAAATTATAAATGTTAGAAAAATGATCATATAATGATTTATTCCGTAGAATCTTCCGCTCTACAACTTTTATACTGAAAATTTTTCGACATAGGTAACTTTCCGTTTTTTAAATATTAGTGAAAGAAGCAAAATATGCAGGAGTTTCCACCGTTTTTTATCAATTTTTCACGTTTCCCGGAAATTTTTTTCCCTGCAAATTTGGATTGGAGTACTACCCAAATCTAAATACCTATCCGGTTTGCAGGCGTAATTAAAAATTTCGATTTCAGCGGTTCGTTGACTGGACTACTTACTCGTATACTTTATTTAACCCGAGTGAATTACGAGTGCTGTCTTTGCCAGCCTGGATTATGAAAAACGTCGTCAAATAGAGTTGAGAGATTCGAACAAAGAAGAGAAGCTGATGGAAGATTAAAAAGAACATCATCGTTTAAAAAAACCACTACTAATTGGCTATTAATAGGTAAATCTCTTGGAAATGTCGTGAAACTTACATACTGTGTAAATGCCTCTTGAAAATATTGCGAAATGTATACATGCGTGATGCGTCACGGCAATGTGGAAGTGTGAAAAGTCTCGTAAATATGGTTAATGTAGTAAAAAAATGTGGTAAATGAAGTAAATGTATTTTAAATGAGGTAAATGTTTTGTAAATGAAGTAAATATTTTGTAAATGTGGTAAATGTTTTGTAAATGAAGTAAATGTTTTGTAAATGTGGTAAATATTTTGTAAATGAGGTAAATGTTTTGTAAATGAGGTAAATGTGGTAAATGTTTGGTAAATGTGGTAAATGTCAATGTGGTGTACTTAATTTTTCTTAGTGGTCAACCCCTCGTATCGAGTCTAGAATATTCTTAACATTTACAATATACAGGAACATTACAGCCTAAAAGTTGGCAGAGACAGTAAACCAGTGGAACTTTTTACTTATTTCTCCTTTCCAATTGTCACCAACTTCTAGAGACATTAGCATTTCTAGATATTGTAAATAATGGTAACAAGAAGAGCATAATAAGAAACAAAAAAGTGCAAGAGAAATAAGATGTGAAGTTTTTAACAGTTTTAATTTATAATGCCAGTTATTCAATGAAGAAATTTAGTTTTGGGAATGTTAATGCCTAGAAGGTTGGCAATTTTGAAAAGAGAGACAGCAATAAGGTAAAACTTTTTACTCACTCTAATTGACTCTAATCCTGTGGTGAAGTCCCCTACTTAACTTATTATGAATCTCATTAAGGTAAAGTTACGTGTAGTTGCAAGAGTGGTGAAATCCCCTCCTTACACTGATACCAAATGTATTGTTTATATTATATTTAAATAATGGGAATGATTCATTAAATATATTTCACTTACAGCCATTTGCACTTTGAATACACCACCCAGTTTGTTAATTCTTTCTTCAATAGTTTCAATTGCCACCTGCAAAGCTTTAAGTCCATCTTGCTTTTCTGGAGTCGAAGTGGTCATCACTGGCATAAAAAAAAGATTTCGCCGACGTTAAATATAACTTAATTCTGCTTACCATACAAAGGAGGAGCAATGAGGTTAATCTTAATAGGCAATTCTTCTGTAGATAGCGCTAAACCAGCTTTTAATGCAGCCTTAACTGCATCAATACCTTCGTATCCATAACAAGCACATTCAATGTCGGCACGAATCTTAACTGCTTGTGATGTAAGTTTACGCTTAATGTTACTTAAAAGTATATCTTTAGTCTTTTCATCCAAGCCACATTCGGCTAAAATGCTTGGATCTCTGAAATAAAATAATATTACACATCTTAACATAAGTAATAAAACTGTAACTCACACAACAGCTTGTTTAAAAAAGTCGTAAGCACTCGCCTTATTCTTTTTGTACTTCTCCTCAAAATGCCATGCGGTTTTTTGATATAACTCTTCTAACTGTTGATCTGATTCATATTTCAATAGTTCAGCTACATGTCGTAATATCGAATTAACCGCTTTTGCTTTAGCAAATCGTTCGGTACATTTCTCGACATCTTCTGTACTTACACGCCGTTTCGATAAATCGATATATCCCTTTTCTTTATCAACTCTAATAACAACAACAGGTTCGGTTTTTCCAACGCGAATCAATTTATTAATTGAACGAATTCTTCTTCTCGACAATTCCGATAATAAAATCATTCCTTCAATATTATTATATTCTAATAAATGTACATAGGCTCCCATTTCGGCTATTGACCTAACATTAACCATAACAACATCTTCAACTTCTGGATATTTTTCCTTATAAAAACGACACGATAGTGGCATCTTGAATGAATTTAAAGTTGTTAACCTCAAATGATGATTTTGTAGATAGTTTCAGATTCAAAATATGAAATTTATAATTATTCGATACGTAGTAAAGCACTTTATTTAAAAAATATGTTTGATTTGCATTCCAAGATTACAAGTAAACTTTTTAAACAACACGTGAAGTTTATGAAACTGAAAGGTAAATTTGGGGAATAATAAGGTTAGGAAATCGTTAATGTCAAGAATCAAAATTTACTGTACAGTGTACAGGGTGTTCGGATTTTGTTAGGGATACTGGATAGTCGCTTCTTACGGGTTTTGGGAAATGGCCAATTATAAAATATTACCTGTCTTGAGAAAATAATTTCGTTCTCTTCGTCAAACATTAACCCTATCATAATTGTATTTAGCAAAGACTAGAGAGAGAGACGCATAAGACTGAAATTGATTGGCTATAGGATGCAGGTAATCTGTATTTAATACTCACATATCAGATTTAGCTGCAAACCTACCACAAAATTAATTGTTCTCGAGTGTCCTTTAATCCATCTTAAACTCAACATTTTTTTAAAATAACTATAGGTAACATCTAATCTATTTGAGATCAAATATTAAACTGTATATTATGCATTTTCTAGGTAATTTAATGCTCTACAACTTTTATTCTAACAGTTTTTGCTATAAACCCAATACTTTAGGAGCTAGGACACAACATTTGCCCAAAAACGTCGTGTAAAAATGATTCTCAATTCTTGATAGCGAGTATCTTTCAACGGCTAGAGATACAAACGGAAAACAAATCCGCACATTTTGTTACGCTACGGAGTTAGCTCATACCGTAGGGCCGAGGACTTTTGGTATAATCATCACCAAATACCTCAAAATACATCCCAGAAATAAAATCTTTAAGATCAGAAAGTACATATGCTTAAATAAAATGTGATAAAATTTCCTACAAACCTTTTCTCCAACAAGGGTCGTAGGGGTAGGTAGGTATACGTCGTTGTGGCAATATCTGGCCCGAAACATGGATGGAAAAAAGAATATGATGCCTATACCTTTAGACTGGTTTCCGACTGTCACCAAGTGCTAGAGCAAGTGACAGTAATACTCGATGATACGTTAAAAAAAGATTTTGGGACAAATTGCCTATTTTGGTAGAGCTGTATCTCGAAAACTATTACACTTACAGACTTTTGGTTGGGCTCAAGTTGTAGAAAATTTAGGCCGAAAAAATCGAAGTTTTTGGTGCACCCCCCCCCCCCCCCCCCAAGTTTCCACAGTTTTTCGAAATTGCAAAATAGAGTATTTACTACTGGAACTGAACCTAACAACATAAAAAGGGCAAACCCAACATAGGATTTTTTGCAATGTTTAAAATGACTAAGTACCTACCCTTTTAAAAAAAAAACAATTGATCTAACCGCGCATTTTTTAATTTTTAAATGCCTCAAACTTTTTCCTCATTTTCCATTTTTACAAATTCAATTTTTGTTAACAATAAAAAAAAACTTAAAAAACTAGTGCACTGAATTCAGGAAAGAAAGACCTTTCAAATGACGTATCACTTGCCCCATGATCCCTATTTAAATTTTAGGGGTTGTTCTCACTGTGCTAAGAGATGGAATCATTTCAGGTTGAAAAAATGACAAAAATGGTCCCCTTTCGATAAAAATTGAAGCGTTTTTTCACTTCTCAAAAAAAAATTTCTAGCCAGAAAAACCCGTCTGTTACCTTTTCGTTGGGCCACCTTGTATACATACCTGCTGAATGTGACATAGAAGTAGAAAGTTTCACTAAGGTTCTAAAGTGCTCTAGTTTCACCCCTGTAGAAAAATTCCTTGAATTAGTCTACTTCAAAACCACACAAATTGTAATTCTTTAGGTATATGTTAAAAGACATATAGTCCGGGAGCCAGCGACCTTTTCTAATGACCAAAACCGCAAAAGCTGAAAATTTTTCCTAAGCTTTATTTAGCATCCCTAGTAAGTAAATGGACCTCCAGCTGGCGCACTTGCGGGGGGTTTAGCTGCGGCAGCCCCCCAAACATGTAAAATAATAATGCCAATCACGCAGCGTTTGCGTGATACTAACATTTGTTGGTAAGCCGATCACGCAGATGTTGCGTGATGTGTACGTGTCTGTTTAAGGCAGGATATTCGCTGCGGCGTGGCTCACAAATAGTTGTTCTCGTGTCGGCCTACTGAGAAGAGCTTTAATAAACAAAAAGTCGGCCGGTTTCTGACAAATGTGACAAGCATTACGTAGGCAGGGAATGTGTTAAAAAAAACTAATACCACAAAAGCTGAAACTTTGCTAACATGTTGATTATGTTATAAATAAATGGAAAACCGTAGCCAGCTGAAGTTATGGTGGGGGATTATGTGCCAGCTGGACACTTTTCCCTCACTAAATGTAAAGCTGGATATTTGTTTCGTTTAACTTATTCAGTTATCTGTTGCATTACCAAATTTCAGCTCTTGCGGAATCAAATATCTGAAATATCTATACTTTTCTCATTAAACACAGCCAACGCGTCCATGCAGTTATTACACTACCTCACAAGTTTGTGAATTTAAAGGTTTTCGCATTAAAATTCCATTTAAGTTAAGTAAGTTTTTGATGCTTGAAAAATATAAAATATGAATCCTTTTTCTAAACACCCTGTGCATAGAATCGAAACTGAACTTAAATGGAACTTTAATGCGAAAACCTTTAAATTCACAAACTTGTGAGGTAGGTAGTGTAATAACTGCATGGACGCGCTGGCTGTGTTTAATGAGAAAAGTATAGATATTTGATTCCGCAAGAGCTGAAATTTGGTAATGCAACAGATAACTGAATAAGTTAAACGAAACAAATATCTAGCTTTACATTTAGTGAGGGAAAAGTGTCCAGCTGGCACATAATCCCCCACCATAACTTCAGCTGGCTACGGTTTTCCATTTATTTATAACATAATCAACATGTTAGCAAAGTTTCAGCTTTTGTGGTATTAGTTTTTTTTAACACATTCCCTGCCTACGTAATGCTTGTCACATTTGTCAGAAACCGGTCGAAATTTTGTTTATTAAGGCTCTTCTCAGTAGGCCGACACGATAACAACTATTTGTGAGCCACGCCGCAGCGAATATCCTGTCTTAAACAGACACGTACATATCACGCAACATCTGCGTGATCGGCCTCCCGACAAATGTTAGTATCACGCACACGCTGCGTGATTGGCATTATTATTTTACATGTTTGGGGGGCTGCCGCAGCTACACCCCCCGGAGCTGCGCCAGCTGGAGGTCCATTCACTTACTAGTGATACCTAATAAAGCTTAGGACAAATTTTCAGCTTTTGTGAAATGACTAACTCTAAACGGTCACTGGCTCCCGGACTAATAGGAGTGAAGCTGGCTAATATCACATGGATTCTCAAAGATACAAAATCATTAAATTTACCTATTCCTGATCGCCAAAATGCTTTACCTTGTTTTCCCATTTCCAATAGAAATTGATGTACTTATAGATACCTTACATAAAGATTGTGCACATCACTGTCCCAAAATTGTGGACATCCCTAAATCAAACCATGGCTAACGTTAAAAGTTTGTTTTTGCCTACTTTTTCTAAGTAAAATAAATTCCCTATCCAAGGTACTCATAATAATAATCATAAGTTTAAACATATTTGAATAATTTACAAAAGGACTCCCAAATACATGTTTTTGGGGGAGAGGAGGGGGGCAATTTTCTACTCACACCCTCGCTTGTCGGCTTCTGCTTTAAAAATAATTGTAGTTTTTAGCGCATTTTTTAAGAATAAAAAAGAATATGTTAATCTTTGGGTTTTGTACAGTAGGTACGTCTCCACCCGTCACTGCGTTTTCAACCACTCTGCCGGGAATCGTTCTAGAGAGTGAGGTAGACGTCCTACAAATGTTTGTGTCAAAAAAGGAAGATCCCTATAAATTTTTTCCTGATAATCTGTTTGCCGCAGTTTGGCAACTGAAACATTAACATCTACACGACTAGAACGAGTGGGGTCAAACTTCATACACGTACGATAAGTCTTTGGTTCTACCCAGTAATTCGTTATCATATTTTGACTTGAGTCATTGTCCACCCCAAACAGCACACGGATGTTGTTACGATGTATAGCAAACATTTTCTAAAAATATTTAAATGTTTACTCAACATTTTGCTGTACACAGAATATATTTTATTAATATTCTCAGAACATGTCGATTTCACCAGGTTGCATGTTCTAGCAATGTTGTATAGAAGTAATTTAAACATTACTACAATATTTATTCTACATTTTGTAATATTTAAACATTTCAAAATATTTCTGGCACATTGTCCATAGGGGTACTAATACGTTTGCAAAATATTCTATGGAGTTATGCCGAATGTTAATATAACATTTCAGGAACACCTTCTGGAATGTTTTTAAAATGTGAAATATATATACGAATAATATTTAATAAATATTTTATTAGACATTAAGATTACATAGAGAATATGTACATATTACATATGTATTTACATATTAATTTACATGGTCCGGTTCTGGGTCTGGCAGTGGCACATCATCACTGACGCTAGAACAAAAACAAAATCAGAATTTGTAAGTTATAAAAAGTCACGCGGCTATTTCACTACTTCATTGAGTAGAAACAATCTTTAAATTACAATCAATTGAACGATTGAACCACAAACCACACAAAAATCACATGAAATTTCTCCCAACAATAGGTATACAGAGTGCAAGGATTATTACAGGGTGTCCCAGGCGGAGCTTACGCTAGACGTATCTTGGAAACCGAATGTCACAAAAAATTGAAATTTTGGGGCCAAAGTTACTTTTTCACTTACAATCGACTAAAAATATTTGCAAGGAAGTAGCACTTCCGGTTATACCGGAAGTAGGCCATAACTTCGTTATTTTAAATAGCAACCCCGATTTTTTTTCTCTGATTCGAATTACCCCATTTATTTGTTTTCCAAATCACCATGTCAAATGTTTGCATGGCCACCTTGACTTTATAAGTGATTTGGCTGTAACTTTTGAACACTTTAAGATAGAAATGCAAGTGATACCTGGTTTTATAGAGGAAGAAGTGCTCTTTCTAGTCGTCCTATAGCTTCTTCAAATGAAATGCTCCAAGGTCACGTTTTGCCTCCTTAAATATTCGACATTTCAAATGATGAAAACTCCATTTTTTTAAATGGCAACCCCATGGTTTGTTTTCATCATTGAACGCAGAATTTCACTAGCTTTCATTCAGTACCCATAAAGTATGGTGCGTGGAAAACATTTTTTTTTCCATTGCTGGGTTGATATTTACCGAATTATCGCATTAAACATAAAGAGTTGCATTATTTTGACAAATGTTTTCCACGCACCATACTTTATGGGTACCGAATGAAAGCTAGTGAAATTCTGCGTTCAATGATGAAAACAAACCATGGGGTTACCATTTAAAAAAATGGAGTTTTCATCATTTGAAATGTCGAATATTTAAGGAGGCAAAACGTGACCTTGGAACATTTCATTTGAAGAAGCTATGGTGCGACTAGAAAGAGCAGTTCTTCCTCTATAAAACCATGTGTCACTTGCATTTCTATCTTAAAGTGTTCAAAAGTTACAGCCATTGGCGTGAACCTCTGCATTCCATAAAATTTCCATTAAATCACTTATAAAGTCAAGGTGGCCATGCAGACATTTGACATGTAGGGTGATTTGGAAACCAAACAAAAGGGGTAATTCGAATCAGAGAAAAAAAATCGAAGTTATGGCCTACTTCCGGTTGAAGTACTACTTCCTTGCAAATATTTTTAGTCGATTGTAAATGAAAAAGTAACTCTGGCCCGAAAATTTCAAATTTTTGTGACATTCGGTTTTCAAGATACGTCTAGCGTAAGCTCCGCCTGGGACACCCTGTATAGGTACAGTACAAACAATACTCGCAAATTGTGATGATATGTAGGTAACAATTAAATTTAATTAAATTGATATAGATCGACATATCTACTTTGTAATACAATAGGTGTTTTCTTTTTGCATTGCCACAGGGTTAGGTAAAGTTAAAATCATTACGTGATTAAAGTGCCTTGCGTCATGTAGACATTTCTGCCTCAGGTTAATATAAAACTTAAATAAAGCTTTAAAAACGAATAGGCTTATTCAGAACTGAGTCAAATTATTTTTATAAAACGAATGGTGTGCTATTGACAGAGGTGACTTGGGTCTACCACAACGTGCAAAAAGAAAACACCTATTGTAACTTGTTTTTTTAAGTTCATGAGTGTAATTTAAATAATATAAGTATTATACATACCTCTAATATCACAATAAACTAAAATAATTAAGATAATTGCACTAAAAGACTAAAAGTAACAAAATGGTGCACGCGTCAAACAAAACCCAACGCCATCGAATATCGAATTCACATATCGAACTTGCACTTGCTGATCACATGATTATGATCGTATCATTTCGGATATTTTCGTTAAATATTTTTACTTCCATTTCAAAATATTGTAAAATAATATTCTTGGAACTATATAACAATATTGCGTAAATGTAAACAAATATTTAGTAAACGTTCAAAACATATTTATGCAATATTTATTAAGTACCTAACAATAAATGTTGCAAAAATGTAAAATAAACATTGCAATCTCTTCGAAACCTTCTGAACACTATTTAAAGATTCTAACAATCTTTGGAGAAAATATTTTAAAGAATGTTTAATAAATTATACTGGAATATTGTATAAAGATAAGTCATTATTCAATTAATATAGAAAAAATATTTTTACAATGTTCATCAAAAGTTTTGTAGCAAGCGACTTATGAATATTGCATAAATGTATAAGAAACATTTTAATGTTTTATGAACTTTCTGAATTTCATTTGAACATTCTCACAACATTCTGTGTTTATTGGGACCATATTGGATATTTGCATTTATGAACCAATTCTTGGAAAATTTGTCAAACGTATTGACAAGCTTTTAAGGTTAAACTAGGTACGTTAATGAAAGATGTCCAAAATCTTTATTTATATACCTACCTACCATTTGCCATGCGAAAACATTTGAATGCATTGACACATTTGCTACGATAGGAAATAACTAAATTTCATGGATTTGCATAGTTAGGAAACGTTTTAATAATATCACAAATCAGCATCTTCCCCCCGGGATCCCCTAACGACCTAACGTGGTTCATAAAATAACAATTTATTGTGTTTACAAAAATCATTTTTTGTGATTAACTTTAAGCAACATTTTTAAAAATCAAAACAGAAGAATGTATAGGTAGGTACTATATTGCTCTCACCCCATCTTTATAGTTTTGATCTAATGTTAAAGGAATTTTCCTACAGGAATTAAATTTCCTATTTCTATGCCATATTAAATATTTATTTCGGAAAAAAATGACCTGTCGGCTGTCAGGTATTTACGTACAGGGGTAATAATAAAATTGTGAAGAAAAAATGAATTTTTTAAATAGGTAGGTAGGTACCCGACTAAAATTAACAAAATATGGATATGTAATTCATCGTAACCTTTTACTGAAAATTGATATTAAGAAATTTGGTAGATCTTATCAAAATGAATTCCAAGAATGAATAGTCTACACGTTTGTCTGGGCGAATAGATAAAGATTTCATTGTACTCTTGCATGCATCCTTTCATTTTAGTTTCAATTGCTTGGTACTTGCGAGTGGTACCTACATTAATTTTATAATTATATGTGTTTTTATTATTTTATCAGTAATGTAAGTATAATAATTGTCATATAAATAATAATTTATGCTTAATCAATGATTACATATTTATTTTGTAATTATTAATCATACGAGCAGAAGTACCTAACCATAATTTTCGTTTTCAAAAATTAACTCTAAATAAAGACTGCCGTATACAAAAAAATAGCAGACGAGCGTTTTTATTGCAAACGATTTTACCTTATTTTGCAAATTTTTTAATAGCTGAACATCTTTTCTAGATAACGTAATTAATCAGATAAAATGCAATTAATATCTACCTATTTGAAAATGTAGGCTGTGTTCTCCCTCATACTCTACGTATAATGTTAATATTTTTTTTGAAAGTGGTATTTTACACTTACAGGTGTATTACATTATATCTACGTCACACCAAAGTATTTCTTGTTGTGGCCGCATATGTGTTCACTTTGGAATCTTTAGTGGAGAGCCATTGCACACCTAAATCGGAATTCCAATGTCACGCTAGCAAAAAATGCATTCCGATATCTAAAAGATGTGATGACCACAGTGATTGTGGTGATGACTCGGATGAGTGGGATTGTGGTAAGTTGGATTATATTAAATTAGATTTAAAAAAGGGGTGTAATTTATGCTTCGTTTAAATATACCATGTAGGTATCTCCACTTCTGTCTGATGTATGTAATATGTGCCATTCTTTGCGTTTTGTCTGTCCGTCTGGACCAACTTCTTCGGTTTTGAACTACTTTATAGTGTTTCTGTTTCTATTTAAAGGTGAGGGGGGAATAAAAAGATATGTTTTAACAATCGAAATGTTAGTAGAATCAGAATCTACACCTGTCGACAGATTGGAATTAAACTTTCTGCACGTATCTCTTTTTGCACCCAGTAATTTCCCTGTTATACGTCAACTTAAGTTTTTCCGCCATATTGGAAATTGAATTTATGGAGAAAGTGCAAGAGCATCGACGCGGGTCCGTTTTAAATAGTCTCTACCAGGGGCGCAAAAATCAAATCGGTTTTTTATACCATCTAACACCCAAACCTACAGGTTGTCCTGGTTGTCAACCTAAAAGCCGGCAGCCATTACAATTTTCATAGGGTGGGCCATTGAAAAGGAAACGCCTGTTTTGGGACACTTAGACCAGTTTCAAAAAACCGCTCGGACACGTCGATTTTCTATTTTTGGGGGGCAACTTTTGATGTCAAATTTGACTTTGTCAGGTCAACCCCCTAGCCCCACCAACCCCTAACTCAAGAATTTAAATAGGGAAAGGGTATCGAGCGACCCCTCATTTGAAGCGTCTTTTAATTCTCTATTCGACAACGCTTGAACCTCTTCAACAGAATTCTGTGTTCCCCGAGGAGAAAAGCGTTTCTCCTGGTGGAAGATTAGAAATTCAACAAATATGCTACGCATAACCCGCCTGGACATCTATTTTTTTACTTTATTTTTAGTAAGTATAATTTTCCAAATGGTACCTAAATTTGGACGCTCCGCCGCTTGGGTTTCTCAAAACCCTACGCCAGGGGCGTCATTTAGGGGGGGGGGGGGGCAGGATAGGGCAATTGACCCCCTTGAATTACTACTACCAAAAAAAAACTACGTTAAACGTATAAAACGGACAATAGCGCCCCTTTTTAAAAAAAATTTTGCCTGCAGCGGGCCTTTTTTTCCTTTTTACTATACAGGGTGTCTCACGGTCACCACCTATTAGAATATTTCAGAAACTACAATGATCTGAATTTTGAAAATTTGGGTAATGGGGTTTTCGGGAATGGCCTCCTCAAATAAAATAATGGCGTCTACGTAACACTTCCGGTTTTTCCGGAAATAACACAACTTTGTTATTTTAAATGTAACACCCTATAATATATTATTCCGATTTTGGATTCTACGTAAAATTTTAGGTGGACTTTCATCAAGTTTGCTTATTCCTAAAATTAACCGTTTCCGAGATACCTATTTAAAATAAACACTATCTAGCTTAAAACCATGTGAATTCTACAGCAAGAAAGATAAAGGAACCATATTCACACGAGAGATGGCTGGACCCCTAAGCTTCCCATCTATACTTTCAAAGTGGCTTAATTGCATACAGAGTGGTGGAAATTTAATGCCAAGTTTAGTTAACTTCAAATCATAAGTTGGTTTTTTCAAATAAAACACCCTGTATGTTTCGTCGTAGTCTGATGCACAATTTCATTCTCTTTCGAACGGTACCACGGTTCCCTATACCTATCTCTTCTAGTTTTTGAGATATCTACTGTTTTTTTGTGCAGTCAACTAAGGTCATTCAATTTCTTGCGAAAATGGCTTAGCAGAACTTTAAAACAATCGACTGTTCTATCACCAGTTATTAGTTGTCACGTTGTCAGTCGAACACCACTAGTGACAGTTGAATTGAAAAAAAATATACTAAACCTACCTTTAACCTCGCATCAATCTACGGTTAGGTTAGCATTCGTTCTAGTTTCAAAAGTCCTGTCCCGATGTAAAGTAGCGCTTTGAAAGTGCGTTGGTAAAATTTTCTTGCATAACATCATAACGGCGCCGAAACGCTCGGCGCCCAAACACCCGGCGCCAAAACGCCCGGCGCCCAAAAGCCTGGCGCCCAAACGCTGTCGCCCAATCGCCGGCGCCCAACCGCCGGCGCCCAAACGTCCTGCTCCGCTATTTTTTATGTAATGCATGTTTATATGAGAGGTATTAGACCCTCATCGACGTCACATACTCTGGAACATGCAACGTATTGAATGATTAACTTAGGTACATGAATCCACTTATATGAGGAACATTAAAAAAACTTCCTGATTTAATAACTGTAAAGAAGTACCTACCTAACTGGTTTAATTACAAAACTTGAGCATTTAAGATTAGCCAATTACAACTGACAGCAGAAAACAAAAAATTTGTAGGAAATTCTAAATTAAAATCCAACTGATAAGGATATATTTCTGTACACTGTACATTCAGATATTCTACCTAAATCATTATAATAAATAATTTGTTGAATAAAGATAAACCTAATAAATCGTAATCTATCTTCATCGATCTTAAGTATTCAAAAATAAAGACAATTAAATTAGTAATAACAATATAACTTTCTGCGGTATCTTGATTATGGTTGGGAAGTTGTTTTAATAAATTCAGGAAGTGCTTTTCTATTACCATTCAGGTTGCAAAACACAAAGATACCTATTAGTAGTAATTGAATAAAATCGAAAGAAAAGAAGATTAACGTTAGGTATGCAGAAAAATGGTCGTAACTTTATTTTTAACGGACTAAAAGCGTTTCAAAACTAATGCGATTTTATTATAAAATGGCAATTATTCACGTGCGGAATGTTTGATGTAGAAGGCCTTAAATAGGTAGATTTCGCAAAAACCTGAAAATTTTGCATTCCGGCTTTTTTTACCATTTTACTGTAACCAAAGTATTTTTTAAAGCTAGATACTATTACGGTTTTCCATGCTTTGCATCGCTCCAGAAATGTAAGTATAAGGAAAGTTTCCTTTGGGACCCCCAAAATGTATCTAACGTACGTTTTGGGTAGCATACATCAGACTATTAGGATATCATGAACCACAAATTTACCCCTCAATCTGAGCGAACTATACTTTTGGCTTCAATTTCTAAAACGGAGAGTGAATTACGTCTTGTGGGGATTTTTCAATAATGTCGTTCTTAGTGGGATGACACCGTAAATGCGCTTTGTATTGTATCTACCCCTTGTTTGTAATATTATTCTGCTATGTCTAAACTGTGCAATTTAATACTTTCTCTAACGCAGCTGCATATCGTTGTGAAAAGCCATTTTGGTTTCTTTGCAAAAATAAGGAATGCGTAAGCCACTCTTACGTATGCGATGAAGAAAATGATTGTGGCGACTTTTCCGATGAAGAAAATTGTACTCCAAATAAGGTAATTTGGAAATAGCGTATTAGTTGTTATTATTATAGCAAAATTATGTCTACAGAACGTTTCGCAATTAACAATGGCGAGTAATTGCAGTCGAGGTAAATGGCAATGTTCAGATGCTTTGTGCATATTGGATGAGTGGGTATGCAATGGCAAAAAAGATTGTTTGGATGGATCAGATGAAACGGTTGGATGTGAACATACTAAGTGCGAGGGCGCTTTTAAATGTAAAAATGGGCAATGTATCTATAGTCAATGGGAATGTGATGGATATAAAGACTGCCAAGATGGAAGTGATGAATCTAGTTGTAGTAAGTATATCACAAAATTCTTTTTGTTATGTAGATTATTATTGATCTTCATTTCCTCCTCATTATTCTTTCTATAATTACCTTAATAAACTACCTAATTGAACATTGTTTAGTCCTTCTTTGTTCTGTATTCTCTTCTTTAACACGGAAATAACAATCAAGCGTTAGAACACTATTGGTCGATCTTGTAAATCAAAAATAACAAATACAGCCTTTCCAAATTCCAGTCATACCTATGTAATAGCTACCTCATATTTATCATCCTCTACCATTTTCAAGCAGAAAAAGTTGCAAAAGATGCTTTTTAGAGTTACATCAGAAACTATCTCAATGTGATCTCAATAAAGGGTTCACATTATGTAATGGGACCTGCATAGCCTTGACCGCATTTTGTAATACCTCTACGCAATGCACTGATGCGATTGATAAGTCTATATTATGCAGGAAAAATAACGAAACGTGTGAAAATTTGGCATGTACGCATCAGTGCGCTATGACATCATATGGAGCCAAATGTGTTTGTCCGGAAGGTTACAGTTTAAGCAATAATCATTTAAACTGCACAGATATAAATGAATGTGATATTTACGGTAAGTTTATCATATATGTAGGTATCTACGTGTACCTTTATTTGTATTTTTCTAAAGGTATTTGTGATCAAAAGTGTGAAAATCCACCCGGATCCTACAAATGTTACTGCGACCGAAATTACGAATTAGACGCTGATAATAAAACCTGCAAAGTTCAAGATGGTGAACCGCTCATGATCTTCAGTTCCAAAACTGAAATACGAGGATATTATTTAGAGTCTGAACTTTATTTTCCGATAGAAAAAAATTTATCGCAAGCAATTGGTGTTGCGTGTGATGGACGCTATGTGTATTGGACAGAAATAATGGCCGGTCACGAAAGTATACTTAGATCTCTAATAGATGGTTCTCATAAACAAGTAATTGCAAGAGTTGACAAATGAAAAGTGTTAATAATTTCTTGGTTAATAGATTTTGGTGTCATCTGGTCTTGATACTCCCGAAGATTTAGCTGTAGATTGGATTACTGGAAACATTTATTTCACTGATGCCGAATTGAAACATATTGGAGTGTGTACTAACGACGGCATGTATTGTACTGTACTAGTTAATCGAGATATTCAAAATCCAAGATCCATAGTACTTTATCCACAAAAAGGGTATGTCAGACGTTAATACGTGCGGTTGTATTTCAACACTTTGTTTCAGAATCATGTATTGGACGGATTGGGGAAAACGACCGGAAATTGCACGCGCAAAAATGGATGGTACCGATGACATTTCTTTTGTAGCGAATGGAATTTATTGGCCAAACGGACTGGCCATCGATATTCCTAACGAACGTTTATATTGGGTGGATGCAAAAATTATGACAGTCCAAAGTATTAAGTTGGATGGTACTGAACGACGTGTAAGTTATGTGAATATCAAATGTACTTGTCCACAATTGGAAGTTGTAGATGATCCTGGAAAATGTAGTGAAGCACCCGTATGCCTTGGCAGTTTTTGGCAATCAAATATATTGGTCAGATTGGTCATCGAACACTATAGAATCGTGCGATAAATTTACCGGAAAAAATCACAACGTTCTTGTTAAGCAGAAAGAGTATATCTATGGAGTGCATATTTATCATCATGCAATGCAACCACAATCAAGAAATGCGTGCGCGTTGAAATCGTGCAGTCATTTATGCCTTCTTAGTGGAACACATTATTCGTGCGCTTGTCCGGAAAATAAAATGTTGGGTTTTGATAAACACACTTGTAGAGGTAAGCATATACCTACCTACTGTTGTCACCTAACCCGCCCATTTGTATATTTTGTTCGATAAAGGATAATGGTATCCGGTATCGTTTTGATGTATAAAATCAAATTGCCATTCAAAATGTTTGAAAATTGCTTTAGATCACTGTTTACAAGCCAATTTCCTTGGGAAAAGGGCTGATGAGGTTATACAAAGTGTATGATTCAATCTTTATTGTTGATTTTGGATACTTAGGGTTTGTTAAAAAAATTACGTATGATGTCGTACGGGCGTTGCTTAAAAAGTAGTAAGGCTCAAACCGATCAATGGGACACAGTTATACTAAAAAATATTTTCGGATATTGCACTATTTGAGTGGTTCAAATTTAATATTTCTAAAATCAATCATCGTAGAAATAATATGATTTATTGCAAATGTTTCTATTTACTAAGATCATTTATTTATTTATTTTCTCTATGTTTGTCCAAAATTTGAAAGTAGGTAGTTTTGTTTTTTAGTAAGTACCTAACTTACTACGAGTCTCGTTTCATAATAATTGGTTTATTGTTAATTTGATCTTTTTTCTACCTCATATATGCGGCGAGCTAAAATCTGAACGGCCAAAATTGCATTTAGCGCTATGTGGCGCTATGTTTATCTTTTCAATCTGGTAAAGATTACAAAATTAGATGTTTATAATGAAGTGGAGGTCATATTAAGAGAAAAATGCTTATAAACGATATTTTTACATTCAATCGTTTTGAAATACTGCTTGTAGTGTATTATTTATAAATAAATAAATTGTCAATGATATTTTTCTCTTAAAATAAACCGTGCTGTATCTCCGAAACGGTTGAAAATTAAAATATTATTTATGAGTATTTTCTCTTAATATATCCTCTATTGCTCTATTTTATCATCCTAGAATATTGCCTCTTCCTCCTGGAACACCCTGTATTGACCTATAACTATAACCGGAACACTTTATGTATGTAAAGTACGTAGTCCTGGGAATATTGTCGATACTTTTACACTATTCAGTAAAAAAAGTTTTGTTGTACAGATTTTTCATATTACGGACATCTGAACGGATGCTGTTGAATCAATTCGCAGTGACATTAACACCATCTAGGGACCATTTACTCTGTTGGATAATTAATTCAGTTTTTGTAATATTTTTGGGAATATAGGTAGTTTTCTAGATTCAGTTATTGAAATGAAAACTAGTTATCTTGACAAGACTCATATCCTTTTTTTCTTTAAACATGTCAGATCCAAAAAAATTTGGCGATGGGCTTCTCTCACTTATTAACATTTATATTTCGTCTGTAATCATATCTGAAATGTCTTCGAAGCGACGCTTACGCTCAGGGCCGCGCCGTCCATCGGTGCACACAGGCGCAATGTCTGAAGGGGCGCCTAAAGGCGCCCTGAAGGAATTGGACAATCAAAATTCCAAATCTCCCATGCCCATGATAATTTAGAAATTTAATAATCTCTATTTAATAAATTGCAAATTGCAGGCTTATTTAAACGATGTTAGAGATATGAGATGAATTATAGAGATCCAATAAAGAGAATGCTGTCTGCAAGGCTTGTCTTGTTAATTAATAAATTATAAACTGCATTTAAACAGGAAAAATCCCGTAGAAACAAGCAAAACACACACTCTACTTACGCTCTCCACTAGGGTGGTATAAAATCTTTGTACGACTATAATAATAAGTAGCTTTTTTGTTATTGATTAGCATTTTCTTCTATCATCTTCAGTATTGTTGTTATCATCTTAGCGTGACGCTTCCGTATATTCCTTCGAATTCACTCCACGTTTTCATTTCCAATTTTTTTAAACTTTTTGTTCTAGTTCATCTTTTGCTCAGAAATTTTATGCTATTAGGGTCTAATTTGGAGTCCGTGGTGTTCTTTGGGGAGTGAACACATATATTGCATGAGTGTATTATATCAAGTACTGTCATTGGTGTTAACTTTGACTGATGTTCTTCTTGGCAATATGTTATTTTCAGTTTCACATGTTACTGGCTGGATATTCGTTTCTTTGGGCTTTAATCTTAATCCTTAGATTTGTTCGGACCCCTCTCACAATGCAAAATCTATATAGTACAAATTTTGTTATTATTGGCGACAATGAGGTCTTGTTGTCCGCTTATTGTGTTATCATTAAGTGTAGGTATTAAAGCAATAAACTTTAGAAAAATAAATATCCTTATACCTATAGGCTAATAATTAAATTAAGTCGAGCATCTTATGATTAAACGTAAAATATACTTCTAGCCTCCGCCAGAGATCAAATGTTAGTGGTATCAACTAATACCACCTTGATGACAGTACTCTATCAAGAATTAGGCAAACATAACGTAACGATATCGCCGGTTAGAATACGCAATATCACAGCTTTAACCTATAACAGTAAAAGCAACGTCTTATTTGTGAGTGAAGCTGCGTCTCGTTCAATAATTGCCATTGACTTACAAAATGGGCTGAGAGAAAACGTAATGCACGAAAAAAGTGTTGATCACATATCATCTATGGATTTTGGTAAGATCTTTGCATTATTTTCTTAAATTATTTTACTTATCCTGCCTTATCAGATATAGTGGGCAATAATATTTATTGGTGCGATTCAGTTCGATCAACCGTTGAAGTGTTAAACCTCAACAGTATGTCCAGAACAATTGTGCTTAGCGATATGGCAGAAGAAACTCCAACATCAATAGCAGTTGTACCAAATGAAGGGTAAATTTACTTTATTTGCACAGCTCTCGCCATTATAGGTTTGCGCACGAACTGTCCAAAGATTAAAAAAGGACGGAGTTCCTGAACAAAATTAACGTTTCAGCAAAACTCGTAATTACCTACCTACTTTTAATTTAGTATTTACGTGCTGATCCGCCTTTGCTCTTATTATTGCCTCCATTCACCTGAACATGCTTTGAATGGTTTGCTGGGTAATATTTTCACCTTCAACAAAAAGACTCATTCGAACCAAATCCGTATGTCCGTTGCAACGAATTCCTTCCCGGAACATTGAGCGGGATCTCTGGAAAGATATTGCGTAGGTACAATAAATTTCTCTAATCTAGTGAATTGGGAGTTATCCTTGTTTTCTTTAAAAACAAAATTTTCTTTCGGTCGTCAATGGTCCAATTTACGCACCCCCACACTAATAGTCTAGTAATTCTAGCTATCCCGTGAGGTGATGCAGTGGGTAATTTTCTACTTCCAATTCTCTTTCATAAGCCTCCTCCTTCTCGCTTAAGAATTGGTACATTCCGGGTACTACTAAGGATCTGCAAACTGGTGGAACGATCTGCATAAGATTGCTCGTGTTTGGCATTTATAGACTTTTATGACCTTGTTCTGGAGTTCTACAGTACTTTCAATGTTTATTAGAACGTTTAACTGGTCAACTATATTATCTATTTTCTAACTTTGCTATATATCGGTGGTTCCTTCAGTAACTAGTTTCACCACTTCATCTTCGCTGAAATTGTTTTTTTAGGTACAGAAATTCATAAAAAATTTCATAATTTTGATCATAAGTAAGTTTATATTAGCAGTAGTTCAAGCCGCACAATTAAAATTTCATAATTTATTGGCTAATTAGCAGTTCTGCTCAAAGAATTATTGAAAAGATCGGAAATGGCCCAATTTAACGATTTCAAATTTCCAACTGAAATATTTCCACGATGACCATTTTGAGACCCGCAAAATTGATGTAGGTATTACAAAAAATGGCACCTTATCACAAAAATTCACAAATAAGAGGTTACAGACAGTAACTATTTACAATAGTTTTGAATACGTTCTCACATGTTGACGAAGAATTATGCCGAAAAAAACCTTTGCAGGTCAAAACGGTCTAATTAAAAAAAATCCATTCTCACGTCAAATTTTGGTGAATGTTCGCAAACCAGTATGGCGAGAATTGTATTTGTTACTCCGTACTAAACTAACAAATTGTAGAGTTATGTTTGTGGCTTTCCAACGTCCCAATCAATTAGCTCATATTGATCGAATGAACATGGATGGTACGAACAGAGTTCACGTTATAGAAGAACATTTGATGGGGCCCATAAGATTATTATACGATGCCACGCTTAATAGAATTTTTTGGGCCGATTTTGGCACGGGTATTATGGAAAGTACTAGTGTTGAAGGTATGTTTCATATTAACATAGAATCATGAGGTAGATACGCTTTTTGTTAAAGGCGACGACAGACATGGTTTTCAATCCCCGCACCAACCCATAACTGCCCTAACGTCTTTGAATAAGAATATATTTTGGAGCATTAATAATTCAAAAAAATTGTTTTGGGCAGATAAAATGAATGCAAACGACAACATTAAGGTAGTTGAAATTGGTGAGATTAATTAATTATTATATAGTATTTACGATAAAAATTTGTTTTGCTATCGCAGATGTACCAGATAAAATAATTCATATTATGTCCATAATGCCACGTAAAGCGGATCCTCATCCTTGTCTGCTGGATAACGGAAATTGTTCCCATTTGTGTATACCAAACTATAAAGTAGCCGTTTGTATGTGTCCGTATGGCTTAAAATTGCAGTCCGATCATAAGACATGTGTAAAATCAAGATACTGTGAACTTTACGAATTTTATTGTCCGCAATCCAATATATGCATTCCACGGGAAAAACGTTGCAATAACCATAAAGACTGTATATTTGGGGAAGATGAAAGAAATTGTACTTACCATAAAACGTGCGCTTTAGATGAATACCAGTGCAAAAATGAAGATTGCATTAAAAAAGATTTAGTTTGTAATTCGGTTAATGATTGTGCAGATAAATCTGATGAACTAAATTGCACCATAAATATCAATGTACAATGTCCTGAAAACTCCTTCAGATGCACCAATGGAGCCGCCTGTATAGATAAAAAGTATGTTTGCGATACTCGTAAAAATTGTGAGGACGGAAGTGATGAAAAGGGTTGTAAGGGATTTGAATGTAAAGTGGACCAATTCAAGTATGTATTGTCATATTAGAATCGTTATTTTTCCCTTGAGCGTTAATATTTTAGATGCGCCTCTGGACCATGCATTCCCAAAAGATGGCTGTGTGATCAAGAATACGATTGTCCCGATAAAAGCGATGAACATTCGGAATGTCACAGTAAGTCGTTTTTGCTGATTGCATTATATTTTTTTTTAATTTGCTATAGGCGATCGATGTGTCGCACCAAACTTTAGATGTAAAAATGGACTGTGCATTGAAAGTATATTGAAATGTAACAAACAAAACGATTGTGGCGATTTTTCTGACGAAGAGTCATGCGAGAATGTACAGCTTAAGGAGGTGTGCAACTTTAACGAATTTCATTGCATGGGAAATAAGACCTGTTTACCACTACGAGTTCGTTGTAATGGCGTTGAAGATTGTCCGCGAGGCGAAGATGAACACAACTGCACGAAATGTCAAGTAAAT
This sequence comes from Pyrocoelia pectoralis, assembly GCA_036250285.1. Classification (NCBI taxonomy): domain Eukaryota; kingdom Metazoa; phylum Arthropoda; class Insecta; order Coleoptera; family Lampyridae; genus Pyrocoelia; species Pyrocoelia pectoralis. The sequence continues at coordinate 52,649,179 of CM070075.1, forward strand.
GAATTTGAATGTAGTAACCATAACTGCATTCACTCGCAATGGTTATGCGACCATACAGATGATTGTGGAGATGGATCTGATGAATCTGTTCATGTTTGCGCACACATGATAGATTCCTTAGCAGATAAATCTCAGAGTAAATGTGCCAATAAATATCAATGTAGAAACGGAAAATGTATTGAAAAGCCTTTGCTTTGTAATGATGCGAATGATTGCGAAGACGGTTCTGATGAGAATGGCGCCTGTCCATCGTCGTGTTTAAAAGATAGTAATCCTTGCTCTCAAATTTGTCGCAGAACACCTTCCGGCCCACAGTGTGAATGTGCCGCTGGTTTTACGTTACGAGGAGATGGTCGTACTTGCACTGATGTAAAAGAATGTTTGCTTGAACCTCCAGTATGCAGCCAGATGTGTCATGAAGCTCATGGGTCATACAAATGCAGTTGCCACAGTGGCTTTGTTTTAAGGTAAGTCGCTTTTGATTGAAATAAAAGTAATGCTCTTTAATCCATTTTGGGGCCCATCATTTTAATGTTCACGGTAAATAGTCCCTTTTACGTTTATTCTCTATAATTAATCTTTGATTACAAATGCATAATAGCACAGTGTGATAATAGTAAATTTAAATTCTCTGCCAGTGTAATTAGATGTCTCGCTTCGCAAAAATTTCCAACAAATTAGATTTTGGTATTAGCATTAACATTATAAAACACTGATACCTTGCAAAAGATCCTACCAGGGTAGGGGGTCGAACGACTCTAATCAGGGATAGGTGGCACAGGGCGGCCGAATAGGTGGTCTATGTGCGCATGGGCTTCTGACCACCCTACCATCGCAATCCAGAATCCAGGGTAAAGGGATTACGAACAAAGCACGTCTTTCACAGAATTTTGTGTTTATACTTGTATTTTGGCTTGGGATGTCGGCCTAACAAAACGTCGCCGTCGTGCAATTAATAGGTAGTAATAAAGAAAATTATAGATACATGTAACGTATGTTGTCTCTAATTCGATATTTAGTAATTGAAAACCTTTATAAATTTAAAATTTTGAATTTGTCGGATTCAACTCTCATCGAGCAATCCATTTGTTTTCGTAATGCTTGTGTATTGAAATAGTAACAAAGGATCAAATAGGAACACTATTCTTATCAATCTAATAAGCACTGTTCGATGGTCAATAGTCATGTCAGACGAAGTTACCGCAACTAAATTTTTACTGCGTCGAGAGGTGAGCATCTCTGATTAATCTCCTGAAAAACACTCCATTATCCTAATATATCAAGTAAGGATTCAACACCCAAGTAACACAAGACTCTTTAGCTGACACAGCCAAAAATTGGCTGCGACAACGTTTTGGCAGCACCTGAATGGCTGTTTTTTGGCAAGTTGTATAATAGCTTTACATTTTCGCTGTGGCAGCGCTTTCAAGAAGACAATTTAGCTGAGAATGCCATTTGGCTGTGATGGAGTACATTACAACCAAATGAAATTCTAATATACAGCTATACAGGCAATTCAAGCCATTTAGCTGTCGCATGACAGCCACGAATATGACCATATAACAGCGATTTAGATAGAGATACAAGTAGAGATCAAGATTATCGCCCAATCTAACGGCACCATATCTATTATTTCCGAAACCAATATCCTATAAGCCGAACTTTCTTCTAGAAAATTCGTTATGCTAAAAAGTAATATTTTTTCACGGAACGGAACTCATCATAAAATACCGTTTTGAATGGTATTTTACCCACGTAAAATTTTTAATTTCAATGAGCTCTTCACCATTACTTTTATTTGTTACTGACGCTTACACATTATCTAATTTAGGTTTTTGTTGTAGATCTGATATGACTTCTTGTAAGAGCGAAGGAGAAACGGTGTCGTTTATATTTGCGTCTCCATATGAAATTTATCAATTGTTACCTAAAACTTACACATTACGGCTGCTATACTCGCAAGATGAACACGAAATTACCGGGATAGATATATCCGTAAAGGAAGAATACATTTACTTCAGTACGGAATCAACGGGAATGTTAAACAGATTCATTGTAGAAACCAGTACGCTCGAACACATAAAAAATGTTGGAAACCCTGGAAAGTTATCTGTGGATTGGATAACCCAGAATGTGTACTATGTAGACAATTCTTTTCCGCATAACGCAATTAGGATGTGCAATTTTATTACGAAATCATGCGCACATATCATTGATACCGGAATTAATAATAACGTGTCGTCCATAATTGTTGATGGTGTTAACAAATATTTGTTTTATGCCACACATAGCGTACACATCCTTGGATGGTATGGTACATTTGTTTATAAATGTAATTTAGATGGTACGCACTCAGAAAAGTTAGTTAAAATGGATTCAAACGAAATCAGAGGATTAAATTTTAATACATACACTCAAACACTATTTTATATTCACGGCTCGGGACAAATTTACAAAACAACATACGATGGTAAAAATCAATTGAAGATAATTACCAACCTCACCAATCCTTCGACACTCTCCATTTTTGAAGATCATCTTTACTTTTACACCCCCGTTGGTTATGTTACAAGATGCCCTTTATATATAAATTATCAGGCATGTGTTAGTTTTAAAATACATAATAGTTTTAGCAGTTTATTTGTTCTGAATGAAAACTCTATGCAACCGCAAGTACCAGATATTTGTTCAAATTCGTGTGGAAATTTGTGTATCGCTAAGAATAATACGCCGCAATGTATATGTAATAAAAATTGGAAGGGAGATGATCATCAGTGCCAACGCGTAGAGGTGCTTTTTGTTCACTTTTCTATGCTTTAAATTAAAACGAAATTTCGTAGGTTAAAGCGGCAGAATACATCCTTACCAATCACATGAATGGTATGGGCAACAGCAAAAGTGGCAGCAGGAGTGCAATTATTGTTGTTGCTGTTCTGGTCATTCTTGCGATACTGTCCAGCACTGCTTACTTTTATATTCAGAAAAAACAATCTGGAAGTTTCAGTATCAGGTATGTACTTACGCCAGTTTTTAAATTAGTTAATATCGTGTATAAGTTGTTTGTTATTAGAATTATTTGAAAAGATTTTTAATTTTCAATCCCAACAAGTTTTTTCACTTAAGAACGACGTGTAAATGTTTTACTTAACAAAAAATTCTCTATTTTAATGATCTTAAACAAAAAATAGTAAAGAAAATGAAAAAGTAAACACTGTTAACAACATTCAGTCAATGACATGAGCATAGTGCCTGAAGTAATCCTTACACATGCATAAAATAGGGAAAGTAATGTGCCTAATCGATAAAAAAAAATCGAACTCGAGATTTTGATGAATCTTGACGTTTTGGGTCCCCTAAATTCAAAACCACCATCTCAAAGATTTATACTCTCTAATCTTTGCACCATCTTTGAAAAATGTTTGTCTGAATTTTTGAAGTTGAAAATTTAAAATTCAAAACTTTTTTGCTAACTGCAAAGATGAAGAAGTAAAATTGTGCAGTGAAGCAGAAGTCATAGATAGGTACCCTTTTAATTGAGTATAATATTAGTAAGTATACCAATTTACTTCCGTTCTATCCGGAAATTAACAAAAAATATTTATGACATACCCTGTATTTTCAGGAGAAAATCAGAAATCTTTAAAGTATATATTTCTTTTTTTATTTTTATTATTATTTATTACGCAAAAAAAACTATTTTAATATTTTAATTATAACATCATTGTAGTAAATACGGGAAAGTTTTGTGCCAGTTTACTGGTCATTTAATTTTAACAATTTCCTTTGATATCTCCGAGACGAAGAGGAATTGATCAATAGTTTATATGCATTTTTTTTTGTCAGAATGGCCTCTAGTCTAAAATACACTTATTATCGGTTCAGTTCTGGAACACCCTGTTGAAAATAATGCATCACGAAAGGCCAAAAATCAAAGAAAAGCGGCTGATTTGCGAGAACTTTTGAGTAAATTTGAATCATTTTTATGGCTGTATATTGCACGGCATTGCTAAAGTATTTTAATAAAAGAAATGAAGCTCTTCAAGCAATGGAGACCAATTTGGAACATGTTTTGAACTTGGTCAACGCCTATTGTAGCTAGTGAAAGTAGACAAAATAAAGTTGTTCTTAAATGACAAGAACATTTAAAAATCCACGTTTACTTTGCTGTATTGAATAAACTGAGAATTGAATTGCGAAAGAGGTGTTCTAAGTACGTGCGAACACTTGAAAAATTCAAGTTTCTCACCCGTATATTGTAATGATAATGGGTTGGGGACCTGGTTAAACATACGGAACATTTCCAAAAATACCTATTAAAATAAAATTAAATGTTCGCGTTTCTCTGAAAAAATGATTTAGACGAAAAATTTCCAAACGATGCATGCATGACAGTAAAATTAAAGATTGTGACTGACAGCCTCTAGAAAAAAAAATTAGAAATTGTACGATTTCTGTTTGACTTCCATAAACCGTAAGAGAAAAATAAAAAACGTTCCGTTTAGGTACCACAACATTATAGATAACATTACTTATGTAAATTTTGTTTCAGCATGCGATTTCAAAATCCTCTCTATGGCTGTGCACCTGCTGAAATTCCTTCACAAGTGGTTCTAAATCCAAGCGAACATGAATTTTACAATCCTCTAGAGACTCATTCGAACCAATTGAAACAAAATGAAATGCTTTCTAATAAATTATTCGCATAGTTGTTAATAAAAGTATTTTTAAACGTTGTTGTTATTGTTTTGTACGGCTGCTGTAAATAAAGATTTAGTTTAATTTTGTATTTGTATTTCAAGTATAGGTAGTACCTACTGAAAATGGAAACATAACGATTGCAGCCTTATTAATCTGTTAAAAACCACTTCGGAGACCATTACCACAGATAAATGTATTTTATCTGTGCCATTACACACCGTTGAGCAATTCACCGTGCCTTTTTTTAATAATTTTCCTTCACAAAGTTGTTACTAAAATGGAATAGTAGGTATGTCTCTTTCTCCATAGTTATTCCACTTTTCTACCACACACAAAACTTTTTAGGTCCTGGAGTAATCCTGTTGATTGTTGTGCCGTATCAGGATCATAAAAATGTAACCGGGTTTCACTCAAAAGGCAGTAAGTAACATGTTTTAATAAATCTGTATCTTTACCAAAATGATCATAGATGAAGTACGACTCACCACATTAGCTCACTCTGGTGTAGTCCACACATTTAGGTATATAAAACCTTTTCTTAGTGTCTTGGATCTCGGCTATATTTCCTATTTTTCTATTTTTTGCATTTAAAACGAGGCTAACCAAATATCAATACGATTATCATCCTCAATGAAATCAACTGTACTTCACCGTACTCGTAGGGGAATAATGCGGTATGTTAAAAATGCAGTTCTGTGTGGACCGAAAACAATCAGTTCATAGCATCATTAGCATCCCCATGAATGTAGTGGGAGTTTTTTGTTTGGGTCAAGCAAGAGCAGGAGATATCTACGACCATTGAGATTGCAACGGACATCTGAGGCTTGGAAGCAAAGATGGCTTTTCACGGATACGTGTTCCGTCGTTTGTCCTTCTTCTGGACAGGGGGCATATCGTAGAATGTCCCCAGATGCGCTGAGGATTTCTACTGATTTAAGTAAAGGCTTTTTAGGAACATAAATGCATTACAATAACCACTAGAACAATGTATGGATTGCTTTTTTGAATTAACCATCATTTATAATCCGGAGGACCTATAGGGCCACCACTCTTTCAGCACATGTTTCAAAATTTCGTTCATACTGAAATGCGCGAGTGGCCATAAGTTCTTAACAAGGAAAAGGAATAGGGTCTCATTCTACATATTTATCGACATCGAAAACTATGGACAATACCTAACAAGATACATTTCCAAGGTTTTTTAAAAGTATGTAGCTTAAATTGTGGCCCCACACGGTCAGAAAGACAGATGCAGCTCAAATGGATTGTTACACATGTAAAGTAGCATGATTTGTGCAAAAAGGCAGTTTTCTTCCAATATTTGACGTGACTATTATTATACAGGGTGGTTTGGCTTGCAATGTCCAGACGATATTTCCTAAACTAATAACATTAGCAAAAAACATTTAAATTGAAAGTTATTTAGTATTACGTATTCTATATTATAGGGCAAAAAAAAAATTTTTTGCTGAGCCATTTTTGGTCCCCCCAAAAAAAATTTTTTTTTAAATAGCCACAACAATTTTTTTATAATTTCAAAAAGAGAAAATTTTTCTGAATTCAACGATGTATAAATTTCAAATTTTGACATGCATTTATTTAAACAGCAATAGAAGAAATATTTGATTTCATTAACATAGGATGCTATGAAAACAAAACTCTTAATAGGTCGCAAGCCAACTTTCTCGAGCAAACTGGGTTTGGGTAGGTAGGTATATAAATAGAGATACTGAAAACCAGTCTGATAAACACTAAAATAAATATGACCAAATTGGGAAACATAATTTATCCAATGAACCCTCTCCTGTGTAACCCACTCTCCCTCATCTAATTACACTGTTGTATGACACAACGCATATCAGTTTCAATTGTGGATTTTGAGATCACTTCTCACCCACGTACCCATTAATAGCACGATTGATGGTCTTGTACGTCACCTCACAGTGGTCTTTGATTTCCTTGTTTCTACCTTGCTTTACCTTTCTCCTTTCTCTTTTTAAACATCGCGTGACTCGATAACACCATCCACCAGATCGCCACCGATGATATAATATCATAGGTATCAAAATTGGTTTACATCTTATTCAACGTTTTTCACCTAACATCCACACATATTAAGGATTCGCATAGGTATTTAAAATTTATATTGTCAAATTAAACTCCATGATAAATATTGTAAATATTGTGCATCAGAATTACATAAGTACAAATTAAGCGCATCGCAATTTGTAGTTTTTTTCTTTATCGGTTGGTCCGTAAATGTCATTCGTGTGGTTATCTTATCACAACTGAATTTAGTTGAAAATGTGGATTTCCAAAGTGGCTGCAAATAAATAAGAAAAATTCTACAGATCATTGGAACTTCATTCCACAAATTCTAACTTTAAAACTGCAGAAATTACCTTAATTTGTCTTTTTGTTGTCCTTCGCTTCTTCCTTAACTTGTCCTGGTCCGAGGAGCCTGCCAAGTGAATCCCAAATTCCTCCAAAGAACAGAGCGCAGAGCAAATTTTCGAAAGGTACAAATGGATCGTGTATTCCAAGAAGAATGGATGACAATTTAAAGTATACAAAGAATATGACTATTCCAAAATATACCAATGCGTGAGGTGCCGATATTAAGTCAGTCTTCTTATCTAACACAAATATTATAGATGCGAGTAGTGACGCTTTTGTATAGCTAAATTAAAATAAATCAGAGGTTTAACTAAAAACGGAGGTTTGTCTTACAATGACGGTTGCATAAACTCCATAGCCGTTGGTGTCCATACGCCACGAATTAATCTTTCAAATAACCTTACGAAACCAGCTCCATTTCCTTTTATTGTACCAATCACTATCATTATCAAAAATGCGTTGGGATATAATTTGGCCGCATGCGATACACCATCATATACTTTTTTACATCTATAGACTTCCTTCATTGCGGAGCATACTATTTTAACAGGTAAAAATTTTGCTAACTTATATCCAATATCAGCAGGTGTGTAAAATACGACGTACCTAAAAGAACATAAAATGTAATATGGATATCGATGAGAAATATAAACAAATTTTAATGAGTTAGATCGGCCAATCTTTTGGCGTAAACATTAAGTTAAAAGAAAAATTTAATGTATTTTAAAAGTTGGCCAACGACCGATGTTGCGTAAAATTTAAGCATTCGATGCACGCAACAGGTTGGTTAATAGTTTACCTAACAAATTTTAAAACTATGTTATAACTTATAAGCCACACATTTCGCGAGTAATTTGCTTCATAGTAAACATGCCAATCAGTTCAAATAGAAATATTGCAGAAAGTCAAAACAAGTGATATTTCTTTATTTGCTATGAAACACACTGCCTGACACGTTTAATAGATATTTGCATGAATAATGTAACTTTATTCCTAATTGTTTTAGAAATTGCATATCTTTGCTATTACAACTTACCAAACTAATGTAGCCACGAGAACCTGTGGCGTATTTTTGATAGGTGCCAGTATTGGCTCTGCCAACAGGGCATTGCAAACCATTCCTCCAGCAAATACGACCAGCATATAAGAAAGCCAACATGCTAAGGGATGTTTTCTTGAAAACGTTTGTGAACCTTTAAAAAAATAAAAAATGAGTTAATCAAATGCAAATTTGAATGTAGCAGCACTCTGGTAACATTGTGAAGAGACCAGTTGTATACGGCCTTGTGCTGGTTTATTTAGTGAAGAACATCTTTTTGGTGTATCCTCGATGGGTAGTTTTTTTATATTCGTTCTTCATGTTTTTTGGTGTGCTGAACAGGAATTTGAGGTTTACCATTCAAAAAATGTGACGGAACGAGAACATTTTAAAAAACGCAAAGGAAAGTGGAAAATCACGTTTTCGGCCGGTAATAGCTTGAAAAATGTGCATTTCGGGAACACGCATTCCGTGCGAAAATAAAGAAGATTGAATCTCCTACAAATTACTTCACCATGATTTGTTTGGTCAAACGAATAGTTCGGGGGTAAATAAATTTATCGTTTTTAATAAGTTCACACATACCTACATTCATATTTACAGTGTGCCCGTGAAGTCTGGAAACACATCAATAAAAAATTTCCTGCTCGTTTTATTAAAAATAGCTAGAACCTGTCGATTTTGTTTTTTGTCTTTGTATATTTTCTGTTATACAGGGTGTCAGAAGAAACCAGGAGATAGTTAAACTTCACAATAGAACACCACGTAAATTATGATTATTGTTTAATTTATAATAATTTATAATAATTATAATATTATAATTGTTTGAATTTTTTTACAATTTAGTATTATGTAGGATATTCATTTTTCGCAAAGTAATAATCCTTTGAACGAGTGCAATTTAAATTTGTTTAAATGTTAACATTTTCACAACCCAAAAGTTAAATTATTTAATGCTGCATCTATTTTATTTTTGAAATATTATAGCATATTCTTCTAAACTTGATAGTTTTGACAATGATTTTAAAGAAACGTAATTTTAGACCATTTTATATAATAGTTTTTGCTTGGCAACATGTTTTGTTGTGTCTTAAATGCATAGTTGCCAAAATGAAAAGCTATTTACTATTCTTAGCAATAAGATTTTTGGCTGCAAGAAACAATAGGTATGGTATTTGACGCTTCTTGTGGAATCGCAGAGGGCGAAACTGCTTTTTCCTCTCAAGGATAGCTAAAAAATGTGTCCTAAATGGCTAGGGAATTCCGGTACCTTTTTTATAAAAAACAGTACCTATACTGTTGTTCAATTATTCACACTTTGCAACGTCAAATATTGCATCTGTTGTCAATGATGTGTTAAAGACTGCAGAGGAAACCTCCCCTAAGGGTACTAAAAAGACTAAATTTGAAGCCACAAAACTATTTATAATAGTGTTGGGCGAACGCACTTGTAACGAGAAATTACAGTATGAATGTACTGCAGTTAATTGTTTCATTATTAATTACAAAAACACCTTAAATACTAAAGCAAATAAAGAACACACGATTCCTTTACCGTCCTACACAAATAACTTCGTTCGTAATAATAATAATCCCTGTCGCGCTCCTTGTTCCCCTTTTCCCTCTGGTGCGAAGAAAGCCGTAGCTTCATCAAGGTATGAAGTTCCGGGTTTGTTACATCCTCTCACTCTGATGTTGAGGCAGTACCTGTTGAGGAAACAGTGGCGTTAGTTGGGGTTTGCTTGGATGTACTTCTTTAATGGTAATACCGGTATCTCGCTATAAAACGTTGGGCGTACTTACTTTGTCATAAGATAGGGTCAGTCTCGTTTTGGGTTGAGCTTATTATAGATATTAGTAACTTGCCCCTCTCTACTTTTAGAATGAAGAATCACTAGTACTTCACCTCCAGCCTTGTATTGCTGACCAGTATTTTTCGTTCGTCGATCCCAATCAGCGTCGTGGCTGGCGTCGGCTTCTTCTAATGTTAGCACTTGTTTATTTGGTATGGTGTAATGTTAACTTGACTTTGATCGGCAATGGCTCTTAGTAACGGATAAAGTTTAACTCACTTGGAAATGGAATCTTCTATTATGTTTATCTACAGCCCTCATTTTGACATAAAGGAGCTAGGTGAAGTAAGAAATTGTCTCGGTATGGCATTTACCAGGAAAGAGGACGAGCTGGCACGATTCCAAGAAACTAAGAAAAGTGGCCTTGTCGACCACCGAGGTCGAATGTGGCAGACAGGCGTCGCAAAAGAATGCATACATTTGCGAAGACTACCTACTCCAAGAAATAGACCCTCATATCGTTATTTTTAGCAATAGCGCTGGAGCATAAAAATTGGCCGAAAATCCAGTTTTCCACAACAGAACCAAGCATATTGATATCAAAGAGCACTTAATCCGAGATGTAATCAAAAATGTTTTATTTTCTGATGAGAGCACTTTTAGAATTCACTGACATACTAATCGTCAAAATTGCCGCTACTGGTGTACAGATAATAATAATCCTCACTGGATGATAGAAGAACATAAACACAATACCTAATCTGAAAAGGTTAATGCTTGGGCAGGGATCGTTGATCGTTGTCATTGATGGTCTCTTTTTTATTGATGACAATTTGAATGGAAATAATTATTTAGCAATCCTCCAAAATAATGTTGCGTCAGTTTGTTCAACAAACCCACAAGTAACAATAATATTGCTTGCTGAATAAAGAGGCCTTTTAAATGATGCATCACAAGCCCCTATTTCCCATTTAAAAATGTAGAGGTTGCAACCCTCACTCTGAGGCCGTTAAATTTAGGAATGAAATTTTTACGCAGCAGGATGTAATTTTAAAATTTAAAATTGACGAGTGAAATAACGAATTTATTCCATTTGGCTGTTCCACACTGTGTAATGGGGTTTTGAGGAATCGCAAGCATAATGGAGAATAATATTGCACATAATTGATAGGTATTATTAAGAATAATAGTAGAAGTTTTTTTTGCAAAAAACATAAATGACGGTTTCAATTGATTACAATGACATATACTGCCAACACAATTTCCTAGAATGGAAAATAGCGAACGTATATAGTGCAATATAAGCAGCTCTCCCCTATCACTTTCTCTTTTTTGTATTCCTGTATCATTATTAGCTATGATGACCGGCTATGACTCTTTGCTATGATGTTTATAATATGAGTTAATGGTAGATTCGATGCATGAAAGTGAAAGAACATGCTATTATTATATTACATAAAATCCGTTCGTTATAGCTAAATCGGTGCTTCAACATCAACGCAATACTATAACGTTTCATAATTTTCAAATTTGATTGGAAATTGAAGAAATAAGTAAATGTAGCCGTGCTTCGCATGCTGCTGATCTAGAATTACGTAGGTACCTAATATTCTAATTGCAAGATGTTTCTTTTTCATACCGTAGTTAAAATTACCTACATCTTAAAGTTTAAAATATAATAAATATTGTTTTGTACTACAATTCTGTTTAATACCATTGCGTAATGTTATCACAAAATACAGGTCTAGCATCAGCTGGCTGAAGTGAGGAATTAATTTGTTAAATAATAGATAGAAATTCCCAGCGTTAGATGGCTCAGTGTATTGTCAACAGTTAAAATAGTGTTACCTCACTCCTTGTTGCAATCTTCAAAACTAAAATGACATCCCACATACATTTTCTCGATTATTACAAAAAAAGCACACGATTTAGCGAAAGCGAACAAGTGTTAATTTTGACCGTGCAAGGTATTATTGCAAAAAACAACTGTAGCGGCACCATACATTTCTTAACATTTTCTTTTCAAAAAATGATTCATTTCACTCCATTCCATCCATTGCATGATAACAGTTTAGTGACAAAACAATGACTATAAGATTAAAGATTTGGAATTAAACAGTTTGTGTGAATTTATCTGCCGAAATTAGACGTAGGTTATTCGCAATGCTCTATTTTTCTATGTTTACTAGATACAGCACATGAAGCAGCTACCATCGACTTACTATAAATTTTTTGGTTAAACGAATCGATCACCGTTGTCCGACCATGTTGGTCTGTTACTTGGATGGATTGGCATTGTAGTGTTCTCGGTTCTAAATTGATAGGAAGAAAAATAATTTCATTTTAGTTCGACTGCGTTTATTGATAGCAAAAAAATTATACAAAAATCAGAATAATATACTGCTCAAAAAACATCGTTTCTATGCTTGTTTTTACAGTATGTTCGTATACCAACAAAAATTTGATTAGCACCTGGCCAAAATACTTGTTCAAAGGTCTATCCAATTATTCGGCAAAGTAATAGAGAGGTAAAGTTTAGAAAAAGTTATTCTACTTCCGATCGGCTATTCTATCTTGGCGAAATAATTTACGAAAATACATGATATAGCTATATCTGTAGTATTCTTGAATCTAGTCGATACAGTATGGAAACACTACACACTATAAAAATTAAAATCGTAAGGATTCAAAAGTAAGTAGAACAACGCACCGGGATCGCATACTCCCATGTATATTGTACGTTTGCTCCCTTGAACAAATATTGTCAAATAAATTCGTAGGAATAATAAAAAAGCTTCAGAGAGATAGTAATATTGAATATATAGTAATCGATCGCATTCTATAAACTTGTAAGGAAGAACATTCCTATAGTTTAAGAGAGCTGGAGTCGAGTCTTAGAATGGCAAGAATCGAATAGACCTTCGCCTTCACATTGGACAAATGAATGCTAGATCCCTGCGAATACACGCCCATATTTGAATATAAAATTAATGTTTTGTGTCCACGGGTTGATAAGAAGAGTGCATAACGAAAATCTTGAGGTTTAACGTGCTAAAGTTTTAAGTACGAATTTCGGTTTGGTATAAGTAAAACGAAACTCTGCTATAACCATATACCTATAGTCTCATGTACCTACCTACCAATAGAGTAACAGGTTTGACGTTATATCTCGCATATATTATCAGTAAGTGCTGCTTATTTTAAAGCAATATTTACGTAAAACGGACAAAACGGTATAGCTTTTTATTTAAGACTATCTTTACAGCACTAATATCAGCGTGTTTAAGTTTGGAAAACACTCTGGCGGTGCTAAATCAAGACTTTATATCGGAATTCGCTCAATTTAGGCATTGCAATTGCATAACTTTTGGCCACTGTCTCGACGTCCAGTATCTATGGTAATGGATCCAAGTTTCATCCATAGTTACAAATCGACGTTGTCTCCTCCTTGTTGAAAATAAAATACAAGAAACCCACATATGGTTATCAATGTCATGTTAACTATACCGCTTGCATTACTTAGGTAGGTACTATAATTTGTTATAATTCATAAACGAAGCACTCATGGTGTGTTCCAAATGTAGAAGGAATATAACATGTCCTTATTGCTTTTAATTGTTTATTCGTTTATTTTATTAACGGTCCAGCTCATTTCTTGGAACACGTTAATATCAATTAATATTTACGAAAACCTATTTTTTAACATGGGCCCCTCGTCATCTTGAATTTCACAAAACGTTAATTGACATCAAACGGATTATAAAATTAGGCACTAGTGAGAATCGAAAACCTTCAAAAATTCTTACATAGGTACCTATGTAGGTAATTTAATTCCATGTTGCCGTAAAATTCGCATTTTATATCAATCCGACTATAATGTTGAGTTAAAAGTGCCATTTTTCAAAGAGAAATCGTTTTGTTTAACCAGAATCAGTTGTACAGGGATAGCCATTATAAATTACCCAATGGATATTTTCGTAATTATTGCAGATAGATGCCTATATTAAATGTAAAAGTTGTAGGATAATAAGCGAAGTGTACTAATTTATCATGAAATACACAGTGGCTTACCGCATTTCGTAATTTAAGAAGACGATATGAATTATGTATTGCAAATAATGGTGGATACTTCGAACACTTGTGATTTATTTTTATTATTTATTTTAGTTAAGTTCATTAAATTAGTTTTTGTTAAATTGTTTATTAAAATAGTTGGCTTATTAAACATACTCATTCTCATAGCCTACTTGGAAAATATTTATTTCCATAACAATAGTAATGCGACATTCAACCTCTAATAACTCTAAAACGGTTCAAGCCATGGGTATCATATGGTATATTTTTGAAATCAGAAAAATATGGGCTTCATGAAAATAAAATAAAATACAGGGTGTTCCATTTAAAAAAAGTATAATATATTTTATATCTCTTAGTTGCGGTAAGCCACTGTGTATTTCATGATAAATTAGGACACTTCGCTTATTATCCTACAACTTTTACATTTAATATAGGCATCTATCTGCAATAATTACGAAAATATCCATTGGGTAATTTACATGGGCGAAGTTAGGTGAACAGATCTGGGGGGGCTCAAGCCCCACTGATAATATGAGAAGTATGTATATATGTATAACGTATATAGTTTTTTTAACATGTTTAGGGGGACTAAATTGAAGTTTGGGAGGGCTTAACCCCCCCCCCCCCCAAGCCCCCCCCCCAAACTTCGCCCATGGTAATTTATAATGACTATCCCTGTTACAGAAAACTGAAATCACCAAAAACCACAATACAATTTTATTAAATCAAACAACTCGTACGAGTTGATGATGATAGCTTCATTGTTGACACGCGCCCGATTTAATAAATTTGTATTGTGGTTTTTGGTGATTTCAGTGTTGTGCCACAAGAATTATAGTTTTTTAATAGGTCACAGTTAATTATTCACCCCCTCTCTTCCATTCCTAAATTTTGACCACCATGTCTTCATACTTGTATAGGTACGCAATGTTTTACTTACATTCGCATATGAATTAGGAATGGTTGCTTACCCTCAGCATAAAAAAATTGAATGACCGCACGCCAACACTTACAATAATCACTAATGTAATGGCGCAAAATGTCAGTCGAGTGACCACAATTGTTTCCAAATATTTAAACAAATCATTTAGAACTTTTAGACATATCCTATACCCCTTTGGATCTCGTTTTGATATGCCGTCTCTATAAACACTAAACATTTTTCAAAGATGGTGGTTTTGGACTCAGTGGTACTCAAAACGTCCAGATTCATCAAAATCTCGAGTTCGATTTATTTTTCGATTAAATACATTACTTTTCCCTATGTGTAGGTATATGCACGGGAAAGTAGAAATGAAAATCATAACATTATTTTATTATTAAATACCGTAAATGACCTCTTTAACCTCCATACACAAATACAACTGATCTTCAAATGTCCCCGTACATTAGGAGCCAAACATTTCACGTGTAGTAGTAGTGTTAGTAATCGACACTCACATTCTTAATGTAGGTAGTCTTGAAGGGATTCAAGCTTTGTGGTCATACACTTTGGTTTTCAAATAAAAAACCCAAAGGCGTGAGATCGGAAGGGGCATGATACAAACACAGTATACTGTATACGCTAAGGCGTATAATGTGATACAAATAAACAAGATATGATATTGAAAACATTTTACAAGAAATTTAATGCTATTTCGTTTTCCAACAGACGAAAATATTCAAAAACTTTGGGTAGCAGTTTTGAAAACGCACCTACAAAATTAGTTGAAACCGCCAGGGTTTGTTCGAAGCATTTTAACGAAAAGAGCTACGAACGAAATCTAAGATTTGAACTTTTTGGGGTTTCTGCACGAAATCATCGACTTTTAAAAAAGACGCAGTGGCAGTACCATTTCTCAATGTACCTACCTTTGGAACAACCAAAATATGTTGAAGGAGTTATGGCTAGAGATATAATGTTTTTAATACTCCACAATTCTCGTGTGTTCCTGTTTAAAATCGTATAATTTAAACTAGTTGAAATCCCTGGATTACAAAACGAACTTCGAATACCGCAGTAACGAAAGTATAAAAAAATCTGGCCATATCAAAGACAAAATTTGATAATTTCGAAATTTCGACTTTAAAGTCGAATATTTCGAAAAGTATTTGAGATATCGAAAAATTGGGACCGGATCTTGAATCACCATAAAATTTCACATAAGATACATATCTTCAACGCACGGACACACGGACGGAATATTGATTCCAGTAACGAACGAAGTTCGTTGAAAATCGCTATATACGTAAATTCAAATGTGTTATTTACCTTCAATCGTCGTAAAATAGTAATCAATTAAACCATAAATTAACTTTTCAACCAACTTCGGAAGTGGTGTCATCTTAGCATCTTACAGGAAATTCTTCACTGATTCCAAATCGCTGGTAAATTTTTTGATCGGATCACCCGTTCACCGTCGGGACGCCATTAAAGTCAAAATATACACCCTTTAATATCTCGAGAACGACACGTCCAATTACAAAAAGAAAAAAATACGTTTCCTTTATTTGTTGAAACCTATTGAGTCATGATACGTAAACATCACCCTCACCCCTCCTGTGGGGTGGAGCGGGGGTGAGTTTTCAAAACTTAAATGGGAACACCTATTTTTTATTACTTTTGGATTCTCCATAAAAACCGATATTCAAGTTGCAAATTTCACCCCCAACTGCAACCCCTTTTTTGAGGGTGAAAAGGGGGAAAATTGCACGTCCGCAGAAAAACGATCTTTTTCACTTTTTTTTCCTCAAACATTTTTTCGTGATTTACAAATTGTCCGTCACCCTCTCCACTCCCATCTCCCTTAAGGGTGGAAAGAAAAACAATGACTCATTTGTGCAGAATCCGGCGTGGTTGTGTCTGAGGTGGGGAGAGGGGGTAGTTATATACATATATATTGTATATAGTATATGCCATAATTAGTTACAGATTTGAAGTTGGTGGAAATTAAAATTCTATAAGAATTTGCGCCTTTTGATACTTGTTTATATTAAAATTGTATAAAGAAACATTACTTTCTTATTAGTAAAAAGCCTCAAATATATTTATTTAGCTCCGCGTGACGCCATGCGCAAGCCGGACGACTTTGGGACGACAATCGATCATATCTTGTTTATTTGTATCATGGGAAGGGGCCATTGTTCAACCACGTTCATCCTCACTTCTCGAGAACGATAAAAATGAAAAACAAAAAACAAGGTCCTGAAGAGAATGAAATTACCTTTCGATGAAGGAATCACTCGATCCCTCTTCAATTCCTATTTAAATAATTTCATGGGGAGGCTCTGGAAGGTAGAGTTTAATATCAGTCTCGCCGTTTTTCGTTAGGAAATTTATTTATAAAGTTTTTAGAGTGGGCTGATTTCCCTGGGACACCCTGTATGTAAATTTCTACTTACAATGGCGCTAACTAATGATACTGAGTGACAATAGAAATTGCAACTTTGACATCAAGTGGTAATGTTTAAGTTCTTATAACTTTCTGCTAATTCTTTCCGTCTGTGTTTTCCATACGATTTACTGTTCGTTTTCATTATTAATTAACATTAGTTTGGTTAATTGTTGTTCTTTTGTTGTGAATGCGAAGTTTTGGGTTAACATCATATCGTCCGCAACTTGTGCTTCCTCTGACTGCGGAACATCTAGATTTTGTTTAGGCATGCACCAGAATCGTATGAGAGTCAGAAGAAGACGGAGTGAACAACGGAATCTTTAATTTACGGTTGAGAGGCACGTACACCGCACTGTGGTTGTTATGGTTTGGGGGTGCGATTACAGGTTTCCCTTAGTGGTCATTCGAAGCAATATAACAGTACAGCGATATATTGCGGAGGTGGTCGAAATCCATCCTATTCCAGCAAGCTAATGCACGTCCTCATGTAGCGAAGTATTCCTTGAACTCCTTTGAACAGGCCCAGATTCACCTTTTGCTCTGTCTTCCAAGATCGCCAAGTCTTTGACTTTGGAGGTTTTGACACATGCGGAGGCGGTACCTAAACCACCTTATTCAACAATGCCACCGGCGCGGCGGCGTGTAGGTAAATTAATGTGTAAATCCGAGAGGCGGCACTGTACACATTATTAACAGTCACTATACAATTTTGCTTAACTCTATAAAGATTTTCCTCCCAAATGTTGACCATTTATTACTATCTATAACATAGATAGATACTAACTTTCATCGGGGAATTACAACCCCTCTTCTTGGTGTTGCAATGCAATTTCTATGTCACTATTTGTTGTACGTTTCTTGAAATTCTGTATATTTCGTTAAAAAGGCCAATGTGATGTTCATAGTAGGTATAATTTCACTATCAGGGTAAAGTTTAGTCACCTCACTAAATGTTTTTAAAAAAAATATTGCGTCGATTTTTGTTACCTACCCATATTAAATTTTATCTGAATATTAATCGCTATGCGTAGCTAAATAAACGTAATTTCATTAGTTTCATTGAATTAGTCTAGCTCGAAAAAACACGATTTTTCATGTCAATTTTTGAAAAATTGAAAAATAAATTTGAAAAGATTAATTGCAGGAATGCCATAATTTTTAAGTAAAAGCATAATATAAGATAGTAAAAGTGAAACTAAGAAAAATACCTACGAACATCGAGATTTGTCATTTAAAAAAAAATTTTAATGGCAGGAGTAAATTACCTATACTATACCTTCCAGAATGAAACAGTGCATTTCACGCGTTTTTGGGGGTATGAAATGAAAGCACGGTTAGGTATGTCTTCCCTTGTTAAAACAAGATATTTTTAACCACAGAATATCTCACATGTATTTTTACAAAATATGCAAATAGATATAAATTTGTCTAGCTGCTTCCTTAATATTATTGCAAATTGCAATGGAATAAGTTTAGTGCAATAAATGAAAAGTTGCCACGTTTTGCTTTTTGGACGAATTGCAAACAAAATGAAAAAAATGAATTGCTATTTTTATATCGTAATATACAGTGTGTCTGCTTAAGTTCGCACCATATGGAAAACTTTTTTATTATTAATTTTACGAAAAAAGTTATTCTTTATAAAAAGTTCTGTATGTTCTAAAATTTAAAATACAGTCATCAGATATTAAATTTTTTCAGTCGTTTTGTCAAAAAATATGAATTTTGCCCAAGAGTAAAGTACCTTTATTTTTGACAAAATCAAAAATTGTTATTAAAAAAAGTTAATCAAAACTAATATGCAATTACACGCTCCTAGTTAAAATTTTTTTTTATAACTTTTTCTCAATTTACTACCTACCGATACTGATACGATTTCCGTTCCATTCAGAAACCTCACTGCCAAACATTTCTTGATAATAATACAAATCATTTGTTTATCAGTACATCCAAGATTTCACGTAACTACACTTACATTTGCATTGTTATTGTAGACAAAAATAGGGAAAAAAATTTTAAGAATCAGTATCGGTAGGTAGTAGAGAAAAAGTTGTAAAAAAATTTTCGATTTTGTCAAAAATAAAGCTAAGTACTTTACTCTTGAGCAAACTTCATATTTTTTGACAAACCGCGTACACGACTGAAAAAATTTAGGTAATATCTGATGATTGTATTTTAAATTTTAGAACATGCAGAACTTTTTATAAAGAATAACTTCTTTACGTAAAATTAATAATAAAAAAGTTTTCCATATGGTGCGAACTTAAACAGACACACTGTATTTAGAAGGTAAGTAAGTAGGTATTGAGGTACCTCATTGAGATACCTAATTCCCAAACTTCATTAATTTCAGATTGCAAATAAAATATTTATAGAGACCTAAAGTAAAGCAAGTTGAAAAATCATACGCGTTATAGTAGTTTTTTGTAAAGAAAAGTCAATAGCGCCAAAAGTCTACCGTCTAAAGATTCGGAAGAACTATAACAAGAATTCATCGATTGTCAAGAGGTAAAGTTTTTAACAAAATCCGCCGTAACAATTTTTGTAAAATAAGCTTCAGTCAGGTGACTAAGTTTTTTACCTACTCTGATAGTAGATGTAGGTATTTTATTGAACATTAAATTCAATAAATAATATGCCATAATATGTACCTAATTATAAAAAAAACAGTTTATGATATTCATCTTCAAGGAAGTTATATACCTACACTGACACAAGAGGGACAAAAATAAGATGTGGGCATGAGGCCCGGGAACCGTATTGTAAAATGTCGGTGAATTAGTAGGTACCTAGACTAGACAGGTTGACCACCTATAGAGAGACAATGCGTTGTATATTGCACATTACAGAAGTAAGGATGTAGGTACTTAAAATGTGACGTCATTAATGTACAAAAATAACTTTCCTAAGTAACAGTAAAGAGTAAAAATATCTTGAATTATTGAGTTTCATAGTGTAATGTAAATAGGTAAGGAACGAAAAATCCATATTCAAGTGCGCTAAGAGACGCGTGTGGCGACGGCGATCGCGACGACGCGAAATGTTCCACGTAGCGTAGCCATATAATTACATGTGTAGAAGATGAATACTTCACTTACCATTTCCCAAATCCTCTCTAACAGAAAGAGCGCATAACACACAATACGCTATGTCAAAGTACGGAAACATTTTTAATTTAATCACTTGATTTGCAATATCCAAAAATGATTCCGGATCCATTTTTTCAATTTTATTGTAACGTCCGCTCGCCAAACCCGTTATACACTAAAATACTAGCTCAAAACTACACATGGCGTCGCGCCAGATTTCTACTGCTATTTAAGATATTTTATGTTTAGCGCTGTAGATATTCATACAACAATGCTAATTTTATTTTTAGTCAAATTCAGAGCGTTCAATTTTTCTTAATGCAATTCTTAATCTCTTTATTACATTTCACAACTTCGATTATGCCTTTCTAAACGTCTACTTATTGTATTCGGCTATAGTGAGATGGAGGTAATCAAATATCGCGTCAGTTATGATTTATTAAAATTTCAAAACTTCAAAAATTTCCTAAAAATGATGGTTTTTGCTCAATAAATCTACTTTGGTAAGTTTAAATCGCATAAAAAAATTGACACACATCGAGCATAAAAATTACAATCGATTTGTGAGCTTGGTTTGCCTACTATCAGACGTATTCGCAGTTTCATGTTATGATTTTAAAACGCAACAAAAAACGGTGAAATGATTCTTGAAGCGCAAAGCGAAGCATTGATGATCTGAGTTATATTACACTTCGAACATATAACAAAAGGAAGGAACATGTATATGGCAAAATGAGTACCTAGGTAACATTAAATGGTTTACCAATATGGCTACCTACTGTGACGTAGTTCCGTCGAGTCATTGGTGTACTGAAGCAGGGGCGTAAATCCAACATTTCTATGTTTACGCGCCTGCTGCGAACAAAATAAAATGCATAAAATTTTTTTTAAATTTTAATGCCCTTTAAACAAAATTATTTCTAATTTTTTGCACATTCTCTATGTTCTTAACCGTATAATGAATTCTACGCTACTGGTAACAACAAAACGAACATAACGTCACCACAAACACATAAAGTTTATATAATTCTATATTTTAGACTTTAGTAAGGTCAATTAATTACTTATAACAGCAATTACTTATCGGTGAAATGTGACCCCGTCAATTTTTGTCAAATTTTAAATTGCACCACAAAAACAAGTAGTTTATGGTAAAAACTCTTCGAAACATGGAACCGATTTAATTTTAAATCGACAAACTGCACGCTACACCCGTTTGACCAATCACAAATGGTTTACTGTTACGTCACTGTGACGTAAAGCCTGCGTAACTTCCGTTACATTGTACCATCTACTAAAGACTAAACTATAGGGATATGCCTTCCCTTTGTTATATGTTCGAAGATATTACCACAGTATACACGTCTTATTCGTAAGACGTATACTGTGATATTACATATGTTCCAAGCGCTGTGGTAGTAGTTTCTGACTTATTCCCATTTCATTGCATTGATAGATAGGTACCTACCATTTTTTTAGAATTTTTTTTAATAGTCAGCCTTTACCTTATGTCTATTATTACGAAAATCGAACCTGTCATACGTTAAGATAAGTGTTTTAATCATTTAAAAATCGCTCAGCATAATAGAAGTGGGAATGCTTCAAGGGCGTACGCAGCTTTTTGGCTAGGGGGGGGGGGGGGGGGCAAAAAATAAAATTGTTTGGAAACATTGCCTATGTTGTTACTCCACAATCCTTTTCAATACATTTAAGCATCATACAATTCCTCTTTGGTACAAATACTATTTATTTAGAAGAAAGGCCAGGAAATGCTTAATTTCTCCTGAAATTATATATGACCAGTAATAAATTTTAATAATTAGTACAATTCGTTTTGCGGCCAGGGAGGGGCATTGGGAATAAGTAAGAAACTGTTAAAGATAAGTAGGTATAGGAACATGTAATGCAACTGAAATTTCAAGTAGATTCCAAAAATTCAAAGACAAGGAGTTGCCATTTAAAATAACGAAGTTACTAGCTACTTACGGTTTACGGCATTTCAGTACAAGTACAAATTTTCAAAAACGTACTTACCTTTAAAGCTTTCACTGAAACGTTTAACGTTAGTTGTCTGTGGTTTAACTAAAATTCCCGAAAAACACCCTGTATATAAAAAAACCAGTTTTTTGATAGCCAATTTGGGAAATTTTGCAATTTTTTGAAGTTTACAGAGAACCTAAAGTGTAACAGTTGACGCAAGAATATTTTCATTCTGAGAATTCGATAAAAATTTTATTAAGTACTTTTTTTATAGTTAAATATATTTATATATTATATATATAAGTTATATAATTAAAAGTTGAAATTTAATCAGAAACAGTGGACCACTCTGCAATAACAATCAAAAACTATGTATAGGCATGTTGCTGTTAATACGGAAATAATAAATTTTTAACTATGTTTATTAGGTACATCAGAAAACATCTTTAAGTATAATGGTAATATACATAAAGCTATAATGGATTATAAATTAGAGCCACAAATCTATACCTAACATTTTCATTCGCAGCTATTGGACTGAACTATCTATTATTTCATTGTACAATTTCAAAGGTCTATAAAAATATACCTACATACCTACATTATACACAGTATTTTACAAACCTTTCAACAATTAATTTTAACAATAAACAAATTAACAACTTTGTATACTTAAATGGATATACAAGAACATTTCAAAAAAATGTATTTACCTAATTGACATATTATGCAACAAAAATACAAGCCGCCCTTTTAACACTA
The DNA here is from genome assembly GCA_036250285.1 of Pyrocoelia pectoralis. Classification (NCBI taxonomy): domain Eukaryota; kingdom Metazoa; phylum Arthropoda; class Insecta; order Coleoptera; family Lampyridae; genus Pyrocoelia; species Pyrocoelia pectoralis. The sequence goes on from CM070075.1 coordinate 52,672,388, forward strand.
AATATATAAAGAATACATATTATATAATAAAAATGGTTGTAATAATACTTCTTACGGAAAACTGAGTAGTGCCTTATAACATTCAATTGCATTATGTACCTCATTAAAAGCTCTTTATAGTGTTACATGAATTGTAAAAAAATGCTATCATGCACTGTGCAATGTACGTTTTCTACAAAACATATAAATGTATGAATAAACTTTACTCTTATGTAAATCAAAAATTGAATGTAGTTAAGTAGTATTTGTCTGCAACATATCACAAAAATGCCAAAATTTTAACTAAAATTTGATGATGATAATAACAATAAATTTTTTCTTATTAAAACCAATTTATCACACAGAATTTAGATTCATTGTTAGAGTAACTATAATATTTGGACATTTTTATTTTACACTACTAACAGTACAAAATCAGCAAAATCAATAATATTCCTGAAATGTAAAATTATTTATTTTTATATTTAGATCGATTTTAACTGAGTGGGCATAAAATTATAAAAATACTTTTACGAGCGTTAATTTATATAGATCTGATGATCCAATAAATTGACTGAAGATAAGAATTGCTTCTTTGAATACAGCGCATGAAACATTTCTTAATAAAATGAGGATGTAAAAGAACTTAATATCAATTGAAACAAACAATACTTGTATACATTCAATAGAAGTGAAAAGCGATTTTATTTTGTTTATATATCTAAATAGAAGTGTATATTCAGTCAGTTATCTAAAATAAACAGTGTTATAATCTATAATCAATAGGACAATGGTCATTTATAACTGCCCACTTTTCCACATGCACACGCATACTTAGCCTTAATGCACAATTTTGTTACACTTTTAACAAGGTACCCTACTTAGGTGCTAGCTAAATACAGTGAAATGAAATGCAATAACATGGGAATTTACGGTATGGTATGTCCATAAGTATATTTAGAGAGCAGTTAATCTTGGCTGATCAACAAATTCTGGACCGTGATTTAAAATTGTTGTCAATGTGGCCGTAACCATTACACCCCAGAACAATATAAATAAAAGAGAATCTGTAGAATATTCGGAAGGTAGAATGGCACATGCCACAAACATAGCAATGGCTATCAACAGTACAGAAGGAAAAGTAATATACTTCCAACCTCGCTCAATTCGCAATGGAGACTTTATTGTAGCTATACCTTGAAATAAATCTAAAGCATCTTGACGAAAACCATCATTAAAATTATTTTTGTAATACCTAGTCATCGAGTTGAGACCATCTCTCAAAAGGCCAATATGTGTTCGTTTCCCAGTTCGTGTAAAATCAGTTTTAAGAGCACCGGTACCGGAATATTGTAAACTTATTAAATCTGCATTATCGGCCCAAACTTCCTTAAACACTCTTTCTAAAGAGGGAAATTCCTCTATACTTTGTTCTCCTTTTATTATAGATAACTTGTGCAATATGTTACCTAAACATCTTCTCGCAATCATACTTTGTACGACATTTGTACGATCTAAACAATCCACACAGTTAGTACGAAACACTCCATCTTGTAAAAGCGGAATGGATCCGTCTCTTAGTAACAGGAAAAATCCCATATCGTCCTGATCCAAAGATATGCGATCTAATAATATCGATAAACGATCCCATCGCATATGTCGACATTCTGAATGGAAATCGAAAGGTTCATACCTAACGAATGGAAAACCAAGTAATTGCACAGTATCTGCGTAAGCCTTTTGTAGCTTGCCTTCTGAACCACGTTGATCGACCAAATCTAAAAGTACTTGACGACCGTAATACACACTAAGGTTATCCAAATGACGTCCACATGCAGCTTGTTGTTCTTCACTCGCGATATCGACTAGTTGCGGTGGAGGTTTATATCTTAAATCGGGATACTGGTTCCAATACAAAGGTATCGAACCCCGAATTTGCACAAAGCTCGCCCTGTCACTGTTGCATTCAACAATTTGTTCGGTTTCTACAAAATTTGCCACATTTCCCATTTTATCCAAACCTCGACGAAGTAGTCTAGTACCGGGTCGATACACACTTCTTCTTGAAATTACTGTCCACGTAAAATTATAACCGTTGATCGAAAAGTCATTAATTGCCATAAAGCCGTGTAACAAAGGAAGACAAAAATTATGAATTTCTGAACGCCATATACCTTTTAGTAGATTAGCGTTCCAAATAAAACGTTGATCGCCTCTCTCAAACAAAGAACGATTTAAAAAATCAGGTTCCATTAAATGTAAACGTTGCATGGTATGTGTAAGATCGTAAGTATAACTAAAATATAAATACGGAGTGTCTAACACTTGCTTAATCATACTTAAGTATGTATTGTTATCATCCAACTGCTCGGCGTTTAAATGCAAAGTACTACGATTGTAAGGAACAATTTCACTGCCGACAAGACACCAAATTGAGTGTCCCGCAATAGAACCTACGTAAGTCCGTTTTGTTGCTATGATAAGATACTGCCCCGCCAATAAACGAATACTTCCTATTAAACCACAAAATTCACGAGCACTCGTAGCTACAGGAATCTCACTTAAATTACTCTGCAAAGACAGTGCCTCCGATTGTCTATCCACAACCAAATATTTTGAACTTAATTTAGGACAAATATAAAACTTCTCTGGTGTTATAAACCTTCAATGAATGTATTAAATTACGTTGCAATTAATTATTAATACTTACAAATTTAAATCATCATATATATCCGCGTAGAACATTTTCACTGATTTTCAAAGCAACTCGGAAAATAAAAATAAACTAGATAGTACAGTAAAAAATTAATACATAATATAGAAGATAACAATTATTCTGTATAATTATTCATAAACATTTATAACTAAATAACGTATAATTTTTAGGTTAACTCGGAGAGACTTGTCATTCAAGTATTTTACATTTAATATACAGGGTGAACACACAAAAAATGTGTATGGCATGAAATGTGTAGAATCTTTCTCTTTCAACGTGTATTGTGGTACATACTGCAACTGCAACTGCAGCTTATTATTCCACCAGTAAAATTAAGCTCTTATGAATATATGGTCAAAAATGTTTCCCTAATGAGATACGGGCATCTAAAGAGGATACCAAAAACTTGCTTTTATTTACATTAAAGATAAATGCCTAAAATTCTGCAAACAATTTTCAACCCGGAGTACATTTTTGCAAGTTGTTAATCAAAACAAGACAAATGTTACTCTGAACAATCTCACGCAATCTGTTCAAGGAATATGGTTCAAGCGCATGGTGGATGGTGGTCGACAATATCATTTATTACAATTTTTATCCACTATTCTCCTATTTTAACTAGAAATTAAAGAGCTACAATAAATTAAAGATTATATTTTATATTGTTGGATTTGTTTTGTTAGTAAAGATAAGAAATACTGAGATGGTGATCCGTTAGCTGCCAGGGGCGCTGAATTTGCTTACAAAGTCGTATAGGTAATAATGGAATTAAAATAGATCGATAGCAACAATCAGTGTAACTGCATTGCAAGACATGTACTCTCAGCAAACTTTATTTGAACCATTGATGAATCGACTGCTTCCAAACCTACACTAAACCGTAAAGTAGTGTAAATTATTTTTTGCCAATAGTTTTATATTTATATATATGCATATTGTTGTTATAAGATGAATATGAATTTGTTAATTACTGCCAGTGCTCTTTTTGTAAAAAAAAGGTGGTGGAACGCAAATTTTTTTTTTTTGCAATTTTATTTTATTTATAATTGTAATGTAATTTTATATATTTTACAAAATAATCCGAGGGTGTGCGGGATGTGCCCGGTATTCGGACGATTTTTGCATTATGCTGCGTTCATTGTTTAGCCAACCAAAATGCAGGGTCTCTACATTTTTGTTGGTGATTCATTTGAAATCTTTTCCTGCAAGTCAATCGTATCATTCATTATTAAAAACAATTATTTACAAATGTATAATTTTGGGGTTCTGTTAGTTAAATTAAATTACTATAATATTCTATTTGCCTTATGGTAACCCATAACCCTAAACCTTCCTAGAATAACGACGGGCTTTTTTTCTAATTTTTGGAGCGCGGCCCAAGCAAAAATTAGTGGCGCATAATTTTCAATCTTGTAAGTTTTTTTATTGAACTCACCCCTTCCCACCGTGAGCAGCTGGAGCCGTAGGTTTAGAGTAATTTTTTCCCCCTTTCCTTCATTTTCTCCGTTACAGAACGAGACGCAAGTATCCATACATTTATAATTAGGATTTTGTGTATTCTTTGGCATTGTTCATCAAATATTTCACTTTCTTTTTTTCCAAACCTAGGTATATTCGCAGAAATGGAAATTAGTGTGCATTAGGTATACAGGGTGTAGAATTGGCCTATGAATCATAGGGATTTCAATGTAAAAATCTTAACAGGTATTCGATTACTTGCTTCCCTAATTATTATAAAAAATTAAACAAAAATATTTTCATATGAATCAATACAAAAATTCAAGTTAAAGAGGTCGCACTCGCGGAAGAGGTGGAGTTGCTTTATTTATTGATATAACAATAAATATGTTATAATTTTTAAGGATTTTTGCTGTAAATTTTAATAAATATAATTACATATATTAACGAAAAATTACAAAAATGCTGTTTGAAAATCACGTTTTTCAGTTTTCCGCAATTTTTGGTAAATTTTTCTATAGTGATGCCAATTTTTCATTAAACCATCTGAAAGTACACATTTCAACGAATAAAAAACGACAAGGAAATTGACAAAAAAATTGAGTTTTTTGACACCAGACTTTTACACTGAAGTTGCGAGCAATATAAGACCTAAAAATTAATATTTTTATTTGAAAACATTCCAGCTTATTTGGAACATAAAAAGGTATGTTTCCACCAAACGTGGTGGAAAAATATTCATTTTCACCGGCGAAAAAAATTCAAAACGAAAAACGCGGTTTTTTCTATTTTCCAGGAAATTTTGAGGTTATGTATAAAAATGTTGTACACAAAAGTTGTAGAACTTTTTAATACCTACAACTTTTCTATATAAAGTTTTTCGATACGAGGCTTAGTTTCGCTGTAAATAATTAAAAACCGTGTGAACCCCCTAAAACCCCCTCCCATTTCCCCCGCCCCCTCTGATCGTGTTGCATTTTTTCTTTCCGAATTCTACATCATTTTTGCTACCATTTCCAACTAGCGCCGTGCTGTTATTAATTTTTTTCTTTTTGGGCTGTTTTTGAACCTGCACTGGTCTATAATGCAAACTTACAAATTGAAGAAACCTTAAGCCAATATGGTCAGAGATGGTCTAAGGAAGAAACATAAGTACATCCAAATTTGTTAAAAGCATTTTTTGAAATTAACATAGTTTTTATTGTTTTGGAATAGATCGTTGAAAAATCCAAATAGTTGCTTTATATCTTCAAAATGGTAAAGTTGAAACACATATCATTGTATTTATATGGTATTATCTTATCTTACTTCATTTTGGAACATAAAAAGGAAGGGGGGAGGGGCTACGGGGAATCACCCCATGCAAATTAAATCGGGTGAGGCGGCGATCGCAACGACGCCAAGTGTAACTAACAACATCGGGGTTAAAAGCATAAAAGCACGTAGAGTTTCGTGTGTTTTTCGTTTTCTATTGTTTTATCTTTAAAAAGACAATTACTTGGACCAACTTGGACAAAATATTACGGTTGTTAACGTATTCCCCCATGAATCCACCTTCATAAACTACAATTTCAACCCCGACGTTGACGGCCATTGCTAATTTTAAAGCGCCATCTATATTTACTTCCTCACCCGAATAGCTTAACATGATAGAAAAATAATTTTATTTTTGAAACATTTCTTCTAAAATTAAGGACGGTCCTCTACTATTAGCCCATCTTGTATGCATCATGAATTGAATACTACAAGTTCAAGGTGACCATATTTGGGACCTAATCGGGACTATTAATTGCGGGTGAGGAGGGGTTGTATCGAATACACCTTAAAAGACGGGAGATTTTATTTCGGAAAAAATTAGTTTTTTGTGCGTAGTTGCGTAATGGTAATTGCCAGTTTAGTTTAGCTTAACGCGGACACTAGACGTCCCGATTTACATTATAAAAAAATCAGGATAAACATTGAAAAGAAAGGACTGTCCCGGCAAAATCGGGTCCGGTACCACCTTATACAAGTTGCCAGAATGGGTGTGATATGTGTACATTAACATATATCCAAATCCAAAAAACTTTTCCTATTTAACTGATTTTTTCATTTTATATTAGCTCACAAGGGCCAAGGCCAACGATAATATAAATACTCTACTTACAATTAAGGGTTGATTTTTACGTACCTACTTATATTTAAGCATAATCTCCTATTTACTAAATTGTAATAATAACAAATGACACACGGTCACAACACCAAAAATAAAAGACATAATGTATGATTAACTGCATGTTGCAATGTTTATTATGAAAATATTAAATAATTCATTACAGTATAAGATGCGGTATTAGAAATATATACCTCATCTGTTATTTGACGATAACAAAGATTATAAGTTAGATAATATATATACGTCGATAAATTGCAAATGGGTTGCCTAGCTAAATCGCGTACCGATACTGTTAAATCCGCTTCCTTTCAGAAGAACGCTCTCCATCCCTGTCTGTTACATGGAATGGCACGCAACTATATACTCTCGACGCTCATGCTGAAAAGATATCTAAAATTTAGGCAACCATGGATGTGATGGTAGTGACAGAGAGCGCTGCGCGCCCATTCCATGTATCAGACAGGGATTTATCTTGTACTATTAACATAACATTGTAGAATTATGTACATAGTTGATGGACATTTTAAAAATAAGCTTAATAATAAGGTCAGAGGCGGATTAAGCGGCTGGCGGACCTGGCGGCCGCCGGGGGCCCCACATCTCCAAAGGGCCCCGAGCTCCAAAACTGCCATTAAATGTTCTTTTTTATTTTAATTTTTTTTTTAATTTCTGTTTTTGCAGAAAAAGTGAAAATGTGATCGATGTTTACAAATTTCTTAAGAAGTATGGAATTACTTATATTTTAATTAGATAGATAAAATTATGGTAATTCATAATATGTTAGTGTTTTTTTTCAAAATATTAAAACATTGTCGTATAATGAATTGATAATTACACTTAGTAACTTAGTTACCTACTGTTAAATTTTTTTCAATAAATTTCTGATTTTTCTCGATACGTTGAATTTTATTATAAGCTAGCCTACATATTACTGGTTTAAACAATTAATTAAAAATCTAATACTGTATAGGCCTACTTCCTTACACAATTTTTTTTGTTTTGGGGGCTCGGGTCTAGGGCCTCTAAATTTTCATAGCCAGGGGCCTCCAATTGCCTTAATCCGCCACTGATAAGCTGCAAAATCAAAATAAAAATCAAACATTAATTAATGAAGTATGTGACACAAAAGTGGTAAATAGCTTCGGTCCACACTCAAAACTAACATTTGTTAGTGCACATTCGAATATACCACTTGTCCCAGATAACATTTCCAGCATGGGGATCTTGCTTGTTATAAAAGATACAGATTTGGTTAAATTAGATAATTAAATTGATATTTAAATTCTGCATAAAAAATAACTTAAGTGCAAATAAAATTTATATATGTCTAATATAACAAAAAAGATATTACAAGAAAAGAAATTTGACATTTTTCTTTTTATTGCCATAAGTCTCAAAATACATGGAAATTTGGAAATTGGAGAGTGTCCTATAATTTCACTAATTCATCTAATTTAACCAAATCTGTATCTTTTGTAATAAGCGAGATCCCCATGCTGGAAATGTTATCTGGGACACGTTGTATACCAATAAATTTTTAATGTATAGGGAAAGCAAAACTAAGTTGCGTGCACGTCATCAGCGTTTGATGACGTTTACATTTACAGTATTGTCAAAGTGATCAGGAAACATTTAAAGTCCCAGCAAATATTTCTTATTTAATCGCAAATAAATATGAATTACTAATACAAATTGTTGACGACAAAAATCAATTAAATATGCCTGTCAGAATACTACTGTCATCCGTAACCTCAAAATATCGATGAATAAAAGACGGCAACACAGCACCATTCCCTGACAGTGGCTAGGTTTACGTCGTTACTTACTGGTCTGTTGATTAAAATTTTATCACAACATTTTACAATTGAGAGGCGCCAAACCCAACAAAAACAAGCTTGTGCACATACATTTTCATCTCAAAAGTCTTATATTAATTGCATTGCTTTTAGAGTTGTTTTTTTTTACAAATTTAATGATACACTTAGCGATGGAAACTTTGCCACAAAAGACATGAAAATATGTCATTGATGACGTGCACGCACGTTTGTTTGGCTTTCCCTATACCACACCCATTTCAGATTTCTTATTGGGCAGCGCCAGTTTGAATTATTTCAAATTTGGTTCATATATTTTCTGGAGACACTCTAAGCTTGGTGAAGACAAACAACAACAATATCATATTTAAAGCATTTTATTTTTTAGGTTTTAAAATTTTTAAAATGAAGTTTAACCAAAATACTGAAATGCATGACAACTTTTGTTAACAAATAATTTTTATTTTCTTGTGGTAGTTAATAACATGAAATGTCAACTATATGTATTGCATGCATTAAGGATTTGTCACTTAATAGCTAATGATTAAATGTTGAGCATTTACATTTCAAATAACCCCTCAGATTTCTACGAACTAATATTAACAAGAACTTCCTATTAAGAATCAGCAAATACATTTGTATATAAGATGTTCTATAATTCTTCACAAGTGCGTCAATTCAGTAGGTTAACTTCTTCATGTATAGAAATATAACAAAAAATGATCTACAAATTCTGAGGTTCAATTTCTGTTGTCTTAAGGTCAACTGTTACTGCTCCGCTAATGGTAGTCACATGGCTTCCAATACTTAAAGATCCAACCTTTGCTCTGTTATATGCACTTAAGGTGTTCTGGCCCAAAAACCTGTAATAACAAAAATCGGTTAAGTTTTTTTTTTTTAATTTAGATATGATATACCTAATGCAAACATAGATGACAAGAGCAGCTAAACTAGCACTGATCATTCTAATGTAAGGATCGTCAAACAGCTGAATTACTGTCCAAGCAGCGGCTACTGCTAAACACAGACATGTGATTATGAGAGCAGTGCTACTCCAATGATGTGCTGTAAATCCTTTTTCCCAATCTAATTTGCTAGTTTCCTTAACTTGATATGCTTGGTTGCAAACCTTACATCGTAATGCTTCCGTACTGCCAGATGAACTTTCCATTAACCATCTCCGTAAACACTCGTGATGTACACTTGACATGTCACCAATACACCCACAAGGTTGTATAAGGGGTTCCGGTTTATCAGCATCATAACAGATCCAACATTCCTGTTTATCAACAAACGATTCTGTCTCTGGTGATATTTGACCATTGTTAGTTTTATCCCAAGATTTTTGATCTAATTTGGCAAGTAACTTGCGTGGATTTAAAATCCACAACTCTCCAGGCGATATACAATTCCATAATACTGCCGGAAACCATACAGCCAATCCAATTTCCACCACACGAAATACAATATCATGAAAATTTCTCGATTTAATAGGTACTTTAGTTTTCCAAAATTCAGATAATGTCTCGGAGAATAAAAATCCGACAATAATTATTGACATGAAAGCATGGCTAAGCAATCCAACACGAGATTGGTGTAACTGAGAATTGTTTACTACTGGACTTATGTGAGCAGTTTGCAATGGCTCTTCTTCAGCACCAGCAATTTGAACGTGACTTTTAATAAATCCACCTCGTACCTACAAAAAAAATATGAGTGGTAATTACTATTACATTTATATCCAAATCGTTCTTCTAACAAACATAACAATTTTAAATGAGATATGTTATTTAGAAAGTTACAGTAGGAGAAATTAAAGACGTTCCTGAAAAACCATACATTTACCTACATATTGTTATATTATAACTAATTTACACACATTTAAAAAGTAAAATCAGTCATTTTTTTCCATACATTACAAAATTCATAGACTAAAATAACCACATTTCTCTTTAACACTTTCACTGCCCATTAATTATTTGGGACATTACTCTGTGCCACCTTTTCATTTAACATTGAAACATATCATACCTTGAACGCGCCTCGCGCGGTCCGGGCATACGACGGCCGGAGACATCAACGCGCTAGGCGCGTTGTGGGCAGTGAACGGGGTAAAGAAATGAATTCATTCATATGTAAAAGTAGATACACAAATACAAACTGTTAACTCTTCTTGACAACTAATTATTAACTGTATTCTACTTTTTGTCAACTTCAAAATTTTTAAAGCACTGTAACTTTGCAATAAAAAGAAACATAAGAAAAATAGGGCAGTTTTTTATGCTGCCATTCATAGTGATAAAATCAGAGCCAACTTAAAAAAAAATTGATAAAAACGAAAATGGACATGAACCGAGATCAATGAAAACCGTGATGGGACTAGATTAATTTCTTGTGATAAAAAGTACAGACACACTTACCTTAAAAAACACTTCAACGCCGTAAATAAGGAAAAATATGACTACAATAAACAATAATACTGCATAACAACCATTAAAAATATGATTGTAATAAGATAAATTTTCAATCGGTGGTTGCACTAATTGTGTCGTTATAACTTCGGCAAGCAGTAAACCATAACTAATTATATTGAATACCAAAAATCCTATGAAGGATTTTGATAAAAATTGTGGTTTCTCCCATTGAATTCCGGGTATATGAAAAACCTACAAAAATGACTTTAGTTACAGTTAGAAAGGAAGATACTTTTCAAACTTACTTCTGCCCAAAAACAAACAATTAATGACGATCCTGACATAAGTAAAGGATAATAAGCAGATAACAGGCTGTTTGCCCATCCTGACTTGAAATTATTCTGAAATAAGTCACTTTATCAAAATATTTAATAATATATTAATTGATAATTACGGGTGATGTAAAATAGGCTCCTCTTATAGCACTGGCAAGAAAAGTTAAAAAATATAGTAATTTTTGTGTTGTGATTTTACACGCTTTAAGAAAAGTTGGTTTCTTCAAACGCTGATATTCAGATACAATACACATCAAAAGTTGAATTGTAGAAACAAACGCAATTAATAGAAAGACTCCTCCTATTCCTGCATGATATGGTAAATTAGGACCATCGCAGTAATCTCCCGAAAAACGTATTTCACACACACATGTACCATTGTGACATTCTCCTCGACCTGAACAATCACTGATACAGGAAATATCAGACATGAGAAGAAGGTGGCGGATCATTACGGTATTTCATTCGACCTGAAAAAAAGAATTACCTATTAATATAATATTACAAAACCTTCAATTAAAAGACAAATAGGTACTTCACGTTAACGTTACAAAATCAATTGTGGTAAATATACATCAATCACTTGTAACTTCAATTTTACCTTTATATTTCACGTCACTATTTGCTATACGTACATGAATTTTCCCTTACGCACAGCAAAAATTAAAATGTGTATATCTTTTTAGAATTGAAAACAGTAGCAGTAGCATATAAAAACACATGTTGTTGGTTTAAAATCATTTCACACAAAATGCTTGAAGCAGAATTATAAAATTTCCACACTCATAATCACTTAGTAGAGTAGCTTACGATTAGAAACAATTCAAACAAATTATCTTTAAAATAGAGTAAGGAGACACAATAGACAGAAATATCTAAATCAGTGAATACAATGGTAATACAACATACCTAGTAATTACTCAATTTAAAAAACTAATTAAATGGAACGATTGAGCAGATACGAAAACTCATATAAAAGGTAAACTTATTTATTTATAAATATTTAATTATACTTATCACAGCTGGTCAGATGCTTATTTTAAACTTTCTGTATTAATATTGTTAATTCCACCTTAACGCATTAGTACATCACAGAAGACAAAAATGCTGTTTAATCCTTTTTGCACGACATAACTATGTTACAAATTATCAAACATGTACACGAAATGTACCTATACCCACTCTTAATTTTAAAACCATTATAGGTTTCATTAGCTAATTAATTCGGCCATTACTTTAATTTAAAAATCAAAATATGATTTATTGAAATTAATAACTGCAAATTTTGTGGAAATAGCATCAGTATCGGTAGGTAGTAATTTGAGAAAAAGTTGAAAAAAAAATTTTTAACTAGCAGGATGTAATTGCATATTTGAACGTAGTTTTTAGTTCTGATCAACTTCTTTTAATATCAATTTTCGATTTTGTCCAAAATAAAGGTACTTTACTTTTGAGCAAAATTCATATTTTTTGACAAACCGCGTACACGACTGAAAAAATTTAATATCTGATGATTGTATTTTAAATTTTAGAACATGCAGAACTTTTTATAAAGAATAACTTTTTTTCGTAAAATTAATAATAAAAAAGTTTTCCATATGGTGCGAACTTAAGCAGACACACTGTATAAGTAATAACCGTGCTCAGCTTAACACTTTTAATATAGGTACTTAATTTTATCAACACTTACATTGTGAATCTCCATTAGCAGTTAAAAAAGTAATTCCATTAAATTCTTTATATTGAAAATAGCCCAACGAGCTTCAACACTATGTGTCATTATCAAGGGTATTAGATTGAAATTAAAAAGAGTTGCTAAGTTACAATGATCAATGTTAATAAAATATGATGTATTTCTTCTCATCAATTATGTGCTCGACCGTCTTGGATCACCGTTACTTCATTATTGATAAATTATAACAAAAATACATAATCTTTGGGTTTAGGTTTTTAGCTTTAACCATAAGCAAACGAGATGTCCGCAGGGGAACTACGAAGAATTCGTATACATATTCTTTCAACAATTTTAAGCAAAAATGATAGGAGATATGGGCGGTTGAAACCCGCATGGGCCATAACAACAATTAAACCTGACTTAACTCATACTAAGTTCTATCGTAATCACATAAATCATACTATCTACAGGTCTACAGCTAAAAATGTAAAAGTAAGTAAAGCTGCATAAGTCTTAAAATTATCATAAAACGAACACCCCACATAGAAACATATTCAAGATCACAAGCATAAGATCATAAATAATGTACTCCAGACCAAACCTGGGTCATATAATCTGCAATGACAACTATAACCTGCTACAACTTATCTTGTTCAGTGAACAGGAATAAGCGTCGCAGATCAGATGCATGCAGCTTATGAGTTATGACAGAGATAGATTTTGGTTAATAACAGTGATGATGCGGATGAAAACATGGCATCAGGAGAAGGAAAAAGGATTAATTATATATTATTTTGAATTTAACTTTCTAGGATAAACTAGTAATACCGTCAGTTCATCAAGAAGAATTGAAACAACAGCATTAAAAAATAAAAAATAAAACGATTATAAAAGAATAACCTGTTTATAGGAAAGTTTTAGGTTGTGAAATTATTATTTGAAATGTTACTTGGATCTACAGAATGCTGCATGTTGATTTATTGCAACATTTCTACATAATTGGTGACTGAAATTGGTGGATCCAAGCTCTGGTGCTTCATTCACAAATCAAAATGAAGACAATCAATGAATTGTTGGGCCACATTTTAAATACATAGTACAAAATCATGGCGACAGCTCAAAGTCTCTAGAAAGTACCTATGCTAGAAAAGAGTAATGGTGTTATTTTTGTTAGATTCGTCCACTTCCACAGAACCCCGGTGGTGATAAAAAGAGAGGCTATACCGAGGGCTATACCTCTTCCATTTATGACAGGAAACGATTGCTCCTTGTTTAGTTGCCAACCACTCTCTAAAATTTGTTTCGACATTTCCTACAGACGGTCCACATTTTAACACAGTGAAAGGTAAAAGTAGCTAGGAATTATCTTATCAATAAGACAAATAACAAATATATATTTTCATTATATTTATATCAATGTAAACAAAGATATCTACTGTCTTATATAAATAACTTTTCATTTATGTTCTCGTTTATGTTGGTTGATTACTTTGTAATTATCAAAATATAAGTAAGTGAATTAAATTGATTAAGGTTAAACTGCAGCAGGATAGTTTGAACTACTTTGCGAATAGGAAATCTTTCTTAACCTTTGAAGATAATAAAAAGTTGTTATAAATTATAGTAGATACCCTTTACAAGAATATTACCCTTGAGATTAGTAGTCTTCCTAACTTGTCACAATAGAAAACAAGTACCAAATGATGAAGATTTGAAAGAGAAATCGTCATTTGAATCTTGGAAAATGCAACGGAACCAGTGACGTTTGTATCTCAATAACTCAACAAACACTCAGTAAAGAAGCAAAAACGATGTTGAAATACATTTCAATACATTCAATGAAATTCAACAAGAAATACATAATGAAACACCCTATGAACAATTATACACCACCTATACACAAAAAATTTAACAGAAGCATCTATCTTAAAGAAATTTAAAAGGCTGAAAGTGTTATTCGTCCTGGCTCCTGGTCCTAAGAAATTCAGTATTAATATTGGATCCCTTCGCCGCCCCCTTCCAGTTTGCATAATTTTTTGGAAAATTTGTCTTATTTGCGCGAAAAAGCATTTTATTAACAACTTGTGCTGTCTCAGATTTGAAGATTGCACAATGCGCATATTTGTATATTTTATTAATTTCAGTCAATAAATCATACAAGTTTATGTATCTTTTATCTTTATTTTAAATGCTTGGTTAAGTAGGTACAAATGTACTTATTATCATTATATATCTACTTTTGAGTGGGAAATTGTCGTCAAAACTAAATACATAAATTAATATAAACCATTGACATTGGAAACAGTGACATTTTATCAGTGACTGAATGTTGAAGCTGTCCCTTGCTTCCAATATTTAATCACACTTTACTGATTGCATCCTTGTTTATCATCTTGTATTACTAAAGTGGTAATAGGAATTTAGGTACCTATACCACAGAAGACATAATACAGAAGCGACACTCGTTTGATGTTCGTTTGACAAATCCTGGTGACCTTCGCCATTTTGTTGTTAGTACTTTACGTGGGAAATTTAAAAACACTTTAATTTTCAACATTAATCTACTTCTCTGGATGGCAACGATATTTCACAAATGTAAACTATTTTAAGTTAACATTTGCGAAATATCGTTGCCATCCAGAGAAGTAGATTAATGCTGAAAACTAAAGTGTTTTTAAATTTCCCACGTAAAGTATTAACAACAAAATGGCGAAGGTCACCAGGATTTGTCAAACGAACATCAAACGAGTGTCGCTTCTGTATTATGTCTTCTGTGCCTATACGTAGAGCATTGGATACAATATTTGAAATATTGAAATTCTTCGTTACACTCCTTTATGTTGACTCTAGTCTAGTATCATAATATCGAGTCCTGTAATTTTTTTGATAATTACAATTTTGCTGGTTAAGAAATTTGTAAGGTGTTGTACAGTATGATAATTGATCAATCTCTTCAAAAGAATGAATGAGGCCTCCCCTATTTTAAACTCTTCTATTTTTATCATTGTATTCTTTTTATTAATTTTAATTGAGAATTTTAGTTGGTTTGTATGTCACAACAAAATGCCTTCCATTTCATTGTAAATGAAGAATGGATGATAATTGATAAAGCATCTGAGGGGACAGTTAGGAATGAAATAATGACAGCTAATAAAGTTTCAGTCATGAGGAAAGGCGATGTGAACATTTATAACTGTAGCTCAAGATGGAAGTTGTTGCTCTGCATGCATTTGGCATAAAACCTTAACATGACCGATATAAAATCTTTAATAACTTTCATAAATTAGGAGCAATGGCAGATTTGATCGATGAATATTTCCAGATTAACACTGAACATTCACATCTATGTTTATTAACAGCATTTGTTACTTCATGTGCGTCTTAATTCTAAATTCTGGATATATTTGAGAAAAACAGGTAATTAGTATCCAGATCAAAGAGAACTTCTTACAAGATTTGGGAAAACAAAAAAACAGATGGTAAGTACTCAAAAAAGGATAAAATGCGACAAACAGGTTAGAACTATGATATCGGTTGGGTAATCAGAAATGACCAAAGTTATTAAGAGTATGGGTAAAACAGAAATGCGTGACCACAACTACAAGTAGACATATTACAATAATTGAAGATACTAAACATGTTGATGGTTGATAATAGAAATCAATCTGAAAAAAAACTCAGATTCGGAACTTTAGAACTGTAAAAATAGTGAGTGACTATACTGATTATGAAGCAGAGACGGTGGTGGTTGCATCATTGGTTATGTTGAGTATATCACCTCTCTGACCAACACTCATTGCATTAATAACTAGCTGACCCGGCGAACTTTGTTCCGCCTTAATAAAGGCAATAAATAAGCATTTTTTTTTTTTAATTGGAAAAAATATCATTCATAATTATTTATGTATTTTAGTACATAGGTTGCTCTTCATTTAAGTACCTTGTGATACACGACATTTTTTGTTTTATTATTAGGCGCAAAAACAAACAACGCATATATCTGTCATTATACATCAATTACATAGCTGTCATTTGCGTTTTGTTATTCCAAGTCTGATTCTTTTTTGTTATACCACGTTTTATAGTGACTGACGTTTCATGTCAAGTCACACGGGAATGCTGTCGAACGGGATAAAAAGTATCCTATGTCCTTCTCCGGGCTCTAAACTACCTCCCTGCCAATTTTCAACTAAATCGGTTCAGCCGTTCTTGAGTTATAAGTGAAGTAACTAACACGACTTTCTTTTATATATATAGATTGGTAAGACTGTGTGGTGGTTCAATTTGGTTAGTTTATTTAGTTTAATGGTTAATAATTTGATAAAAAATTATCTCATAAATACTAAATAATTAAGCGTTTTCATGAATCCTTTAAACAAAATTGTGCATGGGGACTAGTGCATATAGTCCATACGCTCGGCAATGTCACTTTTCTCATTAAGTCGTAAATCAAATCTCATTTATAACGAGATCGATAGTTTCATTCAATATGCACCTCTAAATGCAAAGTAAAAACCAGTTCCATACGGGCGAAAGTTGTTCAAAACAAATCTTATGGAAACTTGAATACAATAGAACAATAGTTTTCAACTACCTACCTAGTCAGCGGTTGTCAATAGTTTCATTACAAAAGTAATATATCAATTATTAATACAAACATCACAATTCATAATGAAGCTAGTGTATCTTCTATTGAGAACCGCTGCCAGTTAGGTAGTTCAAATCTATTGTTCTATTGTATTCAAGTTTCCATAAGATTTGTTTTCAACAACTTTCGTCAGTATGGAACTGGTTTTTACTTTGCATTAGAGGTGCATATTGAATGAAACTATCGATCGCGTTATAAACGAGATTTGATTCACGACTTAATGAGAAAAGGGACATTGCCGAGCGTATGGAGAATATGCTAACAATTGTAGTCTGTTACATCCTGTAAGTAAGTAGTAGGTATGCTATCCTAAAAAAAATTAATGAAAATTAGAAAAGTATAAAAAGATTTGAAAATTTTCCATTAAAATTTGAAAAGGGAAACACAAAGTTATGTTCCATAGATGCTGATTGAGCAAACGATTTTAATGGTTAAAGGTCTTATACTTACTGGCTATTGTTTCAAACTTTCTTATTCACATATTTCCTGGGAAAAGTAGGAAGCAGAGCACTTGTCAAGTATGTACAGGTGTTGAATACAGTCATAGTCACATAAGAAGGCGAGAACCGGCGCAACCCGATTCATGACTCCGAAAGCCGATTACTGTAAAAATACAAGTCAGTTGCGTATCATAATAAATGCATTCACACAAGTGCATTTTTTTCAATAACTTAATTCAAATTTGATTATACATATCACCAAAATATGTAATTATCCTGTAATTATAATTCAATAAATAACATTAATGTTCATATTTAGTGATGAATAAACATATCTACAACAACAACGTGAAACGACACTGACTTATTGATACACGAAATTTTACAAGCAGCGTAAATTCGTCGTTTGCGCATTGCCGCGCTCGCCTTCTTATGTGACTACGCCTGTACATGTGGCTAATGTAGATTGTAGAAGCATCAAATGAATTTACATACCTACAAAATGTGCTAACTTATATATTTAAATGTGCAGCTTTGTACAACAGTCGAAGTGATCAGAACTCGTCAATTAATTATATTTTTCACAAGAGGTCGAAACACTTTTCCGTTAATATCACTTCATAAATGAAGCGACAGCAATCAAGTGTGGCGATCTAAAGCATTTCCAAATGGAGGGTATGAGTTCCCATTTGTGATACAATGTATTACACTTTTTTTTAGAACCGGACACAGCGAGAATGTTAACATTAAATATGTAGGTACTGTTTAGTCACCTCTATACTACTAATATCTTTTAATGTTTTTTATAATAATAAAGAACTTTCAAATCTGTGCTAATTAACCCAACGTATGTTTAATCCTAGGAGATAGAGAGCTTTACTCATAGGTTTAATCGCTTATTCTACTAAACTTCCAAATCAACTTTAAGACTTTATTACATATGTGGGTGCGATTTCAGCACTCCACACCGCATGTTAGGTCGCAGCACTAAATATACGCAGTGTCTGCACGTGACCATTTCAACAACACATGTAACAGCCACCTAAGTATCCTATACATTTGAATTTTTCCCAGAGTCATCCAAAAGGAACTTTTGTAGGTAAGTTAACATGATTAAACAGCTTAATAAAACATGAATACCTGTAAACAACATAAATCATATGGAGTTTGAAGTAAATCATAAAACAACATCAAATTTGCACAATGTCAACAGCAATAGAAAGTGAAATCATTTGAATAATACAAAGATATTGTTAAATGCCCATTTAGAAATCAAATTGTTAATTGAAAACATTCCGTTTTTTATTGATTCAATAAAAATAGGATAAAGAACAGAAAGGTCGCCACTTACCAGAACGTTGGTATCCAAAATAACAATATCCACATGCATTCAAGTCTATAATAATTTAGTAAGTTATTTGCACAAATAAATACTAATTTTTTATCCCTTCAACACACATTATTAATTTTGCGTTCCAAAACATTACTGATTATTTTTATTTTGTCTATGATTATTATAACAGAATAGTGGGGATTGAGTTTGAGATTTAAGGAACAAATGAATCATATCATTGTTACCAATTCGCAAAAAAAACCCTAGAATAAATTTCAAAAGGAGTTATATCTGGTTATATTTTATTTTATTTAGGTACATTATAATAAACCGCGCTAGGACGTAGTACCTTAGATCATTATCATTATAATCTAAGGCTAAGGCTAGGACGAAATTTATTTTTTCCACTACTAGCTGTGAAGTTGACAATTATTGCGTATCCTAGACAACTGAGAAGTTTAATTTCTCTACCTAGTGGTCAATAATCTATTATATTATTCACCTAGGTTAATAATGGGAATTTGCATTCCTGTGCTACCTACTTGATTTTTACAAGAAATTTTTTTATTTTTAATTTGTGTCTTAAATTTGACTAGTAGTGGAAAAAATTGTATATACACCACGGTGGTGAAGCCATTTATAGACCTCGCACCTTATTCCGCTCGGGGCAAAGCCCCTCGCGAAATAATCTTGGTGCTCGGTCAATAATAACAGTCTTCACCACCTTGGTGTATAATATACTATTTTCCACTACTAGCTGTGAAGTTGACAATTATTGCGTATCCTAGACAACTGAGAAGTTTAATTTCTCTACCTAGTGGTCAATAATCTATTATATTATTAACCTAGGTTAATAATGGGAATTTGCATTCCTGTGCCACCTACTTGATTTTTACAAGAAATTTTTTTATTTTTAATTTGTGTCTTAAATTTGACTAGTAGTGGAAAAAATTGTATATACACCACGGTGGTGAAGCCATTTAACCTCGCACCTTATTCCGCTCGGGGTAAAGCCCAAGCCCCTAGCGAAATAATCTTGGTGCTCGGTCAATAATAACAGTCTTCACCACCTTGGTGTATAATATACTTTTTAATGTCATTGAATATTATAACGCTTTTAATACATACAACAGCTTGCCTTACGCCTGAAAAGTAGGCAACAAACATTACTCGTTTATACAAGCTAGACCACAAACCACTAGTATAATTGTATCCAGGAGAGTTGGCGTGCACGTCATTACTTGTAATTGTATGTATTAAGATTAAAATTTGAAGTCAATTGAGCGTCTTTTACATATTTAAAAGGAATATCGTGCATTAATTCGGAAAGCTATGACGTGAACGCCAACTGTTGTGAATCGAACTTTAGCATTGTTTATTAAGAAGACTCTCGACTATTTTTTTAACTCGGCTGCGCCTCGTTAAATAAATCAGTTTTCGATCACCAAAGTCGCATTTCGCGCACTAGATTCAAAAATAACTATTGTTCAATCTAAAACAGACAGTTAGATGGTTAGACCAGTGCAGTTAGGTTCAAAAACAGCCAAGAAAGAAAAAAATTAATAACAGCACGGCGCTAGTTGGAAATGGTAGTAAAAAGTATGTAGAATTCGGGAATAAAAAATGC
This sequence comes from Pyrocoelia pectoralis, assembly GCA_036250285.1. NCBI lineage: Eukaryota > Metazoa > Arthropoda > Insecta > Coleoptera > Lampyridae > Pyrocoelia > Pyrocoelia pectoralis. The sequence continues at coordinate 52,692,982 of CM070075.1, forward strand.
AACACGATCAGAAGGGGGCGGGAGAAATGGGAGGGGGTTTTAGGAGGTACACACGGTTTTTAATTATTTACAGCGAAACTAAGCCTCGTATCGAAAAACTTTAAATAGAAAAGTTGTAGGTATTAAAAAGTTCTACAACTTTTGTATACAACATTTTTTTATATAACCTCAAAATTTCCTGGAAAATAGAAAAAACCGCGTTTTTCGTTTTGAATTTTTTTCTCCGGTGAAAATTAGTATTTTTTCACCATGTTTGGTGCAAACATACCTTTTTATGTCCCAAATAAGCTGGAATTTTTTCAAATAAAAATATTAATTTTTACGTCTTACATTGCTCGAAAACTGAAAAAAGTACCTCAAATTCAGTCAAAAAGTCTGGTGTCAAAACTCAATTTTTTTGGCAATTTCCGTGTCATTTTTTATTCGTTGAAATGTGTACTTTTAGATGGTTTAATGAAAAATTGGCATCACTATAGAAAAATATGCCAAAAAATGCGAAAAACTGAAAAAACGTGATTTTCAAACAGCATTTTTGCAATTTTCCGTTAATACACATATTACAGCAAAAATCCTTGAAAATTATAAGATTTATTGTTATATCAATAAATAAAGCAATTGCAAACCCTTAAAATATGGAAAGTTGCAAAAAAAAGATGAAAATATAATTATTTATCCGTCTATTATTGTAAGGTTTTACGTGATTTCACAAAGAAGGAATGGTTACTGCAATATTTTTCCATCTAAAAAAGTAGATTTATTAAAACATTGTTTTATAAAAATTTACATCGAAAATCTCCAGCTTGTTTGAAGCAGACTTACTCCCCCTTCCCGTTACAGGATTAGGGGTTCAGCCTCGTTAGTACATCGTTGTGGGTCAGTTTTGGCCTCTTTGATGGTAGTTCTTCATCGCCGGATTCATAAAAACTGTCAAAATCTTTGAAACTTGATGCAACAATAAAAAATGTGGCTGTAAGAAGCACGGCTTGAAATGTACACGTATATGCACTAACTGTGACAATGCTGAAAAATGCTGCAATTATGAGACAAAACCATATGAGTCTTTCAGCGACAATACGACATTAACAACGGTGGACCAAATCGCACCAAAAATTTTTGAAGATGATGATGACCATGACGAAGATCCAACAGATTCTGATAGTTTTTATGAATCCGGCGATGAAGAACTACCATCAAAGAGGCCAAAACTGACCCACAACGATGTACTGACGAGGCTGAGCCACTAATCCCGCAAGGGGAAGGGGGAGTAAGTCTGCTTCAACCAAGCTGGAGATTTTCAATGTAAATTTTTATAAAACCTTGTTTTAATAAATCTACTTTTTTAGATTGAAAAATATTGCAGTAACCATTCTTTCACGTAAAACCTTACAATAATAGTCGGATAAATAATTATATTTTCATCTTTTTTTTGCAACTTTCCATATTTTAAGGGTTTGCAATTGCTTTATTTATTGATATAACAATAAATGTTATAATTTTCAAGGATTTTTGCTGTAATATATGTATTAACGGAAAATTACAAAAATGCTGTTTGAAAATCACGTTTTTTCAGTTTTTCGCATTTTTTGGCAAATTTTTCTATAGTGATGCCAATTTTTCATTAACCCATCTAAAAGTACACATTTCAACGAATAAAAAACGACACGGAAATTGCCAAAAAAATTGAGTTTTGACACCAGACTTTTTGACTGAAGTTGAGGTACTTTTTTCAGTTTTCGAGCAATGTAAGACGTAAAAATTAATATTTTTATTTGAAAAAATTCCAGCTTATTTGGGACATAAAAAGGTATGTTTCCACCAAACATTGTGAAAAAATATTAATTTTCACCGGAGAAAAAAATTCAAAACGAAAAACGCGGTTTCTTCTATTTTCCAGGAAATTTTGAGGTTATGTAAAAAAATGTTGTATACAAAAGTTGGAGAACTTTTTAATGCCTACAACTTTTCCATTTAAAGTTTTTTGATACGAGGCTTAGTTTCGCTGTAAATAATTAAAAACCGTGTGTACCTCCTAAAACCCCCTCCCATTTCTCCCGCCCCCCTCTGATCGTGTTGCATTTTTTATTCCCGAATTCTACATACTTTTTACTACCATTTCCAACTAGCGCCGTGCTGTTATTAATTTTTTCCTCTAAAAATATTATCTGCACTGGTCTAGGTCCTGAAGTTTGGTATACGGCCATGATTTGTCATTATGAACAACTTTCCTTAGTAAAATCTTTCCATATCGCAAACCAAAAAGGCACTTTACCTGAAAAGAAAATAGTTCTTGCTTCACCGTCACGGCCATTTTGTTTTTCAAAAAAATTCGTTTCACGCCAAGCAGGGCTTAATTCCAGAATCTTAAATTGAAATTCAAAAAATTTTAGTCCATTACACCTCTTTGTAACATCAATCCTGGGACACACTATATAGTGTGTAGTATAGTTGTAATCAAAAACGATTTCTGATTTTCTCCTGAAATAATATGTCATAAATATTTGTAATATTTTGTTAATTTCCGGATAGACCGAAAGTAAATTGGTATTCGTTATTATACTCGATTAAAAGAGTCGTATGTCCTCTACTTCACTGTACAATTTTACTTCTTCATCTTTGTTAACAAAAAAGTTATGAATTTTTAAAATTTTCAACTTGAAGCATTCATCTCCTTCCCCTATGGGAAATAAAGAAATAAACGTAGTGCCAATAGTTTTCCATGAACTGTATGTATAACATTTCAAAATATAAAAAAAATGCTCGGAGCAGATTTTGAGAAAATCGATTTTTAATTTTTGACCAATTTTGAGCACCAATAAATTGGCCACGTTAAATTTTTGTTCTTTATCATTATCAATTATAAGTAAAAGTTCTGGCTATCCCTTGGCTATAATTTCCAATTTTCAAATTTTAATTAAGTTAAACGGTTCTTGACCCTAAAAAGTAAAAACTTGGAGAATTGCTGTATTGGCCTCCATTTTGAATTTAGAAACAAACGAAAAACGGCGTTTTACTTGTAACCATGTCTACTAAATTTTCACCAAGGGAAATTAGTTTGGATTGAATGTTTGCTCCCAAAATCACGTCCCCGGTTTGGGCCCCTTTGTTCCGATTTTGATGAGAAGCTTGTTTTACCGATGAACACTACATTTCGAAAATTATAACATGCGATTAGGTACCGACGTAGGTAGGTATACGATGTGATAAACGGTCAAAAATGAAATATCATATACCTACCTATGTTTAATAAAATTTTAAAAAACCCAAATAGGTACCTACATACTGAAAATATGACGGATCCGTTCCGATTACGAATTCATACTACCAGAATTGATCAGGAACAGACAGGCAACGGCACATGAAAAATTAGTTTTCGATCAACTCTTGCGTTCCGTAATGTTGACGGTGGGTGACGTTGCCGATCAGTGTGAACTTTGCCATTTTTGACGTGACGTTGACGGTCTATGACGTGACGGTGACGTTCCGTATAGTGAGAAATCGACCTACTTTTCAACGTTCTATCCGAATATGCAATAAAAAATAGGGGTTTCCATTTAAAATTTTTAAGTTGCCTCCTCACCCCTGGGGATCCGGGGGGCAAGGTTGAGAGCATCAGATATTCAGATGTCCCCCTCAAAACCGTTAACTTTTTATTCGGAACATTTTTTGATCCGTCGCAGCACAAATGTAATTTGTGCGTCGCAGTGTTGTAGAATTATCGCAGGTGGGAGATTAAAATGGGACACCCGGTATGTATCGTAATTTTACCAGAGATACGGATACGATATAAGCTATTTGCTGCTATTTGCAACTTGCATACTTTAATACACATATGTAATATATAAATAATTATGTGTATTACATATATGCTTCTATAGATAATCATATGTGGTGAAGGTTATTCCCTTTACATATTTTTTATCTCTGTTATTAGTTCATTTTGTTGACAAATTTTAGCATTTAATGACGTGAATATTAAGTGTGTTGCATTGCAAGTAAACAATTTTCACATTTTATCAGTGTACAATCACATGGAAAATAGAAATATACATATTATACGTAAGTGAATCTCTTATCCACATCATTTGAGTGTAGTCTGAAGTATTAAGTAAACATTTTTAGATATGGACTTGTCAATAATTTGTCTAACCCATAAAAGGTATGCTTAAAATGGAAACTATTCAACCCTTTGAAAAACTATCTATTCGTGATTCGGCAAAATCTTTAAAAAAGTATGGAAGTACCAGTAAACATACAAATAGAAATCAAAACTTAATTAAACATGTCATATCTAATACAGATACGTTGCAAGGGATTGCACTGAAGTACGGTGTTACGGTATGTATACCTGTATTATGTGTCTTTCTACAACTTTAAAACAATGTGATTTATTACTGTCTCCTGACCATCCGTAATATCAAGTGTTTGCAATTGAAAGTACATTGTTAAATGTAGAGTGTCAAACTAAGAATAATCTCCATTCGGAGTATGCCAAAAGTTTAGGGATGGTCATACATCTGTTGTCTGGAAAGCGATATTTTTTTTCAAATTTCTTATACTTGTGTAGGTATATACAGGTGAAACGCGATAAGGAAAACATAACAGACGTATGCCGATGTCGAATCGGGTTGCTAATGAGTAAATGTGTAGTATACAGTGCCGTAGTAAAATATCGCTTCCAACGTATAATGGAGTATATGCAACCAAACTATCACACGGTTTCGTGTCAATAACATAAATGTGAAATACAAAATCTCAAAGAAGCATTGCTTATTTTATTATTTACTGGATTTATTAATATTATGTATTCTTGCATTTTTAAACTTTAAGCACACCCTGCCACTGCGTATTTTCAAATTACCCACGCTAATATCCCCTCCATAGGACCATTCCGAATACAACTACCGTTTTCTTTATCGCGTCCTACCTGTACAATAAAGAGCAAGAATTTACTAATCATAATGCGAGTTGTTTATTACTTCCAGTTTAGCAGGAAATGCCATTAATTTATTTTTCTACGACTGTTTAATAATATGCTTATTATTCGCCAGTTTTGAATAGATGATAACACCTATTACCTACTCGTGCGTAATGAATTTCACGGGTCAATGGCCCATTACTCACGGGTTCAATTAATCATGACCCATGCCTAGTGACAATACATTATTATAAGCGCTAAAGTTATCTAATTTATTCGTATTCTTATAGTTATAAAGAACATATTTTTAAAACGATTCATATATAGTTATGATCAAAAAAGTGTCTAAATACAGAGTGATTCAATATTCACTCCCCAGCTCTCGGATATGTATTCTACAACTAAAAATAAGATAGAAATAAAGAATAGTAAAATCCCGAAAGCGTAATCGTTTGCTAAACGTTCGGCAGCACGGGCGTTATCATTACAAGCGCCTAAAACTTTTATCATATCGACGTATTCTCTGTTCGTATACCTTTCCATTACTAATAATAAGTAAATGCATTGCAATTTGATTTAAAATTTTGAATTGTTTTATTCATTATTTCAATTTTACCAGAAAACGGTTAGGCTTTCGGGATTTTACTATTCTTTATTTTTATCTTATTTTTAGTTGTAGAATACATATCCGAGGGCTGGGGAGTGAATACTGAATCACCCTGTATAAAAAGAAAACCTAAAATTTCCCAATGAAAAGTAATAATTTTCACGAGTTTAATTGATGTTTTTTTTTAATTTAACGGTTGCTAGCGCGATCAAATGCAGATATTTTAAAAAGGCGTGGTTTATCTGACTGAACTGGTTGACATTTCTTGACAACTAACGCTATTCTAATTACTATATATTTCGGTCTGTAAAAAGCAAGTCGTAGAAATGACACATGGCTTGGCTACAGTTAGCCAATTTCCAAGAAGTGTAAAATTGGTTGGATATATGGTTACTGTCCAAAGACAAAACTGGATTTTCTGTATTGATATAGGAACAGACTATTTCGAAGTCAATGTTGTTTAATAATATACATAGGTTGTTTTTAAGGTCCACACCTCTTTTGTATCTTCTTTGAATGTGCCAACTATTTTTTAAAATACAAGTAATAGACGGCCACTTATTTATTCCAAGTTCCTTGACGAAATACGATATTTTTATTAAAATCTCAAAACAAAATCAAATCTGGAAAACAAAATACCTTACGACGTCAACAATAGTTTGTATTTAATTTGTGATAATATTAAAAACAATTAAGTACTATTTTTTATTTCGTCATAATTAATTAAACTGTTGTTGCGAAGTATTTTAGCATCACAAACAAGTTTGGCGTGATATGTGACCTTGGCTAATATGGTACTACGGTCTTATCTGGGTGCTGGGACACAGTGGAGTACAAGGCAATGAACGAGTCTAATCGAGTAAGAGGAGCAGAGTAGGAAAATGTATTCTACGAGCCACAGCCTACTCTGGGATTATTTAACTGTATCGCAAGAGCAGTATGAATCAAAGAACGGCGACTTCTAAACTGGAACAATTACCCTAAAAATAAACAGTGGAAACATTTTATAAGTGGACCATCTAAATATTTGAAAATCTCAGTTGCGAACTGTGCTTGATAGCACTGTGGTGCTCGAATTGAGTAGAACTAAGCACAATAACTCAATATAACTGCAGTACATCTTGATTACTTGTTAGAACCAAGGAGACTGCACAGACATTCAGGGGAGGAATAAAGATACCATAATTAAGGGTATCTGTATCTTCTCATGTTAATATTGAGTGTGAAGCTTCTTTGTCAATATTGCTAATGCTAATGAAAACCTATTTATGGTTTCACATATCATATCTATGAAATAAAACTTTGAATTAGAATGCTAACCAAATACTACAAAGAAATGGTCTCTCTTTCTGACTTGATGAATTCTGTGATCTATTATTTCTCTTATATCCAGCCATTGTTAAATTATAGCCAGTAGAATGCTGTTCTTACAACTTGGAATCATGACACTTCCTACATTATACGTTTTCAATTTGATTACTTAACTACTTTTCACCAAAACCGTTCAATCAAAATGGATGATCGATGAGGTGATGTCAGTTATTTATCAACTTCTGGCAATAAAGATTCCATTTACATGATCCTGTATTACACTGGGAAGATTTCGTGCCATCTAACCAATGGCAAGTCTGCTCAGTACAATTTTCGTCTATTATCAAAATGTAGAATTGTTCAAAAATTTGTAGTATGTTTTGTAATTAATTGTTACCATTATTTTTTAGATGGAACAAATTAGAAGAATAAATCGTTTATGGGCATCGGATAGTTTATTTTTAAGAGAAAGTCTTTTAATACCTGTAACTGATATTAATTCTTACCCAACTGATATTGAACCGGCAGCTTCTAATAGTCAATCAGAATTGGAAGACATCTCGTCACCATGCAGTATAGAAGATGATGTTAATTACTTTTTAGATAAAATTGATAATTCTATCGCTTGTACAAAAAAAGAAGTTAAAAAGTTTCAAACAAGCGAGTCAGTAAAATTTCTTATTAAATGAAACATTGTAAGTGAAATATCATTTTTTTAGGTTTTCATCAAGTTTAGAAGATCATTGTACATCAGATAGAAACAAAAGTAATGTAACTAAAAAAAAGCAGCTTATTAATAATAACAACACAGTAACAAATGATTCGTCTCAATCGGTGCTAACTTCTCAAGGATATAAATTACGAAGTTCTTTACAGAGATTGCAGGATCAACAAGACGAATTATTTGAATTATAAGTATATTGAAGTGTGCAATGTGATTTCTGTAGCTGTATTACAGAATTAATTCTACTCTATGTTCTTTTTGTGTTGTAATAGTTATTACATTCATGTTATTTCATTTTTTAACTAACTTTTTTTTTGTAAAAGGGGCATCATCTATTTATTTTTTAATCACTTAGTGCGGAAAGCTCGAAATTTAATTTTGTAATATTTTTGTTTGAATAGATTAACTGAAGTTAGTGTAAAGATATAGTTTTTATAGTAACAATATTTGTCGATATTAAACTTCCTAACACCACAGATTACTTATTGTCTGTGCTAACACTGAACTGATATTTTGGGATTGTAACAATTCTGAATAAAAAATTAAGTTTACTTTTCTAGTTAATGAAAATTTGTTAACAATTACTCAAGTAATACACAGTAATTTTATAGTCGACTATAAAACAAAAAAGTGAACATCTCAATTTTAATGTTTCATTTAGTTCTGTGAGATCAATTGTATAATGAATTTATATTGTATTTAAAATAAAATGTACAAACACTATCATACAATATAGATACAGGCTGTGAGCTTCATAATGTTGAAAAAGACACAAAATGGTGTTGATAACAATTAAATTGAATACTTTTCATTTTACTAATAGGTCTTGAATTCGTTCTTCATTTCTCATTATGTTACCGTATGTCGATATAATTTGTTGCTGATGTTTAATTATATTTTCTTCAATTTCATTAAGTTTTATTTGCAAAGGCACATTTGATTCATCTCTTTTTCTAAAAGCAAGTTGGTTAAATTATAAACAACACAGTCGCGAATAATTTACTTTTTTTGATTGACGACATCTATCATAACTTGTCTCACTGAATTATTCCACATGTCCAACTCGCTGTACATTGCTTCTATATCTTCGTGTAAATAATTTATAAGTTTTCCTAAAGGATTCACCATTTTTGTTAAGTCTTGAATAGCACTTTTTAATTGTTCAACTTCCTTTGCAGCACTATTTCTGCTTCTCATTCCTACAAAAACAATGGTTAAAATCAGTCAGGTTATCATGTGGCAAGCAGCTGGTTTTACAAATGTTTTAATCTAGAATAAATATTTGGGTTATAAGTAGTATTCTTTATTGCTCTTATAATAATAATTAGCAAAGATCCTTATACTAATCTTGTTCCTATTTACATATTTACATCCCTGTTAGTTTCTTCCTTCTCTCCCATACTTCTTTCATCCACTTCGCTCCTCTGCCTTCCTCGTCTAATGTTTCTTCTACCTTCCTTTCATCCTCCCTTAACTCTCTGCATTCTCTTAGTCTATGTGACACCTTCTCCGCCTCTTACCCACACCGTCTGCACTTCCTTCTTCTTCTCTCCAATACTTATTGTCCAGCTCCTCGCTCGCACATCTGAACCTCGCCACCATCCCCCCCCCACTTCTTTCAGGTATTCTCCCTTGATATTCTTGTAGTTCTCGTTATACCTGGACTCTTTTATTTTTGTCCATCTCTTCTGCTTTTGTACGTCCCTGTCCCTTCTTACTATGTCCGCCCTTACCCACACCCCTCTTTCTCTTAATCTTTCTACTTCTTTCTTCGAGTACCCATTCCTTTTATAATATTCCTCCCTACTTTCTTGTCCGTATTTCACTTTTCCCTCTTTTATCTCTTTTCAGCATTCTTTTAATATTTTGCTTCCCTCTCTTCCACTGATCGCTTCCTCGGACCCCACTGCCCTCCCTCCTGTCTCTACTCTCTAATATTTGGGTTATATTGATTTAAAAAATGCAAACGGGTATCCTAAATGATTCAAAATAGGTACTACATTGCAAAACAATTAAGGAAGACACTGGACGTAGAGTGGATGTGATATATAAGAGGCTTTCTGCAGAGGTAATGGATCTTGTCTGGACCAGAATACTGCACTTGTACTCTGTTTCTAATGAGTCACCCATACAAGTACTGACCAAGCCAAGCTTAGCTTAATTTTCAATCACATGTATGGATTCTGTCTTTATAGTACAAAGGCATTAATAAACAAAAAGGTATGACCATGTATTATTGTAAAAGCTGTAGATATAGACCCACAATGGGTTGGAAAACTTTGAATGTTTGCCTTTTACTAGTAACATATTCATAGATTTTATGAAAACAAAAATTTTTGGGTAGGTACTTATTTAATAATCACAAAACCAGCAAAGCTTGCAAATTATTTGTATAAATTCTTACCTCCTTGTTCCCATTCGACATTTACATTACTTTTTATCGGTTCTATATCATTATTATTTATTTGTTGCAAAATTTGCTCCACTAAATGGCCTTTATCTGTGGGAAGATCAAGGACAGGTGCATGATATTCTACTTCCGGAGCGGATTCAATCGTTACAGTTTCTTCTTCGTCAATATAGTTGGTCAAATTCTCATCAATAATATCAACTTTTCCTAGTGGTAAAACCTCTTTTTCCTTTATTAAGATAGAATCACTTTTTTGCAATCTTGGAGCTCCAGGTCGAGAGCTTAACGGCCGTGCACTCGGTGGTCTAAGGCTGCTTTTGGGTCGACCTAAAAAAAAAGTTTCAAACATCTAACTGCACAATAATAAATCACATACTTATAGGTAATTTTTGTTTGATTTCCATTTCTTTGAAAGCAGATGTTTCATTTTCTTTTATATTTTCAGTTTCTAATGTATCAATTGTCTCATTAGCGTGAAGGAGTGAACTAAATTGATTTTGATCATTAGTTGGTGCAGTAACGTTTTTAATTTCTTTTGCTTCTGGGGGTAAACTTTCTGTAACATTATCACTGTTAGATAATTGCACTTTCTTGGCACCATCATTTAACAATCCATTGGAAACAGCAAGATTAATAGATTCTGGTACATTTTCAGTATGTAACTTGTTTTCCAAATTCATTTCAGGTACGATGCTCTTGTTTAACATGTCATTTTCATCCTGCTCCACCAATTCTTTGAACTTAGTTTTCTTTTCCACTTTCTGATCACTGCCAACAGGTATTTTCGACACCTTCGCTGAGGTTTTTTTACTACTTAATTTTATATCCGAAGTTTTTTGGCGAACTTGAGACTTACTCGTTTTAGGTGGATTTTCCTTTTCCTTACTATTTTTTAAGACTTTCTCTTTATTCTTGCTAATTTTAGGTTTCTTTTCCGATTCCTTTGCAGTTTCATGCTTTTTTGGTATTTGCTTTTGTGCTGTTAATTGACTAATATATTCTGAACTATCTAGTTTTCTTTCTAAGGCACTTCCAATGGCTTGTAGGAATAAGTTAGTTTCTCTAGGCTCAAAGCCCGCTATAACTTTGGATGGTCTCACACCTAAATCCATGCCAGTTATTGTTTCTGAAGAGAACAATATTATATTAGGACTCTATTGGAAAACAAAATACAAACCAATGTTTAGTAATCACAAAACTCTTTAAAGGGCTCTGTGGCAAAAGAGACAAGTCAAATGAATCATTTAAAATTATTTACCCTTTTATTTCACTTTCTTCAGTATTAGCATGAATTTAAAAAAATTTTTAACTTCACAGGGCGGCAGACCAGCGTCATTTTAGGTAGTGATAAAAGCGCGTCTGCAAATCATACTACATTGAAGATGATGTAAAATACAAGAGCATAAAAATGGTCGCAACTTCTGAACCTAGGGATAACATGTTCAAATTTGTGCATAAAAATCACTGTTTTAAAGTGATTTTGGCGCGTCTGCAATTCAGGTTAATGATTTATATTTCCTATAAAATTGTTTCCATACATATTTGTCGAATTTTCAATGGTTTTCAAGATATACGTTATTGAATATCGATAATTTTTGAAAAAATCATTTTTACCTAACTCTATTTGTCAAACATTTCTTTCTAATGCCTCCCACGATCCTTTCGCAGATGCATTGTTTGCACTTGCCAACACTGCAGCAGGTAATTCAGCAAGGTTTTCTAGCTCCATAACTGCACAATTACGAATTTACAATCACTTTTTTACAATGGTCAATGACAACTTTTTTTGACAATTTCGTACCACCGAGTTGTATTCGGCATACAATTCCACGAAAGAAGTAATTTGAGAGGAGGAAGGAATTACAGCGATAATTTGAAGACCATACTAATTGTCGAATTAATTTCTAATTTTGTCACAAAAAAAGAGTTTACGGTCAACGAAAAAATATTGTAATCAACTCATTTGTTAATGGGCGATTATTAAACAGTTTCGTTTATTAATCGCCTTCATTAACCAACTAGTTTATTAAATAGCTATTAATTTGATGTAATGTTTGCTAGTTTATCTTCAACCAATCAAAAGCTATAGAATTTCTAACATGTACGCTCATTTTTAGTATGTTTACCTACTCTTAACCAAATCCTGAAGTAAAAAATTCTTGCATATTCCATGCACTTTACAACCTTCTTTTGAGCATTCTCATTCATTGACTGGACTAAAATCCAGTGATATAAAATATTAATAAATAATACTTTAAACTTAACTTGAGAAATATAGAATATAGTGTGTTTCATAAATATACCGAAAAACTTTTAGGGGTACTAGGGGTCATTCAAACAATTTTTTGCTGTCCCAAAACCGTTCGTTTTCGGGGTACAAGTTGTTAAAGTTTGTAAAAAAATTGTTTTTTATTAATATCTAAAAAACGCTTGCCGATTTTCATGAAATTTTCAAAGGCATCTTTTGGATTTATTACAGTTTATATAGTAATTCCAGGAGCGTGTTCACGGGACAACCTGTTGTCCCAGTGTTTTTTGCAACTTTGTAACTTTCTATAAAGTCACTAAAAACACAACTTTTTTCCACTTGAGCGTTTTGCGTACCTTACCTCGTTTTCGAAAAAAAAAAAATTTGAACCATACAATTAATAATAATTATCCAATACGTAAATAATTATGTTTTCATAAACTTTATAAGATTGGAAGAGTTGGTTTGTTTGTATGTATAACTACATATTTTATATTTTTATGATAATTATGCCTTGACTTGAGTTCTGTATTTCCTGAGAAAATATTAGATACTTGTACCCGTAACGTGAAGGAGAAAGTACTCTACTCTACAAAATGTATGTAAAGAAAGTACCGTGTATTCTGTACTCTCGGACTTGATTGAACCAAAAGTACTTTGTATTGTGTATTTTGTACTCTCACCTCAAAATATTCTCTACACCACAGACAACATATATGTGTAGTCTGTGCCTAGACTAATAAAAAACCTTGTAAAATATCATTCCTTAGAGTTAAGGTTAAGTAAGGGTCTACATTTATTCATTGGTCTAATATCAGAATTTAAATTAAACTTTTGTATTACAAATTAAACTTACAAACCCAAACATTTTCCAAATTTTGTAACCAAAAACACCTCGAAGCATTTGCTGTGTTTTTATTAAAGCTGACATTACACAAGGCGTTTTTTTTCTATGCAATAGAATGTAGCAACTGACTGCTGCAACTAATTTTCCTCGTGTAATGCATAAAACCTTTGTGCGGCAGGTTGCAACCAACTGAATACACATGCAATCTTTTGGAATAGAACGTGTCCTATGCCTCGTGCAATTTTATCATGTGTTTTTAGTGATTTCTAGTAACAATTCATATTATTTCAGTTATACCAATAAAAAAATGTGACGTACAAGTAAATGAAGTAAATCTTATCATTTTTATAACTTGTTTTTGACAATAATAATTTTAATAATTTTGGTATTTGCCCATTGCATACAAAAAATCGCGTAACAAAAATGCATCATGTAAATGTACATGTGCAGTCAATTGCCGAATCGTACTTTTATAATAGTTGCAGCAGTCAGTTGCTGCATTCGATTGCATAGAAAAAAAAACGCCTCGTGTGATGTCAGCATAAGAATGCAAAATGATGTGAAAGTAAGTTTCAGATAATAAGTAGGTAGTATTGTGAAAAAACAAAATTTAAATTTTTGAATTAAAGATGAGCTTTTCCTAACAATTACTTACTTATGTAATACAAATTTCTTACTCATTTATAGTTACAGTAGAACTCGGTTATAGCGTCATTGTCGGGACTAGCGATTTTTTGTCGTTACAACAGAGTGACGTTATTCGCGATGGAAGTGATTTTTTGGTAAAATATAATAATTCAAAACAATTTACTCATAACTACTGCTATACTGCTATAAATTTTATTAACAATGTTACATACGTGAATTAGTACATACTTACCATAGATATCGTGCACATACAATGTATACATATATATGTATGTATGTATTGTAAAAAGTTTATTTTTGGAAATAGTCTGTAGTTTTTGTTCTTTTTTTTTCTTTTCTTTTTTTCTATGGACCACGACTATTATGACGTTATACCCGAGTTGGCGCTGTATCCGATGATGTTATAAACAAGTTCCACTGTACTTACTTGTGTAAATGAAATTTAAACATAATATTTACTCGAAATCATGATAACGTAGATGCAGTGTTTTCATAGACCTGGTTATGAAATATCCAGCTACACATCGTAAGTGGTTGATTCTGTTGCAGGTTCAACGAAAATCGCTCACGTTTCATATTATTGCATAAGTGATTTATAACAGTTAAAGTGCAAAACAGTGAGAATATAAAATCTCTTACTTGTAGCTTCAATAACTTTATTCAAAAAGGCAATTTTGTCATCCTTCTCTTTAACATTTTCGGAAACCAACTCTCGTTCACTATACAGTCCTTTTAAAAAACCAGTTTCTCTTACAACATTTGTTACGATATCATGTAAAAATCTGAAAGGTGGTTTTCGAAGTAACTTTTCGGTTAAAGGTGGTTTTTTTATGTATTTCCCTAACACCTCTTGAGTATTTTGTATAACTTGAACGTCAATATCGGATGACATTCTTGTCACAGAAAACGTACATTTACCTATAACTATTAAGTGGAAAGGTATTATTCATTATTGACTCGGTATTTTTAATATTAAAATTTTTGTTTTCGTTTTTGTTGCGAGGTTACAAACCACGTGATTAAAGTTACGCATGCGTTGATTGTTTTAATTGCGCCTGAAACTAGTCCATCCTCCATTTTGTGCATACGCGTGATGAAACGGTTGACAACATTTTAGGGGCGTAAGTAATAGATTTTATTTATTCTCAAATTTATATCGTATGGTTTAATTTTAACGATAAAAAGTCAAACACATGAACTAATCGATTTTCCTTACAATTCGTAAATATTACATTTTTACATTTGACCTTTAAAATACATACCTGCTTCCCATTTAGTTTAGAATACAAGCAAAGTGAAATAGCATTGAAGCTTAATTCAGATAAGCAACTGGTACATGAATATTGACAAATTAAAAACAACATTTTAGATTTAGATTTTTGTAAACAATTTTTGAAAATGGCAAAGGTTAACCATTATTTACCTATTTGTTTTGTAAATATATACGTTTTTATATAAATGGCCTATTTTAATTTTTAGGTTACATTTTATTCATATGGGCTGGAACAGGTATAGTGAAATGTGGGTACCTGTATGTAAATTAAATAGTTTTAAATCTGCAGGAAGTAGAATATTTAAATGAATACCTTCTGAAATTACATTCACAGCATTCCTAATAACTATCGACTCGACTTGCACGACTATACAACATCTGATAAAATCGAAGTTAGGTGTACCTACTTACCTAAATTGATTGGAATGACATTACTTAAACTTAATCTTCCCAATTTAAAAACTGCTGTATAAAAACAGTGAGGAATAATGTTGCATCCCATATGATTTTTAAATAATATGTCCAGGTAAATCCTCAAGTTGATCAATAACTGCACTTGAATCGAGCCTTACTAAGAGATCGTTTGAGTTTGAGTGTCTCTTTCATAAATTTTAAATTGAAAAATGATTGTTCATATATCACATTAATCGATAAAGTAATAATTAAATTAAGTTAGGTAAATCGTATCTGTTTAAGATTTGGTAACGGTAATTTTTTACGCATTCCGTCTTTCACTCATTGACGAACTATCATCTTAAGGTTTGCATATTGATCTAAACTAAAAGTTTTAAAATTATAATTTAATGGGCAGTTCTAGATTTTTCCCTTGTAGCTGCGTCGATAAAAGAAATAATTATAAACGTTTTCTTTCCCAAATTAATTTAATTCAATGATGAATACATGAAAAATATATGTTGCGATCATTCATTTTCAAAACGAAAACTGTAGTGTATTTGTTTTTGGAACAGTTGGTTGCTGACAAAATGAATGTTCCATCTCCAAGTTCCTTATTTAAAGCAAAAAGATACACTGGAAGAAGTTCAGAACAGATTTCTAAGGTAAGGTACTTATACTACAAAAAGCATAACATTTATGCAGTCAGATCGATAGTTAGTCTGCAAGATCGGCGAAGCTCCAGTATATTAATTAGATACAAATTGTTAAACAGTCGAGTAAATCAGATGTCACTCCTTAGCTTAATAACGTTAACCCCCGAATATTAAGACCTACGACATTATTTACTGTCCCTGGTGGCATATAGCAAGTCTCCCATCGCAAATTTATTTATACCGCCAATGAAGTTACGGTTCTTTTTAGATTTTGCCCTACCACTCAAAAGATTTCATGATGTGTGTCCATCGTGGAGGCCTTCACTTGTTTCTGTTCTCACTATTTCCAAGTGTTATGTTTCTATGAGTTTTAATTTCAGACATGTATTCATTCATTTATTTTATTATTAAGTTAAAAATTTGAAAGTTCATACATTTATTGAGTTTTTCCATATTCATTTTAAATATTTATTGTACGTGTGCATTGTTTCTCTCTTGTAATTAGGCATCGCCTGTTTGAGAAGAATAAAATAAAAATATAAAAAACGCACGATTAAATCTGAAATCGAAAGGTACAAAGTGGTGTTCTTGGGCACTTAGCACATCTACTGGAAGCTTTCTCTATTGCTTTTAGTAATTGCAGATCAGGAGCAACTGTAATCATGCAGTT
The DNA here is from genome assembly GCA_036250285.1 of Pyrocoelia pectoralis. Classification (NCBI taxonomy): domain Eukaryota; kingdom Metazoa; phylum Arthropoda; class Insecta; order Coleoptera; family Lampyridae; genus Pyrocoelia; species Pyrocoelia pectoralis. The sequence goes on from CM070075.1 coordinate 52,709,684, forward strand.
TTTGGCTACTTGTTATCTTTAAATTATATAATAATTAGTCAAGTACTTCTCCAATTGTAGCAAAATATTTCTTATAGTATCTAAGTAATAACAGGTGTTTATTTTGCTGTGGTACTTACGCTCATCGATGGTAAACTGTGTCATAGTTGGTAACAATCAGAACCAACTCAAGTCGCAAATAAGCTAAATGACTTATTTTCTTAACATAATATTTGAACTCTCCTGTCACTGTTCAAGAAATTATTGATACAATTAAGAGTCTCAAAAGCATAAACTGATCAGGTGCAGATGGGATATCCTTAAAAATTGTAGAACTGCTGTTCTAACAGAATTAATCCATTTCAGCTCCTCCACTGATTATTTTCCCCTTCTGTTTAAATATAAGTCATAATCATCCCTATACCAAAAACTTATATTGTATGCAGATTACAATAACTTGGTCTCACATTGACCTCAGATGTTGGACGATAGAATAAATGAAGATCTAGCTGGATTGATAAGAAGATTCTTGAATAATAAATTAACAATTAACTGTAATAAAACAAAATATATAAATTTTATTTTTACATAAGAGATCTAGAAATAGCTGCCACTGTTTAGTTCCTTCAATACTTCTTTATTATAATGTATCATCGTCGAGTTAAAAAATTGATTGACGTTTCGCCTGCACTAGGCTTTTTCAAGTCATTAAACATTGAGCAGTAAAACATAATGAAATAAAAGAATACATTATAATAAAGAAGTATTGAAGGAACTAAACGGTGGCAGCTATTTCTAGATCCCTTATGTAAAAATTAAAACATAAAACCCAACTGCCGTTAAATCCCAAAAAAAAAAAAAAAATATAAACTTTCAAAGTAAGATTCAATATAACTTAGATCTAGGACCTTCAGTCATTGAGCAAGTCAAAGCAATTAAATTTCTTGGCGTCAATATACACTAATATACTAGACCGGGGAAATCATATTGATATTCTTGCAAACAAATTAGCTTCGTCTTTGTCAAAGACAAAAATTCAATGGATAACTATAGACCAATCAGTATTTGGAAAAATAGTTGAACATAAATCAAAAATAGATTAGTTGACTTTTTGGAAAAGAACAATATTTTGTGTAGTGCGCTGTTAGAAAGGGCCTTTCCACCACTAAAGCTTCTTTAAAGGTTCTTGAGGGTCTGTAGAGGGGGAGAGCATGCTGTTCTTTCCATTGGCGCCCTAATACTTCCCCTATGGTACTTTGTTATATAACCTTGAGCATTTTGGTGTACAAAGAACGCCTTTAAACCTATTAAAGGAATATCTTGAGCTTAACGATCGCACTCAGTATGTTGAGTGGTATAATAGAATATCTATGCCGCGTAAAATATCTAGAGGTGTACCATAAGGGTCTGTTTTAGGGCCTTCCTTATTTATACTATTTGTAAACGATTTATGTTATTTCATGACACATACGTTAAGTGTGAAATTTGCCAATGACAACACGTTTGTGTGATACTGTAAAGACGCATCCCTTATAAACGAGGTCTCTGATTCAGTGGTAGATATGGCACAGGAAAGGCTTAACTATAATAAATTAAAACTAAGCATTAAAAAAACTCAAAAATTGCTCATACCTACTGACAATTCACTAACCGTGGTTACAGGGACCCCTGTAGACCCCTATTTAAGGTATTAAAAATCATGCCTTTATATCTATATTTACTTTAGTCTTATTCATGATTAGATTCATGAAAATAAAAGCTCCATTAGCTCCTCGAGTAGGTACACTCTGTCCACAGTTAAACATTCACCATTACTATCTCCGTTATTATACGAGATCGGTGAAATGGGCAAACTAATGTTATTTTTTCCGCTGGTTACAATGGTGACAGAACAGCAATTAAACGTCCCGTTGTTGAGATTTCGCAAAAATTGAACGTGGTGTATATTTTTACACATTTTGAAAGAAAATTTAATTTTCAACAAAAATAGTTATTATAATACATAACCATCCTAAACTTAAATAAACAAGTAATTGTTTTGTTGTCACCATTGGAACAAGCGGGAAAAACCACATTAGTATATATATATCGTAGCTGTACAGGCCATGAAGGCCCTTGGCTTAAACTCCATACATATAATATAAGAAAAGACATCCTTACTATTCCCCTTATTTATATAGGTAGATAAATAAGGCTATTCCCAAGTACAAGTTAGCAAAGTGTAAAAAAACCCTTGACATAGGTAAACGTTCTTCCAAGTGGAGTTCACCATTATAAATTTTTAAAATTTAAGACCACAATTAAAACATTTTCGTTAAAACACAGCTCCGTAAACGAATATTGTAATTTACCCAAATTTTAATGCACTTTTATAAAATATTTGTTTGTCATAGGTGTTTATTATTTTCTCTGACTTGCTATAATGTATTTTTTATACAAAAATAGTCAAATAAAGTATTCCATTCTATTCAGTATTTCTGTAGATAGTTTTACAAAGGTTAAAAATATACGCGTCTACCACCTTATATAATTACTGATTGTTTTTTAATTAATAGTTTATCTCACCCCGGCGAAAGGTAAACACGCTTACCTTAAGACCACTGAGGATAGGAAGTAAAGTAGTAGGTCCCGTGTCGATACGATGTTCGGCACGATAAAGACGTCTCTGAAACTCCCTTAGTCAGGCAAAATTCTAGTAAGGGTAGTTATACTTTTCACTCAACGGTAGTGTTAATAACCAAAGCGGTTGGTGTGCGTAGAGGTGCTTGGAAATTCGCTGTTCCTAGATCTCGGCTCATAATATAAATAAATAAAATAAAATAAATAGTTTATGTCTAAAGTATGTAAATATTATAATCCAAATAAGTACCTATTAATATGTGGTAATATTTCGACACTATGGTAGTTTAACCATGAAATTCACATTCAATAATAAAGCTAATTTGAAGGTATGTCATTGTCATACATATTTATGTGTCTGATTCAGTAACAATAATGGCAAGTTCTACCATAAATTACAAATTAAGTGACATTTTAAGATTAACTAGTTGTAAAGGGTTGCTTTGTGACATAATGTTTCAATGATATATACACTGTTTCAGGTAAACATTTCCAAACTCAACGTGAAAATGAATCCAAGTGAGGATGAATCCGATGTGGAAGATGTGAAAACAACTATTTTAAAAAACATGACCATAATTGAACCTGATAACCTATTAACTCACAGTTTTCAATTAGTGGGTAATTCAGATGGTAATTTAGAAATAAATACTATCGAATGTTTGGAACATACCGAACAGTTGAGTTTCGTATATTAATATTGTCTATACTAATTAATTATGGAAATCGTAGAATATCTCAAGATGCTCCCGTCGATGAAAGTGAGATTCCCGATGATGCAGAATTCATACAAGAAGAGGAGGAAGAGTATATAGATGAAAATTCTATTTCTAATGAATTAGGAAATGGTGAAGAGCTGACCGATGATGATGATGAGGAACCTGTTATGGAAAGCGAAGCATTGTGTGATATTGATCCTTCTGAACAAATTGACGACCCATACATCGACAAAAAACCAGAGCAAGTAAATGTTTGCACTCTTTGCGATCGAACATTTAAAACTGCTACTGTAATATACTGTTTCTTATCAAAATCTCAGATATACTATGTTTATAATTTTTGCAGAGTTTAAAACGACATATCCTAGTTTGCCATTCTGTTGAAGAAGAGCAAGATGATCCTCTAGCATTTCAACTATGCTTATGTTGTGGAGAGCCTGTAGATTCTGCTCATACCGTAAGAAACATTTTTCCTGTATTGTTTTTATAGGTCTTGGATGATCTCGTGAACGACACATGACCACGTCGCAGGTAACTATAATTCGTCAAACTTTTATGTAGGTAACTTTCCTAAAAATATCGTCCGTGATTAGGAAACAATAAGCACGCGTAATTATGACTGAACAGTAAGTAAATAAAATAAATTACATGATAAATATGAAATTTGTTGATATATGAGAATGAGAACACATTATTTACATTTCGGCGCCTTTTCCAAAGTAAGTTGATGTTTTTATACTTCACTTACTACCAAATTTCATAATTATGGCTCCTCCTACTCGCAGTTTCCGCGGTGACGTGTCGTTCACGAGATAATCCAAGACCTATACACATTGTTTATAAACACTTTTTACAGAGTGGCGATCTCAAGTGTGTATTGTGTGATAAACTTTTTACTACTCAACACAGTTTGGAACGTCATAAAAGCTTTGACCATTCTTCAGGAGATTTATGGCCATGTCCGGAATGTGATCAGATATTTTCCTCGCGTGCTACATTGATAGAACATATACAAAGCCATCCATTGAATAAATTATTTTCATGCCAACAATGTAATCGTGAATTTACACGCAAATATCATTTAGATCGTCATATTGGACAAACAGGATGTGGTGGAACACCAAGAAATCATTTCGAATGTCAGGTAAAACATTTAAAGTTTTCCTTCTGTCAATGATTTTACTTCTAAGATTGCTCAATAGTTGTAGTAATATTTTTGAATCACTTTTGTTTCAGGTGTGCCAAAAAATTTTTTCGCGCAAAGATAATTTAAGGGATCACCTACGAGCTCATGCTGGTGAACCTAAGAAGAAAAAATTACTGAACTGTGAATTTTGTAATAAAGAATTCAGAGGTTCTGCTATGCTTATTGTTCATACCCGAACTCATACAGGTATGTATTTTGGTGGTAGTATTTGTTTACTTGAAGTCTGTAATGCTAAATCAATACAAATGTTAGTGTCATACTCAAATATACTTCACTCCCGATGAATAGAGTAGTGCAAAAAGGGTTGCATAATTGAAAAATAACTTTATAAACAAAGATGTTATTTATATCCCGCAAATGCTTGTAAATAATTACGAACCTCTTCCACATATTCTTCACAAACCAATAATTTATCAGAACTGACTTTTATTAGATTACTACAATATGAAAATTCCTTATTAGAAAGTCAAATTTAAAAAGAGAAAACTAAATTAAAACGTTTATTGTTCGTCTTAATCATCTATTGCCCAGTATTCCATTGATGTAATATGTTAATTGTTAAGTTATGTGTATGTGGGTGGATTCTACTCTGTGTCCAAAGTTAAACGTTAGCCATTGCTATCTCTGTTATTATTGGAGCTACAAGGTCGGTGAAATGGGCAAACCAATGTCATTCTTTCTGCTGGTTACCATAATGACAACAGACAGCAGAAAAAATGACATTAGTTTGCCCATTTAACCGACTTTGTAGCTCCAATAACAACAGAGATAGCAATGGTGAACATTTAACTTGGACATGGTGTATAGTTCATTCGTTTAACTTATCCCGATTGATCGATGAATCAAACGCGCACTTGTGTATGACTATCCTTTTCTACATATTGAATACAATGTATACATTGTTAGCTATAGTTCGGCTGCTGAATCTTTACCGATGTAAGTTACGCGATTAATCGAAAATCGCGATTAATCGAAAATCGCGATTAATCGATTTCTGTGCCTATGGAAATCGTTCACTAATCGTTGCCAGTACTTCGTCACTACATAGCGCCGACGCCGCCTTTAAAACTCTTTGTTAACCGCAGCTATTGAATCTTTATTGGATCTACACCCTACGGCCGTATAGAACATTCTAAAATTTCCACTTGAATATATTTAATTATTTAATCGAAATTGAAAATCTCGATTAATCGGAAATCGCGATTAATCGAAAATCGCGATTAATCGATTTCTGTGCCTATGGAAATCGTTCATTAATCGTGTTCGAAATTTTTGCCAGCACTACTTCTAATATGGTCATTTTGAAATCACATTTTAAAATTGGTTTATTTTAGGTGAGAAACCTTACGCATGTGATTTATGTCCAAAATGTTTCCCATCGGGTGGAGCATTGAAAAAACACAGAAGAATGCATACAGGAGAAAAACCTTATCAATGTCCGAAAGTACGTTTTAGTATTAAAATATTATACTACAGTGACATGATTTTTTTTCAATTCTAGTGTCCCAATAAATTTGCAGCTAAAGAAACGTTAAACAGACATGTCCGTACTCATACAGGAGATAAACCACATACATGTCATTTCTGCGGAAAATCATTTATACAAGCGACACAATTACGTGCACATGTTTTCCATCATACCGGAGAAAATGCTTTTACGTGCACTTATTGCAATAGGGCATTCAATCGTCGAACACGTCTTACAACACATGTAAAATTTGTACATGAAGGAGCCAAACCAATGGAATGTGACGAGTGTGATAAAACTTTCTTCCGCAAAGAAGATTTGGCAAGACATAAACTATTACATTCCGGAGTAAAACGTACGTAAACAATTTTAATTAGCACAGTGATGAATATGTTATATATTTTTCAGCATTCGAGTGTGAATTATGTCATAAGCGTTTCTCTATAAAGTCTTCTTTGAAGCTTCACATGTTAACACATAGAAAAGAACAGCCGTGCAGTTGCGATGAGTGTGGAAGGGCTTTTATCCGTCAAGATTGTTTATTACGTCACATGCGAGCTAAACATAGAGATGTTTTGGAAGATATAATGGCAGGTGCAGAAAAGAAACGACTTCAACAGCAATTGCTGATTGCTGCATCAGATGCTGCGAAATTTGGAACTAAAAATATAACAGAAAGTACGGTTTGGAATGAGCTTACTCTTACGGATTCTATAAAGGAATTACTTAATTTACTTGTTGACGAAGATACATTAGAATCTTTTGGCTGGCCAGATACACCCGTCGATAAATTACTTGATGCCGTCATAAAACGGTGTGGACATAAACCTGCATCGGAAGAGGATTTTGATTATATCGGAAGAATGCGGGAAAATGCGAAACTATTATTTACTGTTGTTATTGATGATGAAGCTGTTAAGTCTCTTTTAAACAATCAAACTGTTGATGAAGTTATTTTGCATGTTTTAAAATTGGCTAAATCTGAGTAACATTTGTTAGTTTTGTTGTCCAGATTTATTCAGTTAATTATGTACCTATATCTTTTACATTAGATTCATTATCTATAAGTTAGTACATTTGGCATTGGGAATTATATTAAGTAATTTTATATAATACTACATTTTTATTCTACTTGTTTTTAATATACATTTTAACTATTATTCCTGTTTATTTTTCTGTAAAGCTATTAAATCATAGAACAAAATGTACGTTACATAATTAAATTTATAGCATTTACTATAAAATTAACTCTTGTTTTAATTCCACTTTTATGTTGTAAAGTGCAGGCGCATTTGTTTTAAATGGTAAAACTCTAATTTTTTTTATTTTTAAATTCATAAACAAATTATGTTAGATAATCTATCGAAACTGAACCATTTTCAAGATATTGGCAACTGTTTTGTTTTTAACAATTACATAACTCGATACTGTAATAATTATATACCTATTGTTATTGTAAGAAGCATTCAAGTGGTTCATTTGAATGTTAGAAATTTAAAATTTTCAATAATGTTCCTTGCGGATCTAAACCATTACAGGTTTAATCCTCTCGTAATAGTTACGGTATCATTTTGACATAAGTGTTATTAGTGTATGAAGTCAATGGTATTATTCGTATCAAAGCCATAAATTTGAAAATGCATGAGAACATATCTCAAAAAAGAAGAGATTTTAACCTAGATGCATGTTTATTATTTTTTGTTCAATTCAAATACCTTTTAACAACCGTATTCTAAAATTTAAATTATAAACAGCTATGTAGAACGACCAATAATTAATTCATTAAAACATATCTGACCATGAAATTGTTATGATTCATTTTCCTCAATAATTTATTGACATTTATAGACATGTAGGTACACACCTAAACAAGTTACTATACCTTGTTATTCGGTCTTTACGTGGTATTTCTTGATTAGAAACAAATAGTGTTTGTATTTTGTGTCAAATTAAATACTCAGTTGTCCAAATAAGAAAATCGTAATATTTACGAATAATATAATTTACAAGGCAAAAAAATCATAAACTTTTCAACTTTAGGTATAGGAAATGCCAGAATACCACACACAAGATTTTTTTTGAATATATAATTTTACATTCAAAGACACAAGAGATAAGGAATATTTCATAATGTGAAAGATGTATCTAAATAAAAAAATATAATGGCACACTACTTAAAAAACTAATTTTTTAGCTATTTAAAACACCAAAGTTTAAATACTTTTTGAAAAGCTCCCAGTAAGTAATCTTTTTGGAACTTTTTACTAACTAAAAATATACAGTGTAAGTAGTTCATACACCAGAATGTTTGAACCTCGCTATTTTTTTGATACTTATGATTTTACGAACAGGTAAAGTTTACTGAAACACTTGAAAAGCCTTTTTTTTTCAATTTAACTTTAGTTCAGTTGTTCCTGGGTAATTTAATTTAAGTAATATAAAATGAAGGTGAATTTAAGGCTCCTAAGGAGAGCTCTGCAATTCATATTCCTAAAATGGCACATAATCCTGTAATAAAAAAAAACATACATCGGACAAATTTTATGTAGTATAGTGATCAATTAATGTAAACGTTCTGGTTCCAAATGAAATATTTAAGATACAATCTTGGTCAAAAGTTTCGTTTTTACGGAACTTTCGACCAAGACCACTACTACAAAGAATTTGTCCTATGTAGTTTTTTTTATTAGATGATTGCGTCCAAAATGGCCATTTTAGCAATATGTATTAAAGTACCAAAACCATTCGCCATCTAGTATAGTTATCCCAGAATAACTGCACATTAATAGAATTACTGAAATGATCAAATTCATTTGCATATAGTAAATGCAGGAAGACTATGTGGTTTCTAACAAAAAACAAAAGGTAATACCAAATACTTTACTACTATAAAGTATTTGGTAATACCAAAGACTTATACTCTTTGGTAATACCATATGGCTTAAAGGACCTACCTAGCTACCTACTAACTACCTACTTTAAGTGGAATTTACATCTATGCAATTTATTGCAGGGATTTTGACCCTAAGATTTTTTTCTATGCCCTATGCAATGATAGTTGGGGAATAAAACGTTCAACCATACACTGCATAGGCAAAACCAATGTCTAGGATACACTGTGACTTCAGGGCCCGGGAAGGGCGACCCACAGGCAATGAACTACGTACCTGGAAGAGATGCGTAAATCCATGAAAGTGAGGCAAAATTTGAAACTAGGCAACCCGCAGTATGGATGTAAAATTATCTCTTTCTATCCAATTTAGATATAAGAGTTTTGCACTCCATTTCTCACCTTTTAAAGAATTATTTTGAGGCTATTAAAGAAATTAATACATAGAGAATGGTATTTTTTAAAGTAAATTGTCCTTCACAAATAGAGGCTGAATGAGGAAAAAAATGTCAACGTAAAATTTTTGTTGAAAGACAATAATTAAAATAACCTTATTGTTCGTTTTACACAACCACACAACATAAATTCAGCACAAGAAAAATCGGTACCTAATAATTATTTATTATATTTTATTCAAGCAAGGGGGAATCAACCAAACTTATTACAACGAGATTGACAAAGACAGGTTACCGTCCTCTAAGGGCATCCTTTTTCTGTTTGCCCCTGACACAAAAACTGATTGTTGAAATACGGCGTGGGTTCATTTCAGGTACATAGTATACAGTTCATTGCCACAGGCCACAACTGAGCAATAATGTGCATATTACATCCACGATTATGAACTATCTCTTTAAACATACTGACCCAGTATAACAGTAGTAGAACACGTTCATTTTCTAAAGAACAGCGAGATGCGCGCGGGATAAATGTTCAAAGCAGCTAAATACAACATTTTAAGGTAACTGAGAGTCGAGGCTTAAAACAACTACACATCCTGAAAGATTTACTGTACGTTTTTCTAAAAATAGTTGCTTTAACTGTCTATTAACGTATAATTGAGTTGAGGCACTTTAAAAATTTATTCCGCGAGCATCTCGCTGTTTTTTAGAAAACGAACGAGCTCTACACAATACTACTGCCCGCCCCCCGCCCCAGTCACGTGTGAAATACCAAGTACCAACGCTTTTAAATTTGAATAAATATGTGCAGATTTCCAAGGTGCAGATACATTGAATCTCTGGCTCCACATAACTGAACTACCACCGATTAGTTCTTTATTATAAAGTGTTTCATTTTACTCTATGGCTGTCGTCACACTTAAATTATAGCACTTCACATTTTTCGTTAAAATCAATGTTTGAAATGTTAAATTACACTCTAATGTAGCCAACTAATATTAAGTTAGTAGTTGGCTGTAACTTTTACTGTTTTTCGAAGGTTGTGTCATATTGATGGCAAGAATTTCGTAATTCGCGGGCTTTTCAAATTTAGGGAAACGCTACGTACGCCAAATCATATTACATTTGAAGGTTGTGCGCTTGATTTAAGTAAAGACTACCGGCTTCGGGTTCTCATATTGCACCCATTTCTGAAGTGAGTGTGTTAAAATCTCTGTTAAAATACAACTTTATTATTGAATGGGTGTTTATGGTTATAATTATATTAATTTATTATTCCAAGAAAGTTTTTTATATTTGTTAAGAGTTGAATTACATGTAAGGTATGTACGTCATGTCTTACCTACTTTTTAATGCAAACATGTATAATTTCACACGTGTACGTATTTCCACGTTGTTTGTTTTGTACATATATTCTGTTGAAATAACGCATTTCTACCAATTTTTTAACAAATTCCGCAGTCTTAGTGGTAATACATTTATGTTTTCATACTAATTATAAAATAACGTGGGTCAGAACTGATCAAAGCCGTTTTTTTAAAATGTAACAATTTATTTCTTTTAAACGATGCGAAACATTGCGAACTTATACTTTGCTTTTAGTTAAGCAACCGTTTAAATTATACCCTTTACATAACCTTACTTATTAGCTCAATGCAGCATGAGGAAAGTCAAATGTTAATGATTAGGGATTGTTGGTTTTTTCACCTTGTCACATGTCAATCATAGTTTTCCATGTACAAAAATTTGTGTTTTTCATTAATGGTCGCTCATGCTTTGAATCTCTCACTAACTAATTCACTAATAGGTCACGATCACTTTTTTTAAGTGGCAATTTTAATTGTAAACATCCTTACGGTTTAATGAAGTTGTTTTTAGCTTCGACCACCTTGTAAGATAACATTTTTGTGTTTTAGATAAGTTACAATGAGTTCCAGTGTCTGTTACAAATGCAGTCGACCGGGACATTTCGCCAGAGAATGTTCTCAGCCTGGAAATCGAGATAGCGGTTCGCGCGATAACTTCAGCCGAGGTCGTGAAAAATGTTACAAATGCAATAGATTTGGACATTTTGCTCGTGAATGCAAGGAGGAATCCGAAAGGTGTTATCGCTGTAATGGTGAAGGGCATTTCGCAAAAGATTGTCCACAAAGTCCCGATGAACCTTCTTGTTACAACTGTAATAAACCGGGCCATATTGCACGCAGTTGCCCTGAAGCAGGAGGTTCTTCCGCTGCACAAGTTTGTTACAATTGTAACAAAAAGGGACATTTGTCAAGGAATTGTCCGGAAGGAAGGAAAACTTGTTACGTATGTGGTGAGCCAGGCCATATAAGTCGTGACTGTGACCAACAAGATAATAGAAAATAGTGTCACCATGTTCAAGGAGGAAGTTTTTGGAATACCATTTTTATGTTTGTTATATTTTGATATTATAAACCTATTTTAACAAAAAATTTGAAAATGAACTTCTCTTCATCCACACGCAGTTTGTTGTTGTTTTCCTATAAAATACATTGTTTTATCAACTTGTACAATATTAAACCACATATTTTGGCTTTTGTTTTTTATACACCATATCCAATGATGATTATTTGTTTTTATTTTTTACTTAATTATGAAATGTACGAAGTTTTCCAATTTAACATTTATATTATTTTTTTATATGTACTGCTGGCATAACTATATAAGCAATGAAATATATTTACAAATCTATAAACAAAAGTTTATGAAAAATATTAGTTTTCATAGTTGCAATAAATTGATATTTCATAAAAAAACTTTTTCTTCAGTTACACCTCGACTGAATGTATTCTTTGTTTAAATAAGTTTTACTTTGCACAAATAATAGACCCTCTAGAATAAGTAAATGAAATGGCCATCTAAATGTAGAATGTTTTGTTACTTTTAAAACTAGTATTTGTGCTCTTTAAACACTGATATTTTTGGAAATTGTTGACTACATCTTTGTCATTTATTACAGTATAGAGATGTCTATAATAGTAGTAAAGCAATACATAATCCAGCAGTGTTAATATATTAGGCCTCATTATGAAACAGCTGTTTGCATAAAAATGTATTTAGCTTATACACTGTGTCCAAAATAAGGAGGGCCACTATGGGGGTTACGGAAACGGTAAGAGAAGAGTTTCGGCTAAATGGGAGAAAAGTTGGGCAATTTTTGTTTTAGTAAAATGACATTTTTAAACTGATGAAATTCCGAACCATTCTGCAGTTAGGTAGGTATGCCACAAAAGAATTTTCATTATTTCAATTTTGACAAATTTTTACTTTGTCGTTGATGTTCAATAAAAAGTAAAAGAAGCTTCCACAGGTACTTTTTAACGTTCTTTAACATACGAACCTGTATCCTTCCCAATAACATTGAAACTAAATTTTATTCATAATAGTTCAGTCAACGAACGGCTGAAATCGAAATTTTTAAAACGGGATATTTATATTTATGTACATAGTATCCCAAGTACTAAATCCAAATTTGCAGAGGAAAAAACGTCCGGGAAAGGCGAAAAATAGATAAAAAATTGTGGAAATTCGTGTGAATTTTGCTTCTTTCACTAATTATTTAAAAAACCTTGAGCTATATCGAAAAATTTTCAGTATAAAAGTTGTAGAGCGGAAGATATTCTACGTCGGAATAAATCATTTGATAATTTCGGTACAGTATTTCCGACGTAACAACGAATTTCCCGAACTCGTCTTAAATAAAAGCGTATTTCGACCGAGAATTCTAAAGCGCGGCAGCAGCGCCAACTATTGAACATTATTCTATCCTTTTCTATAAGTAATACGACACTGTTTGCAGAAGCGAGAAAGAACTGTTGCATCGAAAGGATATAATGCTCAGTGTAGGGTAGCGCACAAATCACTTATTTTTGTTAGTGGTTTGTGGGGTAGCGACACTGACCTGTATCTTACAGGTCAGTGGGTAGCGACCTTTCCGCTTTGTAGTCGTCTGTCATAGTATAAAGAGACGTATAACCATAGAGAATGTAACATGCTCTATGGTATAACGTGTAGAAAAGTATAGAATCATATGTTCAGTAAGTAAGTATAAAATCGCAATTAAACCATAAAGTGTGATACATGCTTGAATGCAGAATAAAAACTCTTCTAATATTACCAAAGTTTACACAGAAAAACAGGACCGTACCTATTTAAAAAAACAAAGTTGATGATGCGGTTATACTTAAAAACGAAACGTCGGATTCCAATTTGCCGAATGCCATGTTAAAGAACGTTAAATAGTACCTGTAGAAGCTTCTTTTAATTTTTATTTAACATCAACGACAAAGTAACAATTTGTCAAAAACGAAATCCTGAAAATTCGCTTTTTGTCGCATAACTTCAGAACGGCTCGGAATTTCGTCAGTTTAAAAATGTCATTTTACTAAATTCAAAATTGCCCAATTTTTCCTATTTAACCGAAACTCTATCTCTTAACGTTTCCGAAATCCCCATATAGTGGCTCTCCTTATTATCTTGGACACAGTGTACCTATTAATATTTTGAGGTACACAATCGACTTTTGGGATGAATGGTTCAGAAATTTGAGCCTGTTGGTGGTGTAAGCGCAGAGTTAAAGGAAAATATGGTTAGTATTATGAAAGTGTATCAGAAGAATTGTCACTCATTATATCTCAACAACTCTTCTACTACACTACTCAACGAATCTTAGAGAACCACTTGCTTTTGCATTCTTACAAGATCTTACTAAGATATAAGAATTTTCACGCACGATAAAGACCCGAGAGCGCTTATCGCAAAAGCACAGATAATCTGTGGCAAAAGAAATGCTTCCCCCAGACGGACGTTAGGTATAGGTATATGACATTTGCAGACTAGCCTTTTTTTTTCAAAACACAGGTGGTAGCATTGATATACAGGGTTCTTCGATAGTACCCTTAATATTAATTTTAGGACAAAAGGTCAAGAGACATTTTTTATTCAGATGTTCCTTTTTTACAACCTAAACATATTTTCACGCCCGCACTGCTCTCGGTTTCGCCTGTACAGGATCGTACTCGATTATTTTAAATGGAACACCCTATATAGCATATACGCGCGCCAAGGTGGCGCACAACAACATTTGAATTTCCAGTTTTGAATTTCCTAGCCTTAAATTTTGGTGTTTACGTATAATGCCCTATAGATTTTTATATTTTTGAAATCCATATTCGAGTCTATAGACGAAATCAACAATCAGTAAAAAAATCAATAATTCAATCATTGGCAACAGAGCAACAAAATTTGAGATTATCATAAACAAAAGAACGTTGTATTTCTCGATATGCTGATTTTGAACGAAATTTTGTTACAAAAGGGATGTACTGAATTTTTTCTAACGACCACAAAAGAACTGCCAAAAGTCGACTATTTTAAATACAACACCCTGTATATTTTTTCATGAATGAACTGCTTTTTAATTTTAAGTTAGCTTTAGTTTTTGTTAAATATGTCCCATATCTGAAGGTAATAGTTTCCGAGTTTCACACTCCTAAAAAAACCAGCTTGTTGCTCATCGTAACTTCGTAAGTTCTTTCTTAGCCCAAAAAACAGCCATAAGTTGCATATTGGCCGATCCGCGGTGAGTAGGAAAGGTGTTCGACTATATCACAAACGTCTGTGATTATATTGATTAATTAATTATATTCATCTTGTTTGCAGCCAATTACTGCCGAGTTATGCGGCTCTATACAATGTGGGAAGAAACATCATGGTGTACGTAGCGTAATTCCCTTCTTTGACACTTTTTTAAACATTTCCGGCAAACAGTGTTCAACGTACTATTTAACTCTGACAGTGTTCTGCTTCGTACTCGCCTCTCTCGCATGACGACAATCTTGGGCTTATGAAGTTGAAGTTATATGAAGTTGTTTACAGTTAATACTCTTAAAGGACCAGTTGTATAAAGTCTAGTTGCGTTTCAACTGGCGATTAGTGTAAAATTGAGTCGCACAAACAGTGACAAACTAGGGCTGACGTCTCGCCTAGGGTTGAACTGACGATTTTACCAATCCATGTGGGTTGGTAATTGGGGAGTAAAACCGTATCAGTTCAACCCTAAGCCGGACATCATCCCTAGTTTGCGCTACTCAATTTTACACTAACCGCCGGTTAAAACTCGACTGGACTTTATACAACTGGGCCTAAAGTGGAAGAGCCGGCTCTGAACCATCAAACGGTTATTTTGTTATCGGCTGTCTCAATGCCTTTTCTTCCAGCGTGCCCTTTAAGGCTCCTAAGGAGAGCTCTGTAGTTCATATTGGTAAAATGGCCATTTTGGAAGTAAACATCTAACAAAAATAAAAAAAAACGATGCATAGGTCAAATTCTATGTAGCATAGTGTCATAGTGATCAATTAATGTAAACCTTCTGAGTTCAAATTAAATATTTAAGTTACAATCTTGGTCGAAAGTTGCATAAATGTACTAATGTAGTACCTCTCCTTCAGAACTTTCGACCAAGATTGTAACTTAAATATTTAATTTGAAACCAGAAGGTTTACATTAATTGATCACTATGCTACATAGAATTTCACCTATGCATCGTTTTTTTAATTTTTGTTAGATGATTACCTACGTCCAAAATGGCCATTTTATGACCATTTAGCAATATGAATTGCGGAGCTCTCCTTAGGAGCCTTAACCCATAGGAGCTCGAGGCGATTGCTGTTCGTCACTTGCTCTATTACTTGGTGACATTCGTAAACCAGCCTAGAGAGGTGAAAAGTGTGTGTTTTGTGCAGAGGTGGGTAAATATTTGAAATAAATCAATTTGAAATGCCTATTTAAAATAGAAAATAGCATTTTGTATTTTATATTTCAAATACTTTCTTGTAAAAGTATTTTATATTTATTATTTGAAATTTGAGCATCTGTTGTATAATAATTACGACCTATTACTGAAACCGTTGACTGAAACTTTAAGAGCAATAATTGCAAGGTTCAAGGCATACATATTATGGAGAGCTTCTCCCACATTTAATTCGCTTACATAAAATTTTAAAAACTTTTGAATTAGGTAAAATATTTTAAATTTTGCTCTGTTCTTGTGACAACATTATTAAACAGCTTGCAAAATAGGTTTAAAGATTATCTATCACTCTCATCGGCAGTTAATGATTCTTTTTTAAATTGCGTTTGGTTTCACAAGACAATAAAAATACATGAAAAGCATTTTTTATTTAAAAACTTATTTGAAATGCCTATTTTTCATTTTGTATTTTAAATAACAACGGTCAATTCTATTTCTATTTTGTATTTTAAATATGTTGAACTAACCTATATCTTATATTTTCCATATTAAATGCTTTTTGAAAACCATTTTACCCACCTCTGGTTTTGTGAAGGTGAACAAATATTACTTTTAAAACAAAAGACAAATTTTGAAAACAAACATTGACATTTTTTTTTAACTACATATACAGCTTGTCAAACGAGAAGTTACACTTGAGTTCAGGTTGCGCACTAGCAAATTTATGTTTATATGATTGATTAGTACCTATACGATTAGTAAGAAGTTCTGTAAATAATGTAAGAAAGTGGGTGTACGGTGTGCTGATGACTTTACTGAGTGTACTTCGACGAAGTAGGGAACCACTTATAAGTGAATCTCACGTGCTCCGAATGCTATCTTGTTTCTTTTTCTGCGCATCTCAAGTGCAACTTCTCGTTTGGCAAGCTGTAATAGGATATAAAGAATAAAATAAATGTGAAGGATGCAAAACCATCAAATTTACATATTTCTCATAGCCTCATTAAAATTGGTAGTGACACTAGTGTACATACTTAAATAAAGAATTTGGGCATCACTGCACCTAAGATTTTGGACCTCCTTGAGGACAAACGTGATCAACGCACTTACAAAAACCATAAAAGTTAGTATTTATCGATAGCGGCACTAAACACAAATTTTCTATGTGGCTGACAAAGCTTCAAGCCAAAATATATAGGAAGTTAAGCTGGATTTATAGTGTCGGTATCGGTAAGCATTAAGAAGTAAGAAGTAAGCAATAAGCGGTATGAATATGAAATAAGAACGCAGTGCTAGCTGTAACGGTAACAGAGTAAGGCATGCGCATTGCGGGTTTAATTTAAATTGTTTACGGTACGATTGTAAAATTAAAATCAACTTGACATAATATCTTCCCATCCATTCTTGAATAAGTATATATTTCACTCAAATGTTTCTTCTAACACCTGAGTTATATTGATGACATCTGTCTTTTCTTAGCTCGTAAGCTCACAGCTGATGTACACGAATGTTCCCGATTCGGTAACGGTAACGGTAAGAAATAAAATAGGGACCGGGCAGATGACGTGATTAACCTATCTTTTTACAGCTCTGAGGGCAAAATTTTTTCTATTCGTAATAGCACAGCCTATACTGTTCGCATGTACAGGTTGCGTGCGTTAAGAGAACGTGAGAGTTGCATTCACAATTGTAATTTTAGCCCGCGTAAACTGAAAATACGTGTTTTATGTAGCGTTTTTTTGCCCTCAGAGCTGTCAAAGTCAGCTGCTGCCAGGACTCTAAGTTCATTCCTTATTTCTTACTATGCTTACTGCTTACCGCTTATTTCTACATACTATGAATGATAATAAATGATATACAGGTTATTCTTAAGTTCATATCCTTAACGCTTATTTCTTACTGCTTACTGCTTACCGATACCGACACTATAAATGCAGCTTAACGCGTTATAAACGTCTCAGTTATAAAAACAGCTTTTCAAAAATAATTCATTGAGGAACCGTCTCATTAGACGACTACATTTAAGTTCGTCTGGTACTCTAGACCAGCGGTTCCTAAAGTGTGTTCCGCGGAACCTAGGGGTTCTGTAGAAGAGTCACAAGGGTTCCGCGAAATTATTTATTTTTGGCGAAGAAAATTTACTGCTCTGCACGTCTTTGGAAACCCATACAACTGGGGAAGAAATGCATCAATGTATATAGCGGCGGGGCCGCAGCAATGGTAGGAAAGATAAAAGGCACTATATCAAAAATCAAAAATATTGCGCCGGGATGTAGATGCAGTCATTGCATTTTGCATCGTTATGCCCTTGCCAGAAAAATATCAAGTGATTTGAAGAATGTTCTTGATGAAGTTGTAAACATCGTCAATTACGCGAAAAGTCGTCCCTTGTAGTCAAGATTGTTCAAACAGGTATGCGAGGAAACGGGTTTGCACACCGAAGTCTCTGGCTCTCAAGAGGCAAAGTTCTAGCCAGGTTATGTGAACTTCGTGACCACCTAAAGGTTTTGGAAATGAGACAAATGAAGTCTGAGGCTTCCACCATTTTCAGTGTATTGCATGATGAGCAATGGCTTTTAAAATTAGCTTATCTTGTTGAAATTTTTGGAAAGGACAATGAAATTACTACACTTCTGCAGGGAAAATCAACTACCATATTTATGGCGAGAGACAAATTATCAGCCTTCAAAAAAAGGACAACATTGAATATTTTCCACTTTTATACAACTTTATACATGAAAACGCGTTGGAATTACCAAATGAAATGAGAACTATAATAACTGGACATTTGGTAGATCTCCTGAAGTGTTTGATTTGTAATCATTTGATATAGGGTTCCGTAAAATAAAAGGTATTTGGTGGGGTTCCGTTGTCCCAAAAATTTGGGAACCCCTGCTCTAGACAGTTTATCTAGGTCTGGCACACATTCAAGGTAGGTATAAGTGTTGTCTCTGGTATAGGTATACATATAGTGTAGTCCAAAGATTAGATCTAATCTTTGGTGTAGTCGTGGTGTAGTCATAACGAAGTCTGGCTACTGCAGAAAGTTTCAGCTCCCTCCCTCTCAGCTCTTTTTAAATATCCACCTTAGACCATATAATATTCCCTATTTACCAAATGTGTAAAAAGCTCACCAACCTGCATGCGAGAGAGCGGTATTGCGCATCCTTTTAGCCGTTACCTATAAGGCTACTGCGGGTAAAGGACACAATTATTATATTTTCACGACGGTGCGTTTTGAAACTTAGCATTAGCAGTCCATTATTATATGGTCTGAATTCTAAAAGGTATCCACACCACTGATTTCACAGTCCACACATTCTCCATTTCAAACTTATATGGTATAAACTATAAAGTGACGGCGCGATTTCATTTTTTTATTTTTTGGTTAAATTGAATACAACGTGCTTTCGCTTTGCAGCTCAAGCGTAGGAAATGTAAAGTTGTTTGTGCTACGTGAAAAAA
Source organism: Pyrocoelia pectoralis (assembly GCA_036250285.1). Classification (NCBI taxonomy): domain Eukaryota; kingdom Metazoa; phylum Arthropoda; class Insecta; order Coleoptera; family Lampyridae; genus Pyrocoelia; species Pyrocoelia pectoralis. The sequence continues at coordinate 52,729,204 of CM070075.1, forward strand.
ACCGTAAACCATTTGTGTTCAATGCGTATACAATTTTGGACACTTGCGAACAAGGGTTTAGTGAGGTACAATAACCACAGTAAAGTAATTGTGTTTGTGCTTACATTACAGTAGAGGTTAAGTTATAAAAAATATGATAAATAAATAAATCAAAGAAAATAAAAATACAAGTATTGCTTGTAAGTTCACAGAATTGTTTTGATTTTTACTATTAATAACCAATTTTCGTATATTGATATGGGAACTATGGTACTTAATTTAAGTTTAAGCATTGGTTATTAACACAACAGCAGAAGGGCATGATATGTATTTCTTTGTATGGTTTTTTGTCATAACTGAATGGATACGATAATGTAATTGTTGTAGCTTAAATTATTATAATTTACTACAATATCCTCATATCTTGTACATACTACCCACTCTGTGTAGCTAAGGGGTGTGTCTCATAACCTCTTACTCTTTCGGGTATTATATGGAAAATTCTAAAGATTCGAAATCATACATGCTGAAAGTTGGAGGTGGATTTGAAATATGCCATGATACTTTCAAACTATTCAAAGTACCATTTATTTTGCTTGTTCTTCTCTCTCGTATGAATGAACAGTTGTGCAGTCTGTAATGCATTTGAAAGCATATACCCATGGCCCCCACAAGGGGGGGACAGACAGGGTAATTTGTCCCGGGGCCCGTGATCAGAAGGGGCCCGGCGTAGAGTAGGATACGATTTTTATTACTGGTTGTTGAAACGAGAAAAGAAATTTTTTATTCACTTTTATAACTAAGTAATGCATTTTTTATGAAAGAATTTGCTAATTATTAACCCCGAATAATTCAACAGAACTTAAGTAATTTAAATGTTGCTATTGCTTTGATGTGATGCGCTATTGTTTTTCTTCAATGATTGATGTTTAATTTCTCGCAAAATCGACGACTCTCGGGAAAATTCTCGGCCTTTCGTGAGGCTTCTCCTTTCGCCCTTCGGCAGTGGAGACTATTTTTCAGCTGCTTTTGCTGCGGGAAGATCGTGCGCGACCATTGTCAAAATTGGTCAATAATAATTACATTAACAACTCAACAATATAGCCCGAATTAAAAAAATCTTCCAAAAATCATCTTGTTAGAAGCCCCCTCCCCCTCAAGTAGTTAAAATATTATCTGGGGGGCCGCGAAAAATCGTGACCCCGGGGCCCGGTTCGGGATGTGGGGGCCATGCATATACCCATACGTAACATTAGTTAGTGTTGTATATGATAACCATGTAGTCTTTAACTAAACTTAATGGACCAGTTTTTTGAATGACACCCCTCAATTTTCAAATTTGGCATTCAAAAATAAAGTAAATTAGGTAACACAACATGGCTAATTTGAACCATTTTAAAGATATCGCCAAGATTTCACATTTACTTCAAAACTATAACTTTGCTTCAAGAGTAAACTATTCATTTTTCATAAAAAGCTTGGCAAAGGTTCATTTGAATTTTTGGTCAATTAAAATTTTCAAAAATGTTGCACCAGAGCTGCTTAAAAATGTTATAATTAGTAATTACCCGAGATTACCCAACAAGTCAATTTTTGTAAAGAGCATCCATATTAATTTTATTTATTTTTTACATTTTTGAATTTTCTCTCTTTCGTGTGTAATAGTTCTAAGTGTGTGTTTTAGGGGACCTGCCATTTGAAATAGTAAATGATTCTTTGAGGGCTAAGTATGGGATGAGCCTGTCTAAGAGATACTAATTTCTAGTTATAGTTTAACAGTATTAAAATAGATTTTATTTATTATTATAGTTATTTCACCTATTTTTGTGATATCCAATGTTTACAGTTGATGTAGATCACGAACAGAAGCTGTTTAGTATTATTTTTAATCTTTGTTTTTGTTTATAGCACGAGTATGGATAAAAATGACAAAATGACTACATCAGATGAGGATGACGACCTTTCTTCTAGTGATGGAGAAGATAAGGTAATAAGTGATCGTTTTCACTACTATCATCAGAGTAAAAATTTTAGTCATCTCACTTTAAATGTTTACAAAAAAAAAACTATTGGGCTGATTTTTATCAAACAAATTTTATCTGAGTCGCCATTTATTTATGTGAAAGTAAACAAAAGGTTTGAGACAAGGTTGTCCCTTGAGCCCTAGTCTGTTCTCTGGGGAACTGGAAGATAGTCAAAGGGAAAGTCAGAGTGGTGAAGTAGTGAAAGGAGAGTAAAGGTGTGGGTTTTAGCTTATGCAGACGATGTGATTGCGAGGTCACGGGGGGGGGGGGGGGGGGGGGGGGGGAATGATAGAGGGGATTTATGGAAAGGAGGGACTTAGGTGTTAAAAGACAAAGATGATGTCGTTTCGGGGGGGGGGGGGGGGAGTGAGGACATTGAAAGTGTGGGGGAGAGTATTTGGGGTACAGATTTGCGGTATGATAAGGATGAGGCACATGTTAAGGAGTTAGGCAGTAGGGGGGAAAAATATTGGGACAGGTATGGGGTTTGGGTGAGAGAGTTTTCGGTAATGAGGTGGTTATTTTAAAAACTGGTGAAGAGTGTACTATGTATGGGGTGGAAGCAAAGAGAGGTATTGAAAAGAGTACAGGAAAGGTATTGGTGATGGGTTTTGGGGTTGGAAAGGGAGACGCCGGTGTATCTCGTGCAAGAGGATGTTAAATGTGAAAAAATAAGGATATAGACAGGGAAGCTGGCTATGAGGTATGAGGAAGGAATGGTGAAGGGGAGTATGTTTCAACGCTGTTTGAGAGAGGGGAGGGTAGGAATAGAATACGGGCAGGAGGACAGGAAGAGATATGAAAGAGGCGGGTATGTGAAGGAGAATAGGGAGTGAGCACAAGAGTAGAGAGGGATAAGGATGTGCAAACGCAAGAAGGAAGGAGTAGGATCAGGGAAGGGAATTGCGAGATCATTACAGAGTGTCGGAGTACCTAAGGAGAGGATTGAGTAGGAAGAGGAAGAAGATAGCAAGATATAGATGCGAGAACGAGGAAACCGAAAACAAGTATTGGTGAGAGAATTACAAAAGAAGATGTAGGGTGTATGGAATGGGACGGGAGAGTTTAACTCATAGGTGAGTTTGAGGAGCCGAGGAAAGAGGATGGAGGGAGATTTGAGGGGGGAGAGGGGAAGAAAGAAGGAATTGGAAGGTAAAGGAGTGGGGGAAAGGGAGGGGAGTTATAATAAGAATCTTTTCTAAAAAATTATGTAAAAAGTAAACGTAATTTATCATTTTATTGAATGTGGCAAATTAGTATGGGGAATTGTGTTCGAGACAACATGATTTTTCACATCAACTTGAGAAACACCAATCTGTAAGAGTTAATTAAGAATAATAAGTACACTTTTGATAAGATGTTTTTCCATTTTTGTTGAATAACAACATTGTAATCATGAAAAAACATCTTGCCGATTAATTCGTAGGTACACACTTTGTTGCCAACAGTGCAGTTTGCAGTGTTAAGGGGATGCGAAAATACAGTCAGCAGTTAAGCATTCCCTGTACTACATTCCATTATTGCGATAACGCGCAAACCTGAAATATTATGCAAAAATTAACGTATTCATTGGGACCAAATGGTTAAAATAAAAAAAAGTCATTACCACTATTTTCGTGGAGATCCTCATATTCCTCAAAGTTGTTATTATCGTTATCATCATCATTCAATTTACTCAATTTTCCTAAGAATTAAAAAAAATGAATCAAAATTGTTAAATACATATGTAGATTGTATATTCATATATAACACAACGCTTTTAATTATTTTAGGAACTAGAAGAAAGGGCAAGCTTATTAGAAGGAGAACTTATGAATAACAAATACTTATATGAAGTACATTTAGAGGTTGTAGAAATATATCGGAAATTAGGTGACATTAAATCAATGAGAGCAGCATATGATCGATTTTCAGAATACTTTCCGCTCACATCGACGATATGGCTGGCTTGGATAAAAGATGAGATTAAAATATCAACTTCAAGTTCGGAAAAGAAGAACATTTTAGCATTATTTGAAAGAGCTGTTAAGGATTATTTATGTAAGTACATAAGACATAAATATTACGATATAAGGGTTCTTTCTATGCCAAATAAATTATTATAACGATTATGATTTGACATAGAAAGTACCCTTATATCGTAATATAAACTTGAAGACTGCTGGTATGTGAAAACCCATAGACATAAATATTTTTTTTCTAGAATATTATGTATTTGTTATTTCATTCTAACAGAATACAGTTGTGGGTAATTTCAGCATCATATACTTTGTTTTTTTGCAGCTGTCGATGTATGGCTAGAATACGTTCAGTACTGCTTGGGAAATTTTGAATTGGATGAAACATACAAAACATTAGAAAAAGGACTGAGTACAGCAGGCCTACATACAAACCAAGGATCGTTATTATGGGATTTATTAAGAGAATTAGAACTGACACAGTTGGCTCTTCATGAACCGTTAACGGATAAATGGAAACAACAAGTTGTAAAGGTTGTAGATGCTTTTAAACGTCAGTTATCAGTACCTCTAATGCACATGGAAAGCAGTTATTCCGAATGGAAAGAGTTGGTAGGAAAGCTTCCTTCGGAGTATACTATTGACCCAAAACCCATAGAGTGGGGTTATCAACAGGCTTTGAAGACTTTAAAAACTTATCAACCATTTGAGGATCAACTGTTAATTGAACAAGACGAGGAAACTTTGTACAATATTTATAAAGAATACATAAAAGTAACAAAAATCCTGTTACTGTTGTATGCTTGTATGAAAGAGCAGTAGCACAGCTTAGCTTGAATACTTCACTTTGGAGTGATTACTGTATGTACACAATGAGTCTTGGTGACTTGTCTGATGAAGTAAGCAAAAAGGCAGTACGAAATTGTCCTTGGAGTGAAGAACTTTGGATTATACGTATGCGTATTTTGGAACAAAACAAAAGTGAAGAACAAGATGCTACACAATGTTTAGAACAAGGACTTGTCTCAATTGCTCCCTCACCCGGTATAAATTTGTGGCTTGCGTACATAGAATTTATACGAAGATCTTCAGCGTCATCTGAACATTTGCATAAGATCATAAGCCAAGGAGCTGACCACTTGGGAGAAACTGGAGACCCGTCCTTTAAATTGTTACGATTACAAGCCAGGCTATATGCACGGGCGGATAATATGACAGAAGCTAGACGTATATGGTCGAATATTCTTTACTGTCCCACGAATAAGGGTTTGGCCAATGTGTGGTTGGAATTTATAGCTTTAGAAAAACAATATGGAAATGACCAACAGTTAAGAAATTTGTATCAACGAGCCATTACAAAATGTACAGACTGGCCACAATATATAGCAGAAGACTGGCAAATGTATGAGAGAGAATGTGGAACATTACAAGATATGTTAAAGTGTATAGATAAATGCAAGAACATTAATGAAATAATCGTGCAACAGGGGCTTAACGAAGAAAAGCCTAACGACTTTAAGAAACGATCAAGAGATCAAGAACTTAATAATTCTAAAATAAAACGATTAAAAATTTCCCACGAAACTGAAATGAAACCGTTTAGAAAAAAAGTTAGTGTTTCTGATATACAACCGGAAAAATCTATTTTTGTGAGTAATATGCGGAGTAACATTACTGAAGATGATCTTTTAGAAATGTTTCCATTAGCTAAAAACATCTGTATTCCTACAGATAGGAAAGGTGTATCACGTTGTTTTGCTTACATTGAATTTGAAAATGAAACTGAAGTCCCAAAAGCATTAGATAGAGATCGCGAACTTTTACATGGACGGCCGTTGTTTATATCTAATTGTTTATTAGATCAAACACAAAGAAAAACGGCTTTTAAATATTCCGTACATGGCGAAAATAATAAATTATTTGTACGTGGTCTTCCAAAACAATTAACCCAGGAAGATGTTGAAAATATTTTTAAACCGTACGAATGTATCGCTGTAAGACTTGTGATTCAAAAAAGTGGACAGTCTAAAGGTTTGGCGTATGTTGAATTTAAAGATAAAGATGCAGCGGAGGCAGCTTTAAAAGCGACAGATCAGTTAGATGTAGACGGACATACAATCACTGTGGCTATAAGTGCACCTCCACAAAAAAAGCAATCAATATCCGACAATCCAGAATTTTGGAGTTCTACTCAGCATCCCCGAAGCCGGTTACAACTACCTCTTATACCACGTGCAGTTCAAACAAAACAAGTAGACAGTACTGCTCAAGGTACTTCAAAAAGTAATGAAGATTTTCGAAAGATGCTTTTAAACAAAAATTAATGTTTTTGTTAAATATTTCTGATGTTTAAGGAGATGTGTGCTTTTAAGAGATATCCACTATAATTAGGTATGTTGTTTTAACATTTATGTCATTTCCTGTACATTATTTTAAGGTAGAGTTGGAAATTTAACTATTGTAGAATTTATATCTTAAAGTACAAATGTATGACACATTTTGTCATAGATTTTTAAGATTAGAAACATACATATGTAACTGTACATATTTTGTAGCACACAAATTCACCTATTAGATTTGAAATCTATATCATCATTTAATAAATATATTCTTTATTAATTTTTTGAACAAGATACCAAAAATTGTAAAAACTTGGTATCAAGGTTCAGAAGCAACTACTAATTAGAGGGGTTACTTGAGAATTGCTATATCCAGGAAATCATCTAGGCCAGTGGTTCTTAACCTTTTATTAGTCGCGGCCCCCTTAAAATCCGAAATTATATCTGCGGCCAGTACCTTTACCCCCACCATTAGGTAACATATACTCGTACAAAAAATACACTCAAATTGTACCAATAATTCATAAGTAAGTCAAAGCAGAGCTTAACATAACATTTATATACAGGGTATACCACGGAACCCGTTCATTAGAAGTTTCTGGGGTCCCTTATTAGTTATGAATTTGAAACTTTCAGGTTAAGGATAACCCATAGCCTTCTTTTGTTCTAAAATATTGTCGATGTTGTAGAACTTCCGGAAGGACCGGAAGTCGCCATTCATCTTCTTATTTTAAATGGAACCCCCTGTATATTATTGCATTTTTGGATTATACAATCGATTCTGCGTTAAACTGTATTAGATTATCCTATACCTATCTTCAACTGTTTTTGAGATATTATGATTTTTTTCAAAAATTTGCGCTTTGCGGAGGGATGTTTAATAGCCCACCATTTGCTCTTCTTTGAACGCAAAACATTCATACTTTACAAACACGAAGTAAAACCATAAGGGTTCACAAAATGCATTTGCAAACCTATCACAGATTATACAGGGCGTTCAAAATTAGTGGCAAAGTTAAAAAACTTCAAACACCAAAAAGTCATTTTTTTCAAATCGAACACCCTGTATATTTTTACATATTTGGAAGACGATTTAATTTACGCATCGATAAGCTATAGGTATCCCTATACCTATCTTTAGCGGTTTTGTAGTTATTAACACTTTTTATCTAATATTGATTAAAACTGCACTTAAAACTTATGCGCATTTGAAAGTAGGCTATGAGTATGCGAAAATAAAATATGGTAATGAGGGTTGAGTGGAAGAACAGGTCTCTACTTTTTTTGTAGACACCTGAACTCACTCCTTTTGAGAACAAGTGTGCAGTTTTAACGTATTTTGAACAATCTTATGTAATTTAATAGTTTGCTCTCAATAAAAGGTATTATTATTATTATACTTCGGTTTTTATCGATACTTAGGCCAAGCCTGGTTAACTAACCGCACGGATCGGAATCAAGTAGGTATTATTATTATTATTATTAGTATGATTAGACAAACGAATGTTTATCTGAATGTCATGCTCATTAAAGCAAACAGGTGGTAAACAGTAAACAATTTTATAAAATGGAAGCAGTTAACGCATATTCCAATACTGATATTTTGAATTTATTTTATATCCATTAAAGTCATTTTTATTTGTTTGTTGCATAAATAAGATCATTAAATTCGTTTTCCAAAGTAATTGTTTTTCCTGTTGTCATACTCACAGCCTACTTTCAAATGTGCATAGGTTTTAAGTGCATTTTTAATCAATATTAGATAAAAAGTGTTAATAACTACAAAACCGCTAAAGATAGGTATAGGGATACCTATAGTTTATCGATGCGTAAATTAAATAGCCTTCCAAATATGTAAAAATATACGGGGTGTTCCATTTGAAAAAAATGACTTTTTGGTGTTTGAAGTTTTTTAACTTTGCCACTAATTTTGAACGCCCTGTATAATCTGTGATAGGTTAGCAAATGCATTTTGTGAACCCTTATGGTTTTACTTCGTGTTTGTAAAGTATGAATGTTTTGCGTTCAAAGAAGAGCAAAAGGTGGGCTATTAAACATCCCTCCGCAAAGCGCAAATTTTTCAAAAAAATCATAATATCTCAAAAACAGTTGAAGATAGGTATAGGATAATCTAATACAATGTTACGCAGAATCGATTGTATAATCCAAAAATGCAATAATATACAGGGGGTTCCATTTAAAATAAGAAGATGAATGGCGACTTCCGGTCCTTCCGGAAGTTGTACAACATCGACAATATTTTAGAACAAAAGAATGCTATGGGTTATCCTTAACCTGAAAGTTTCAAATTCATAACTAATAAGGGACCCCAGAAACTTCTAATGAACGGGTTCCGTGGTATACCCTGTATGTATATTTTTTATCGTTTATGGCGGAGCAAATTTTTTTTATTTGTAAAACGTAAAAATGTTAAGATTTTCGCGGCCCCCACATACATTGTCTGCGGCCCCCTAGGGGGCCGCGGCCCCCCTGTTAAGAATCACTGATCTAGGCATCATGAATAAAGTGACACAGCAACTAACATACATGGTTACAACGTTTGTTGATACCAAAATGTACAATTTCAAATATTCAAAAATTAAATCGAAATGTAAGGCTTTGATAATTTCTTAAAGTATGGCAATTACCAAAATCCATGACGTTAAAAGACTTTTCAACTTAAGCTGAATCATCAGCGTACAACTAAATATAAATACAATAACTTATCTATTTGTATTTCTTGAGGTGATGATCAAGGTCTTTTAGACTGTCAAAACTTTCATTGTAAAAATAAAATAAATAGGGTAGTTTTTGTTATGATGATTTTTTTGTAGTTTTCATTGCTTGTGCTATGTTGTGATTAATGGCTCCAAATGTTTTACTTCTTCCAGACAATATTTTGTTTAATCCTATGGGATAAAATTGGATATTTCGCTAATCTAGTGCAATATCATTTTTTATCAAGTCAAACACCCATCTGTGTTTATCAGTACAATACTCTCAAAAGTACTGTAGTCATTCATGGTATAAATGGAAATTCCCCGTGAACAGAGGCAGAAGAATATACTGCAGCCCGTTTACATTTTAAGAAAGCGCCAATATGCATAATTTCATGCATTGTAAAACTTTGGTGGATTAAGATTTCTAAGTAACATGGTAGCAGCTGTTGTATGTTTTCAACCAACTTCAAAAAGTTGGTTACTAAATTTGTCCGCATGTCTGTGTGCCTGTGCGTTGCGCGATGTTACAGGGTTTAGAAAGCTAGAAGTGGTGTCATCTTATACGAAATTCTTTTCTGATTCCAAATCTCTGGGAGATTTTTTGATCTGATTACTCGTTCGCCGTGGAGGGGTAGTTAAAATCAAAATTTCGATATTAATATATGAGTAATTTTTTTTGTATTTTTAGGTAATTTAAGATATAATACAAGGTGTATGGAAGTATGGAAACGCTTGAATATCTCACAATATCCTCACCCCTCTGGGGGTGGGGGTGAGTTTTGATAAAGTTTTGAAGTTGGTTGAAATTAGAATTCTATAAGAATGGGCACCTTTTGAACTTGTTTTAATTTAATTCCACAGGGTAGTGGAGTACCGACTACACTATAATCTTGAAGCACCAATCCTACAGAACAGTAATCCATCTGTTCACTTTCAATTTTGTTTTTCCACTACTAGCTGTGAAGTTGACAATTATTGCGTATCCTAGACAACTGAGAAGTTTAATTTCTCTACCTAGTGGTCAATAATCTATTATATTAGGTGTTTTCTTTTTGCACGTTGTGGTAGACCTAAGTCAGCTCTGTCAATAACACACCATTCGTTTTATAAAAATAATTTGACTCAGTTCTCAACTACCCTATTCGTTTTAAAAGCTTTAGTTAAGTTTTATATTACCTGAGGCAGAAATGTCTACATGACGCAGGGCGCACTTCAATCACGTGATGATTGTGACTTTACCTAACCCTGTGGCGATGCAAAAAGAAAACACCTATTATTCACCTAGGTTAATAATGGGAATTTGCATTCCTGTGCACCTACTTGATTTTTACAAGAAATTTTTTTATTTATAATTTGTGTCTTAAATTTGACTAGTAGTGGAAAAAATTGTATATACACCACGGTGGTGAAGCCATTTATAGACCTCGCACCTTATTCCGCTCGGGGCAAAGCCCCTCGCGAAATAATTTTGGTGCTCGGTCAATAATAACAGTCTTCACCACCTTGGTGTATAATATACTATTAGTAGATCAAAATTATTTTTTGGCATTTCCACACAAGTAGTTCATATTGATTTATCCTTTATGTTGAAATAAATAGAAGCTTGTTTTTGTTCGTCATAACGCCTATTCTGTTAACAAATACCACTGACTAACAATGCTCACCATCAAAATCTCTTTATGATTGCCCACTTTGTTTATACTTTATTTTTATATAGTTACAAGGTAGTTACCAGCTTACGCGGTTTTGCAGCTTTCACTATAAGAAAACTTCTCCATTCACTGACACAAGTCGACCTGTATCAAACACTGACCTGTATACAGGTCAGTGGTATCAAATAGATACTATTTTTATATCCCCAAGTCCATGTTTTAATATGGTGACCTTTCACTTAACTCCTTGAAAACCTGAAGTGAACTTGACCGAGTCAATGCTAATAAACCACCCCAGGGTAATGTACTGTACTTGCAAAATTTCAACTTACTTTTACAGTTTTTGAGTTTATTTGCGTCATAGAAAAGCGACGAACGGACGCACAGGCCGACCTGCACATGCGTAATTGTAATTATAGCCAAATAAGGTTCATAATCCACAAAAAAACCGATTTGTGACATTCAACTTTATAGAAAAGGATTAGATTTCTCATTTCTTGTAGATGCGTGTAGGTTCTATTTTAGACTTTACCATAAGAAAATTTGTTAAAAAATCTGTTCTTAACTGAACTGTGACTTTTTAGGTGTAGATCACAATCCCAGTTTCTTGATTTTAGAGCTATGGAAACATCAAGTCAGTTAGAATAAGGCCTTTGTATTTATGGATAATGGGTGTTCCTTGCCATTCTTGCACTCCCCCTATTATTTTTAGACACCTACTGTTTTTTCTGCACTATACTATATGAACCATGCAACCTCTATTAATTGAGCTTGAGAGGTATAGGCCCCAGCACATGTTGGTCTGCTTATGCTACCTTTATTGTAACAAAGAGACCTACATAATATTTTAGCCACTGTGTATGGACTATTTAGAAACCAATAATTATAAAGCCACTGTAATAATGTAACAAGTAAGTGGTGGCATCTATCAATGAATGATTTATTTAGATATAAAAAATCTTTCCGCAATGGTCCTTGTGAAATTGGTGCCCGTAACCACCATTGGTATAAGTTTATAAAGTGGAAAGGGATAATTGCACAAATGCACATGTCCGCAGAAAAACGATCTTTTTACTTTTTTTTGTGATTACAAATTGTTCGCCACCACCTCCTTTAAGGCTGGAAAAAAACATTGGCTTTTTTGTGCAGAATTCGGTGTGCTACATTTAGGCGTTGATTGAAAAATCCTTTAAGATACGCAACGGCACGGTAATATCCGCAGACAAAATTGGGTCTCAACTAGAGACGGCGCCTGTAGTAATGTGGGTCTCAAACGTTCAGTCGCTTGTTAAGTTTCTACGTGAAAGCATCTACCACTTTCAATGCGCAAGCGTGGTTGTCTTCGTATTTCTCCTACAAACTTTTTTCACAGCTGCATAATATGCGAATACGAACATTTTTATCACTTACGTCATTGACTAAAGAGTTTATTTTTTTCAATCAACGCTTACGTTTTGTACACATAATAATAATTTTTAGTTTTTAATTGTTTATTTGTGTTTTTCCAAAGGGTATCATTTACATTTTTCAAATAAAATACAGTTGTTTGGTGGTTGATAGTGTGTTATTAACCCGTGAAAATGAATGTTGCAGACGCTGCAGTAAATTATTGTATGTGTTTATAATAACAATAACTGCTTTAAAAACCAAAGAGTTAATAAACTTGTGAGTTTTTTAAATTTCCAATAAAAGACATCTTTCGAACAGAAGAATGGTTATTGAACGTAGTTGACTTCAAAAATAAACTAATTTGTGAAGAACATTTTTTGCCAAAAGACATTAGGATAAGCAATCGGCGCAAGTTGTTATCCAAAACAGCAATTCCTTGTAAATTTATTGAAAAGGTAAGTAATACGATTACGATCATATACGAATTAACATTTTTCGCCTATTTTTAATAATACCTAGATGTTGCTTAAAAAATAAATAAATAATAGTATCTAACTATAAATAAGTTTTATTAAAATTAAAAGAGAAAAATAATTTAGATATTGATTGGTTAATTAAACTCATTAGTCATTAGTATTAAGAAAATCACAGGTGACTCCCCAACTTAAAAATAACCGTTATACAGGGTGTCCCAGTTGAAACTGACACATTTTAAACGTGATTATTGACTAAACGAAATAAAATAGAAATGTGCGGATTCAATCAACAAGTTTCAAATTTCTAAAAGTTTTTTCCCAATCATACTAAAAAATTCTCCAAGTTACACAGGGCGAGGGAAAAAATTACCTATTTTCAACTAAAAATTACTTGACTTATTTAAATATTTTTACACTACTCGCAAGTTGAGTTCTTTAGCTTTTTAAAAATGTCAACATGTGTAATTAATTTTTACAAATAAAGAAAATACGCGAATTTTTGTGAGTGCGTGCACTCTCATTAGTTTCGATACCGCCAGCTGCTTTTCAGTTTTGTTTATCGATGGAATTCGACAAGACATGCTACAACATTCCTTTTTGAACTTACAAGTTAGATTTCAAAGTACATACATATAATACTAAGAAAGGTGCCATATTCAACAATTTTCTATAAAATTCAGTTGTCATATTTTTTCTTAATTATTTCCATGATGTTTAAATTAATTACCTATAATAGTTATTTACGATACAAGTATCGTAATATGGTGTTACGATACGAATATCGCACAACGTTTTATCTACTATTCATAAAATATTGTCGATGGAAAGAAATTTGTAAATAATTTAGAAATAATATGATATGAAAACAAAAATAGTAGGCATATCCTTCATCTGCCATCTCTCAATAATAAACGCGAAGTTCTCTTTTTTCTTAATTTAATAGCATCTAAAATAATTGGCAGAAAAGGAGATATTGTGGATATAAAATAACGATAACTCCACCGAAACTAATTGTATAGCTTAAACATCTGCCGGAATGTTTCGCATTTCTATCTTATTTCGTTTAGTCAATAATCACGTTTAAAAAGTATCACTTTCAACTGGGACACCCTGTATAAGAGGTCTTAAAAAATGAAAATTTGATTTAATTACGTCCCACGCTTTTTTGTAGTCATATGTGATAACTGATAATATTTAGTTCAGTACCAAAAGTATTTTTTTTGTATTCTGTCTCCAAAGTAACCATTTTGCGGACTGAAAACAATCCGCAAAATACATCTTTAAAGGACAAGTACGCTAAAGTCGCTATGACAACCTTAATGCTGGATTTTCATTCGTTTTGACGTATTTACGATATCTTTATTTTGACTTTTTACGAATTTACTTGTTGTTGCTATAACAACTGTGTCAAAGCTAAATATGACGTTTACAACTGTTCCCCAATTAACACTGGTACATACAGTGGACGTCCATGGTACGTTAAGTTCAAAATCCATTGAATGTCCACTGTACGTACGTGTACATTCGATGGACGTACACAGGATGTCCAGATGATACCAAAATGGACGTTAACTGAATGTCGATTTCCGGCATCCAGTGGACGTTCAGCGGATGTCCATTTCTGACATCCAGCGGACGTACATTTTTAGACATAATTAATAAATAATAAATTCTCTTAATTAATATGATTTATTAATTCAAAAATAAGTGTGTAAAATCATAACTCAATCTGCTACAGTAGTTTTATCCTTTCTTTCTTTGGCTCTCCTTAGCCATTTTGCCACAGCTTTTTCGAAAGGAAGTTCCGTCTTCGCTGAAAAGACTGTCGTACCAACTTCTAAAATTTATACCAATGTTGAAGGAAAATTATTATAACAATGCATATACTTACTTATTATGACTTTATTTAAAAAAGAAGATTTTTAAATGGTTTTTTCTGTTTTTTCTCAAGGTAGCTGAATGTTGAAGCAAGTTTATTTGTAATAACTTTTTCCAATATACGTGTAATCAGATTATATTCATTGGTTCCACCCAATCTCGAAAACTCTCTCACCTGCAACAAAAACTTATCTAGTTAAATAATGTTTCTGTTACATACAGTACACCGAAGCAAACATGATTCCTGTAGTGTAACGATTTAGTGGCTCTGCTAAGTTAAAGTACATAAATAATTTAGTTCTCACTTTTCCCGTTTTCATGTTTGCTTCGATGAATTCTAAGAGATGCATTATTTTGATCTAAATACAGTCAAAAAAGATTTAAATGGTACAATAAAATAAGAAGAATGTCTCAAAATATTAATTATAAAAGAAATACTTACAACAGCATCAAATTCATCCTCATTCTTTAAAAAATTTTCAAAATTGTTTAATATCATCTCATCGTTTATAGGAAAATCGAATTTTGTAAAAACCGATTGAAATTCTTTAATCGTAGACGTTGCAGGAATATTATTGTCTTCCAGTTTTTTTAGTTTTTCATTAATAGTACTTAAGATTCCTGACATTATATTTTGTTTTTATAATACTTTTGTTAATAATTCTAAAATCCAACCATTAATATCTTATTATCCCATCCAACATCATTATATAATACCTCTTTTCAGTTAAATGGGATAATGGAAAATTTCCTTGATTGCTATTTGTTTCTAAGGGCTCCGGTTCTTTGGCCACATCCTCGGGCACATCAGTAGACCTCACAGATGGGTTACGTTTATCATTATTATGAATGGGCCGTTGAGCGATAACCGATCCATGTAATTGAGAAATTTTAGTTTTCACTTGTACATCTACACCAGTTCTTCCTATAATAATATTGCATTTTATGTCATTTGAAAGGAAAATAGCAGAAAATAGCACGTCGATATATTGAAGAGCATATTTTTAATTTTTTAGAATTCATGTTTATTAACATACATAATATACTTGTACTCACCAGAATTATAAGTACGAATATTCATTAACTATTACACTAAAAAACGTTTTGTTTATCTATTTAAAAACGTTCAACAAGCACACTTCGAAAACAGAATAAAGTTAGGTTATAGTAACAAACCAAACCGGCAATTTTTAGTTGCTTTCTATTTGTCACTATCACTAAACAGTGCTGGAAACTTTGATTTTTTATTGCTGGAAACATATTGTAGAAATAAATTATACACTTTCTCGTTAGGTATTCGTTAAAAAAAATTTTTTTCAACCAATTATCTATATATTGACGTATATATAATTTCACAACGAATCCAAAATTTTGTAACAAAGTTATGTACGTCCATGGGACGTCCATTGTACAATTGTTACAATATGTCCATGTAAGGCACACATATGAACGTTCAATGTACGTCCATGTTTAGTACATGGACGTATGGATTTATTGTGGACTATAAGCGGATGTCCATTGTACGTCGGGTGTCGTGTGGGTCTGTACGTACCAAATTAAATTTTTATGAAATTAATTTGATAATTTAAAGAATTCATGCAAAAAATAACTATTTTGCAATTCAGTTACGAAATGTCATCATTTTGTCACCCATTTCAGTGACAAAATGTTATTCATTTTGTCACTCAGTGACAAAATGAGATTTCATTGTTGTGATGGTTTATTTCCATAGCAACAAACAAGGATTGCTTTGAAAATATCCGACGTCAAATAATTACCAAGTCAAATAAATTCAAAATGAAGATGAATTTTACTGAATTGCAAAAAATCTTGTATATAAACACGTTGCAAAACTCCGTCTTTTTTGCACACGATGTGTTGAATCACTCGCTACGCTCGTGATTCAATTTCACATCTAGTGCAAAAACCACGTTCATTTTGCAACTTGTTATATAAATAGCTATTGTGTATTTAGGAGCTAAATATGTACATTTTAACAAAACCTTTGCTGTTAAAAAAATACTTTAGTTTGTAATTTTTTAGTCTTTGGGAATGTTTCATTTGATAATTTTCCAGATACAAACCAATAGTTCGCAGCCTATGGAGAAGTACACAAGAAAACGCCTCTTTTGCAGTTCAGATGAAGATGATTTAGATATCAACGATCTATGCGCGCTAGAAGGTTTACCAAGAACTTAAAGTGTTTGTACATGCTTCTAAAGTAGCTTCTTCCGGCACAGGAGCTGTTAATATATCAAGATCGTCGGATGTAGCTTCATGTATAGGTACACTTTCATCTACTTCCATGTTAACTGGTGCGCCTGCAGGAATATTGGAACTTGCTTCAGTATCTAAATTCAGAATGTCATGAACTTCATCAGCTTGACAATTTCCTGTATCTGCAGCCATTTGAAGCCTAAGTTCATGTTATGTAATTGTTAATTTTCATTTATATTTTGTAATAATACGCACATAAGTGGATTGTATTCATTTATTTGTCATATTCAACACGACTCATTCTTCTTCATTCTTATATTTCCCCAACATATCAATTCCGACACCCAACCTGTTAAGGTAAAAAGAGGGGATTTATCCACCAAAAAGTCACGTTTCAAATACTCTTAAACAGTTCATATTATTCTGCTGACGAATTGAAGGAGTAGGATTGTAACCCCCTTTGTTTCTAACAACAGAATATAATTTTCGAGGGGATTCTGATTTAGAAAGCCTGTTAAAAGGTATTTCACTCCCTGTTCTTTTATATCCTTCCATAATAAAATAATTGATTTTATGGTCCACTGAAATCCTTCCAGGCAATATATATTGTTGCGTTTCTTGGTTCCCTCAAAATCTTCAATATTTGTAAAATACTAAAATAAAATGGATTATGGATTAGTGTCATGTAAAACTGTACTATTTAAAGAATCGAAAATATTGTTGATATTATCCACAACACAAAGTCAGCGGTTTGTAATGACGTTGGAGAAACAAACTGTTTGGTTGATGCTGTTTTAATTGCTGCTGAAACTGTGTGAGAAAATATTAGGGCTGCATATTTTACACGCATCTTTTCAAAATTTGTTGGAGTAATATGCCGTGATGTAATTTTAACCATGGTCCTGGTTGTGAAATTTCTTTCATCAAACTCGTATGTTTTAACTACGTCAGTCCAATTGACACGACTATTTCCAACAATAAATTGAAGTTTGGTATTCATAAAATTATTTCTTTGGCTTTTAAGTAAATGGGGAGCATCTTATAGTATAAATTTTTTGACCTATATGTTGACTACAGGTTCTTGCATAGTGGCACCTAACAAATTAAAAGCGCGACGATTGTTCGATTCTTGATCGCATACCAAACCCATCGGATTAAAAGTTAATTCTTTTAATTTTTTTATTACCACTGGAATAATTTAGACCCAAAGAGTTAGGTACTGTTCACAGGTCCAGCAGAAACAAAGTAGCAAAACGGAATTTTCCAATTATAAAGTAATCCCCGAAGGAAAAATACTAAAGCCGTGTTAGCTAATTTGTTATTCCTTCCCAGAAATCCTAAGTCATGGTATCCTTCCACAAAGTCTTCAGATTTGTTAAATTCTAACCGTTTCTTTAATGTAATTTCGTCAAAAAGAACAACACACATTTTCTCCTTATCCTCCATGCCCTTTGCTTTCAAAGACAGCTTTAATGTAGTATTACCGCATCCAGTTCTTAAATTGATCACTTTCAACCAACTCTAGATGGTTCTGATTGCAGGTAAAATAAATTTAAGGTTATTTAACATGAATTGATAGGCCGAGGGAGATTTATAATATAAAGACAGACTCAATTGCTGTTGAGCCTTGGTCCATTTGACGTTTCTCTTATGAAAGAGCTGCATGTCAACAAATACTTGTACCTACATATTTACTTTTACCAACAAATAAATTATTAAGCATCTGACCAAGACTTTTTCATTTTTAGTCTATATGTTTGAGATTGTTTAGCCCTTACTTTGCTTTTGAGACGTCGCGGTGTTTGTTGTGTTTTTTATGTTAAATATAAGTATAATAGGATGTGTAAAATTTAGTTAAAAATGTAATTGTATTTGAGAATAGTATATTACATTGTTTTTAGTCGTTGTTTAAATTGTTTTTTGATTTTGTGAAAAAAATAAGTTGTTCAATTGTTACATGGATAAGTTAAGGGTATAGGGTGTAGTTTTTTTTGTTTGTATGTCATGTTGGAAGATTAAATATGTAATTTAGGAACCCAAGAATTGAGTGTAATAAGAGTTTCATTTGGTACGGGATTTTTGATTGAAATCTGGGTTTTGTATGTTCTAGTTTAAGGTTGAAAAAATTTTGGGAGTCAAATAAAAAAAATACACAACAATATACAACTATAAAATAATTTCTTAGTTTTTACATTTTTTTAGTAGGTAGTCACGTTTTCCGAATCGTTTCCGCATGTTTCGCACATCCTATCCACATCCACGAGTCTTAAGGTCCTTTCAGACGACCATACTCTATGCGAGATATGGAATTGCATACAGCCAATACATGCGCTCAAATGGATCCTTTCACGCGTGGGTGCTGACCGGATACAGTATCCCGCTGCAAAATTTATGTATCTTGTACATTTAGGCGCTCGCAACGGTATCCGCCTCACGGATACAGATATGTATAAATGGAGTCTTTCAGACGGGGATACCGAAACAGCAGAATACATAGGCGGAGTATTATACTTATTGGTGATTGAACAGAAAAGCTCGCACCTTCACCAAATCCAACTAAAGTAAATTGTTTAATTGTACGTCCCTTTCTTCTTCCTCAATTTTACTATAAGGTGTACCGACATAGTACATCTCCTCTTCACTTGTTTCTTTTTATTCAAAAGGTACCACGACATCCACCCTACCTTCGCCACCCGCGCCGGCGGTTAATGAATGACTCGAAAGGCCGTATCTGGAAAGTATGCCGTCAATTTCAACCGCAGATTCCGTATCTCGCATACAGTATTCCCGTCTGAAAGGGCCTTTATTGCGCATTTAATTCGTGCATCTTATCCCTCGCTCGAATTCTGTTGCGAAGCAACTGGCATTCGACAATGACAAAATAGCAGCCTTAATAGCAATAAAAATTCAGATAAAATAACGCCATGTCGGATCGTCATTTCATTCGTGTGGTGTAGAGGGGCCTAATATGTATTTTGCACACAGGCCCGAAGGACTCTTACTACGCCACTGGCCACTCGTGAACGTTTTAAAAAATTATATCAAACTTTACTAGGTAATAAAGCTTCCTAATTATTAGATTAACTCAGAAATTAATATTCACATCAATTTCAATTTTTTATAACTATTTTCCTAGTAATAATGCGGACTTCATACAAACACGTAGGTACAATATGTTCTCAACTACCCACAAACCACTAAAAATAGACTGTCCACTGCTATAGGAAAATAGTTGGTAGAGAAATGCGGGTGTTGACTTCACAAGAGGAAAGGGGATTTGTAGGTTGGTTAACCTGTTCACAAAATTAGTTGGTACTAAGAATTATAAAATTAAATTGACATTTGCTGATTGAAACGAAGCGATAAGCACTTGATTTTATGGCGGTGTTTTTCGTTTAAAATATGTGAAGTAGTGTACATCAGCATCACATAATCGTTCATTATTGGGTTTTGCGTTTATATTTTGTTGTTTATTACTTATTGACTTATTGTGTATTAAAGTTTATAATAGTTTTCTGGTAAGTTTTTAAACATGCGTACCTACCTATATTTACTTTCGCTATTTGTTAGAATTAAAGGAGCACGCACATAGAGAACGGAACGGAACGGACCAGCACGGCACTGCCGATCGAGTTGCTTTACATTGAATCAAATGGGGAACCGCACATACAGAACAGCATGGAGCGCAACAGCAAAAGGACCTGCAGCGAACGCCAACGGCAAATATTCTCGATAGGGCAACTTTGCCGGTGTCGGATGGATTACAGATGATTCACAAACACTCACTTTCATTTCAATACCTACTAGTAAAATGTGCAGAATGTGCTCAATAGACGAAACTATCATTGAATTAGTTCGGCAATATCCCATAATCTACGATCCCTCTGATAAATAGTATCATGATAATCAGCGTAAAAGAAATTCATGTGAAGACATTTCCGAAAAAGTAAAATTATCAGGTATTTTACGTTACATTGTAAATTTAAAAACAACCACTTCTTGCAACTTTAAAAAATTGTAATGTATGCAATTTATTTTATGTATTAATTGAAGTTTAAAATTAATTATCCATTGTTATTATTTATTAAGAAGTACACTGCTGAATGCAGTTGCCGTTCTCAATGTGCTTGTGTGTTGTGACGTTCCGTGCTGCGCTGGTACGTTCCGTTCTCTATGTGCTCGCTCCTTTAAGAACATAACATGGTCACAGCATGTGTAATATGTAAGAATAGGAATAGAAAAGTCTGTAGATGTAGGTTTCAAAACCCAAAACATTTATATTTAAAGTCCATTTTTAACAAATGGGTTGAATTTATTAATGAACATTCCAAAAGTGTTGTTATGCCAGCATTGCATCGTACAATTTCATTAAATTCACAGTCAGATGTATTACTTTGTAGAATAGGTACTGTTTTCACTGTTATATATCATGTAAATTGTAACTAAATGTATTATTTCATTTTCAATAGATACATAAATGATAAACATAACCATAAATATGATTTTATTAAAACAATAACCTTACTTTATTTCAATTCAAATTTTCCCCCAATAAAGCATTAACCAATAAGGTGCTGTGGGCGTCACTCAACCTACCCTTTTCCTCTTGTGAAGTCGCCGTCCCGAATTTCTCTACCAACTATTTTTCTATAGAAGTGGACAGTCTATTTTTAGTGGTTTGTGCAACTACCTTTGTAATCTTCCTCCGCCACGATTAACCAAATTGGCAAAACAAAGACATTTTATGTAATGATATTTAAATACGGATACCCAGATAAATAGATGTACCTACACCTACATGTTACATGGAATGGTTTACGCTTATGATTATTTAATTCTCCGTAGTTATTTAAAAACAATAAATTAGGTATTAAACATAGTAACTATAATTATTATTATTAAAGTAAATTTATTTTGCATTAAATTATTTTCATGTATTGGAAATCAAATAGGTATTATTTCAAAGAATAATAACACAGAACTTATCTGTGATAATAGCTTGCGTTGCGGAAACAATACCGTTATAACAGCTTGTAGACGGATGACGTCGACAAGGTCGTCATGACTCGTGCAGTCGAGTAATCAGTTCAGAAAATTTACAACGATGGCGTTAGTTTACAATGCAATAACTTGTAGATGGTGGGGAGCAGGGGTTCCATAAAAAAGAGATAGCATGTTGGGAACGCAATTTAACATTACACTTGCGTGTCTTATAAACTCTTTAGTCAATGATTTAGGTGAACTTGTAATAGGACTTGAGGATGGGGGAGGGAGCCGAACATTTGTAAATGACAAAAAAAATGTTGAAGGAAAAGAAGTAAAAAAGGCCGTTTTTCTGCGGACATTTTCCCTCTCCACCCCCAAAAAATGGTGGGAGTTGGGGCTGAAATTTGCAATTTGAGAACAGTTTTTATGGAGAATGCAAAAGTGCTATAAAAAATAGGCGTTCCCACTTAAGTTTTCCAAATTCACCACCGGCCCACCCCCAGGAGGTGAGGATGATATGTTTACAAAATCTTCACCGAATAGGTTTCAAAAAATAAAGGAACACTACCCTTTTAAACAGGAATACCTTTTTATTGCGAAAGATAAAAATAAAACTATTAGGGTAAGCCACAACTCTCCCAAAAATTAATTTCTTTGGCTTTACTATTAAATCAAATGGTACAATACTCTTAGGTGCATTTGACACGAGACTAAAATTACAAGAAAAATTACGATTCTAATTCTATTGTCGCAAAACAAAAGTCAACACTAATAACTTTAGTACTACAAAATTCGCTTTGGTGGCAAACGGCATTTCCCACGGCTTTTACACTAAATTTGCGTGCGCACAACTTGCCTACTATTTAGTACTAATTTTAGCTCGTGTCAAACCAATGAGTATTCTTTTACCTCGTTGTGTCAAACGCCCCTTAAGTTCTTCTGAAAACTTGTGGTTGATTTGCGCCGTTGATAATTTAGGACAGACAAACGGATTCTTTCATTGACTCACCTTGTATACATAAGATAATTTTTAAAAATATATGAAATGGAAACTACTGTTGTTTTACTTTTTTTAGGTGTAAATTTGATTCGTATAAATTAGACTTATTTTACGAAAACTGCAGAAAACGGAAAAACCATTTACAGTGTTGCAATGGTGATTATGGCAACATTGCCTTTCGTAGATAAGCAGACGAGTTACAAATGTACGCGTGTCATGTATACAGTGTAGGTGAAGTATTGTCGAGCCGGTAGGCAAAACTTACAATGTTGAAAATAAATAGTAAAACAGGACTTAGTAGTTTAATTATTTTTACAGTTCTATTATTAGCGTGGGTTGCGGGTTTTTCTTCACGTTTATTTGCGGTTATTAGATTTGAAAGTATCATTCATGAATTTGATCCATGGTAAGCTAATATTTTCACTTTGAAAGTAATTCCTAACTGAACTTTTTATGTTGTTAGGTTTAACTATAGGGCGACGGCCTACATGGTGGAGAATGGGTTTTATAAATTTTTGAATTGGTTCGATGAAAGAGCATGGTATCCTTTAGGAAGAATCGTAGGTGGTACTGTGTACCCCGGCTTAATGATTACATCGGGCAGCATTCATTACATTTTGCATTTATTAAATATCGATGTACATATCCGTGATATATGTGTGTTCTTAGCACCAATTTTTAGGTAAGTTTCCATTGAAAAGTCCTCGTTCCGTTAATTTTTCTATTAAATGTGATGCATTTAAAACTAAACTCATACTAAAACCTTAATGTGATTAGAATTAATGGATTCATTATAAAGGCCTGCATGAAACGTTTTTAATTTAGAAATACAATTTTGTTTCGATGTTATCTTTATATCTATATTTACTTAGAAGCAATTTTTAGATTTGTCTACGTGTACTTAACAAGCGAAAACATCATTAAAATTTTTTGCTATTTCAATGTTGGCAGCCCCATTTAGATAATGGTTTAAATGTTAACACAGTTTCACCTCATGTATTTAGTAGGTAGTTACAAGTAATTTTTTTTATAGGTACTTGACGCTTAACATCATAAGTAATATTTTCATAATTTAAGAAGAGTTCCTTTATTAAATTTTTTTTGGCAATACCTTTCACATACCTACATCTTGCAACCCACAAAGTTAATTTCTTGCCCAAATTAAACACTAATAATTAGCCTTATTTGGAGACAAGAATGAGAATTTTTTTGTATGGTAAAAGAAAGCTCTTTCTAATTATGCATGTTTAGGATTATCTCTCTCTCTCTCATTGTAGACCTATTAGGTAATTATGTATACTATTATGTCAAATTTTAAGGCAAAGACATCTTCTTTTACAGTTGTAATCAGATGGAAATATCTGTAAAAATGTGATCTGACTGACTGACATTATTGAGTCAAGGGCAACAATCAATGTTTTTCTATTGTTACTTCAAGGTATTTTAATATTTTAGTGCTCATTCAAAAATTTGTATTTATACAGGCTGAGTTTTGTTTTCATTATTTGTATGGGGATCTCCGAAACCGTGAGAGGTAATGGGGAAAGATTTGCTTCTTTAGAAGTCTAATCCAGATACGCTTTTGTTGATTTAAGAAAATGCATGGCCTACTAGATATTTGTAAAAAAGTAAAATTCTGCAAAATCGTTTCAGCGCTGTAGTTCGTTTATTAAATTGTTTAAATACAATTTGTAAATAATTTTGTGCCGAATAACGTCACCGTACTAGTTTTTTAATTTTGCTTAGGATTTTGAAGTCAATCCAATCGTTTGACATCACGTCAAAAAGTAATTGTCTAAAATAAAAATTTATAAAGTCCTAAACAGCTTAATATTAAATGGATAAAACACTCACAAGCATCAATACCAATTATTGGACGACGTAAACTTTCATAAAAAGTATCACGTTAATATTTAAAAAATTTGAAGATGCAAAGCAATTTGCAAAAATGTTAATATTATATTCAATGACGTTAAGATCATCGAAATAAAGGCAAAACTTTGTTTAAATATTTTGTAAATAAAAAAAAAATAAATACTATATTTGCTGCATTTGTCCTTCAAAATTTCAAATTTATGAAGCAAAGTTGATTTTTTTTATATTTTATATAGTAGTTGGCTATGACATATTTTAATAGTGCATTTCTTTCTGATTGTAATGATGTAAGGGTTGTATCACTTCTTTTAATAAGACATCTAGGACATTGTTAAAATCTTCCCTAAGAAATTGCAAATATCGATTTCCAGTTAAAGTCCCATTAAAAATAAATGCAGGTAAATGAGGAAAAGACTCGAAGCCTCCCTTTATATCATTTAATCCCTCCCTTTATATAATTTAATCTCCAATTTACCTGTTCTTGCTCCCTTATTTTGAGTCCCGAACCACTACTTCATGATGTCAAAAATAAATGCCCCAACAAGCTGCAAACCAATAACATGGCACCATAAATTGAAGCCAAACTTAATCTGAGGTCGTCTTTCTTGTAAACTGTGAGGATTTGGTTGGGCCCACAGGTGTTGATTATGGCGATTGAACATACCACAGTTTGTAAAATGTGTTTCATTGGTCCATAAGATGTGCATAGGTAATTTGTTATTTTCATGGCACATACCTATTTATGAACCATGTACAAAAATTTAATCATCTTTCATAATCACAGGGGTGCAAAGTTTGTCCAACTGAATATTTATTTGCATACATACCTCATAATTAATTTTCTAAAGCAACTCTACAATGACAAAACCAATAAGAATTACTCTGACGAACGAAATGTCAAAGATGAAGATAATCAACGCTTCAGTTGCTTTACTTTTGTTTTCCATGGCAAGGTACGAGTTTTGTACAATCTAATAAGAGAAATTGTGAATAAGTGATACAGCCCTTACATCATTACATACAACCAGAAAAAAATGCACTATTAAAATACGTATGTCCATTTAAAAAAATTCAATTTTGCTAAGCAAAATTAAAAAATTAGAACGGTGACGTTATTTGGGTACAATATTATCTACAAATTGTATTTAAACAATTTCTGTTCATCTTTAGAAATAAACGAATTAAAGCGCTGAAACGATTTTGGAAAATTTTACTTTTTTACAAATATCTAATAACCCATGCATTTTCTTAAATCAACAAAAGCGTATCTGGATTAGTCTTCTAAAGAAGCAAATCTTTCCCCATGTATGAGGGTAGTATAGGCCACCAATTCAGGCGCTTTGTGCTATTGTTAGAGATGAAAGTGCAAACAGTATTGCCAACAA
Organism: Pyrocoelia pectoralis; assembly: GCA_036250285.1. Lineage (NCBI taxonomy): Eukaryota > Metazoa > Arthropoda > Insecta > Coleoptera > Lampyridae > Pyrocoelia > Pyrocoelia pectoralis. The sequence continues at coordinate 52,755,082 of CM070075.1, forward strand.
CATTTATCTACTGCAGGGAAGCAAATGAATTCAGTAAACTGTCAACATTTACAACTGAATGCTACATGTGCAAATTTCATGAAGATTTGTTTTAATTAGTTATATGCAGTTTTTTTTTTGCAATTTTGTAACTCTTTTTAGATAAAGCAACTAAAAACACAACTTATTTCCCACTTGAGTGTTTTACGTATCTTGCTTTTTCAAAAATGATCGTAGATAGAGCGAAATTCAAAGGTAGAAACTAGAATTGCCATAAGAAATGCGAAACTTTCCCAATTTAACCGACCTTCTAGCTCTTATACTTATAACTGTGATACCAAATATTGAAACTTGGGACACACTGTATAATTAACGGCGGCATTTAAAAATTTTCTGATAACTTTTGCAACATGGCCATACTTGCCTTCAGGTAAAGTTAAAGAAACCTGCAACATTTATCTCTGAAACGGTTAGTTTTAATTTCTTGCCCGATCGCTAGGTGTCAAAACTTCAGCCACCTTGAAACCTATCACACGTTTCCCCCCCGCATTGAACCTCTTTACCTTTTATATGTTCTATGCCTCAGGTTAATATAAAATGAATGTTCAAGTTGACCTAAATGGAACATGCTCATTCTGAGACAGCCCTGGGGCTGACATAATGATTTTAAAACAAATAGGCTTATTGGGATCTGGGTCAAAGTTTTTTTATAAAACGAATTGTTTGTTATTGACAGGAGTGACTTAAGTCAACCACAAACTCTAAAAACGAAAAGAGCTATTATTAGTATGTACTTACTGTGAACGCAAAGGATCTTGGCCTCTGCATGCTAACAAATATGTAGAGTGGGTGCCAAACCGCCCTTTGATGGGATCGCCAAATCGGCCACTACATTGTTTTTAATTAAGCTTTTGCCATAAATCATACTTTAGGAAGTGACATGTTGATGTGTCTATCTTTTGTGTTGCGTCCTTGTTATTACAGAGACACATCTCAGAGACCGAACTACTTTGTGGTAAGTGTAGTGTTTTATTATAGAAATCTTTTTGTAGCTTTGTATAAGTACTATTCTTACTTTAAATTTTGGGAAAGCAAAAGTAAGATAGTAAAATTGCTTGCCAACGGAAAAATTAGTAATGACATGATTTTGTTGCAGTGGTTTAACGGCGATTTCCACATATTTACTTACAAAAGAGTTATGGTCAGCAGGAGCGGGATTATTTGCCGCATGTTTCATTGCTATAGTGCCCGGTTATATCAGTCGTTCAGTCGCAGGTAGTTACGATAATGAAGGAATCGCAATTTTTGCGTTACAGTTTACATATTATTTGTGGGTCAAATCTGTCAAAACTGGGTCAATATTTTGGTCGTGTATGACTGCTTTGTCATATTTTTATATGGTATGTTGATAACATTATGTGATAGATCACTTAATGACCCGTTTACGTGTTTACAGGTATCTGCATGGGGAGGATATGTATTTATAATTAATCTGATACCCCTTCACGTTTTTGTTTTGCTATTAATGGGACGCTATTCAAACAGATTGTTTACCAGTTACACAACTTTTTATATTTTGGGTCTCTTATTTTCAATGCAAATACCATTTGTAGGTTTTCAGCCTATCAGAACTAGTGAGCATATGGCAGCATCAGGTACGGTACATACAGAAAATTCTCAATATAAAACTAATTTGATTTTTCAGGTGTTTTTGCTCTGATCATTGCTGTAGCCATTTTAAAATACTTTCAAAGTGTACTGTCAAAAGCAGAGTTTAAATCGTTATTTGTAGTGGGTGCATCAGTCTCTGCAGCTGTTGTATTTTTAGCAGTAGTAGTTCTTACATATGCAGGGTATATTGCACCTTGGAGTGGACGGTAAACTTTCGGTAACATCTCTCTAATAGTACACGACTGTTTGTTTTTTTAGGTTTTATTCCTTGTGGGACACAGGTTATGCAAAAATTCATATACCTATCATTGCTTCTGTATCTGAACATCAACCTACAACATGGTTTTCATTCTTTTTCGATTTACATGTTCTGATAACTACCTTCCCAGCGGGTCTTTGGTATTGCATAAAGAATATCAATGATGAGAGAGTTTTTGGTAAGTTCCTAATTGTAATTGTATTGTAAAACAAAAAAAAATGATTTCAGTCGTTTTATATGCACTTAGTGCAGTATATTTTGCCGGTGTAATGGTTCGACTAATGCTAACACTTACTCCAGTTGTTTGTATGTTAAGTGGCATAGCATTTTCTGTACTTCTTGACCTATTCCTCCGAGAGGAAGATACACCTCGTTCTAGCGAAAGCGACGGTGATGATGAACAGACTGTTAGCAGCAATAGAAGACTTTATGATAAGGTTAGGCGTTAAGAGAATTTAAATTAAATAAGTCCACTAACCCCATTTCTAGGCTGGTCGTGTTCCAAAAATGAAACATGAGCAGGTGAAAGAATCAGATGGTATAGGAGCTAATTTACGAAGTATTATAATAGTAGTAATGTTACTTTTACTTATGTTATTTGCGGTTCATTGTACATGGGTAACAAGTAATGCGTATTCTAGTCCAAGCATTGTGTTAGCGTCATATGGAAATGATGGTTCGAGGCAAATATTAGATGATTTTCGTGAAGCATACTATTGGTTATCTCAGAATACAGCTGATGATGCAAGGGTGATGAGTTGGTACGAATTTTTTCGTAATGTCGTATTTTAATGAAGAAATTGAAATTAATTTTTAGGTGGGATTATGGTTACCAAATAGCGGGAATGGCGAATCGTACTACATTAGTTGATAATAATACTTGGAACAACAGTCATATTGCGTTGGTCGGAAAAGCGATGTCATCTAATGAAAGTGCGGCTTATGAGATCATGACTTCATTGGGTGTGGATTATGTACTTGTTATTTTTGGTGGCGTTATTGGGTATTCCGGTGACGATATAAACAAGTTTTTGTGGATGGTTAGAATTGCCGAAGGTGAACATCCGAAAGATATTCGAGTAATTAAACTTAAAATGAATGTTACTAAATATCCAATTTATGTTAATTGTAGGAAGGTGACTATTTCACTGAGCATGGAGAATTTCGTGTTGATGCAGAGGGTTCACCTACATTATTAAATTGTCTTATGTACAAATTGAGTTATTATCGTTTTGGAGAAGTTAGGCTCGACTACCGCAACCCTGGAGGCTTCGATAGGACCAGAAATGCAGTTATTGGCAATAAAGACTTTACCTTAACATATTTGGAAGAAGCTTACACAACAGAACATTGGCTGGTACGAATATACAGAGTGAAGAAACCGCACGAATTTAATAGACCTAGAATTCCATTCTCTAATAGAATTGTCAAAACGCAAAGTTTTATATCAAAAAAAGTAAGTGCGCTTCTTGCATAACGTAATACTAGTATTACCATTTTACAGAACTCTAAACGTAGGAAGGGAACTTTAAAAAATAAACCTGTAGTAATGAAAGGAAAGAAACTTGCTACAAAACAGTTATAGTTAAAAAACGTCGAGATCAACAATTACTTTGAAATACTGTTTTTACAATTTCCTGTATTGTATTTAAGTTGTTGTGTTTGTAATAAAATTTGTTAAACTTTGGCACAAATCATTGCAAAGTGTGCAGTTCAGCTCTCCTAGTATTGCATTGTATGAAAAATGTTCACTATTAAATTACAAATTTAATTATTTTTAGGCATGCCGATAATTTTGTTGCTTATTTTAATATAACAATAATACATAAGTTGAGAATACCATTCCTGTTTATTTTGCTGTGTAGTTTTTCCTGGAAATCTGTAGTTTATGATCAGTTGAACTAACCAATTTTTTCACTACCTTTACTTACAGTGTCACTGAGACCAAAATTTGTAAATAGAATTGCTTTATATGTAATGATCTAATGACGTTGGCCATCATAGTAAGACAGTGGGAATTAGATCATATGTATACTTCAACTTTATTATACTAACAGCTTGATGTTTGATAGCATTTTGTGACATTTTAAAAGCATTTAATATTGATATGACAAAAGTAAAATATGTAATCACATTTTTTAGAAATCAAAGCTCATTCTAAGAGGGTTGAATTGCACATGTAGTTTTAAAACACTAAACATTGCACCTTTGGTTTATTACTTTTACATCACGTTGTCAATGCAAATCATGATATTAAATTCAATTTTATGTTATGTTTGCCAAATATACTTTATTTGGGAGAAACATGTGATAACAAGTGTTTAAATTTTAATTTAATATATTTGTATATTAACATTTCTAATCAGTTGTAATCTTTGTGTCTTGTATCGGAAGTTGATTGTAACTGAAGCGTTAGGGAATGCACATGTAAGTTCGTCCTCATATCTAAAAGGCTTATCCTTCCCCTTAGATCAAAAGTGCATACCTTGATCTCAAATTTTTCATTTTTGAGGTGCCCACTAGGGGGATTTGCAGTTGACTACAATCGTCCAAGATAATTTAGAAAGTGGCAATACAATTTGGTTATTCATTTGGCCGTTTGTCAGTTCAAGCTTTTTTTGTTTTTCTGTATGTGTTATGGAAACACACTCAATAATAAGGTTATTTACTGCGTTACCAAGGAAGCAGCACCTACTTACGTACCTACATATTGTACTTGTTTACTATTTGCTGTGGGTTAAGAATAGACATACTGTGGAATTCTTAGTAAGGGCAGTGAAAGTTAGGACGTCTTTTTGAGTTTGAAACATACCTTCAACAAAACGAGCATTGCTACTGAACCCTAGGCAGAAAACTTTTTAAAATTTTTTTTTGGCACGTTGCTGTACCTGTCGAGTAACAGCTTCAAACTGTAACCAAATTAAAGTTTGAACATAACTCTTATAAGAAAAATCATTGCTGCCTCGTTAAATCCTGTGCTAATGCCTTGGCAGAAAACATTCTCTTTCTCAAAGTGTTATGATACCATTAATACAACTATCATAGAAGTACTTAGGGATAAATAAAGAATCGTTCACTGAACAATTATAACGATTTCGACAAAATAATTTTATAATATAAAATATTTAGTTGTTGGGAAAAAGACTTTGCAGAGAATAATTAATTTATATTTTTTAATTCAATATTTCGCCACTTGGTTAATGGCTTCATCAGGAAAAAAAATTAATTAAGTTAACAAACACAGTGCCATAAGGACAGCGGTGACTATAAATTTGAACATACTGTAATTGTTAGTCATATTAAAAATTCGTTGTAATTAGTACCAGTCTAAGTTGAAGTTGAACACAAAATCAATTCATTTTGTGTATAACAAGACAAGATTTATACTACTGTGGAAGTGGGAAAAGGTAACCAGGCAGACCACTGGGATACATGGAAAAGGACCATTCAAAGAGAGATCCGGAAGAGTAAAAAAACCTAGTAGAAGAGTGAAATACGCATGAGCAGGAGCAAGAGCTTTTGAAACATCCTTAGAAGAGAAAATAGTGAAAGGAGAAAGAAGGATAACTAAAATATGTGTGTTGCAAATTTATTTCTGCTCTATTGCTTGTTATTTTCTTCTTTTCAAGTTTGCTATTTTAGTCTTGTCCAGTTCATTTACAGCCGATGGACTGTAACTCTGCCAGTGAGATGTTTAGATGATACACAATGTCCCTGCATAATGTACACTAGGTACATGGCAAAAGTAAGCTGTAAGTATATGATGGAATCAAAAATTGACATTAACAAATGAAGTAGGTACTACTTTTTATCAGAATGTCCGAAGTACGTTAATCGACGATTAAGTGAAAAGGGTGGTTCGTACCCCACTCAAAATATTTGATAGTGTGCATCTTGAGGTCACTGGCAGAAATACAGTCTGTTGGATATACTTTATTGCTTAAATAATAATTCTTACGTCCTTGTGATTAAAAATAGAACAATTCATGATTTAAGAATTCTTCCAAAGAATCTTGCACACTATTCAGTGTAACAACCGCATTAATTTGTTGGAAAGCTGCTCTTGTATTTTAACAATCTTAACATCAAGTTATTCCTTCTAGCTTTGTGCATTGGGCTTGAATTATTAGATTACCTACAATGCTGTAAGTGGCAAGAGCTCTGTATCATAAAACCATTCCCTAACGTGGATTCGCTTAGTTGGAGCACTGTGAGGTAGCTAAAATGACAAAAAGCAACCAGGCACTGTGTATCTACCTCACTCTCACGCAATGTCGCACCTCTCTCTTGTCATCAGACTTGCAGCTTCATTTTTTATATAGTTCGGCCGCTGGATCTTTACCGATGCGTATGTTCACATACAACGACGTGCGTACTTGTCATTCGACTACTTTATTACTAAAAACAAACAAAGACAAACTGCAAATCTCAGTCAGTTTGTCCTTGTTTGTTTTTAGTAATAAAGTAGTCGAATGATGGATACGCACGTCGTTGTATGTGAACATACATCGGTAAAGATCCAGCGGCCGAACTATAGTTAAATGGTTGATTGAACCTTCAATCAACAGTCGAATGTTCTCTAAAACAAGTGCTGCCAACTCGTTTAGTTGAATAAAAAACTAGCGAACCGTGGAAGCAAGAGGTTTATTCTATAACAGTTTTGTATATAAGAAAAGGGAGTATTAACTGCTAGCACAGACTACTCTGTGCGCTAGTCTAACTAAATGAAGACAGCCATAATATTTAAGCAACTGCAAGTGCCCTGTCACTTATTGTTTAAAACAGTGTTATGAAAGTTTATCTCTGAAGTTTCGATAAGAAAACAAATGGCAGGGTAAGCTCCCAATACCATTGATCGCTGTCACCAAATTGGACCGCTATTACATAATAAATCAAGGCGATAATAATTATCGAATTTATAAATTGCAAACAAAGCAGTTGTTGCTAAAACTAACATCAAAGGGACAAATTTAATGTTAAAATATAATAATAAGATCTGGCCAGTATGTACAATTGGTGGTTTGGAACGAGTCTTGTGGATATAATCAGCTATGTGATAACTAAACTACCAAACAAATATTTACATTACCTATTTAATTTTGAAGGTATCTTCCTGTGCTTGTGATAAGAATTGATTGCTGATCATTCTATTTACATATTAAAGGTAAATAATAATCATTATATAGGTTCGTCCATTAACCATGTCGTATGTAATAATACGAATGATCAATATTATAGGCTATAGCGTTTGAGAAATTCAATGCAGGAAGTACCAAGGATCACACACATTGTGCAATGTTGCCGAATGCAATCTATAACAGATAATTATGTTTTGTTAAAAGTTTGTTATGTTGAATTCAGAAACAATTTAGTTAATGTAATTTTTCCATTAAGGAAAATTTGAATGTGATTTTACTTTTTTTAGACATCAAGAATCATATATTATCAACTTACGACATTATTGCAATGAGTGAAACATGGTTAATTCCAAACAATTTAGATGGAAATTTGCAAATTGATGGCTGCTTGTTTTTGTGTGTAAAGATAGAAATACTAGGGGTGGTGCAGTTGGTATGTATGCAAATATAAATCGCTAATTTCGTTTCATTGACGAAACTGAAGTTGATGTATGAGCAAATGTGGATTTGTACAACAGGTAGACCATGCAATTCAAATTTATTAGAGTCAATAGAAGATAAGTTGTTAAATATAAGTACTAAACAATTGTGTGATCATGTTGTCCCTATAGGCGACATTAAAGTTAATTTGTTAAATGTATGTTTGAATAGTACCATAAAATTCTGCAATTTTCTTGATGACATGAATATGACACAGATAATAACATATCCTACATGAACTACTGAAAGTTCAGCTATGCTAATAGATATTATTATAACATCACAACCTGAAAGTCTAGTTTCATCTAGTGTTTTACACACAAAGGAACAACCTGTATTTCGAACCTTTTCTAACTACTCTCAACTCGATTTTAACATTACATATAATGAAAAGCGTAATTTCAGATGCTCTTGTTTTATCATTTATCAGTTTATCACACTTTGGTTATTGTGATGGCTGGTTACATTCACTTTATTGATAAATATAACAAAAACTGTATTCTGAAAGTGTAAAATTCGTATTTGCCTTATATTTTTCACATCTTACATAAAATACCAGATGCCAATTAGCTCTCTAAATGAAGGATTACCGATTTGTGCATTCAATATGTGTGTATCATAATGTGTTATTTACAAAAAGTCCCCCATATCTATACAGCAAAATACAGAATGCACAATTTAACCTTACCATCAAGGACTATTACAAATACTGTCTCATAACTTCATTTTATCATACATCATTAATGGTTCAATTATATCTTTCAGTTTAGGATTCATCAACCATATTACATTCTGCATACGATCGACAAACAAATTTTTCAATATATGTAATTCGTTTAAGGCCAACTGCCGGAGTAGATGCTAAAAATATATCAACTAAAATGGCATGGTCAAGTGAATAGTTTCATAGACTGTCTTTGTTGATAACTTAGTTTCACAGAATGTCTACCATTAAGTCACAACTTCGCATGATAGTAGGCCAAAATGGATCTTAAAAGCTCCCCTCTCCTTACCATTGCGTTTTGTTTTCCTTTTTGGTTGTTCTCATCCATTTTTATTAAACACTTTCTATTAAATTCACTTGAATAATTTCTTGCTTTCCTTCATTCTTGTTTCAAATTTTTGAAGGTCTGTATCTTCGGTCCTATAAGGACCAGAAGGCTGAAACCAGGCTAGATATTAGAACTCGGTGTAAATTTGAATGTATTACATTTTGGTCGCGATCACCCGGGCCAAACTCCAAATTTGGGCAAATTGAAGTTCACTATTTCTAGTATAGGCAGCATGACTTAAATACCGAGTGTTAGCGTTTAATTTACAGTAATAAATTAATAAAATATTGTTAAACGGACGAAAGACACCGTCAAAATAAAATGTAAAGCCATGATGTCTGGTGGTTTAATAACCTGCGTGAGTGAGATAGTGATAGTACAGACGCTATGGCTCCCATCGATAAAAGCACTGTCCTTGTATGCCTTAGGTTCCAGGTGAACATCTCACAGGAAAATGTTGAAAACTTTCATAAGTTAAATATTTGGGGGTGGTCTTGTATAATAGTAATAAATGAAAAATTTTTTTGTAAAAAACGAGTTTTCTAATCTTACACACTTTCTCATGCACTAAAAAGTATAAAGTAAAGTTCTTTAAACAACAACTATTCTAATCTTACACCCAATGTTACGAAAGGAAATGTGGTCAATGACTAATTAGCAGGCGGATGACTACTTTCCTATTATGAGTACTCAGATTAATAATTATATATTATTATATATATGGTCAACCACTATATCTGCATTAAGGGTCACACAATTTCTCTTGTAAAATTGTGTGTAAGATATACTTTTTTAGTGCATGAAAAAGTGTGTAAACTTGTTTTTTGCAATATTTTTTTATTAATAATACTGTACTATATTTACTTGTTAAAGTTTATATTTTTGGATAAAATACTTTAATCAATGCTACAGCATTTAACTATATCAATAAATATTTAAAATTAATATGTAGCCATCAAAATTGAGGACGGATGTAACATTAGATAATTATATGAAACATTTTATGCAGCAGGTTAGTTTGTTGCATAATTTGTAGTCCTTTTTCTACAATTATATAGTAGGCTATATAGAATTAAAATAACGCAAAAGCCTCCATAAATTATTAATTGTAAAAAGCGTGAAGGAGACCAAAGGACGGTATAATGCACTGATTCCCTTTCTGAAAGCAAAAAAGTAAGTCTAATAAGTATCACTTACAATGAATTATATTAGATTAATAGCAGCTGCAACAATTTGAGATGGGTTTACGTTTAAAATGAATTGATTGAATCTTACCTTATTAATTGTATTTGAATATAATATAATTTTATGTTCAAAGGTTTCAGTAATTGGGTAAAAATCAGTCTCCTTTAGTTATTTCTTAACACTTTTGTGTCTTAGCGCAAATTGTATATCTACGAATCAATTTCATGATAGCCTACAAAATTAATAATCTCATTATCACATCATTTGAACAAATGATGTCTGGTTTTATATTTTTCGCAAATCCCACTGATTAATGACATATGTCATGGATTGAAAATTACATAATTAAATGACAATTTAAAAATAAAAATCAACGTGTCAGAGGTTTTTACTGAGAAGTTGTCAATAATCATTTTATCGAATATATCCGTTACTTTTGGGAATAACAGATATTATATTAAGCTCATTATTCCTAAAATTTGTCATTGCTCCTTTTAATTTCTCTAGATCTTGTGTGTCTACTGAAAATCCTCATAAACTCCGCTGGTGAAATACACACAAGAAAAACAACACACAATACTACAGATAAAGACACATTATTATATGTCCCTCCTTAATGTACAATTCACTTGTAATACACATTTTTAAAATAAACATAATAATGAAGACAGAATCAGAAATGAAAAATTACTTTTTAGCAGAGTGTTCAAAGTAAGTGACTCGACGACGAAGTGAAAAGTCTGCACTTAAAACATTTGCTAGTGTGCATCTCAAGAACAGAGGTTAAGGTACAATCCGTTGGTCGCTTATTATTTGCTTTTTGTTCTTTTTTACTTGTGCTATTCTGTGCTTTGGGGCTTTGTATTTTTAGATTTGTTGGTTTATTTTGCTAGTTTTTTTTCCCTTCGTTCATTTTTTTTCCCTTAATTTCCTTTGTGTTAAGTTGCGTTTGAAGCTTCAAGTCGTCTACGATTTGAATTGTTATACATTCGTTTTCTTCTTTTTTTTGGGCTATACGTGGATTTCTTTTATTTTCATCTTTTCCTCCCTTCTTTCAATGTACCTATGATCATCTGAATCCACATACATTTTATTTAATTATCCATACATTATTCTAAATCTGTTTCTGTGTGTTTGTTATCCAGTTTAACAAAATTATAACAAAAAATGATAAACTTGCACATTAATTTTGTTTAAATAATTGATCAGTGTGTGATTAATCACTAATGATGAAAATACGAAATAACACTACTTAAGAAAGGCTTCTTTTCTGTTCATATCCATTATAAATTCTTAGTATAACCAGCTAGTCATTTACTTTAGGGACGTAATTCGTAATATCTAAAGTTTTCGAATGCAGCAATGTTTAATATTAAAATAGAGCTGTTTAAGTACGCACAGAGTATTTTTTTCTTTGATTGTTGCAGCAGCTAACTTTACTTGAAGATCAAAATACAGTGTATTATTTTGTTCTTACCTAATACTGCGAACCCATAACCAATATTTAAAGTGCCCATTCTATAAGAACACGTAGGTACTATTATTTCATATAAGTTATCCGAATTTAAATTGTAAACTTGAACTTTACTATCAGGATTAATTGTATTAATAACTCGACTTTGTCGCAATCTTCGACGGCTAGTCAAGACCATTGATTTATGTGTATGAGCTGTAAATATGAGGTTTGGGTTTACCGCATCTAAAACCTTTACTTCAATTAAAACTCAACTACAATAAGCACAGACTTACTTTATCTACAAATGACGACAGACTTGATAGAAGAGGTACATGACTTAGAACAATATTAAAATTCGTTATATTTTCAAATTCTGGAAGGATTGGCACCTTATATTGAAACGTATTGGCCTTAAAAAACCTAACATCATTGTAAGTGATTACATTTGGTTGCAAAAAAGCTTTGGAAAAACGATCTACTTTATGATATGTAATATAATCAGGATATTCTCCTCCTATATCATTATCACCAGCAATCCATATCTAAAAAAAAGAAACAGTTATTAAAACAACTGAGGCACTTTGCTACACATATTAATCTTACATGCAAAGTATTTTCTTGTTTTTGAAAAATTTTATAAAAACGATTTACATATAAGTTAAATTCTTTATCATTGGCACTTGACCCTTCATCTAGTAAATCACCGAGAAATATAACTACATCAGGATCTACAAATTTATACGCCAGCCAAAATGTTTTCGATAAGTATCTAGAGCAATTTTTCTAAAAATGTTGATAAATAATACTTCATCTAGTTACCTATCACTATCCCATATTGCTATGGAAGTCAGTTGCGGAATTTGTTCGTTATGCAAACCAATCAGTTGAGGGTCTGCAACTAATAACAGTTTTGTACATTCGTTTCTGTTGTGGCACTCTATTTGGTGCCAAAAAAACACCATACAATAATACGTAACTATTTCTATAATAAATATTATTAAAAAGATAGCATAGATGAAATAAATTGTTGGATGGCGATTATTGGTTTTACTAAATAAATGTTTAAAGACATTCTTAAAACATAAAAACAAAACTGTTCGTAAACGGACCATGATTTCCATTATTCGTCATCTTACGGACCATTTAATCATTGTTAACGTATGTTTGTTTTAGATGATTATTTATAACAATAAAATTACCATTACGAAAATTACGGTCATAAATGGGTTCGGGTCGGGTGCGTTCAGTCGTAACGCCTTTGAAAGCAACGATTTTAGCGACACGGGCGGCCATGTTTACAAGTTTAATTTAAATTTGATTTCAAAAATGCAAAATTTCAACCCTCTAGATCGCAGAAGACTAGAAGAGCAAGCCACCGTACTAACAAGAACGCTAGCGGAGCCCGCAAGCGATCACTGCTTCACATAGCCGAGCGGAGTCAACAGGAGGAGACTTTCCCAGGTCAATTTCACGTAGTTCGGTAAGGTTATATTTTCCCAACCCATCTAAGTTACAAATCTTTTTCCAGCGTGGTGCATATACCTATGTACACCGTCCACAACCCCAGAACAGAAATACCATCGTTGCTCTTCCCACTCCTCCTCTACGAATCTCAGCGCACCAGCAGATAACCCCTCAACGAAACCCAAAACAAAATCCAAAACCAAGTACCAACCAACTCTCTACTGTACCCAAGATATTTATTCCCAACGACACCCTAGAATACCTAGCAATGCTATATAGTTTCCAGAAAAACAGAAAGCCAAAAATCGCCACCCAAACCGTTCCCGAACCCCTTCTTTACTACCGTCCGTGGGGACTGGGTCCCCGACGCTTGTATAACCTCCTCGTCGCACCAATCCTAGCTAGCCCTATACATCCCTTAAGTCTTCCATCAACAGTCCTAATACCTCCTCAAGGCAATCCCGACCATCGCCCACAACTACCGCTACTGTATTCGCCATATTCCTTAAAACATCACAACACAAAAACAATTACACCCCACCTTAGCATAATTCAACTTCCACTATAACCTCCTGGAAACCTCCGATCCTGTCCCTTCCTACTTCCAGAGAACCCTCCATCACCTCTTCGGTGAACCTATATATGGTCACCCTCACCCAGTTATCCGGACCCAAAGTACCAGACTCTATTCCCAAACCACCCTCCTTCTCTTGCGTTATCCGGAACGTAGTCCGAAGTCCTTAGAAGCCATCTCCCTACTTAGACTCACGAAAGCGATGCGAATTATATTCAAAACAACCGACAAATGTCCTTCATCTGTACCATTACCACTTCCAAGAGCACCCTTGATTTCCTACTATCCAAAGGTATTTCCCGACACTACTCATGCGAGCTATCCTACATCCCCGATCTTATTCCGAAATACTGCTCCATTTGCACCAACCTTGGCCACCTCCCTGTAGATTATTGCCCTATCCGAATTCATATCTGTCCCACTTGTGGGGACTGACACAAACACAACCTATGTAAATCCCTCACCATGCCCAGGTGGAACAACTGCGGCGGCCACCACCCAACGTATTCCTTCGAGTGCCCCAAGAGAAGAGAGGGTTCCCGACTTCCTACGAACCCTAGCTCTAACCCTCCTCACTGTACTTTCCGATCACCGATCCGCAATCCCAAATAATCAAAGCCCCAAATCTTCCTCCAGTGTACAACTATTTTTCTTTACAGAGCCAAGCGGCACACCACAACACCATCACCAACGCGACAACCCGACGGCGACCACAGCAATGCTTAGAACCATATGACAATAACGGTGCAATGTTATAAATTCCCGACAAATATTGGAGCTGTGAAAGTGTTAGTTCGGAGCTGTGCCACCAAATCTTCACAGCGCCACTCTCGTTATATAAATATACGTCATAAATGTAAGTCATGTTTACGTTAGCGCCCGTCCTATATTCTGAAACCAAAGACCAATGGTCTTTGCTGAAACGTTACAAGAAATACAGTTACTTACTACGATCACAGAACGTATATTACGTTCTTTGCGTACTATGATAAAATCAATGAAAATTGCAGTGCTGTTACAAAACAACACCTGCAATTCAATCTCTTTATTTACGCTTCTTTCATGAATTTGCTTTGAAACATTTTCTGCTGTAGTTTTATTTGTTGTGTCCTGTCCGATATTTTTGTACATTTCCATTTCAAACCGCATAAATTTCACTACCGTATTTACTTAAGGATAACCTTAGATTTTTTAGAGGACTTTTCAACATGTAAAAATACTCCTCCGTTGTTTTTGAATCGTGGGCGCAAATCTCAATAAAAATTCTCCCGAAATGTCTTGAAAAATCCGGGAGGAAATGCTCTAGCGGGGAAAGTCCATGAGAAAATTGCTCCTTTGCGTTTTGCACCTCTTGAATTAAGCCAAGTCCTCTAAGTCAGAGTGTTTTTAAAGTATTTTTTATTATCGAAATTTTAATTAAAAAAAAAGAAGAAGAAAATAAGATGTTCTCGCGGACTTTTCTCGCTAGAGTATTTCGTCCCGGATTTTTCCAGATATTTTCGGAGAATTTTTGTTGAGATTTGCGCCCAGGATTCATGAAAAAGTGATGTTGGTTCTAAAAATTGTCTATCACGCTCTCAATTTGAGAGTAAGGAAGGAAGGAGTGGGGGGGGGGGGGGTTAGGCTAAAGACGGGGCGGAAAGAAGATTTGGAAGAGTACAAAAAATGCTTTAGAGAAGGTGATAAGATGTACAAGAGCAAAAAGAACAAATGGATGACGAAAAAATGCAGGAGATAGAAACATGTAACAGGAAAAATGAATCAAAAATATACTGTATAGACTCATAAAAAAACAAAAACACAAGGTAATATAACTCAAAGAGGAATGAAGGACAGCAACGGGAAAGGGTGATGACTGATGAGAAAACAGGATAAGAAAGAAGAGGAGAAATGAGTAGGAAAGATGAAGTGACATGTGAAATGTATTATGTGGGGACTTAACCACCCCGGCAAACGGATTTGTAATTCCCGGAAAGGGATAGCTATGTATTCTTAACGAATGTTAAGCTGCAAGCTGCAACAAAATAAAATGAACATCTCATTTTTAACTTAAACAAAATTAAACATTTCCACGGATTCTAAAAAACAAATAATCTTTTCGTGATTCGACGCCGATGAGGTAAGGTTTTTTCAAAAAACAAATTTTTAAACATTGATTTGTTGTGTTAAAAAAATGAACGCATTGCGATGAATTTATAAACACATTTTTCGAATAAACTATGTAGGTGGGAATAGGTATGTGACATCGTTACCATCATAACAAGTGTGAATGAAGCTGATGGTGCCTTTATGTAATGACGTTCCGTACTGACAAAATCAATAAAATTTGCATTCCAGTGTGTATAACAAGTTGCCTATTTAACGCAAAAATTCACTAAATAGTAGCTTTCACTTTTCCCTATCTCACCGTTTGTCTATAGTGTAAAAAGTCAATGTCTAAAGCCATCTCAATTGTCGTTACGCAATCTAGGAGGTAGGTACGCGCGTCGGCTATCCTCAAATCCCGGCCTCTGGCTATCGCGACTACCATAGCAATACTAAACAATATTAACTGTCAACGATCAAAAGTTCACCGCCATGCAGTATTACCCCCAGCCAAGTTTCATGTTTCAATTAGAATCACAATCGATTTAACCACATTCACATATGGATTTGGTGGGTCCACTGCCGCTAAAACCGTTGCTACATTTATTATAAGTTGGTGATATTCAGGAACGATTGACAACAGTCCGCGGCTGGCAGTTCGAATAATCTCTCATCTCCAAAATCAACAGGCTCCAAGGAATTAATCGCGAATGGTAAAGTGGAACGCCTTCACCAGATGCTGAAGCAGTCATTAAGTGCCATTGTACAGAACGTTGGGTAGAAGTTCCATAATTGTTCTTGGCCTACGCGTAACGCCCGCAAGTGACTTGGGGTTCCATCCCCTCCTCTTTCGTCTACGGCACCTCACTGCGTTTGCCAGGAGGATTCTTCTCCAGTACTCCCAGTCACCAAAACACAACTCTCTTCCACAAGCAACTCTGGCGATCCTTTGAAGAATTCAAACCGTTCCAACTAAGACTGCACTGAAACATAAACATTTTTGTTCAGCCTGAGCTCGATATCTGCTTTCGCTAAAATGAGTATGACCAAAGAGTATTACCACACTTATCTGTGGTATTACTCTTTGGTATGACAAATGTAACAATGAGGACAAAGATAGGTTGATGATCGACAATCATAAAAAGCAGTAGAAACAAATGATAAAGAGCAAAGAAAACAATATGTACCCACCTCTTCGGAAGTAGGTAATATCTAAGAAGGTTCCTGACTCCTGAGAAGCACATTACGCTTAGGGAGTTTAAACGAGTGTGAATTTCACACCACTGCCGCTGTAGCTCAGAATGGGGATATCAATTACCGATTTTCCAATCCCAATTACAAAAAAAAGTTCGACTTGAAAATGCAACATGAGTATCCTCTGTCATAAACAGTACCTACCTACGTAACATGGAAAGTACCTTTTTGAAAATGTGAAAAAATGATCGTAAAGCTTATTATATAATGTTCTCTATTCCTTTACAAAATTAAACTTTACAAATACATAAATTTATTTTGTTTATAATTACAGAATATATCTACACATTTTATTAATTTGATAAATTTCTTCTTATTACAATTAATAACTTATATAATTTTACTACATGATATTCAATATACCTGTATATTTACGTTAGTATTATAGGGCATAGAACTGTGGATTGCAGTGATATATCTTTTTTTATATTTATTTCTTTTTAATTTTTTTATTTACATTTTTTATAGTGTATCAATAGATACTTTCTAAAAAAACATTTATTTCATTAAAATGCTAATGCCTGATTATTCCCATTTTTCAATCCTTCCAAACATTTTTATAATAATACCTATGTAACGTATTGGTTTTTTGTACAATGCATTGGAGTTGAAATATCACAGGTGTGAATATCACGATGAATATGTACAATAATAACTGCAAGATGTATATACCTATAATAAAATCTTATTTTTCAGTATTGAGCGAAGCGAACGTTCTTTTGTTGATTACAATTTTTCATTTGTGTAGTAAGTGAAATTTCTCCATTTTACTACAATTCATCTAACACTATCTGGCCCGTATGACACGAGACTAAATTTAGTACTAAATAGTGGACAAGTTGTGCGCGCGCAGAATTAAAATGTGTAAAAACTTGGAAATATGAATCTCCCCCGTTTGCCACCAAAGCGAATTTTTTACTACTAAAGTTAGTGTTGACTCTTGTTTTGCGACAAGAAATTAGGATCGGTTGTATTTTAATGTATCAAGTCGTACTGAATCTGCGCGCGCACAACTTGTGCACTATTTAGTACTAAATTTAGTCTCGTGTCATACAGGCCTTAACTGTTGTCACAGCTACTCTATTACTTTATTAGAATTGTATGTACTAAACTCATTCCTTTGATTATTTTATCAAGCATTAGCACTAATTTATTATCTTAATAGGGGATGAAAATAAAGGAAATTGAGTCTATGATCATGTGCGTTAATTGAACTCTTTTTTGAAATTTTTATTTACCTATAGGTTGCATTATAAGAGTAAGTTAAATAACTGTGCCCAATGTCATTTATTCCAATGAATGTCAGCGGGTGATTACTGTGCAGACCCTTCATTGCTAGAGAAAGTTTGAAGTTGTCGGTTACACTATGTCAGATAGGTACTTAGGTACTTATGCGGTAAAATCTACTGGTTTTTGATAGGTAGGTACTACTTTTACTCACATACTAGTCTAAAATAATTTTTATGTTGTAATACCCTAATTTGGTAGTTACCAAAATCCTTACATACTTCTACAGTACAAATCTGCTATTAAAGTTATGTAAACTTAAATATATGTACTTACATACTCTTAATATTAGAAATATTTAGATAAGAGGTATAGGTACTTAACGTGAAATGTTTGTATATAGGTAATAGCACCAAACTGTTGTAAGCTAAAACTTTTGTCATTTAATAAAGTGTATATCGTACGTTTGAATCTTAGATTTTAAAAACATGTGCAGAGAGATCTTACAAGTTTGTGGTTGTTGGCTTTCCTCAACTAAACAATTTAGGTATCTCGTAACCTAAAGAAAATTTTGATTTGTTAGTGCTGTTGTAGGTATAATACCCTTCTCTGTGTAAATGTGAGGAACCTTATGACCTATTTGGGCTTGTTGCCATACCAATCAGGCAAAATTCTATAATTCTTTAATGTAGGACAAAAAGTTAATATTTTCATAGGTTTAAATCTCAATTAATGATAATTCTAATGTGGAACATACCCTTGTAAAATTTGCCACACATTCACTTTTTTTGAATTCAAATGTTCATCTACCCTGAAACGTCTAATTTGGTTTCACGGGTAACACTTTCTCTTCAACACAAACATCAGTAGTAAATAATTTGCACGAAAAACTGAAAAACCACAAATCTTTGTAGTCACTATGCTTTTATGTGATCCCCACGTAAGTAATGTATTGGTACATCTTAAACAAACAAAATAATATACAATCATTTTGAAGCTAAAGTAATTTAAATTAATATCGCTTAATTCGGCTCTCGTGTGCTTTTTTAACAATCGCTAATTTTGAATGGGGATCTAAAACTGCAAGTTCGGTGTAGGGCGGTTCCTTGGTGCCATGAAGCATTAGTGTCCACTCTTTGAAAAAACCAGTTTGTGGTGTTAAAGAATTGAAGCGTGCCTAGAAAGATTAATATTGTTGTAAGCATAAAAGAAATAGAAAGAGGAGAATGATAGTCGACTGGTCAGGATTTTACTGCATGCAGAGAGCGCTCCTAGCCCCACTGAGATGTATCGATGACAGTACGAAGCTAGTACATTCAATTAAAAAAGCAAGGGAACAAAAGTCATTTTTTCTAAATGTTGTAGGAAAAGATCTCTTAGTTGAACCAAAGACCATATATATGGTCTTTGGTTGAACTCAAGGTAATATAATTGTAACGCCTAACAATTACTGCTCACGGATAAGCTCTGTGGTCAAAATTGAAACGTGATACCGTAACTTGACCGTTCCTGTTATAAGGTTATATGGTAGCATACAAAAAGTTCGACAGTCAGAAGACAATATAGTGAACTATGGAAAAGAATCAAGGATAGAATGTCGACAGCAAATTATATACTATTCGCTGCCGTAATGATAATTGGTCATTAGACAGATAGTTCACGGTATCTACAGAGTGCAAAACTATAAAGGTCTCGTTAAGAAAAATGGATGGGCTCAGGTTGGCACTGGCCATGTATCATAAACTTTGCAAACAATGTAACAAATGTGAATCCCAAACACAATCTTAGTTCTCTTCTACCTCATAACAATTATCTGCACTTTGTTCAGTGTATGGTTTTGGTTCACTCTCACGTACTGTTCAATTACTCTTAATAAATAGATAAGCAATTACAGCGTTTATTTACATCTCGCCTAAACGTATAACGTGACCAGTCGGTACTATCACCTTCCCTTGTCTTAATCGGCTCAAAAGACGCATTCCCATCCACAAATTGCATCGTAGATTTTACAGTAGATTTGTTGATTAAAAATTAGAAAAAATAATCACCTCTAAGATCCACGTTCCTTGTGGATATTCTGCCCACGTATGAGTCGTCATAAATGGCCACTTTGTAAAGCCATCATGAGAATCATCATCGTTTGGTCGTTTGCTTAATATCATAGATCTAAGAAAAGTAAGTTAATTTGAATTGGGAAAATATATTTGAAAATTTTTTTTCCAATAACCGTGTAAGTACCTACTTACTTTGTACCCATAGGTGAAGTTAGGTATAGCTCCAAATCTCCTCGTCTGGACGCATTTACAGTTACCACAGCCTGAACGTGTTCCAGATATTTTAATTCTGTTGCTTCACCCTCACATGCTTTTGTCTCTATTTTTAACACTAATGGGTTGCTTGAGGAAATTTTTCTGTAAATAGTAATGTAATTTATTTATTGTCGGTTTTTGTTGCTATAATTGTAGCAAAACAATAGATTTTAGGCTTGAACGTGGATGGAACGTAAGCAAAGCAAGATGCATGGGCGAAGTTAAGGGGGGGCTTGGGGGTGCTAAGCCCTCCCAAACTTCAATTTAGCCCCCCCTAGCTCTTAAAAAAACTATATACGTTATACCAATTCTCTATGGTTATACACATATTTCTTCTCTATCTGTGGGGCTTGAGCCCCCCCCCCCCCCCCCCCCCCAGATCTGTTCACCTAACTTCGCCCATGGCAAGATGTGCGAAAAGAAGTGCGTTTACTATACCACTTACTGCATTTTTGTTACAGATCCAGCCTCACAGTGGTAACGTGGCGGAACGGTTTTCCATTGCTTTGCAAGAGCAACCATTGCACCCGCATCCAATACTCCAAAACCAAATAAATGATTAAACTCTAATCCTACTCCATTCATTGTCCAGTGAAACCGCCCCTTAGCATCGAAAAGCGAGTTTCGCTTTGAGGTGAGTACCGTTAAATGTTGAATATCTCTCCAAGATAGTTGTGGGCTGCAAATATATATTGTAAGGTCCGCTAATAAAAATGTAATTGATGTACACTCACTTTGCCTCCAGCGCCAATGCAAAGACTCCAGCTGCCTCCGGTGCTGCTGCTGATGTTCCAGAGTGAGTTGTTGTGCACTTTCCATATAAATCAGTTGTGGCCTATGTAGGTAAAAAGGTTCTAATTTCATTTACAATTAAATCCTTGTGCCATACCACTCCTGTGTTTGGATCCTTTGCACCATTGCTGAATGTTGAAGCCAATGTCGAAGAACAACTTTCATCGTAGTGAGCATTTTGACCATCATTTATAGCACTGTTAATGCTCACAGTCCACATACTTGCTGCGTAACCATCACAGTTACAATCATCATCTTCCCCACCATCCCCACTTGCCCATACATATATGTTCCCCAATCCATTTCGTCCCTGTAAATATTATTAACACCAATCAAAATAGTTCTTTTACATTTTCAAAATTTACACGTTTATTACATACATCCTTTAAAAATGAAGAATAGCGATAAATGTTCAAATTTGTATTAATTTTTAGGCAGGTTCTATTATATTTAATAGTCTGAGCGCTATAATTGAAATAGTGATTTATGATCAAATAAAACCGCTGGACAAGTCCATAGGGATACTAAAGAATTATTTCTTTTGCGGCATACCTACCTACGTGATTTGGCTTTTACGTTTAGTAAAAGTTAGTTAGTTAGTTAGTTAGGCGCATGTAACTTTTTAAGGTATTACAAGTTTTCCAGACATTTCTTGCTGCAATTATTGCACGTGCAATTTTCTGCACTATTTTTCGAGCAATTTTTAATATCATTATTTTGGTAACATTTAGATTTTGGTGACATTATAGTTGTGTCATAAGTCATTTTTTGAAATTTTTCGGAGAGAAAACCTCCGAGTTTATCTATCTATTAAGGGGTATTCAATCCCCCCCACCTTATCCCTAACTCCATAAATAATCGGGGGTAAATACATAAGATGTTGATTTATTATCGATAAAATTGCTTTTTACACGAAAATTTGATTACCATGGAACCACCATGGTTACAAACTCGAGAATCAACACCTGTTGATTTGAGAGTTTTTACCAAATGGTAATCAAATTTGAGTTCCTTAAAAAGCAATTTTATCGAAAGAAAAAAATTAACATCGAATGTATTTTAGGGAGATTAATGCACGACTTGTAGTATTTCAAAAAAATTATTGACGTTTGACGAATTGCGCTAAAGCCTGCTAAATTTCGAGTTTATAGTTAAATAAAAAGCAATGAAAGTATGTTCTAAAATGTACGTAAGAGAGAGATGATGAAACAAGGTGAAAATTTTTATCACTTATTAAAAATGTACCTAGCTTTTTATCGATTTATTGGTAATTCAAGTGGTATTTTTTCAACAGTAAGATCATAAGTGCTCAACTATTGTCGGAAAGATTTTTTTGTATGAGCACTGGTTGCTTGGCAATTAAACGAGATCAAATTGACGAAAAGACCCGAGCGCGAAGCGCGAGGGTTCTTTTCCCAAGAATTTGATCGAGTTTAATTACCTTTTAGCAATCAATGCTCATACAAAAAAATCTTGCCTGACAAGAGTTGAGAACGAATGATCTTCGGTTGGAGAATTAACTGAATGAAGCGTTAAATACGTCAAATTTTTTACTTTTGTCAAAATGACATTTGATTTTTTTAAATATAGGTTGCTAAAACAATGAGGGTAGCGGCAAGAAAAGTAGCATACATTCTTTTCAACAGTAAGATCATAAGTGCTCAACTATTGTCGGAAAGATTTTTTTGTATGAGCACTGGTTGCTTGGCAATTAAACGAGATCAAATTGACGAAAAGACCCGAGCGCGAAGCGCGAGGGTTCTTTTCCCAAGAATTTGATCGAGTTTAATTACCTTTTAGCAATCAATGCTCATACAAAAAAATCTTGCCTGACAAGAGTTGAGAACGAATGATCTTCGGTTGGAGAATTAACTGAATGAAGCGTTAAATACGTCAAATTTTTTACTTTTGTCAAAATGACATTTGATTTTTTTAAATATAGGTTGCTAAAACAATGAGGTAGCGGCAAGAAAAGTAGCATACATTCTTTTCAGTTAAAAAAACTTGTGATTGGTGCATGTGACACTGTTCTTAATGTCTGATTGGTCTACAACACTATGAGGTTAATTATCAGTTAAAAAAACTTGTGATTGGTGCATGTGACACTGTTCTTAATGTCTGATTGGTCTACAACACTATGAGGTTAATTATCAGTTAAAAAAACTTGTGATTGGTGCATGTGACACTGTTCTTAATGTCTGATTGGTCTACAACACTATGAGGTTAATTATCAGAGAAAATGCTATGTGATTGGTCGTTTTAAACGAAATTCATTAATTTCATTGGTTTATTTTTCTGGAGTGTATTAATAAATATAAATAAACTATACGAACAACGATTTGTTTATCCCTCAAATTGCCTCATATATTACCACATTTTTGATTATATCTTCGGTACTATAAGAGCTATTGACATAATTTTTTTTAAATTACTCCCTTATTAATTTTCCTTCCAATAGCAGTGAAAAAAATATTTGGTACCATTTGAATTTTTTTAGAAAAGTCGACCGTTTTGTTCCTTCAACAAGTTGCGCCCTCTGTTGGTAGACGGAGATAAGAAATTATATTGATTTCTCCGAGTTGGGAGACCTTCTTAGGGAGATTGTTAAGTGGGATGGTTAATGAGACCTCATGTACCTACCTACTTCATTAGGCTAACCGACGTCGGTTAGCCTAATGAAGTACATGAGATCTCATTAACCATCCCTCTTAACCATCTCCCTAAGAAGGTCTCCAAACTCGGAGAAATCAATATAGTGCCATTTCGAGGAGTACACCAACGTAGGAGATAAGAAATTGTTGTGGTTTTGAATTTTTTTGGTAATATCAAGTATTGTCTTTTCATCGAGACCAATCTTGACAAATAGGGAGGCCTCAAAAAATGTAACATATACTTTTCACACATTAAAATCACAACTAAACCTTTAAGAAATCTAGTGGTGAAAAAATAATTGTAAATAGACAATAATTAATCTCTAAATAAAGCAATTAAGTTTGAATAATTGTGGTGCGGCAGAAAACAATTTCTGATTCGCTTGACGTCAACTACTTGCAGTGACGCTCCACCTTCTCCGCTTTCCGTATAAACAGCATGGTTACTATCCAGTATTCGGACTGTTGTGCGGTGAATTATTAATCATCACCTGAATGCACTCAGTGGCGGTTTCAGGGGTAATAACCCCCCTAAGGATTTTTCGTTCGCTTATTTATTTTTATTCATAAAAAATTACCAACATTTCAAACAAAGAAGTTAAGTTATGGTAAAATAATGTAGTCGGCGATCTATGACTGTGAATTTCTCCAAAACTGCTGGAGAGTCGTGGAACGAACAAATACCCGATACTTTTTTTAAAGCCCCCCCCCCCCCCCCCCCCCCCAATCCACTTGCCTAGAAACGCCATTGAATGCACTACCTGAATCCACCAGCACCCAAGCGGAGCCGTCCCTAAGAAACATGCAGCCGGGCCGTGCTTGCCGTAGATCGCGGTTTACGAGGGTTGTACCAGTTAGCAAGTTCAGTTTTTTCTCTTCTAACTGACTACCTACCGCATACTAAACATCCAATAAACAAGCACTAACAACCCTCCTTACTATCATGGTGATCGCAATATTTGCACCCCGTAATTTTACAATAAAAATCAGAGTCTTTCCGAATGTCCTTCTCGTATTCCAGTCTGCCTCCGCTGCGGCGCCAAAGTGTAACAACTGCAGCGGACCTCACTCCACCTACTCCTTCCAATGCCTAATGAAGCGCGAACCCCCTTCCGTTCCCTCTCAAGTTGTCTCGCCAAAGCCAATTGATACCCCAATCCCAATCCTCCCTAACCCTAGAACCAGAACCAGACCAGCCCCTTAGCGTGTCTGTTCATTAAAACCCTTTCCCTTATCCGGTGTTGTGTAGGTTGTACAATTTGGTACACAACAACACTTACGTGCAGGACAGCCGCGTCTTTAGAAAAGGTGCTTTGGGGGGGGCGCATAATCATCGGTTGATCTAGTTAGATATATAAATTTATCAAATACATATATTATACGTGTTTTTGTTCAATTATTCTGAGGGGGCGCAAAAGCATATTGAGGGGGCGCGAGCCCCCCCAAAAAGGATCTAACGATGCCACTGCTGCAGGAATGTTTAATTAATTTAATCCACTTGCCGTCAAAGGTCTCACAAAATATTAAGCGCGCATAATATGTAGCTTAATATACGCTGAACTCCGAGCGAGTAGGTGACGTCACAGACGCGCTAGTCTCGCCGAAAGGTACGTTTTCTAGCGTCGCTCGCAATAGTTATTTTTGTATCTAGTGCGCGAAATGCCACTTTGGTGATCGAGAACTGATTTATTTAACGAGGCGCAGCCGAGTTAAAAAAATAGTCGAGATCATCAAAAGTATTTCGCGCCCGAGTTGCCAACAAAATTTTTTCTACAAACGCAAACGAAATGTGAAGAATTTGACAATTATTTTAACGTTAAAATACAAAACTCTCATCTAGTTTGCGTGTAGTGCGTACTTCGCGCATGGCGTCGTCATTTCGGGCACGCTGTCATGGTAACGTAGGTAAGTGAAAAAAAGGGCCACTTCGCGTATTGTTATCGATGCGCAAACCTTGTCATTTTTTGACGTTTGTAGAAAAAACAAATTTGTATTGCGTATTATAAGGGTTAATTTTGGTTTCTAATTTTTTTAGTGGGAGATACGATAACCTTGGATACATATTGTATCGAAATATCATCTCAACAAAAATCATGAGGCCTCTCTATTCAAGCAACCCGTTTCGGAGTTACACCATTTTTTCTAGTAACACGTAATTTAGTTCCCCCTCCCTTTATTTTGACAGTCAGTGAAACGCCCTCTGGTGGCAATGGTAGGAAATTGAAAGTAATTTCCAGCATTTTCTCTTGGGCACATTTATTATAAGATTTTTTATTTCACTGTTCTATCCCAAATAGTTTCCGAGTTATGGCCGGCCTCCTTTCTTAGTTGTACAGTGTACACCCTGTACATGAAATTATGTAAGTATAGTGCAGAAATTACATGTGAAAGAGCTTAGAAATCCGAAGCACATGTACCTAACGATAAAAAATAGTTTATGTTTTTTATAAAGTATTTATAGGTACCTACCTCATTTACTCCCCTAACAATTGCACGCATCGTAGCGTTTCGAGGTCCATCCACAGTTTTCCCATCATCTGTCGGGCCCCAAGAGGCACTGTATATATCGATTAAATTAGGTTCATGTCCCATCGAATTAGCTTCTATTAAATCTGTCATGTAAGGTTGATCCAACATTCGTATACCTGTCGAAATAAAAATGATGTATTGATGTATTTCAAATTTTCATGAAATTCTAGGTGCTTTACCGGCAATTTTAGAATCATACGCAACGCCAACCCCACAAATTCCATTATCTCTTGCTGCAGCGACTTCTCCCGCACATCGAGTTCCATGACTAAAAATAAAAAAGTCAGTCCGTATATTTCTTAAATAGGTAGATACTGTGAAATGACAAGGCGGAAGGATAAGCTTAAAATGTTTTTTTAAAGGACTTTATGTCAACATAAAACTCCGTCTGTTGGGAGTTGTTCCGTTTTCGTTTTTATTATAACAGATACTGTGCAAACAAAGTGTAAATTGGGATCAGATCATTTTTTTATCGCTGTGGAAGATGGATTATTTGAGTTCTTTGGCTGAAATATTTAAAAGTTTATTTTTTGCTGAGGATTTGGGCGTTGAGTGAGATCACTCAACGATTTGGGTTAATATCGTTTTCGAAAGATGCAAGTGCAATAACTTTACAATAAACCGATCAACTTGAAAGTTATGAGAGATACACAAATTCCATTGAGGGGATACATGTTTTAATCGTTGGCTTTATTAGCATTACAGATTCATTTCAAATTGTATCATGTCATGTGTCACGGTTAGATCAATGAATAAGTGGTTGACTAGTTAAAATGCCCTAAAAATTGTTCTACAACTACAGTTATTGTATAATATGTAATTACTTATTATAAAATTTGATCTTCGATAGTCATTATTTCACTGAACGTTAGGAATGAAAAAGTGGAATAATATACGGGGTGTTTTTACGTCTACTTCATTTTTTTAGAGTCACTTTTAATATTGCATCTAGGTGGCCATGATCAGACGTAGGAGGACCTCAGGCGATGTCAGAAAATGATATTCGCAGAGTTTTAGTAACTAGTATAATTATATTTTATTTACATTTTCGTGTCCAACTATTATTTTTCAAATGGCGATCATTTTTTGACGAGCACTTTCCGAAAAAGAATTTTTTCACGAATCTAACGATACTGATCTATTTGCGATTGGATTAAAAACAGGAACATAAATTAAATATTACTAAGGTAAATAGGTAGTGGATAATAATTTTTTACTTTTGTCAAGTGTGTCATGGATATCCATGATGCATAACATTTTGCAGTTATTTTTATCAAGTCTTCTTTGAAAAACAACGCTTTATCACTCAGCGTTATGAGCAGACAGTAAAAGTTTCATAATTTTCGTTAAATTTCAGTTTAATTTCAAAATAATGTGAAAAAGTGGAAATGTTATTAATATTTGGAAAATTTCATAGAAATTCAAGGAATGCTCTGCTGGGTTGTATGCCCAGAGATATCCCAAATCGGCAACATCCAGCCCATCAGTATTTTCCGTATGTTGCGAATCGTTTTATGCAAGAAGGAAATCGAAAGGCGGAGCAGAGGTTTATCATATCATAAATGAAGAGTCTGAGATTAACCTTCTTGCTATGGTTAAGGTTGATAAAACGGTTTCTTTAATTAGTCAAGAAATTATCTGCTTCAAAATCATAGAGTTAACCCAAATTTTACCATGTGGTATTAAGGAAGAGGGGTTTTACAACCAAAAATAATATACTTTGTTGTTATTTATAACGTTTCGCTGACTATCAGCTTCTTCGGACAATTGTTTATTAACATGTCTGAGTAAGGCGTTGTGATTCAAAAAATAAAAAAATGTGTAGAAACAGTTGTAATTTAGATCTGATAAAATATGCTTCCAATGCTACCAAATTTTACCAACAGTATTATATTTTCCGAAGAATCACGATTTACAAATAATGGTGTGTTCAATAAGCAAAATACTCGGTACTGAACCCAACAAAATCAAGATGCAATGAGAGAGGTCAATTTTCAAGAAAGGTAATTTATTATTTATTATTCCTATCTATCATACCAGTCAATAAAACTTTGCGACCATAATTTTTGGACATCGCCTGAGGTCGTCAGATTAGTTTACGCCCGATCATGGCCACCTAGATGCAATATTGAAACTGACTCTAGAAAAATGAGTAGGCGTAAAAACTTCTTAAAATGTCACATTCTGATCCAGAATTGTCTCAAAAATCCAAAAATGTTACAATATACAGGGTGTTCCATTTAAAAATTCAAAGCCGGATCAATTTCCGGTGAAACTGGAAGTGGCAGGAAAGTGAAAAATATGCGAAAACTCTCCTCTTCACACAGGCGCGGTCCCAAGGAAGGGGGGGCTAGAGGGGCTTTAGTCCTCCCATTGAATCCTCTCATCTTATAATATTTAGTTATTTAAATTTAAATTTACATAATACTCGAAAGTAATACAATAAAACAATGTCAAACATTTAAAGCGCGCGCTTATGACCTAAGTGCTAAGTCGTTGCAGCACCCTTAAAATCAAACAAAATACTCGAGTTAAAAAAAACTAGTTAAGCCCTCCTCATAACAAATTCCTGGGACCGTCCCTGTCTTCACATACGATTTACCTATATCAACTCTCATTTTGATACATCTAATATTTTAAAACTCATGACTTGTCTAATAGATTCGTTGACACCCGATATAATCGCCCTATTCAGTTTGTTCCCATAAAGCAGGGGTTCCAATCGTGCCAAAGAACAAAAATTTTTTATTGGATAGTTTTTTTAATCATTTATGCGTTAGAATCGTGCAACCATACTTTTCAATATAATTCTCATACGTGGGCCATGCCAAAAATAATGGAGCAAAATTTACACAAAATCGTTTTTTATGCACTAATTTCGTGGGAAAATCGTTGCCCTGTTTGCTACCACATGACTTTCAACCTACGTTTATTCGTAGCTTTCGACGAAGTCATATCAAAATTCATCAAAATGGGTGATGATAACACTGAGGCTGAGGGTCCTTCTGTATTGGTTTATTTGTTTTCAACTTTATTTGCCTGCACTGAAGATAAAAAAATTTTTTCCTGTACGACAAAATTAATTAAAGTTATGTAGGTAGGTACTTACCTATGTTTGATTTGACATTATCGGCAATGAATGAATAAAACATGAATGAATTTGTATTATTTGTAGATAGAGATCAAAATGCGATGCTGAAGTTGGAAAAAAAACAAGATTCATACATTTAACAGTAAAGTAAATATCTATCATCTATCACTGTTTCAAATGATTGGAAATTCGATCTTCTCTAGACTTTTATTAAAAGGACGTCTATGTACATGTACACTTCAGTTACCTCGCTTACCCTACTCATGAAATTTCGTGAATTTGTTATTATACAAATAAATGTTATATGCTCGGTTTTATAATATGCATATTTTGAAACACAAAAGGGAATTTTATTGCGAAAAGCGAATGTGAAAGCGTAATCTGCTTTATATAAAGCCTTTGTAAATTATAAGTTACGCACGTGAATGTGTTCTTTTGAAGACATTATATTATACACCTCTTTGAAACTCTCTTTTGACTAAATAAATTGTTTTCTCTTTCTCGCATAAACAAAGTTGAAAAGATATTAAAATGAAAGTTGTTCTGCGGGTGTATCTGCAAGTGTAAAAATAAGGCAACCAACAAAAGCACTTTATTGTCTTTTAGGTATTATGTCACAACCATCACTGTACAAGCATAAAGTTTTATATCTGCAAATTGTGAAAATCACTAAATATATTCGTTCATAATATGACATTAAACGGCGCTATTTCATGTGCTGTATTTATGCCCATTTGCACAGTAAAAGTTAAGCAACCGTTAACTTAAGTAGCAGTAAATTTATTAGACAGATAGACGAATTTAATAAACTTTAACAAAGTTATTCTCTAAATTTCAAAAGGCGTCGACGTCCTTATTTCATTATAAATGTCACCATTCTTTACCAGTTTCGTTTTATTTCCGAGATAACAAGATTTCTTAGGATTTCTTCAAACGATATTATAACATTGTATTTGTATTTTTTTGTATATATCCACATCATAAAAATTGTATTTATATTTAATTTTTTTATGTACACTGTCAGGGGCGCCGGAAGAAAATTTGTTAGGGGGGGGGGGGGGGGGGGCCTTACATTTTTTCAAGTAGAAATTAGAATGCTTGAAAATTTTTACCTATTTTTAAATAGTAACTCAATAGGCTACGCAGAGTCACCGATGAGATTATATTCCAAAAGTGGTTATATTGTGAGCTTTTAACATTTTCTAAAATGGATTTACGCGTTTTATGAAATTCCAGGGGGGGGGGCCCGGGCCCTCCCTTGCCCTTTAGTAGCGGCGCCCATGTACACTGTTTGTTTTTTAACTAATGACTTTACTTAAATTTAATTTAATTGTATGTAGGTACCTACAATCTATTTATGACTTAATCTATATCTACCACTTTTGTGGTCTAACGATCAAATAAATATTATTTTATTATTGTACTTCAGTTCTTATCATACCTACGAGGTGTGTAAATTAAGTAATTAATGAGACTGGCAACGTAGCATTCGATCTGGAGACACTCGAGACGCGGGACTTGAAGGAGGGTCAGACGAACGTGCGATACGCCTTCAGTACGAGTTTGAACTCGCTAAAGTCATTTGGTTGTCGGTAGGGATTTTCTCGTGAAACAGTTATTTCTAGTACGTTCTAAAAATGAGTGCCATCAATTTCGAGCAGCGGTGTGCTTCAGACTGGGACACAGCGCAACGGAAACTTTTGCAAAACTTCAGCAGGTCTACGGAGATCAGGTTCTTCGGGCGTTTAAGGCATTTTCAGAAGGAAGAGAGTCGATTCAAGATGAACCACGAAGCGGAAGGCCTTCATCTTCAAGAACCGATAAAAATGTCCACTGAATCCAAAATGACATCAGGTGTCTTGACTTTTTTGAA
This sequence comes from Pyrocoelia pectoralis, assembly GCA_036250285.1. Taxonomy (NCBI): domain Eukaryota; kingdom Metazoa; phylum Arthropoda; class Insecta; order Coleoptera; family Lampyridae; genus Pyrocoelia; species Pyrocoelia pectoralis. Next base: position 52,786,151 of record CM070075.1, read on the forward strand.
ATCGATGGAAAATGATCCTCATTTTCTGGAATGTGTCTTCACTGGTCACGAGTCTTGGGTGTTTGAGTACGATCCGGAAACCATGTACCAGAGCATGGAGTGGCACACTTCAAGCTCTACAAGTCCCAAAAAGGTAAGAATGAAAAAGTCGAAGGTTAAATGAATGCTGATTTGTTTTTTAAATAGTCAGGGAATCGTCAATCGTCCACAAAGAGTTTGTGCCTCAAGGCAAAACGGTCAGTCACCAGTTTTACCGAGAGGTTCTTGAAAAACTTCGAAAAAGGGTCATTCGTGTGAGACCAAACATCAGGAACAACTGGGTGTTGCATCACGATAATACGCCTTGTCACACAGCAATGTCATTGGCCAGTAAAAACATTCCTGTGGCTCCTCGTTCTTTATTTCCCTGACTCGGGTCCTTGTGACTTTTTCCTCTTCTCGAGATTGAAAAATCACCTCAAGGGAACTCATTTTGGGACACTCGAAAAACATTCAAACGGCTGTAATCGGCCAGGTAAAGGCTATTCCAGTAACCGAGTCCCACCACTGCTATGAGGATTAGAAGAACCGTCTCCAGCGGTGTGTGGCTTCCCAACGAAGTTATTTTGAGGAAGACTGTTGTGTCTCATTAAATAATGAACACTCATTCAATGTTTAAAGTTTATTATTAATACAGTTAATACTGAAAAAATACAATTCTACCCGCGTGACTCTATAACCCTACTTCTAATAAATACCCTTGACAATAATGACAATTTTCTAAACAACACATACGAGGGAAGTTCATAAAATACACTACAGTCTCCCCTGCTAATGGAAAATAATGAGAACATTTCTGTTACTGAACATAATATCTATTATAACAAATAAACAGCACTTCCATGTAAAAACTGAAAAGTCTCTAAATTAGTCTTTCACAAATTTAGTCACTGAACACGTTTTTCACAAATTTAGTCTCTGAACAGGTTTTCTCACTCTGGCGGAACGTCGCACTGAAGGTGTAGGAACAGGTGCATGTGGCTGGACCATCTCCGCACTCGACTCATCCACACTCACAGTTGCTTCATCAATTCCTGAAGTTGGAGGTGGTAGGACCGCAATAATCTTCTTACGTTCTGGATCTTCAGTTCTTGTGTAATTATATAACTGATGATCTGATGCATTTTGTTTACCGCACTCGGTGTACATCAGCTGATCTAAGTGTCTTTTCAATGTATATCCAGAATCAAGTTTAATTAAATAATGCAACCTTCCTAATCTCTTTAATACAGTACCTAAATGCCATTTTTTATTACCTATATAATTTCTTGATAACACTCTCTGTCCGATTAAAAATTCTCTTTTTATTTTAGGTTCTTCTGGCTTTATCCCTTTTGGAATTGGTTTTAACATATGTAATTTGGATTTTAATTGCCTTCCCATATGGTGTTCTGCTGGCGTCTTGCCATCAACTAGTGGTGTAATTCGATAGTAGAATAGAATTTGTTGAAGCTTTTCTTTAATCGACCCGCTTTGCATAGCTTTTAATTTTTGTTTAACTGTTTGTACTAGTCTTTCCGCCAACCCATTGGTAGCTGGATAATTCGGTGCCGAAAATAGTTGTTTAATTCCATGAGCTTCACAAAAACTTGTAAATTCATGCGATTTGAAAATATTTGCATTGTCAGTCACTAGGACAAATGGAAGACCTTGACTTGTAAAAATATTCTTAAAAGCTTTGATTGTACTCTCCGATGTTGGAGGAGATGATTGATAATTGATTTCGAGCCACTTTGTTTTTGCATCAACTACGATTAAAAAATATTTCCCATCCACTGGGCCAGCGTAGTCGGCGTGAATCCTTTGCCAGGGCTCTCTAGGCTCTTCCCAGTGATGCACAGGTGCTTTTGCAGCTTGTTTGTGTACTTGTGCGCAATCGTTGCATGATTTTACTAAGGATTCAATGTCCTTGTCAATGCCCTTCCAATAACAAATTGAACGAGCGATGGCTTTCATTTTTACTACACCAATGTGTGTTATGCAACTCATTGAGTACAGCCTGTTGTAACGAATGTGGTATCACGACTCGCCCTCCTCTCATCACAATTCCTCGATGCACAGAAAATTCTATGTTTTCTAATTTACTTTTGGTCAACAGTTCGTTTCGAAATTTAGACAATTCGTTGTCTTTGTCAGTTTCTTCTTTCACAGTCTCAGCCGTGATAGCTTCTGTTATGCACAATTGATTTATAGTATTTTGCTCAACTTCATATGATTCATCGACCAATCCTTCATTTGCACTTGTGACCGGAGCTCTTGATAAATAATCAACATGAGCATGTTGTGCCGCACAGCGATGTTTGATTTCATATTCAAATTGTCTTAAAAATAACGCGTATCGTGTCAATCGTAAAGCAGTAATAGCTGGTAATTTCTTTGTCGGATTAAAAATTGATTCTAATGGTTTGTTGTCGGTTATTAATGTAAATTGTTTCCCATATAGGTACTGGAACAACTTTTTTGTTGCCCAAAATATAGCTGTCGCCTCTTTATCTAGATGGCTATAATTCTTCTCTGCATTTGTCAATGTTCTTGATATAAAATGAATTGGTTTTAATACACCATTCACCTCATTTGATAAAATTGCAGCCAGGCCAAAAGGACTTGCGTCGCATTCTAGGACTAATGGCAAATCCGGATCATATGGTATCAATACTCTATCACTGGCTAGTTCATTTTTAATTGTTTTAAATGCTTGCGCGCAGTCTTTGGTCCATTTGAACTTTACGTCTTTCTTTAATAAGTTTGATATAGGATACAGTAATTCAGATGCTCGTGGTATAAACTTGCAATAAAATAAGGCTAGGCCCATAAATGAACGTACCTCATCTGCATTCTTAGGTGCAGGTGTAGCTATAATAGCAGACACTTTTCCAGGATCTTTTTCCAATCCTTTTTCTGATATAATATATCCAAGGTATTTAATTTGTTTTACAAAAAATTTACATTTGTTTTTATTTAAATGAATATTAAATTTCTTTAATTGATCCAAACATTTTATTAAATTTTGTTCACACTCTTCTAATGATCGACCTTGTATGACAATGTCGTCGAAATATGCTAAGCAGCCTTCGAGACTACTTAATATAGGATCTAATATTCCATGGAATAAGCTTGGTGCTGTTTTCAGCCCAAAAAATAATCTCTTCGCCTTATACGTTCCTCGGTGTGTACTTATCGCTGCTATCTGAGAGCTTTCTTCATCCAATTTTATATGCAAATATGCTTTCGAAATATCTAGGACGCAATAATAGCTTCCTGTTCTCAATTTTGTAAATAATTCTTGAACTTTTGGTATGGGGTGGTGTGCATCCACCAACTGTTTATTTACCGTTACCTTATAGTCCGCACATAATCTTACTCCTTTATTGTCGGCCTTTGGTACAATTACCAGAGGGGTTCCCCATGGGCAATATTCAATTTTTTCAATGATACCCTGTTTTTCAAGAGCATCCAATTCTTCATTAACTTTTGGTAACAGTGCGAATGGAATAGTTCGAGGCTTCAAGAAAATAGGCTTTGCCTCTTCTCGTAGCTGAAGTGATACTTCTGCATTCGGAATGACTCCTGCAGTTTCATCAAAAATTGATTCGTACGCATGTAAAATATAATCGATATTTTTATTTAATTTAGACTGAATAGCATTAATTTTATAATTTTGAATATTATCAAAATTTAAAAGTTTTAATTTGTTTATCCAATCTCGCCCCATGATGGGAGAAAAATTTTCTTCCATTACGTATACATTCCCATGTATAGTTTTTCCTTTATAAGAAACTTCGACCTCAATCATACCAAGCGGTTCAACTGCCGTACCATTATATGCTTTATATTTTGACTTACAAGGGTGCATTTTTATTTTATCAAAATTTAATTTATTTAAATCTTTTGCAGACAATATTGAGATGGGAGAACCGGTGTCAAATTCAAAAGACTGGCGTTTGTTGTTAATAAACAAATCGATTAATATTTTTTTATTTGTGTCAATAATATTGTTTATAAAATATGGGTCTTCTTCCTCATCTAATTCAATGGTTTTGATTTTGTTCGTGTCGCTGAGACATACTTTAATAAGGTGTCCACGTTTTTTGCATTTCACGCATCTCAGCTTATGCTTTGATCTGCATGCTGATGTAGCATGATTATTGTTCCCGCAACACAGACATAACCCTTTATACATGTCTGCTTTATTATATTTACTTTGATAAGTATTACAATTATTTGTAGGCGTATTATTGAACTTTTGGATGTGCCAGGTGCTTGAAATGATTTTTTTGATTGTGCTATTTTGTTAACAGCGCCAGAATCTCTTGCCATATTTGAATTTTCAAAAATATTGCTTTTTTTATACTCTTCCTCGCTCTCTTTCCTTGCTGCTTCTATATTTAATGCGTATTCTAAAACTTTATTTACATCAACGGTGTCAGCTGATTCCATTTGCAATATTTTCTCTCTTATGTACACATCACTCAATCCTCTAATAAACTGTGCAACGAATACCGAATCTATTTGTTGACTACACCCATTACATTCCCATTTACATTTTTGATTACTTAATTTTAACGCCGCTATATAAGCTGATAACGTTTCGTGCTTCAATTGCACTCTTGATAAGAATTTATGCCTTTCTGTGAAAACATTAATAGTTGGACACAGTTGTTTTTCTAATATTTCTATTATTTCTGTATAGGACAGATCACTAGGTTTTTTTGGAGCACATAGGGAAGACAATAATTTATAAGTTTGACTGCCTATGCAGTTCAATAAAATTTGTTGTTTTGCAGCCCGAACGTCATCCGTATTAGCTGTAAGTTGTCGTAAACGGAAAAAATTTTCTAATCTTTCTTTATATAAAGAAAAATCTTCATCTTTATTGTAAATTTCAAAGGTTACACTGTGGGACATTAATGTGTGGCTGACTGGATTAGCCGCCGCAGTATTTGTTGATGTTTGCCTTGTCGATAAGCTTTCTATAATGCATGCTAACGCTTCACCCTGTTGCATTAGCGTTTGTAATATTGCAGTTTGTGTCCCTTCTGCCATATTTATTTAATTTAATGGTAATACTTTGAATAACACGCAAATATATATTTAACGATATAAAATATGAGTTTTGTTACCAATATGACGTCTGTAGCTGAATAACTATAGGTTAGGTGACACTTTCCACACGCGAAATCACGTAAAATCAATGTTTTTAGTCCTTTTTTTTACTCGTCGCCACTTTTTGTTGTGTCTCATTAAATAATGAACACTCATTCAATGTTTAAAGTTTATTATTAATACAGTTAATACTGAAAAAATACAATTCTACCCGCGTGACTCTATAACCCTACTTCTAATAAATACCCTTGACAATAATGACAATTTTCTAAACAACACATACGAGGGAAGTTCATAAAATACACTACAAAGACAATCTTGAATTGTAATTTAATTCTAATAAAAAAATTGAAAAAAATTAGTCTCATTGCTTAATTTACACACCTCGTATAGATGTGCGTTTTTATATGGAAATATATTATAACAAACATACAGATTATACAGTCGAAATTTGATTAACAAGCTGGCATAATTTCCAAAAATTCAATTCACTACTAGTGATACGTCGCACAAAAATACTATCTATCAATTTCGCCAGTTCCCCACCAAAAATCGTTATGGAAAATCTGCTTCTGCTTGCGCGCATTTATTTAGTTCAGCTTTATATTGGTTATTTCAATAGGTAGGTACATAACAATTTTATATTTAAATACGGAACGCACGCTTAACTTTTTTTCATATCTGTCAATGTCAAAACGTCAGTCATATTTTTATCATGGTAAAGTTCATGAACGAGCAACGTTCGGGAATTAAGTATTAAAAATAAAATTATACCCTGTTCAAGTCACCAGCCGTTGCACGTCATAGCTTAAAACTTACTAAATCAATGACGTATAATCAGCGTTGTCAAATGTACGTGTTGTCAGACTGACATTTTTAGGTTAGGAACAAATAGATACTGTATACCTATGTAATAATAAAATATAACAACTAATGTAGACATAAACAAAATAAGAGTACTGATAAGTACTGTTTTTAGTAAGGCAATTTAAAAAAAAATAGCGTAAGTGCGTACCGGTGAATTTAACAAAGTAAACAAAACTTGACGTGACAACATCGAGATATTTTATGAGTTTATATTCGCACTACGTTTTAAGTTCTAAGTACGAACTGCAACGTGTGCGACGAGGATAAAATATGGTCGCTAACCCTACACGATTAATGACTTTTAATACCAACTGTACTTACGATGACATTTTGGCTTTAATGCAAATTTTATTAAAGTTGCTTAGTAAATTATAATTTTAGTATTGGTACACGAATAATGACGTGCAACGGCTGGTCACTTGAACAGGGTATAGGTACTATTCTACCTACTACTTACTGAAATTCTGAGTCGGTAGTCGTAACTTTAAGAGCGCTTAATCCAATTTTCGGTCGTAATAATCGTGAAATCGTCCCACCAGACATGTTTTGCGTACTACAGTGGATAAATTTGAGTCAAAATATTGAAATTAAAAAAACCTGTGTCAGTAAGACAACACACCGGCTGAAGAACCGAAAATATCGCAGCCGTAAGTGCTTCAGTTCAAAATGAGCCAGATCAGTCGATTTCGTACCGTTCACAGGAATTGGGAATCTCTCAGTCCACATTGTGGCGAATTTTGCGTAAAGATCTTAATCTGCACCCTTACAAGATCAAATTAACTCAACAACTGAAGCCCCTTATTTACGTGGCTCAGTATAACTACGTAACCTAATCACTTTGAGAGATATTGGCGAATATTTAAAGATCCTCAACGACCATGAAAACAACAGTGTATCGCATATTTGCAACAACGGGCACAAATAGGATCTTGGGTTGGATTCTTACTGATGATGAAACGTGGATACGTGGTATAAAAAAAGTGTATCGCCAAAGAAGTTGAATGTGTCCCTGCCGGTCGTAAAGCTCATGCGACTATTTTTTTGAGACATTCACTGATTAAAAGAAAAGGGGTATTTTTAAGACGAAATATGACGTTGCAATTCTAGAGCGTTTCCGAAAAGAAGAAAACGAACTAAAAATATCCTCCTACTGCACGACAACGCACCCCATACAGAATATTAAAGGTTGCCCTATACAAGCTGGGCATCTCGACAGAACGGGATCCCGGTCATTATTACCTCGTCACAAAAATAGAATGAAGAAAGTTGTTCATTTTTAACATATCTTTGGTCCATAAAAGTCGATTAAGAAATTATTTACAAATAATTACCACTAAAATTAAGACATACATATAACATAACTCACTGGTTCACCTCGCTGATATAATCCTTGTAGCTGCTGTTTGAAGAATTTTTTCAGTTTTGCAATTCTGTACGTATGATTGAAAACGGTTAGCTTTTAACACCTTTTATCGTAACCAAAAGATAAACATCTTCTAGAATTATGTAAAAAAGCAAAAACACAACGGTAAGATTTAATCGATTTTAATGCAATTTGATATCTCTCATACTCTCATTTCTTGACATGTTTCTTACTAGCTAAGATTTCCTTGTCATTAATGACAACGAAGAGATGTACCTACATGTCTATTGTAACATTGAACCTAATGCAAAAAAAAATTTAATTCGAAAGCATGTTTTAACTTACCTATTGAACCAATCGTCGGTATACCTAGGATACGGATATGGATCATTGCTACTAAAATCGTAACTAGCTTTGGCGTTCTAAAAAAACACATTCAATTACAAGCTGAATTTCAAATTTATTGAAAGCAGTACACGTTTTAACGCGGTGTACCTCATCCACATGCAAAAAGTTTGCTATGGATTTTTATACTGGTACCTAGTGAATCTCTTCTTTCTGATTTTTCATTTATGAAAATCTATTGCAATGGCTGCAGTTATTTATGAACAATTTCGAATTGACACGAGATCAGTATTCCAAATCAATATAGCTTCGTAATTTTAAGCACAGATAAAATTCTGTGTTTTAAGCTAGTAAGCCAGCGTCACAAACCAGGATAGTTTAACAAACTTTTTATTTCAGGGGAGGACACTGACTGAAAATCAACCGTGTGATAGCTAACGTCACGTTCAGAAAACTGTTGACATGAATTGCCGCTTTTAGAGCAAGCTGTAGACTTTTCACAGAGTATTGCGCAAGAAAAAAACAAGTTAAACGTAGTTAATCGCCAAAGTCTCGATGAGGAAGAGCATCAATTATTTACAGTATACACAGGTTTTTTTGTGAAAATGGATAGTATCGAGTTTATGCCGTGCCTTTCCTTGCTTAGCTTTTTAAGTAAAAGGTTCTCACAAAAAGAACCACGTAGTTTATCGCTGTAAACCAATTTTTGGCGTCAACGTAAAACCTCCGGCGATACAGAAATTAAACAGATCAACATATTAGGGCCGACCGCACATTGAGCGCAGCACAGCACAGCACAGCATAGCACAGCGCAGCAGAGGATTTTGTAACCCATGGAATTAAATGGAAATAATCCTCTGCCGCTACTACGTCTCGGCTCGGCTGCGTGCAATATGCGGTGTTCGCTTTAATTCCATGGGTTACAAAATCCTCTGCTGCGCTGTGCTATGCTGTGCTGTGCTGCGCTCAATGTGCGGCGCGCCTAGCGTTCGTACAACAAGCAGATCCGTTTTTATTTCGATTTATATGCACTCTAAGAATTGTTCCACTTATTTGCTTTATATAACCTAATATTAAGTTACCTGCGGACTTTTATGTTTAGCCTTTAACATCTGTAAATCTTACAGACAATACAAGTTTTTTTGGTGTTAATGTTGCGGGTATAATCGGCAATTATGAGGGGCTGATTAAATTGGAAGATTCCTTTTTTATATAATCAATATATTTCGGTCGTTGGTTTCGACCTTCATCAGGATTATATAGGTGAAATATTTAACAATAATTAACTGTTACAGAAGAAATTATTACAATTTTCTTTAAGATGAAGTACATGTGTATGCGAGTGGTTAACAGGTTAAAATGCAAATTTTCTAATTGTTCCGTGTAAAGTGGGTATTTCTTGTGTTCGGCAAAAAGCAAGTGGCAGACTCCTCAGAAATTATTTTCATCATCAATTACGTTAACCTGAGAGATGGTGTCCGCCTGCGATGCTGTTCCCGTTGTATACTTATTAGTCTTATTACACTTCCCTAATTCAACTCCCGTCGATCTCCCTTCTATATACATATTTCATATAATTATATAAGCTTCTTTCCTGTATATATTTATAATCATATCCGTCCCCCTCGGCAAATCGATCTACTGTAAATATTCGTCATATTCACAGAGCGCTGTCGGTGTATCTCTATGAGACACGGCGGATTTAAATATCTCCAGTCATATAATAACATTTATATGTCGTAAATAATTACATTTCAGAAATGACAAAAGCTGCTTGATTATTCAATTGACTGGCGTTAAACTCTTGTTTCCGACTGAGGAATCGTGTTACAATTAATTCATGGGAGGAATCTGATTCAAGCTTTCTGTGATCTGTACTTCGATCCATATTATCCGTAACTATTGTATGTATATTAATTTGTATGTGGGCTCCTTCCAGTCGTGGCGCGTTACTAATCGTATCTATTAATTGTCGGGCTGCTGCCTCGGCCTTAATTAATAAATCATTTAGTTTGCTATCTTCATCGCGCATTCACTTTACTTATTTGGTTGGCTTTTGCGAAGGCGTTGAAATGAATCAATATCTGTATCATAAAATCTTCGTTCCTTTATCAACTATATGCAGCATAACTTATGGTATGGGTGTAAAACACTGAACTCTATTTTTGAGTTCAATGGTGTAAAAGAATCACCTAATTAATTATTAATTATTACTCTCGATAACACCCTAACGAAGGTGGCTTTGCGTTTATTTCCAATGTCAACACTAATTAAATTATTTCAGTCACATTGGCATGTATAAAACCGTAACTATCCAAGAAGCGGCGCTAAAAAACTGCGCTCATTGCGCATTAATAATATAATGAAGATGCACTGGAATCAGTCAGTAGGTACAGCTCGGGTTATTATTTTCCAACCGCCCAGTGTCCATTTGGTGCTGTATTATTACAATATTTGTAACTATTAATCTTAAATTCTTGTACTCTGGCTTCACAACGAGTAACTATTAACAAACAAGTTATTCAAAGTATTTAATTGGAATGTGATTTATGTACCTAACTTTTGAAACTTAATAACATTAAATAATAACTACGAGTATAATGTATTTATTTTTATTTTTGTTTCTCCTTTTTATCGACATGTAATCACTGTAATGATTCTGGTTGAAAGTATGCTAGGATTGCGTAAACATCTAGTTGAAGATAGTAAACCCTATCTTGCTATATCCTACTTAAAATACTGGTCTCGTGTCACTCGTGAGTGAAATTGGGATAAATAAATTATGCTAGCAATCTACACGTTTTATACGACTGTGTCCTTAATACAAACATTTACAAATCAATACTTACGTAATTGAATTTTAGATCAGGATGCATGTAGTCAACACCTAAAATGTAAGAAGATTTTAATCTAGATAACAGGGAATGTACCTTTAGTAGATTGGAATGGGGTATTAAATGATGTTAATTTAGAATTAACTGCAGTTTACGCATTTCAATAAATTGAGCGCTTTCTTGTTACTGAACTAGACAATTTCCAAATAATCGAACTAAATGTGGGAAAATTTATCAAACCTCCAAATAACAATTTAGTTATAATAGAAAATATTACACAGGAATTCGCATATAATATGATTTCCAAAATAAGGTAAAGTTTATAGAGCAGTTCAGTTATTGATTTAATTAGAAAATTTTTGAAATGAAACTGTTTTCCACGCTACTATTATTTTGTTGTGATGGGCGAAATATAACGAACATACCTTTTGAATTGGAATTTTGCCAAAAATGTTCTGTGCGGAAAAAACAAAAAGTGGAAATTTTCGAACGAATTTTAAGTAGGTATTTATAAAACTTTTCGTTCTTAGTTCAAAAATCTGTATAGGAAAAGTTTTAAAGTTAAGAGGATGTTGATTATTAAAATTTGTGGTGTGAGTGAAACGATATTACAGTTTTAATATTCAAACAAAATTTAATTGCGTACCTATACATAAAACTTAATATGTATGTTATTAGTTAAATGTAATTTTAAACATTCAATTTAAAAATAATTTGCAGGAGTAACAAAATAACTTGTTTACTGATTTGTTTTACTACACAGGTATATTATGGTGAAGTGTGTTTTGATTGTTAATAATAATGTAATTATGTAGTACCTACTCATCCAATAGAGTTTTATAATTATGTACTTTCCAATTTCAAGATACAAAACATGAATTACAGGAAACATTTGGGCATCTCGTCATAATGTAACATTAATTTCATTCATTCTTAATCAATATCATTCTCAATACTGCCAGTAATTAAATACCTATATCTCAATTATCACACCTCTTAAACTTATTATGACTGATTAAGTCAAAAGCTTTGGTTAAATCCTTAAATATGGCATAAAGTTATTTATTTGAATCCATTCAATGCAAATTGTTCCATCATTTCAAAACTACCTCTAAACCTAAGCCTTCTACATCTTCGATTGATATATCATTGAATTTAACCCCACAAACAAATTACATTGATGGTTCGTTAAAACTGAGGGTCATTACGGAATTACAATGAATCACCGTGTCAAACATTTATGTAATTGTTGGTAATACCTACTCTCATTTTGCAAACCTTACCAATAAACAAAATTTGTGACGAGAGTACGAGTAGTGATAGTATAAATCACTGGGGATGCTAATGACTAATGAGTAATGACACATAGTGGCAAGTGGCTACAACTTCACTTGATGAATCTGTTATTATAGTAGACAATGCTGACTTTACTCCGACAAATAGATAATTAGTCCATATTTGCAGGGCGGATTTTGCCTATTTTGCCTGTTTATTTTGCTAATAGGTATTGGTATTTTAATAACTAATAAATTCGTCTTCAGAGGTTGGGATGCTTCTACAGACATTTCATTTCGCCAAAAATTGTCTGTTTGAAGGGTTTTGCCTAACATTTGCCTAAATTGACCATTTATAACTATGTGCCTTTTTCCGGTATGTATCGACAATTTTTAAATAAGTTCCGTTTCGCAATCGAAAATACCTATCGTCTAAAAAGTTGAAGGCAAAATTTTAAAACGGGCTAATTAACACATCAAAAATGCCCTTGAGGGAGAGGGTGTGGATAGCTTGTTCCCTAAAGAAATGTCCTGGTTTAAATACGTGCCCATCACTTCTTGTAATGTGGAACGTTCATTTTCACAACATAAGCACATTTTCACTGATAGAAGATCCTGATTAAGGGTGAAATTCCCTTAGTCAGACAAAATTCTAGTGAGGGTAGTGCTAATAACCAAAGCAGTTGATGCGCGTAGAGGTCTTGGAAATTCGCTTTTCCTAGATCTCGGCCCGTAACATGAATAATAATAATAATAATAATAATAATAATAATAATAATAATAATAGAAGAACGAATTTTAGAAAAAATAATTTAGAGAGATACAGAAGCGCATTCATTTCACGTGTAAATAAAAAATAGTATAAATGAAACTTCAAAAAATTAGTGATTTTTATTTCTTTGCTAAATATTATTAATCAGGTTGTTTTTGCCTGAAAATGCCTGTTTTTAATTTTTTTTTGCCTAATTTGATGTTTTATTTTGCCTACAAATCCGGCCTTTACTAATAATGCAGTTCCACAGAGCTCCTATTGAATCTAATGAACACCTTAAGTAAGTAGATAGCGAGAAACCACAGAAAAAAATATTTAAAAAAATCAGACAAGGTTGTATGAAACTACATTTTTCAATTGTTACAAGTAAAATTTCAGACAATTCTGCGTAATTTCCGTCATTCATGTACTGCTAGCTGCTAGTGCTACAAATATTGATTTAAAACTCTTTTAAGGTTTGTAAAACAGTCTTTCTTAGGTACCTAGTGCTTTTGGGTAGATTAAGCAAATGAGAAAATTTCGAAGATTAAAATTTTTTGACTATCAGCTATCTGACCGTAGGAGAAGGACTCCTGTGAATAAAGTGCGTGTATCAAGGGGTGTGTGATACAAAAAGGTACGTAAACAATAATTTTACATGGACTTCGTCATATATAATTTTTTTACTATGTTCAGAAAGCGCCATTATACCTGTTATGAAGTATATAACTACTACGGTCGGTCAAACATGAATTAAGTTCGTAAATAGAACAATATCATTGATTTATTCCCCGAAAATGAACAGCCTGCAACATCACTTCCTTGACATCTTGGGAGTTTTGGTCTCTCACAAAGGGGTAGATAAATAAAATCTCACAGCCTCTCCTTCTAATTATTTTATTGGTGATTAAAGTTGATTGACGATTATTAAAGATTTTGAAGAATCATTTAAAAAATTGATGATTAAAATTGAATAATCGTAGGCGACATATTGCGAGAGTGAACTCTCTTAATCTCAAGCATTAAAATATTCTAATTAATGATGAAAACTAGCGAAAGTACACGTTAAAATTGATGAGGACAAGAAAAATATAAGGGGGTTAACAAAACATCTAAGCGATAAAATTAGTTACGTAAATAACACTTAGTCATAAGATAACAGGGTCACAACAAGGGGGTACCCAATAAAAACCTTAAGGCCCATCGATTATGATTCTTCAAAATCTTTAATAATCGTCAATCAATCACCAATAAAACAATTAGAAGGGGAGGTTGTGAGATTTTATTTATCTACATCATTTCCTTATTATGGCAAAATCTTTTTCCATACAAGAGATGGAAATGGAGGAGGAGGATCCGGACTATGTGGAATATGTTACAATGTTCCGTTTTTAGTTTCGTAGTGCTGTTCGTTGTGATTGGAGATTCGTGAAAACCACGTCTGTGCCAGTACACGAAGCAGATTGGATAAAGATTGGGAAAATGGCAATTTTGTCCTATTTTGGTTCTGTAGAATGTGAGAATGCCGTTTGCTAAAACGAAAATAAAACCAGAAATAAGATATTTAAAATTGCGTCTAATAGCGGTTATTTAATAGTTTTGTTATTTTTCAATCTTTTGGGTTTATATGAGAAAACATCGAAACGTGACTGGAAGTTCCATCTGGTGGTTTCGTTGACGAAACATGTATGTTGGTCGTCAATGAAAATGTAGTATCAGTCAGAGAAACTGGAATTGGTTGTTTTGATTGAGAGATAAGCCCCTTGTAAGTGCGCTCTAGAGACGCCGTTAACTGATTGGCTACTTGACAATGTGGATAAACATGTCGAAAACAAAACACGACTCTCCTCAGTTGCGTACTTATATGGCCGAAACCGAATGAAAAACATCAACATCAACTTAAATATCTTCTTCTGATATTTTTAAATTCTATGAGGTATTGATTCACATCCAAGACTTTTGTACTACATTCATGATTAGAGTCGTCCACCCAGCAACGTTAATTAATCTCACACTTGTGAGATATACCTGAGGATGCTGGGAAGTGGCAAGGGAAGCGGTTCTAATCGCAGTCATGTCTGGACACGGTTCCGTCAAGTGCGGGACACTCACAACAAAAAATGTAGTGCTTCGTTTTTGTATTATCCTTTCCAAGATGGCGATTTTCAACCCATACGGTGCATGTGCTCATTTAGTGCCTAAAAAGCATGTATACGAGGAAGCGTATGTTCTCTCCCATGAGGACAAGTTTTATTTAGCTTTGCGCTGGGCTGCGCTATTTAATTAGGTTGCTTGCAGTTAGTACCTACCTACTGTAAGTGGAAAAACAGACTCTGGACCACAAAACAATTCTTTGAGGTTAGTCGGGTCAAAATTAAGAGGAAACACTATTTGCCGAATTGTTGTCTAATTTGGTATTTAAATGTAGCTTTCTGCATTGTGAATAGAAACATTGATATAACAAACTTACAAACCAAGACCTGACTATAGTGTGAGCTGCCACGCGAAGACGGAAATTATCTTTGTCACTGTCTGCCACTTGAACAAGTTTAGTAATTTGAGTGTATGCTAACATGCATATTCGTTAGGCTCATTCTCCCCATAACTAAGAAAACTGTTCAGAGTACGGCAGTAAAAACCGTGTTGCATTTTTGAACTAGGAATAGATTATAATTTATTGATATGTGCACGGACCTAGTATTTTGCATTTGAACTTGGGTTCGTGTTATTATTTGAGCTACTTTAACATTTTATCATGTGCGCATATACATACCGTCATCCATAATAGCGGTGGTCACATTTTTTCCCGTAACGCCTTGCGCCCACGCTGCTTCGACATTTAAATCTAGTTTGGCTTTACCACCATTTTGCCCCGTATTTTTTAAATACCACTGATACGTGAAGTAAGGATCCGATGGATCTTTGTGAGGTTGTATACTATCAACTAAGTTTTCTACCCGCATTGGTTTGTACCCTCGTTTGACCCTAATAAACCCTGCTTGTTGAATTACGGCGTGCACCTAAAAAGTGTTCTCATGAATTTTTAAGACTTTAAGACATAATTTTCAGTGCAAACTATGTTTAGTAATTAAACTTTTTAATCCATACACAAATTTTAATTGATATTAGTTTAATTAAAAAGTTTGAGAAGAAATATCAATGTAATACTTACCAAGGGATCAACTTTTAAGCGTCGAGTATACGTTATACTCCTTTTAATTCTGGGAGAAGGAAGAGTGTGACTAACAAAGTGGTATTCATTTTGGGCTCCCAGAACCTTAAAAAAAACAAAAACAATTAATATTAGTAGGTTTGGAAGAGAGATATGCAGCTAAATTACGTTCTTTATTTTTATAAATAAAGAACGTAATGTAGCTGCATATCTCTCTTCCAAACCTACTAATATAAAAATCACAGCTACAAAACTACACCAAATACTAAATAAAAACAATTAATGATCTTCTAAAAGTAAGTAAACTATCAATTAAGTTCTATTCAGGTCTCCTTCACAGAGTAATCTCAGTGATATCAAAATCAGTTTATTCGGATTGTTTTTGAAGTATGAGAAGAAATTAATTTTCCCGTTGAAAAATAAACTGAAGCTTGAAGGCAGAGTTAATTACAGTTCTCTATTTGAGGAGTACATAAATTTCTTTGTCATTAGTAAGTATGGAATATGACACAAAGAGCTATAATTATAACATACTCTGTAATATGCGACTCTGCGGCGAAATGAAATGGTTTACATCTAAATTTTAACATCTATTTTACACAGTCGTTGTGACTTATTTGTTAATTAAATATTTGCATTCGTTAATGGAAGTTGTGAACAAAGGTAGCTAAATGCATAAACCATGAACTACGAACTTCAAAGCCATGATTCGAAACGTTTCGTTTGTGAATTTAAGCTATTACAAAGCTATTACTCGTTCTCGTTCCCCCAGTAAAAATACGTTAATTTTTAGAAATAGTGTTCAAATAAGTAGTAATATATACCCTGTTCAAGTGACCAGCCGTTGCACGTCATTATTCGTGTACCAATGCTATAATTATAATTTACTAAGCAACTTTAATAAAATTTGCATTAAAGCCAAAATGTCATCGTAAGTACAGTTGGTATTAAAAGTCATTAATCATGTCGGTTTAGCGACCATATTTTATCATTGTCGCACACTTTGCAGTTCGGACTTACAACTTAAAACGTAGTGCGAATATAAACTCATAAAATATCTAGATGTTGTCACGTCAAGTTTTGTTTACTTTGTTAAATTCACCGGTACGCACTTAACCTATTTTTTTTTAAATTGCCTTACTAAAGACAGTACTTATCAGTACTCTTATTTTGTTTATGTCTACATTAGTTGTTGTATTTTATTATTACATAGGTATACAGTATCTATTTGTTCCTAACCTAAAAATGTCAGTCTGACAACACGTACATTTGACAACGCTGATTACACGTCATTGATTTAGTAAGTTTTAAGCTATGACGTGCAACGGCTGGTGACTTGAACAGGGTATAGTATAGGGCACGTCATCAGCGTTTGATGACGTTTACATTTACAGTATTGTCAAATTGATCAGGAAATATTTAATTTCCCAGCAACTATTTCTTATTAAACCACAAATAAATATTAATTACGATTACAAATTGTTGACGACAAAAATCAATTAAATATGCCTGTCAGAATACTACTGTCATCCGTAACCTCAAAATATCGATGAATAAAAGATGGCAACACAGCACCATTCCCTGACAGTGGCTAGGTTTACGTCGTTACTTACTGGCCTGTTGATTAAAATTTTATCACAACATTTTACATTGATAGGCGTCTAAACCCAACAAAAACAAGCTTGTGCACATACATTATTTTATCTAAAAGTCTTGTATTAATTGCATTGCCTTTAGAGTTGTTTTTTTATAAATTTTATGATACACTTAGCGATGGAAACTTTGCCACAAAAGACATGGAAATACGTCATTGATGACGTGCACGCAACTTAGTTTGGCTTTCCCTATATTAACGAAAAACAAAAAAAAAGTTTAAACATTTTTAACAGAACGTTTTATCAGCTTTAAAATTTAATATCGTTATAAGTAGATATTCAAGGGACTGTATCTATGTGGCACAAAGCGACCAGCCTTTTGAAGAAGATTTTCGGTCCTACGAGACTCACATATCTAATCCCAAGGTATCTTCACAGCTGTGGATCTCAAAACACCGAGCTGTTTATTATCAAAAAATGTGCCTAAACTGGCGAAACTCGGATTAATTATTGGATTCCTCCAATCACTCATAGTGTTAATGTTAAGAACCGCGACTTCCACTTACTTACCTTTAGCATATATATCACAAATTTCAAGACGAACGAAGACATATCGGACAAGTTCGCTCGCACGAACCGACAAGCCCACCAGTTTTTAGAACTACAAACGCCCCCGGTTCGAATCCTACTAAACATCAGGCAGGCTACACCATAGAGCATATTATTAATTTCTCTATGGGCTACACTATAACCTCTTTCATGGCCCAAGCTGGTGAGTAGGCAGAGGTAGCACGTGCCAGGTTTGGCTATGAAACAAACACAAACATCACGGAACCTATAAAAGCTACCTGAGCAGCCCACTTCCTGCAGTTTACCATGTAGCTGCGGAAAAGTGCCATGGTTTATCAGCTTATGTACGGACTTCCCATAAATATTTTATAAATCGTTTGGTACTTTTATTTATAAAAATATGTAGGTAATGGAGGGGTCTAGGGCAATTCACCGAAAACAGTTTACCGAAAACATTTTACCGAAAACAGTTCACCGAAAAACAATTTACCGAAGGAACAATTCACCGAAAGAACAATTCACCTAAAATCCATTTACTAAGGTATGTTGTTATTGTAGTCTCCAACAATTCTTGATATGTTTTCGACACACAAAAATTTAGAAACCTTATAGGGTCGTTAAAAACTAATCGTTCAAGTTATTGAGGGCATTAGCAATTATCATGAACTCGTATTTACTTTTCATTAGAAAGTAGATTATTGTCATGAAAAGAGGATTCCAAACATATTTCCCTAATTGCTTCACATTAACTTTTCATTATAAAGTAGATTATTGTCATTAAGTTGTATTACTAATAAATAAATATATAAGTATTTCCCTATTGAGTTTAGTTTATAGTAAATGTTGCTCGAGTGAAGTTCGAAATGGCTCTCGAATACATAACCAGTGAAAAAGGCAAACGTTTGTTGTTTGACGAAGGTCACTTCTTCTATACGGATAGAAAAGTTGATTCAAAGATATATTGGAAGTGTGAAAGTTACCACAAAGTTAAGTGTGCTGCACGCATGATAACACTGGATGACAGTGTTATTAAAAGAAGTGGAACACATAATCATCTCGGTGATGCTGCGCATGTAGAAAAAATGCAAGCGATGACCACCATACGCGATGACGCCAGAAGAACTCGAGATGCACCACATTACATAATATCAAATGTTGCATCAGGAGTCAGCCAGGCAGCAGCAAGTAGGCTTGGGAAGGTAAGCAGCATGAAACGAACAATACGCAAAATACGAACCAGGGATGAGGTTGCCCCAGCATTGCCTATTCGGCGCAGCGACATTGTTTTCCCCCAAGAATATAAAATAACAAAAAACGGGGAAGACTTTTTGATATTCGATTCAGGACTTGATGAAGACCGGATATTGATGTTTTGTACGAGGCGAAATCTCCAACTTCTAGCTCAGGCTGACCACTGGTACGCAGATGGTACGTTCAAAACTGTACCGCACCTGTTCTGTCAGCTTTATACACTACATGGGTTAAAAAGTAATGTAGCTATTCCTCTAATCTACGCTTTGCTACCGGACAAAACCAGAGTTACCTACGTTCGATTACTCCAGAAAATAAAAGAGCTTCTCCCAGGAGTTACACCAGCATCAATTATGACTGATTTTGAAACTGGAATGATAAGCGCTATTACTGAAGAATTCCCTCAGTCCAGACATCGGGGGTGTTTTTTCCATTTTTCACAATGCATAAACCGTAAGATTCAATCCGAAGGCCTTAAACAGAGGTATGAAACAGATGCAGATTTTGCTCTGAAAATGCGGTTATTAGCCGCAATAGCATTTGTTCCTACAGCAGACGTGGTTCGTGCATTTGAAATGCTTTGTGACGAAAACATTTTACCCCCAGAAGCACAACCGGTAATGGACTATTTCGAAGACACCTGAGTTGGGCGTCCACAAAGACTTCGCCGCTGTCCACCACTTTTTTCGCACGACATGTGGAACTGTGTAGAAGGAGTACGTCTAGGCTTGCCCAAAACGAACAATGCTATAGAAGGCTGGCATCGAGGCTTTGAGCAGCAAATTTCCTCTGAGCACCCCAATATTTGGAAGTTTGTTGAAGCCATCCAGAGGGAGCAAAGTTTACACGAACTCCAAGTTGAGCAATATGTTGCAGGAATCGAACCCCCGCCTGCCCGCAAGAAGTACAGGGACTGTGCCGAAAGGATATTAAGAATTGTTGAAGAGTACAATATTGTAAATTTGAATGAATTCTTACGTGGTATAGCCCACAATTTGGGATATTGATATTGATTGAACACTTCATAAAAAAAAAAACTATAAAAACAAAAAAACTATAAAAACAAAAAAAACTATAAAAACAAAAACAAAAAAAAAGTATAAAAACAAAAAAAACTATAAAAACAAAAAAACTATAAAAACAAAAACAAAAAAAAAGTATAAAAACAAAAAAAAATTTTAAACACGCCAGCATTTGCTGCAAGTCCTAAGCCTTGATAAAGTGTGAAGGGAAGTTTACACCAATATATGTTAGAAGGATATTCTTTACAAAAGTACCAAAATAATATATAACATATCTAAAATTTTAGGTATATTTATATAATATAAGGGATTTTAGGTGAATTGTTCTTTCGGTGAATTGTTCCTTCGGTAAATTGTTTTTCGGTGAACTGTTTTCGGTAAATTGTTTTCGGTGAACTGTTTTCGGTGAATTGCCCGGAACCTGTGGATTACTGTCGATTGTATTGCCGATCTTTGCTTTAGGTTGCGAAACGTATCAATTATACGGTTCACAATTATAATGATATGCCGATATGCGGTGTGATACTAATAATAATAATAATAATAATAATATAATATACATAATAGATATTGCCGTTCCCAACACAAACAATTTAGCCAATACACACGCAGAGAAACATCGCACATACACTGATATAGCTCAGGAACTTAAAGCGCAATGGAGAATGGGAACTGCTCTTACAGTACCCATTGTTCTTAGTGCAACCGGAGTTATACCAAAAACAATACATCACAGTTTGCACATTTTAGGGTTAGATAAGAACATATACATACAATTACAAAAGGCAGTCATTATCAACACTTGCCACATACTTAGAAAATTTCTAAACATAACGGAAGATACCGCACATCACTCAGAACCACATCACACACTTTCAACTAATATCATTCAAACACAAAATGAAACACAACACTCAATCCTCCCTTCACAAATTGAAACTCTGTTCAGCGGTGGATGGAGTAACCTAAACCGGCCTATGAAATAGAGGAAGCGGCCCAAAGCAAATATTGATGCAGGCCGAACTTTTTTAGACTAATAGTAGATAATAATGTTGATAATAATGAGTGTTTTTCATCAGTAATAGACTAATAGTTAAAAATATTGTTACTTCGGTAAAAATATCGAATTAGAAAAAAAGAGTTTCATTTTATTTAGGTAAGGATCATGTAAATTGGTATAAAATTTCGAAAGTTGCTAAAAAATTAATAAGAAAAATGGGAATGTTGAAAATTGTACTCAAATTCGCTTTTTCTGTGCTCATCAACATAAAGGCTTCTAAATGATCATTGGACAATCTATTTCCTAGTAATCCTAGTCTGTTTTTTATAACTTTCAACAAAGAGAAGAAACGCTCACATTCCACTTGTGAAATTGATAAAGTCAGAAGAAATTCGTATAATTCATATAAATTATATTTTATTTGTAGCAACAGGTCGCACAATTTCGATCATTTTTGTAGAAAATATTTTTTTCCTCAGAATCGTCCAAGGTTGGTATAAGATTCTTCTAAGGTCAATTTTAATGTTTCCCAGTTGTTGGCGAAAGTAAAAATCTCTTATAATTGCTCGTGCGTGTTGCTAAATTATTGAATGGAATAATTTTTTGCCAAAGATTTTCCAGAACATTATTTGGGATCTTATTCTGTTTTACATTTTCAAAGTTATTAGAATCCAAAAAAGAGGTTAATACACAAATTTGTGCTTTCAATAAATGAACACCCATCACTGTGTATTTGAAAGAACAATTTAAATAGACATAACTTTAATCTTATAAAAATTTTAGTAAAATTTTAACTGAACTTTGTTTATTTAACTCTCAAGTATTTCAAATTTGAATTCAAAATGTAAATTATTACCAAATTTTATAAAAAAAGCTCAATAGTTTCTAAGCACTTTAAACACTTGCAACTTTCTTATTATTACAATTTGATCAAAATTTTATTAAAAAATTAACTATATGTTGTTCTCCCCCAATTGCCCTTTCAATTTGGTTAGAAGGTTAGAAATCACCCTGTATAATTTCCAGTAAAGATGCTGTATTGTACTTTGTACTAAACTGAGATGTTATGTATTCTACCTATGTATTGATTTATTTACTTACACAGAATGGCAACAATGCGATAAGGTCCAGGATAAGGTATTAATTTATTATAGGTAGTTTCGAATTACCCTTACCCATCGTTATGTTATATTGTTATCGTCAAAAGATGTCTTGACATCAATTTTTCTGTGGTGTAAAATATTAATTCTATTTTAAAATAAGACTATGGTTTTAGATTCTACCGGCCCAATTTTTAAAAATTTTACCGGCCCAGGGGGAAAATTCCTTTTTTCCCCCTGGGCCCATCCACCGCTGACTCTGTTGCATACACAACATAACATTATAGAAAGTCCATTACCAACACACAACACTTCAACAATCACTCATGTAACACCTCTGACTCGTTCTCATGCACTCAAACGTAATCACACAATATACTCACAGCACAGCTTAAATACACACAGCTATAACACTCTCTTGGCGGGAACGGTTTGCGTCGATCCCTTCGCGCAGGCTTTATGCTCCGCCTCTTAGGGGAAAAGATGTCTTTGACGTGCAGTCGGGAATTGCCTTAGCAATCATAGGCGTACTTACGATTTGTAGAACTTTGTTTTAAGTTTTGTTTTGTAAACTCTAATAAAATGGGTGACAAAAAACCAACAGGACATCATCATATAATATCATATATCATAATATAAGACTTATTAAAAATGTAAGCTGCACAACTCTATTTTATTACCAAAACAGTATCCTTGAAATTGAACAGGTGCTCGGTACGTTATTTTTGTAGTCTGCAGGTTATGTAGGTTCTAATCCAAACAGCAATTTTCAACAAAATGAAAACATTTAATAGGTAATTGCAGCGGAACTATAAAAGTAGGAGAATGGTTGT
This sequence comes from Pyrocoelia pectoralis, assembly GCA_036250285.1. Lineage (NCBI taxonomy): Eukaryota > Metazoa > Arthropoda > Insecta > Coleoptera > Lampyridae > Pyrocoelia > Pyrocoelia pectoralis. The sequence continues at coordinate 52,809,270 of CM070075.1, forward strand.
GTGGTAAGTTACTGATAAACAATTGATAATTATAGAATTCAATTTATAGGTTAAACAATTTGCATCGAAGAACTCAACTGTCGAGCTGCATTATTTACACCTCGCAAGGCTACTACGTTTCATAATCATAATTTCTTATTGTTACCAATTCAGTAATATTGGGCAACAATATGATGGTAACATTATTATACTGTAATTACACAAAATGCATATTAAGTTACATGAATAAATAAAATGGAAGTACATATTTATTCGTACGTAGATGACATTTTTAATGTTGAACATTACATAGGAAATGTGTGAATTAACAGCATTTTACGACAAAATATATTGTACTTACATGATTGAAATACATTACTAATAGAAATTGTATTCAATATGAAATACACTTTTATTACAAATTGTAAGTTGTAGAAACTTGCTTGTCAAAGTGTTCTAAGACTTCTAATCGGAGTCACTTTCTACATCTCAGCTTTCAGAACAGTTTCCCACGTTAATAATTAGTTCGTCAACTGCGACGTCCAACATTTCTTCCTGTTTATACCATAGCTTCTAATTATTTCATGTATGTACTTACTTCATACCTTTTTTGTATTTAAAGTTACTTAATTAGACCATGCAGCTCGGTTTTGAATAGTGTGGAAATAATAGAGCAGCACCTTGTACAAATCCTCTGGCAGATCCAGCGTGAACAACAATGAATCTCTTGCCATCGTAGCCTTCAGGTTTTCATACACTCCTAATGTCTTCATTCTGCCATGATTGTCCCGGATTTCCTTTCGACTAGATCCACCTTTCATTGAGTTTCATCCATAATAATACAACTTGCAGACGATTCGGTGAATTGATCTCTTTAATGTATTGCTTAAGAAATTTAATTCGCATTTCTGCAATGTAACTTTTTTCCAATAAAGCTCTACGGTTGGAGTCTTTTTTTAATTTGAATCCTAGCGACTGGATTGCACGGTGAAGACTTCTGTCGCTTACTAAATATGTGGCTATTACGAATTTCTGTATTTAAACTTGCAACTGTGGCATGCTTTTCTGTAAACAAAATGTAGTACCTACGTCAAACATCTGTAAAACACTGTGAAACTGTGATGTAATATTACTCACTTTGTGCATACATGTTGGATAACGTATTCCTTATGCCCATTTTGGATATGTTGCAGGTAGATCGTCTGATTTTAGTTTCTTGCGTGGTCGTTTTTACCCGTACTTGTTAAAATTAAAACAGGGTTAGCTGCAGCTCGAAACTTGATATTTCTCACCGTCTTCTCAGATATACCCAAGCACAAATTGATTTCGTGTTTATAGGTTTACTCTTTCTATTAAATTTGCTTATTCAATACCGTATGTCGATTTCGTCAAATGCACTGCGAATGTTCACCATCTTTTATTTAATTCACTGATTAATATGAGAAGGCACTGAAGGCAGTATAAACAAATTGGATAGTTAGTTCAGGCATTAATGACGTAGCGGTAAACACTCCTGGCGAGGACTGTAGATTCAAAAAATATCATAATCCAATAAATTTTAAAATTACCTACTACTACGGTACTGTCAGGAAGATTGAATAAATAATCATTTTAATCCGGCCCTGACTTTTCCCCTCTGTGCGACAGAGACAGCAAGGCTTCTGTCTCGCTTACTCGTAGACCGCCACATCAAAGGTGCCGCCGAGAGTTGGCTAGCTGTGTGTATTTAAGCTGTGCTCACAGTATCAGAATTCGCAATTAACACAAAACACAAACAACACATTACCCACTCGAGTGCAACCTATGCGTCGAGCTAAACAACAAAAAACGCTTACACAATAACCATAACACTTTTTCAAAACATACATATTATGTTAATTTTTCTTTTCTATAAAAAGTCACTAAGTCACGAATAAGTGACGCCAACGGAGAAGCCTAGGAATATAGGGTCTCTTTTTGTTATTGATGCGCGACGCTGCGTTCATGTTAATGCCTTCGCGGAAAGAGGGTCGACGGGACGTGGCTTTTACAAATTGGGATCAAATACACCGAGGCTTCTCAAACAAATACATTATCTAAAATGTGATCAGCGTTGGTTTTATCAACGTCATTTAATTTAATGAACATAATATGTGTATAGTATTTAGCACAGAATAAAAGACGATCAGAAGCGACTCTCTGCTAAATCCGTGTTGTCGATTTTCTTATCGCACGAACAACCGCTCCGCCTTCTGAGTGGGGAATTATAGCGAGCGCATTGATACCATTATAAATACCGGTCAGTGGGTCAGTACAGCGTATGTAGCGGTGTTCGGTGCGTTGCAAATTTTAAAAGGTATTCTGATTTTTAATAGACGTAATAAGCGTAAAACAATCTAATTATTTATTAAAACAGATTTTAAATGGCACCAAATAAAGGTGGAGGACGGTGCGCTGCTCCTAACTGCAGTAACAACATGAAATCGGATAACAAAAGGTAGTTACAAAATAAACTTTTTTCTACAGCGGTTAAAATTAGGGATGGGTATCGAACAACAAAACATCGATTACTGAGAATCGATTACTATTTTTACTAATTAAACGATACTCGATACAAAAATTAATCAACGTATGTACGCTAACCGAGGTATAAAAGGATCGCATTTTAAAAATTTCAAGCTTATTAAGGTATTAAATTTGTAAAAGTGCGCATATATTATCAAAATATTAATAATTATATAAGTACCTGTATCTATTTGTAAATTACATGCTACTAAATACTGCTTTTTTCTGCATTATTGATTTTAAGTAGGCATATAACGGCGAATTAAAAATTAAGTCAACGTGAGAGTAGCATGTGGTAGTATGCGGAGTATGCCGGAGCGTTGACTGAACGATATTATTCGTTCAGTCAACGGCCGGAGTTACGGTTACCTTTACTTTGAACTCTTATTGCGAGAATTCTATCGGAATTAGTTTTACGGTGAACGGCCTATCAAATGCGAAAATGTATGGCAAATATTTTTCGTTTATGACATTTTTTTATACGATTTCAAATTTACATAATAATGCCAAAAACTACAAACCACTCCTCTTTTTACTAGCCTTGCTAATGCAACAGACAAGGAAGTTTTACTAAAATGGGCGTGGTTGCCCCGACGAGCCCGCCTTGCACCGGCAACATAACTTCAAAGGTGCCGACGGGGAGTGTCGCTTCTGATCGTCTTTTATTCTGTGGTATTTAGTATGTTCACTTTTTAACAGCAACTTCAAATTTATATTGTATAGATATATGTATTACTAGGACTAATCGTAACTTGATTTCGATCCGTGCGATTATAGTTAACCAGGCGTGGCCTGAGTATCGATAACAATCGAAGTACACAATAATAATAATAATAATAAACCAGGTGATGGCAGGATGGAGTGATAGAAAACATCTCATTTTTTTTAATTCTTTGAATCATTCAACAAGATCTATCAACACGGTCACTTTCTCCGCAAATTTAGTTAGTACGTACATCGATATATTGCCACATCCTTTTAATTCGTTGAATACCGGAACTAAACACTGGAATTGTTACTCATAGATGCTTTAAACAATTTGGTGGCGAAGCCTTTTTTAGGAGACTCTTACTTCATAAGCGTTGCAAAATACACATAAACTTAACATGATAAGTTCGCCTTACTAAATTTATTTCTCATGTTTGCACTAAAACCTGTTAGGGTTCAAAAACCTAATTCATTGACACCTAACTTGATTTATGTAACAAAATCCAGAGGTTCCCAAAACAAAGTATCTAGACCTAGGCAAATCAAGACAAGAATTCGCTATGAATAATGGGGGAATGGAATGAAACCAGAGTATAGGCTAAACAAGTTTATTTTCTGTTTTGCTATCGATTTCGGTCAGGGACCATCACCAAAACAGAAAATAAACTTGTTTAGCCTATACTCTGGTTTCATTCCAATCCCCCATTATTCATAGTAAAATAGGCTAAGGATGGAGAAATTCATTAAGAAAGAATTCGCTACTCTACGCGCATGTGTCAAGTTGGAGTAGGTATAGGTATTGTTTACACCTTCATGCATTTGCACCAATCACAAGTAAATTTTGTCTGACACGAGAGATTTTACTCAAAAAAGACTTTTTTGGCTTGTGCAAGTAAACGATTTTACTTTTCATGCAACAATTTACTTGCACAAATTAGCATGCACAAGTCAATTTGCACAAAATTGCATGAGCGTGAAAATTGTATAAAAATGTAGACAATATGTGAATAGGTAGGTACATTAAGATAAACAACAATTTACTGCAGAACAGCAAGGAACGGAAGCTTAGGAAAGGAAAATAGTGGTAACTTTGTCCACTAAGTATTAATACGAATACTTATTTGTAAAAATTAATACTTAACGTATACATAATATAGAAATATACCTACAAACGAAAAACTTTTTAATATGAATTTGTGTGTATAGTTAGTTTCATTGTCACAATTTACTACTATTGCTCTATATTTTATATTTCAAATATCATCAGAAGAAATTATTTCACCACCCAAGCGGCGTCAGAAGAAGTATATTGAAACTGTGATAAAATTTAATAAAGCAAAGTAAATTAGAAACGGGCATCCAGATTGTCATCCAAAGCAATTTTGACTGTCATAGTTTCTTTTTATAAATGTTCATTAAAGCTTCCCATATTTTATACTTGAGGTATTACTCATTTGACCCTTTCTTTAATTAATAAAGTTATTATCAAACTTACGTGGACACAACAAAATTCAGTCTGTATAAGAATTTCACGCTTAATAAAAAAAGTATAAATATAATTTTTACTGTACCCTATTTTATGAGAAATCAATATAAATTCTGAATTTCTCTTTTTTCCATTAAAAAAATAGCCAACGAGAAAACAGGAATAAAATTAGATTAATCTCTACGAAAGTGAGTTATGAGGTAATGAATTTGCTGCGTTAGTCGGCAACCTATGGCGTAATTGGATTTAAACATGCTAATTTTATTGTGGAATAAACAAGGGACTTGCTTTGGAAATCAAGGAACATGGGAACTTTAACATCACACTATACATATAGGTATTCCCCTTGATACCCCCCTGGCTACGGCCTTGTAATCGTTTAGTGTAGCCAATAGGGAGCGTTTCTCGAATTTAGTCGATTTCTTTAATGCTCGGTAACTTTCTTATTATGAAAGATAAGTGATTTTGCCTAAATTTTTCTTAGAGCACGTAGAATCCATCGCGATAGTCAGTTTTTATACAGGGTGTTTGAATGGTACAAATCTGACGACCTTTAACCTGCGACTTTTGAGATTACGGTAAAGAATAATACACCTAACATAACCAAATTTTACACAAGAGGAAGTAACGAAGATTTTTCCTACTAAAATCCTGGACTTTGTGAAAGATACAGGTATTCTAGAAGAGTAGACAACACCGGGGAGCACAATAGACCAAGAGGTCGCAGTGCGGGAACCTATTGGGACCACCCCTAGTATAAATAATAATAATAATAACCAAATTTTAAGGTGGCAACATTGTTAAGTTGGTATTTGTAAATTTGTTAGATAATATTTTTATACCTTAACCTTAAAACAAGATATCTGTCATAAATATTTTTTTACTTTCAATAATAAATCATTATCCCGTCTGTGAGACTGGTCTTAAGCGCCCATTTAATTATATTTACAGTATTCCTTACTAAGATGAACATCCCGCAATTTGCAATATCAGCGGGTGCATAAATGACGATTTACGTCATTAACAAGACTACTATTCAAATACAGTGTATGATTATATGCGATCTCCATTGAGGTTTCATACACCCCAGAAAAGTGCCAAGTACGCAAAACCTTAACCAAAAGTTGCACTGAATAAACTGATGCGAAAAACCTATACTCTGTTACTTTTCAATAGTGAACGTATTTACAAGAAGAGCATTAAAAAACCATTACAATTCATAAATGTAAATTTTATCCCCAATCAAAAAGGAACTTAATGACGCGGAGATGATTTAAATTCAATATTGAAATAATTACACATCCAGGATTCAAACCAAAAAAAATTACGCTTTTGTACCGTGCCCGTTATAATAATGAAACGAAATCAAAGGTAACGGCGCAGAGGGTGAAATTCAAAACCTAAATCAAACGACAGGAAACCGCTTTTATCAACAAATTGCAGTAAATTCCAGCGTGCTGCAAACTGCAAACACTGTAAAAGCGTTAAATGATCATTCAGCGATAAAAGTCAAATTTTACTTTCCTCAGCTGAGCTATGATTGAATTAAAATTCAATCGGAGATTGTAATTTCATCAGGTTTTTCGTAGACATTTAGTGACGCGCAAAGTAACCGTATACCAAAGATAGCGTTGTAACCAATTTCTTTTGTTTTAAATAGCATCACAGAATAAAGTTGCGCCCGTATTCGTTGTTTCGTTTGTTAAAAATTGTGTAGACATCCCTTAACATGTACCTACTGAGTACTGTTCGCTGATTCCAATTTTAAAATAAGTACACACGCTGACTATTGTATAGGTAGGTAATTATGTAGTTTGTAATAATACTAAATCTGAAATTTATTGCGAAAACCATTTCACAGTGGCGGACTGGCCCGGGCGGGCACTCGGGGATCCCCGAGTGGGCCCTCGTCGGGTCGTTGGGCCTACCGAAAATTTGTATTGTCGCAGCACTACCTTTCGGGATTTTGTGTGGCCCGTAACGATAGCCGCAACTTAGAGTCCTTGGGCCACTGGTTGAAGCTTAAAAAATACACCACCTACCTATTGAAATAAAATCAATCGATTGAGTTCTTTAATTGAATTAGTGTTGTTTTAATTTATAATGGTCCTTTCATTTTTAAAAGTAACTTTTTGGCTTTTTAGGGGCCCCTTTCAGGTAAAGGCCCCTTTCAGCTAAGGACCCATTTCAGCTCATGGCCCCTTTCAGCTAAGGGCCCCGTCTACCGAAATACCGATTTACCCTTCATTTCTACCGAATTTTCCAAATCATAAAAGACAATGATATTTACTCTAAAAAACTAAACTACAACTTGTTTACACACATAACACGTGTTTTTGACGGCGCTGCCAATATGTCAGGTTAGTACGAGGGATTGCAAGCCCACTTTAAAAATTTGAATGCAGACATATTGTTTACGCACTGCGTTGGACACGTTCTTAATCTAGTCATGGTAGACGCGACCGAATGTTGCCTTTCTAGCGAAAACTTGTTCGCTTTAGTGCAGGAAACAGCAGTGTTTTTCTCTGAATCGCATAAGCGTATGGATGTTGTAAGGGAAGTAAAAAAGCAGGCTGAGTCTGGTCATGGGAAAATGAGCAGGTTACAGGTTATCGGAAAAACCAGGTGGTGGAGCAAGGACAAGGCTCTTTCGTCCCAAATAGATCTAGATGTTGACGAGGAATCGATTTCTACTTCAAAATTCGCTATTTTATTGGAAGCATTGTTCAAAATTGTTTCACGGGGCTCAACTTTTGATGCAAAAACAAAGTTTCTAGCAAATGCACTGTTAAAAAACTGGAGCAAGTTTGAGAACATTTTAACTGCTGCTGTGTACCTAGATATTTTTAAGGCGAGTTCGGTTGCGTCAAAATATTTACAATCTAAGTCTTTAAACTACTTGACCGCGTTCAATATGGTGGAAAAACTTTCGAAAGAGATTGAGAAAAAAAGGAGCGACGAACACTTTGAGTCGCTGTATGAGAAGAGCAAGAATTTTGCTGCCCTTTTAAACGAGAGATTACGTGATCCCGATGTGGCTGGTGTCCCAGAGGATTTTAATTTGCAGGAGGACTTTAAAGCAAAGAAAATGAAAAGAGCCAAAAAATGGCTGGGGAAAAAGCTGATGACGAAAGACCAAAAAATCCAAAAGATGTGTACAGGATTGAGACGTACTTGAATATTCTCGATGTAGCTAAGTCTAGCATACATCGTAGATTTATTGCTAACGCGGATCTTCTCAAAGATTGCGCCTGCTTAGATCCTAAAAATTTTAATGATGTTATCACAAACGGTAAATGTTAGTTAAGGTAAATGAAGGTACACTATCCAAAGAATTAAAAACTTTTGCGGCACAGTACTCTTCCTTAACCAAAGATTTAAATGAAACATTTGAGCCTAGCAAAGATGATGTTCCCCTTGAAACTTACTTACATGTTCATGTTGATGAAGAATCTGACGAGATCAAAGAAAGTTATCCTAAATGTAAAAGATGTTTAAAGTGTGCGTTTGATATCGTCCGGGATATTGTCCAGCAATCAGGATTGTTTCCTAATCTGTACTGTGTCTATCAATTCGTTCTGACACTACCTTGCACGCAAATAACTTGTGAGAAGGTGTTTTCAAAACTCAAGATTGTCAAAATTAAGTTAAGGTCCACGATTTCGCAAGAGATATTTGAACCTCTGTTTTTGATGAACGTCGAGTACGATCTGGTGACGTCGATTGACAAAGACAAAATTATAGATGACGTTGCTAGAACATCCTCTGAACTTTCGCGATTGCTGCTGTGATTTTGTTGTTCACGCATATTGCCTGTGTAATTCAAGCTGTTTGTGTTTTCTTCTTCAATTGTTTATGTTTATTGTAGTTGTGTTCAATTCAATAAGTAAAATTAAACGAAAAAAGCGAGGAATTATTTTTTGCCTATTTTCCCTACATTTCTCACTACGGGGGGAAGTACGGGGGTAGGGAGGGGCCCTTCTATCAGAACTCCCGAGTGGGCCCTCGAGAGCCAGTCCGCCACTGCCATTTCATATACCTAACTATGCGCGAAACGACTATAAGTTAGATTCATCGTTAAAGATCCCTAGAAATCGTAGGTTAGTTAAACTCCACACGGAATTCGGCACTAAAACGGTTACAAACGTTCGAATTAAAACTAGGAAAAATCCAGAATTAAAGTGCGATTGTTAGAAACCATAGGTTGTAAGCAGAAATGCTATTTTATTCCTCAAGGCAGTGTTAAATTAGAATAGTCTTTGAGGGATCCATCACATCAAGCACCGGGTGGTCCCTTAACGATATTCAGTATAGATAAGTCCGGTTTTCCAGCAAGTTTATTATCCATACTTTACGTTTTACAATACATGTAGTTATCTTTTTAAATTTAAAAAAATCTCAATTTTGCGCCCCTCAAAATTTTGTGCCCTAAGGCCTGTATGGACGAGCCGGCCCTGGACAAGCGAGCGTTCTATGCAAAAAAATATTCTGGCATTTGAGACATAATTCAAAATGCTATTTAGATACGAAAATCATACTGTATATTGCTGAGTGTGGCAAAAAGTAACAAATTTGATTTTGTTTTGCTCTAGCATAAACACAATGTAGCATAACCACCCAACAATTACTGATTTATGGATCATTTTTGGGGAACTGAGCACGATAGAAATAGGAATATACCAATATCTAAAGAGAGTGTCAAGATGGTAATGAGAGAGGATAGGCACTGCCATGATCTGTGGGCACTGCTTTCCTTATGGGAATTTCGGTCCGACGCGCGATGTTGCCAGTTCTATGCAACGGGCGATGGTAGAAGTTGAGTGAAATAAACGAAATCACTTATTACTGTGTGTTTTCCAATTTCTATTTTAAATGTATAAACTATCGATTGCCGTGAAACACATATTCGTTTTATTTATTGTTACCCACTTTCAAATCCACTCAATTTGGCGAATTTTACTCTTGTAAAAACCTAATTTATGCTGTTTGCCATAAAGTCCCCTGTACTGTCTAATCACCCTGAGACGCAGTATAGGTAATAATTCGCAAAATATTCCCCTTAATTGATACTTCTCTTTGATATTATTCTTGAATAGGTCCATAAGTAAGAAATGAGATAATGAATGCGATGAACTGAACATGTTTAGAATCAAACGCTGTACTAGTTACGACCGCAGTCATCTGCAGGCTTTAGGCTTATAAAGGGAGATGATGACTTGATAACGTAATGACCAAATGTATTTATGAATTTACATGTTAAAATTAAAATTTAAGAACACACGGTATGGCGAAATTACATTATCACAGATTTAATCACACTAGTACAGCTTGTTTAGGTATAACTACCCTGCATATCGCAAATCTTCCTGATTAATTAAAGATTAATTGACTTTTATTCAATTATACCTAAACCTATGATTATACCGTGACATTGATGTGTTGGAAGTAAATAAGTTTGAATATTTCAATTTAAAGAAAAATAAAATTTAAAAAGCCAACGAAAGAATCCGGGCATTTTTTGTAATGAAAATTGTAGATGTAAAATGTAAGATTGCACGCCAGTTGTTATTTTGTAAAAAAATACCGCTCTTATGTATAACCAAAGTGGGAGGGAAGGGAATAAATAATCTTTGGTATAAAAACATCGCTTTATAATCTCTCAACGCTGTGATACTTGTGACGCCCTTTCTAATTACCGTATGTAATTATGTATAATAGTGATGAAGCTCGTACGCTCGTAGCTATTGTTTACATGCTCCTTAGGTAAACAAAGGCATTAAAGTATTTCCTATGGCATTGTTTATTTAAAATTGTCGTTGCTTAGGGTCTAGTAGAGGATTATTTTGTACTTCGTTGTTAAACGATCCCCTTTCTAATTATTATCTTATGCAAGGGAAAGGAATGTTAGGGCTACTGACAAAAATCTACAATGTAGAAAATTCCACCAGTCAGAAACAATTTATTTTTACATACAATTAATCATGTTCGTTACATTACAAGTTAGAAACAAGATTCTAATAGCATACTGAAAAACAAGTGTCACAATGAGACTTTTTGCCGCACGAGGGCCAACCGGCCAAGGGATGAGTGCGGCAAAAAGTAATTGTGTCACGTGTTTTTCATACTATTTTTTCTATTTCGCATGAAATTATGTACTATAAAATTTTTAATAAACAAAGATTATAAAATTGTTTTAATGACTTTCTTTTAAAATTATGTTGGCAATTCTGACATTTGACAATTCAAATTTAAAATTTCAAGTTTTAGTCATTTGTTGTTAGTTTCTGAATTCAACAGATATTTACCTGTAAAGTTCTTTAACTTTGTTCCAAGTTATAAACTAACGTTTAAATATCCAAATTAACTGTAATGTAATGTTTACTCATTGTCGACGGAAACAGAGCTTCTTTCCGTATCGTTTTCAGTACGGATATAAAGAGCTATAACCGTCGCGAAATAGAAATAGTATATTGAAAAACAAGTATCAAAATGAGACTTTTTGTCGCACGAAGACCAGGTTTGCAGACCGAGTGAAAGGAGGTCTGCAAAGGGATGAGTGCGGCAAAAACTAATTGTGACACGCGTTTTTCATACTATTTTTTCTATTTCGCATGAATTTACTCTAAAATTTTTAATAAATAAAGATAACAAAATAATTTGTTTTTGTGATTTTCTTTTAAATTAAGTTGGCAATTCTGACATTTGACAATTCAAATTTAAAATTTGACGTTGTAGTCATTTATTGTTAGTTTCTGAATTCAACAGATATTTACCTATAAAAGTCTTTAACTTTGTTCCAATTAATAAACTAACGTTTAAATATCCAAATTACTGTAGGTAATCTAAAGTAAAACAGCCTTGTCATCAAAAAATAATAATGGTTTGGTTGACAGTTAGTGTTGCAAACTTGAAACAAAATACAATCCCTGTAACAGTACGGAAATAGAGTTTTTTTCCGCATCGTTTTCAGTGCGGCAAAGAGCTGTAACCGTCGCGAAATAGAAAAAAATACTTGACTAGAATGTACTGCCATAGCACAGAATAAAGCACAAGTGATTCAGAAGCGACTCTCTGCTAAATCCGTGTTGTAGATTTTCTTATCGCACGAACAACCGCTCCGCCTTCTGGGTGTGGAATTATAGCGAGCGCATTGATACCATTACACAGGTCAGTGCCAGAGACGAGGAATGTCCTTGTCTCTGGTCAGTGCAGCGTATGTAGCGGTGTTCGGTGCGTTGCAAATTTTAAAAGGTGTTCTGATTTTTAATAGACGTAATAAGCGTAAAACAATCAATTGGTGATTCATTAATTTTATTTATTAAAACAGATTTTAAATGGCACCAAATAAAGGTGGAGGACGGTGCGCTGCTCCTAACTGCAGTAACAGCATGAAATCGCATAAAAATATTACTTTCTTTGGATTTCCTAAGGATAACAAAAGGTAGTTACAAAATAAACTTCTACACCGGTTAAAATTAGGGATGGGTATCGAACAACAAAACATCGATTACTGAGAATCGATTACTATTATTACTAATTAAACGATACTCGATACAAAAATTAATGGACGCTAAGGAAATCGATTAGAATGAGAATCTTTTATACATTGAAATATGCTAACAGAGGTACAAAAGGATCGCATATTAAAAATTTAAAGCTTATTAAGGTATCAAATTTATGAAACTGTGCATATATTATATTAATAATCATGCAGTGATTCTTAACAGGGGGGCCGCGGCCCCCTAGGGGGCCGCAGACAATGTATGTGGGGGCCGCGAAAATCTTAACATTTTTACATTTTACAAATAAAAAAAATTTGCTCCGCCATAAACGATAAAAAATATACATATATAAATGTTATGTTAAGCTCTGCTTTGACTTACTTATGAATTATTGGTACAATTTGAGTGTATTTTTTGTACGAGTATATGTTACCTAATGGTGGGGGTAAAGGTACTGGCCGCAGATATAATTTCGGATTTTAAGGGGGCCGCGACTAATAAAAGGTTAAGAACGAACCACTGATATAAGGTACCTACACATCTTTAGATACCTACCTATAGGCTATACTTCGTAAATCGTAAATTACATGCTTTTTCTGCATTATTGATTTGAAGAAAGGAAATAACGAAGATTTAAAAATTAAGTCAACGTGAGAGTAGCATGTGGTAGTATGATGGAGTTACGGTTACCTTCACTTTGAACTCTTATTGCGACAATTCTATCGGAATTAGTTTTACGGTGAACCGCCTATCAAATGCGAAAATGTATGGCAAATATTTTTCGTTTATGACATTTTTTTATACGATTTCAAATTTAGATAATAATGCCAAAAACTACAAACCACTCCTCTTTTTACTAGCCTTGCTAATGCAACAGACAAGGAAGGAAGTTTGACAAAAATGGGTGTGGTTGCCCCGACGAGCCCGCCTTGCACCGGCAACATAACTTCAAAGGTGCCGACGGGGAGTGTCGCTTCTGAATCACTTGTGCTTTATTCTGTGGCCATAGGAATCTTGTGAAGCTCGTATACAGGGTTTTTCAACGAAAAGGAGCCACCCTTTATAACTTCTAACAGAATCAAAATTTGAAAAATCGGCGATACCCGTCTATAATAATATCGAGGGGGACACTTTTTGACATAAGTTTGAGATTTCATACCTTAACCCCCTGGGTCCCACAAACATACCCTTAATTTTTTTAAATGGCAACATGGGTCATGTGATACGTCATTTGAAAGGTCTTTTGATATCTTGCATTACTGCGTTTAAAATTTTAAAATCGTTCAATTCGTTTGTGAGATATTTTAATTTAAAGTTTTAGAGAACTGATATAATTTGTCGTTATAATAATGCAATATAAAAGTATTACTGACTTTTTAATTTATTTTAAGTTTTATTTCCATGTAAATAAAAAAAAGTTTAATACAATGAATTTCGTATCAATTTATCTTGACTATAAAAGCAAAAAAATAAATAAAAAACAACCATTTTGAAGAAAATTATATCAGTTCTCTAAAACTTTAAATTAAAATATCTCACAAACGAATTGAACGATTTTAAAATTTTAAACGCAGTAATGCAAGATATCAAAAGACCTTTCAAATGACGTATCACATGACCCATGTTGCCATTTAAAAAAATTAAGGGTATGTTTGTGGGACCCAGGGGGTTAAGGTATGAAATCTCAAACTTATGTCAAAAAGTGTCCCCCTCGATATTATTATAGACGGGTATCGCCGATTTTTCAAATTTTGATTCTGTTAGAAGTTATAAAGGGTGGCTCCTTTTCGTTGAAAAACCCTGTATGTATTTGGGCACATTTCTTCAAATTTAGGGTTTAATAACATTCTAAGATAACCATATGTAGTTAACACAGGCAGACTTTTAAGGTTTTCGCTATATTGCTGTTACCACAGAAATTCAATTTTCATATAAGTATCTACTATTGGACAATCTATGTAGAATGTATAATTCCGTAATTATGTATTTGATTTATTTCATAGTTAAACTGATTTTCTAAATAATTAATTTTATCATCACTTACCTTATGGAACACTGCAAGTAGATATGGAGTCATGAAGTAAGGTGGGATACCAATAATAGTATGCGAAATGCGACTCGTGATAGCCCAATCTAACGAGTAAAATGTCACAAGTAACCTTGTAACACTCGAATAAAATAATTTGAACATTTTTCAACATTTTTCAAAAAAATGATTTATGAAACTAAATGATACTGAATTTTAAAAAAACCGTCGGTACTTGAGGGGTGAAATATGTTGGACAAAAAAATTGCTTTACACGTGTACACTCTGGTTTCAATAATATCATTGAAAAGCAACATGTTTGAAACAGACTTTAAAAAACATTAACATATAATCTTTGTGATTTGAATTTACTTTATTAGATTCTAATTATTTCTATTTCAAATAAATTTTGCAAGGAAATGTACCTATACGAAAAAATAACATTTAGGGAACTGATTTATTTGACACGAGATTTTAGTTAATGTTGTCCCTATAGTTTTCTATCGTTATGAGTCTTGTTTTTTATGACATTATGTAACTCTTAATAACTCAATTTAAATTTAATGTAAATAAATGTGAGGTGATATAACTGCACGACAGCTATTTAATATCTGTTTCTAGAACGTGTTTTATACCTATCAGGGAATTTGCAACTGACACGTGTCGTTGCCACTATTGATCGCTGTTCCTTTATACGCCATGAAATTACCCTTTAGGTATAAAAGGTAGGAGAATAGGTAGGTAGGTACTACATATGTATATATAATTATTTATTTATATTCTTAGTACTGTTCCCGCCAATTGCCAATCGCCATGAGTGTTTACCGCTGGTCCGCTGCGTCATTAATTTATGAATCTAGTTAATTTGTTATACTCTCTGCTCATTAGCACAAGAAAAAATTAACCCTTGTTTTTATTTAAAAATTTAAGGGTTGTTTATCCTGTACCTAAAGGGTGAAACAATGTTGTCAAATGGCAGGAAAGGTACCTAGCTTCTTTAAAAAAAAACAATCGACCTGTCCGCGCTTTTTTTAGTTTTTAAATGCCTCAAACGCTTTCCTCATTTCCATTTTTGTTAAAAATAAAACAACAGTGCACTGAATTCAGAAAAGAAAGACCTTTCAAATGCCGTATCACTTGCCCCATCATCCCTATTAAAATTTTAGGGGTTGTTTTCACAGCGCTAAGGGATGAAATCATTTCAGATTGAAAATCATGACAAAACAATTGACGTGTTTTTGCATTTCTCAAAAAAATTGTCTCTAGCCAGAATCCCGTTTGTTACATTTCGTTGGGCCACCCTGCATAAAACAGTGAATGAGTAAGGATGGTACAACAAATGGAAAATAAAAATAAACCCAATTAAAACCCAAGCAAAGATGTTCACACTCAAGCGCTATAATCACCTACCAGCACTACGAATACAGAATAATGAAATACCGTGGAATCCCAGAGACTCGGTGGTAAAGTACCTAGGACTCCACCTAGACGCAAAACTCAATTGGGGATACCACCTTCACAAAAAGCTAAACGAGTGTTACACTAGACTCATTATATCCATTGATCAACCGAAAATCACACCTCAGAACGAATTGCTCGCTCTTAATCTATAAGATGATACTTCGACCGATACTTACGTATGCGTGCCCAGTCTGGAGTAATGCATCTAAAACATCATTGAATAAACTTCAAACAATCCAGAACAAAGTGCTTCGCATCGCAATGAACTGCAACTGCCCTTGGTTCATCCGAAACATCCAAATACATGATGAGTTAAAGGTTCCGCTAATTACAGACTATATCAACAAGCTAACCATAAACTTCTTTAAAAACTTAGTGAGGTGTACAAGTGCAACGAAACTTCATCTAGGCCAAAAAAACATTCATAAAAGACTTAAACGCAAGCTACCGCAGGACTTACTCTAAAAAGACTTACTCTAATTATACTTAACCTATGTAATAGCAGAACGTGAATGTATATGCTAGAGGTGTGAATATTATCACTTAATCCTCTCTCTAAAGTAATGTATCCCAGTTATAAGTACCTTATTGTAAAATAGCCGTGAATTGCATCTTGTTGCAGAGCCAGCTAATAAACAATTAAAAAAAAAAAAAGTAAGGATGGTGAACATTCGTAGTGCATTGGACGAAATCGACATACGGTATTGAATAAGGAAATGTAGTAGAAAGAGTAAACCTATAAACGCGAAATCAATTTGTTTTATATGCATATGAATGTAATTCTCATTTGTTCGTGAAATTGCTCCACTCGCTTCGCTCGTTTCGCAAACTTTTCACTCACAAAATAAAATATTATAGTACTTTTAACACTCATATCATAAATAGCTATTTCAACGAGTTTTCCAATGCACGTACCTATATAGAAAAGTTATGCTCGATTTTATGTGAAAATTGACAGTTTCTGGTTTTTTCGATATATCTCGTTAAAGGTTGACTTTTGAGAAATTTTCATACCTACATAAAATGCCCAAAAGATAATTTTCTATAATATTTATACACATGTTTTTTCTCATAAGTTACAAACAAAAAAGATATGAGCGATTTCATACGTAAGGGTTGCTTACTTTCAAAAATATCGAAATAACTTGTTAAGGGTTGCTTTCTGTGAAAATATTATATATATATCTAAAATATTGATCATATTAATATCTACATCTTTTAGTTGAATAATTTTTCTGAGAAACGATAAACAAGAAAACTATGACCGATTTTGTAATGAGACTGCAAAAATCAGTTTTTTCCAGATATCTCGATAAGGGTTGATATTTGTGAAAATGTTATCCTTATATAAAATGTTCTTTATAAGAATTACTAAAACTTTTATAGATATAATTTTTTCGAAAAGTTGTAAGCAAAAGAGTTATCGTTAGGGGATGGAAAAAACTAAATACGGGGCATTTTTGAAAACTAAGGGTTGAAAATAGGGGTACTGCGGGTCAAACCGATTAATTTGATCTAATCAATAAGTGTACCTAATTTCACACTTGCCGCACAATTTGACAGACATTTAGATGTACCGCTAGGACTATTTATTAAACACTCGCTGGTAACAATAATATTGAGGGAATTTGTAATCTCTTGCGCCGTTTGCGATACAATGTACCTACTATGTTGCCAAACCATTTGGTGAAATTGAAAACTAAAACAAACATAAAGGTAAGTGTCCACAATCATCAACCTGAGCTAATCCGGAGCATACAGAAAAAATAACCTTTTAAACGCGTATTCATATATGATGTAATATCTCGGTGGGTCTAAGGATAATGATTCAGAATTTACTCCGAATATTTAAAAAAATGTATAAGGAACGTAATGGTGATGAGAAATGAGTAATGTAAATGTGTAAGCATTGTATTATTATGTAAATTATATTTTTTCCCATCGGGACGTATCTACCATCTACCATTAAAAAAACACTGTTACTTTCGTAAAATAAGGGAATACCATTATGAAAAGCAATGTGCGTAGGCATTTGAACAAATTTCAATGAAAAGCAGAAGTAAAATGGTCACACAATCTGAAAATCTGAATAGAAAAATAATTGTACAATTGAGTTGTGTAAAATAAAAAAATAAAGCAAAAGAGACATATAACTACTAAGAATAACGTAGCATAATAGATAATTCTCAATCCACGTAGGTACAATACTTATGCAAATTAAAAACTTTTGTTCAGAATTTTAAAAGAGATAAGATTTTAGAGTATTTCAAATTTGAAATTTAACTTTATAATCGGAAATTATCACATTGTACTTTTATAGACAATCTTTACCTAACTTTTAATGCCACGTTAATTACCTACTTTTCAATGGGTAACTGAATTTCTCTGTCTTACAGCATTAGCAAGTTTGCGAAGCGTTTGATATTATATTTGTGTAGATTTCCCTGACAAAATTGGAAATAAAGGCATCATATTAATCGGTGAAGAATCTTCTATTTATCTTTATAAAGTGTAGATGGCAAAAGAGCGCACGTGTCAAAACTAAGTGTACGGCCAATTTACTGTGCCGGTGATTGAAAGTGATGGACTGCTGTATTCCTATTTGTTAAGAATTCCTTAGCTGAAATACAAACTGACATTTCACCATTAGCACAAAGCGCATTCGGTTGATTTTATCCTCAAAATGTCAAGGTAATTTTTAGTCTCGAATCTCGTCTTTCCTTGCGAACAGAAATAGAAGGAAACAAGGATTTATAGGAATTTCAATCCTGTTTGTCTCTAACACATACATGGCTGTAATAGTAATAGTGCCGAAATGTAGAGTTCGGCGGAATTTATCGTGAAATATGAATTTTTTATTTGCCATTAGTTGACAATTTCGCATTCCGCTAATTATATTAGAATTAGAATCGTCTTGAAAATTATTCTCTCCTAACAAATGGTTCTTTACAATTGAACTGTCCGTAAAAATGGACGAGATAATGGCGCCGTAGTCTCTGTCAAAGCGAGCCCTCACTTGCTAATACATTTCGTAGACGCTTCCACGTGTAAACTGAACACGAAGTTTCAGGAAAACCTAATGAGATTTTTTTTAAATTTATTTGTTTCAGTTAAGAAGGTTACACGTGTTTCAATATGCGGTTCTGTGGAAAAGAATTTGCTTAAAAAATTGAATAAAGTGCAGACCTTGCTCAAAGTATTCACACATTTACGATGAGTATACCTAATATGAATTTACCAGGGGTAGTACGTACAAAAGTTTCAAAGAGGGTAGTGAAGATATTCAAAATCAAAATCAAATCGAAAAACTTTTATTGTGGAAAACCCACAAAAGGTAGAAGTTCAACTTAAAAGTTGGTCTTCTGTATAATAATACAACAAACAGGTGGATAGTTCTAATACTAGTTCATAGATTGAGATTACATTATAAAAAAATATAAAATAAAGTAAAATAAATGTTTATTTATATTCTCCTAGAAACACATTTTTAATACTGCGTCCAATCGTTGATTGAAATATTACTAATATTTCAATCAACGGTCTAATGGCATGTTTGTTTGTAGCTGTAGGATTTAATATGTCATTAAATTTATTAAGTAGAGTTGATGCCATGTAAGCAAATACATTTTCGTAAATTGACGTCCGGTGTGAAGGAATTTATTCTTAACCCTAATATTTACATCATGCAAATTACACCTTTGTTGCAGTTCATTATTATAGAAATACACAGGTTTGCGGTTTCTGATCACATTGTATACCTACAGTTACTTATTGTATAAGTAATTTTCATTAATGTTTAGAATATTGTTTATCTTGTAATAGGATGTAACATGATCTCTGTAATTTGTAAACTAGCGAACTATTTGTCGTACGAACTTCTGCCGACGCTCATTTTACAGGTACATTAATTATCTTTAAAAAACTATAAGACACTTTACTGTCTACAAGTAGTCAAAACATATTTGCAAAGAAACGCTTGAAAATGAGAATTTTTCATTATTTCTTCCTCCATCGCCTTATAAAGATCACCAAAATGATATTTCGTGTATACATGTAGATTCAACATTTAATTTTCTACAACTTTTATTATATGCACTAAGTACGTAGAATCAATAGTTTTTCACTTATTATTGATTTTATTATGCAAAACCAGCAGCGATTGTGTCTTAGAAAAAGGTTTAAGTGATTATATCTCTGTCAATATTAATCATATGGAAATGTTTAAAAAAGAAAATTATTCGTAATTAAATTCTCTACAACTTTTATTTGAAGCATTTTGCGATACGCATGGCCATTCTCGAGATATAAGCGAAATACGCGCGATGCGCGCACGTGTTACCGTTTCGCGGCAAAACAGTCGACATTTAAAAAAAATCTATCTGGGCTCCTATTGGTCGTAGAAATAAAAATAAAACATCAAAATGTACGGAATTTTGTCAGCTACAACTTTCTTAACGTGTTTGTTTTTGATAAAATTGATACTCTTTCAGTTATTTACGAAAACGTGTTTTTTGACACTTTTTCACAACTTCGTCAGCCTCCTGCATCTTAAATTACCGCCTCCCAAAGGTCTGACGGTCAGTTACTTTATTAACAGTAAGAGAACTACCTATGGTGAAAAATTTATAGTGTTTACTTTCACTAGCCAAAAATGCCCGTAGCTCCCGTACTATTAAGTAGATCGTTAGAAAGCTATAGTATACAGTGCAACAGTAGTCAAAATTACTTAGAATTATACTCCTACACAAATCCCATTTAATTTTAGAAGGTAATATTTGTTTAAATTTATAAATTGACTTATGTTTAATATAGGCAGTTTTAAATAACTTTGTGACATGAGACTCAAAGGACAAATATGCATCGGACAAAATACCCAAAATTCTTCCACTATGGGAGAAAATAGTCACTGAGTTATTAACCGTAATATTAGTTGTAATTAATTGACTCACACGATCACATGAAGCACTTAGAACCTATACACATTGCTATTGCCTTGGATGAGTTGATTATGAGACCATTTTTCGAAGACCACTCATAAATCTTACGAAGATTTTCATTAATAGAATTAACTGTTATTAATTTCACTAGGGAAGCACGATTTGTAAATTCGTGTGTGTCATCCGCGTATAAATGTAGACTGCAGTTTTCTGATAGAGTTAGGGGCAAGTCTGCTGTGACAATGGTGAAAAGTAGAGGTTCAAGAATGCTCCCTTGGAGGTACACCCTGCAACACAAATGCCTCACTTGATAACTGACCATTAATATTAACAATTCGCGTCCTATGGGTAAGATAACTTTGAAACCAATTTACGACCGACTTCGAAATTCTATAGTACTTGGTGTAATTTAACAAGAAGCAATTTGTGTTTAATACATCAAAGGCTTTGCTGTAATCTAACAAAATCAAGATTCTAACATTTGAATTATCCATGGCTTTTACAATATCATTAGTTACTTTTAATAAAGCAGTATTAGTACTGTGGCAACTTCTAAGCCTGACTGAATTACTGTTAAAATATTCTCGTTAACATACTGGGCCAGTTGCTGAGAAACAATATTTTCCATTATCTTGGACATAGTGGGATTGAAAATAATCGGCGAATCACTATCAGAGAGGTTGCTAACAGGTTGCTAACGCTATCGACATATCACGTGGGTTTTGACAAGAAACTTTTTCGTTTTTTTTTTAGCATGAAACCTATTCCCAACCAAAAGAACACTGCTGAATTAAGTGGTAAGCACATTGAAGTTGAGATCGTGAAACCTAAAGTAGGTTTACCAATATGGCGATACATATCGATGTTTGCACTATTTTAGGTACCTATCTAATAAATAAATTTAAACGTGTAAACTTATCGAACTGCTTAACGTCGTGCTTTACTAATTAAAACGAAAATTCAAAAGATTAAATGATTAAACAGCAAAATGTCGAAACATTGATACTGCATCACACATTAGGTTCACTAAGATAACCATTTCCATCATATATTTAGGAATTGGTATTGCAATGCTCCATTCATTGCGTTCTAATTCGTTGAGTTGTGGCAAAAAAATTTAGATTTAAAAGTTTTTGTCCCGAACACAGTCTTCTAGCAAAGAACAAAGAACGTAATTATTACGTTCTTTGCTTCTAGTAAATAAACAATGATTTCAGTAGGATAGACTCTCCGGGAACATTTATGAATTAGAATAAATAGCTAGATTAAAGCAGTTGAGAATGTGCAAGCTTGCATTGCGTGATGAACAAAGGTTTGAAATGTCATGTCGACACGGGACCTACGATTTATATTTTAAATTAATTCACAACACTCTCAGATGAATTAAAACTTCGATTCGTAGTACCATGTCAATCAACCGTCTAAATGGATTCTGCCACTGCCTCCTATACTTTAGGAGGCATTGATTCTGCTTGATATCGGTGCACAGAAATTAAACAAAAGAAAAAAAGAAGAGGTTACGTGATTTATGCATTTGGAAAAGATTTAAAGCGCCTTTGGATTTCGTCCGTAACACAAACATAACAATGATATTAAATCAGTTGAAGTTTGTATAATCAAATAATGTAATGGAATTATTCCCTAATTGCCAATTAGCGATTAGTTAATTATTAATTCCAGTATAGTTATTTACTTTTGGGACCTTAGAGGTCTGCTGCTGTAAAAATAACGGGGTTCCTAAAGCCCTATGTCATTATTAGAAATATTTAATTACATATCTACTAATAGTACTTGAAAGTGTGTTTTACAATATAAACGTAATAAAAAGTTGTTACAGTTTTATGGGGTGACACAAAAATTTCAATTTTCCAAAATGGTAATATAGGGATACGCGCAGTATGGAGATATCGAAAACCATTACAACAACTACAAACTCCCTTAAATTAGAAAAAAATTACACAATAGTAACTTGCTCTTTTAAAATTAAAAAAAATTGAAATGTTGGAAATATCGTTATTTTTCAGTCTTTAAAAGAAAACAGTAGGTATATCCTCTTCTGCCCACTTGTGCTCTTGAATGCGGTATTTCTTCTGAAACAATGAATTTTAAAAATAGTTTCGTAATGTGGAATATTTCACATTCAGGTCTCCTTGCCTATTCCACAATTGGAGACTTTTACTTTTTTATTTCAGATCAACGTACTTGAAATTAAAATGGTTACTGATTTTAAACATTCACCATATTTAAACCAGCGACGTCATTGCAGTATTTTACAAGAGGGGCAACATAATAAAAAGGGAAAAAATGGTCCGACGCAGGCGAAATTTATTTTGAAAAGGGGCGTGATTTCAGTTTAATAAATTTAACGCACCTTTTTTTGGTAGTAGAGTAGTAATTCCAGGGGGGGTCAACTGCCCTACCCTGCCCCCCTTAAATGACGCCCCTGATTTAAACCTCCCTACTGTCAGTATAGAGTTCACTGCCTACTGTCTATACTTTAACCCTACAAAATAACAAACAAATAAGCCACAATATTTTTTGTTGCCTCGTGGAAAACACTTGCATGTCACTAAAACGATTTAGGAGGGGTGTTTGATGTACTGACTGCCGACTGGTAAGGAGATGGCACATATAGTTCGGCGTTTAAAATGGCATATTTCGCATTCCACATACGGCGACTTTACTCTACATGCTTCATACCCTTTATAAACAAGGTTCATACTAAGCCTTTTTAACTGGAAGTACGTGTAGTACAAGTAATGAAATAGGTAGGTACGCCTGTAAGAAGTAACAACAGTAGAAACTGTATTATAGTTCATAAGATACCCTTAGGTAATTACTTACTTGAGAACTTCACACACCTATCACTCAAAATTAATTTAAACTTTGACGGCATCTCTAATATAACGAACATGAGACGAAGCACTCAAGAGTTGTTTTTCAAAGCAAAAAGGTTAAAGAGAGAAAAGTTAACGAGACCTTTTACTTTACGTTCAACTTTAGGTACGTGTATGTATCTACTAAAAAATATCTCATCTAAAGTAGACAGTAGTAGGTACCTACCTACTTGAAGTACATTACTAAGAGACTAATTTATTTTGATTCAAATATTCTTCACATCCGAAGACAACTATTTTGCAATATCGTAACCCAGACTACGATATGTTAGTTTATATAACAATTTTAAAACTTAATCAATACAACAATACTTTAATTCGTTTAACGTTTAATTTCATGATTTTTATTGAATTTAGCGAATTGGTAAGTATAGCGAAATATATTCGAGGACATACGATTTTTCACGTCAATTTGCGAAACGCCAATAAATTAATAATATTCCGGTAAGAGAGTACAGTGTGACTCATTTAGATTGGAAACACACATGTAAAATATGAATTTATTTACCGATTTTAACGAATTTTTTTTTAAAATGTGAAATTATAAAACATCTACTTCGGGACAAAATTTTAAATGTTTATTCCAATTTTCAGGGCATACTACGATTACTTTTTCGCACTCAGAATGGAGAATTGTTATTAGCGATTTGTTTATAAAAAATAATATCTACGCCACTGGATTCAGAATGCTTCCAAATAGCTGTCACCAAAATTTTACAAAAATATATTTATTAATAACAAAATGACAACTTAAAGTTCGAAAACTTTCTAAGCTAACAGTTACAAAACAACACCCTGTATATGGAACGCCGTTTTACTTTTTAATGCCTCTTTTGCCAGACTTTCTTTAAATATAACTGTATTCTAATTTTCACTATTTAAAAATGTTGTCATGATAAAATTAATGTTTTAAAAATATCACTCATGATAAAATTAATTGTACTATTTACATTTATCATGACTGATGTCTTAAATAATTAATTTTATCATGAATGATATTTTTAAAACATTAATTTTATCATAACAACATTTTTAAATAGTGAAAATTAGATTACAGTTATATTAGAAAGTCTGGCAAAAGAGGCATTAAAAAGTAAAACGGCGTTGCATACCTGTATCAATAGATTAAATTATTACGTTACTTTAAATATTTTTTTCTCCACTAATAGATAGCTTATATGTATGGGGATTTAAATGAAGGCGCAGTGACTAGGCGGATGAAAGTGATTTGTAATAGAAACTGGTCGTGTCAGAATTCGTTTATAAATGTTATTAATAACCTTAATTCACTCCCTTATTCAAGGGATTATGAAGTAATCAACAAGATGGAGAATAACAAAATAGTGAAGCATTGTGCTAAAACAAACGAAACGAGCAAATCACCAGTTGGAATTGAAACTGATTTCGTGGGTGTCGCTGTATACATAAAATTTAAATAAAACATTGTTGTATAAACACAAAAAATGTGTCAATGGATATAGGAAGGTTTATTGTAGGGCTCTCCTGATAGGGATTTTTAAATTTTTCACAAAGTTTTTTGTAAAACTTGTTTGAAGTTGCTTAATATTCATTGAATTTCACGAATATTTTACAAGAAATACGAACAAAAATGGAAGATTCTAATACACGAGAGCCCTACAAGAACCTTTCCTCTTTGCAATGACATATTTTGTATTTCGATAAAACTATTTATTATCCAAATTTTATGTATATTTCTAAACCCATGCAAGCGCTAAAATTTGCATAGTGCGTTGATAAACTTTGTAAAAAATTAAAAAATCCCTGTCAGAAGGGCCCTACAAGTTGTTGTTGTTATACAACAATGTATTATTTCAATTTTATGTATACATAAAAATTAAAAACCCATTCAATCAGTGTCAATTCCAATTGGTGATAGACCCTTAACCTTGGTCCGAGCCCTTAACCAAAGTAATAGTTATAATAGTTATACAAAGTAATACTTATACATGCAAAACTTTGAGTTTCACACCCTTAATATATACTTATTATATTATTCACTCATACATACCTTTACTTAGCTCATTTATAATAGGTTCATTCCTATATGATTGAAACACATCATCTACCGCTACCCAATATTCAAACAATTTAAAAAACATGACCAATATCAAATGTGACTGTCAAACGATCAAACTAGAACTACCTATAACCACAGAGTGTATTTTATCTGTGCTATAACTACATATATTATAAAGTTGAATGTCACAAATCGGTTTTTTTGGGATTATAAACCCTTGGCCCAAAGTAAGATTTTGGGTATGATGAAAATTTCGCACATGCGTGTCGGTCCGTGTGTCACTTTTCGACGAACTGAACATTTTTCATATGTGTGTCAACTTATTCCAGTGGGTTTGGCCACAATATGGTAGAAAGACCGTGGGCCAAACGTATCTTTTCTTAAAAATTCGAAATGTGTCGAATGATACTTATCTTATATTCAAAAGGAACATGTTATACCTTGAATTTTTGTAGACTTTCTTTAATTACTGATTATGATCTGGATATGAAGATATGATGTGTCTAAATGTGTCGTAATCTATTATTCTAAATTTTGTTTTTATTTGACTTGTTAGTCTTTATAAGTTGGGAACTCTCATTAATTTGTATTCAAGAACTTTCGAACAAAGAGGAGCGATCTCTTTGTTCTTGAATTCGGGAAAGGCGATCATACCTATATTATACATACTTCGAATTTGGTTTATACAATGGACAATGCTCTCTTCTACTTTACAAACTCCGCTTATGCGTTTCATTCAGTTGAGTTATAAATATATTAGAGTTATTTTTTTTTATTTTAAAGATAAAATAAATAGGGAAAAATTTCAACGCTCGGCAAGTAAAATTTTAAATATACCTAATAATAATTCGGTTAAAGTGTTTTGAAACTTTCGGCATTTATTATTTAAGGAACACCGTCAGTGGCGAAACTAGGGGGGGGGGGGGTGTGAAAGGTGTGCCAGGCACACCCCAGGCAAGCCGTGACACACCCCAGAAAAACGGAGCACTTCCCCATTTTTCATTCTTATCTTAAATTCCATCTAACAACTTAATTCGTTAAATCTTAAACCATTAGCGATAAACAAACGAGTAGTAATAGTGACATAGTGATAAGTACAATTACTAATTATTATTTATTATGTAAGGACATTAGAATATTCGTCATTCGAGCATAAGTTGTATCGGTGAAATAATATTTGTTTAGCTAAGCGGCGCGGCGGCGGTAGACTGCTGACTGTGACTGTGCGGCTCTTGGAATTGTTTTGGTTCATGATACTGATATGCGTTGAGTGGTGATGCATAAACAATAGCATGTATAGTTCCTCTTTCACGATGTAGTAAACCCAGCAAGCATAAAGACGCCGCAAAGATTAGTAGATTAGATTAGTTTACATACAGTTTACATTAGCATTAAAAGATAACTTTTTATAAAGGAAGCGAGACTTGAAACTTAAAAATAGTGTAACATACCGGAAATGGTGACTCATTATTCCGAACAATCTAGATGTATGAATCATAATTACGATGCCTCGTTAGACGCAGACAGCAGCTTACGTAAATTATTAATCATCGAACTTGTAGAAGATTCGAGAAGGGTTGCTTGCGTCATCGGTACCTATATAACTATATAAGCAACGCTGCAACGCACGATAAAAAAGTGGTGTGTACGCCCCAACAACATTTTTATACGCACCCCTCCCGAAAAAGAGCCCGTGCCCCCCCCCCCCCCCCCCCCCCCCCCGAAACATTTTATAGTTTCGCCACTGAACAGCCTCCATTTTGAAACCGTTTTTTAAATCTTGTATAACTATTTACAACTATTGATTTCTTATTTCTACGTTTGAATTAAGTTTTTAAAAAATCGTCTAACGTATATTTGGTTGTTTGACGATTTTTTAAAAACTTAATTCAAACGTAGAAATAAGAAATCAACAGTTGTAATTGATGAAACTTGAAACCTTAACGTATATTTTACCTATTTGGTTGTTAAGGATAAGGTTTCATCAATTTACAGCACTGACAAAGTTTCTGAATCTACCTACAGTAGTTCAATTACGACAACGATTACGAGTATTTGGTTCAATATGTTAGTAATATCCTTGTTTTAAGGTATATAAACAAGGGTAATATATTGAACACAAAACATTGTCATAGGCACTCATGTTAACAAAGTAATTTCTGGTGTCAGGTGCGTTCGCCAGCAATACCGTAATATGAAAGCACAGATATGTGATGAAAGCTTTCTCTTCAGATTTATAGTTTATACGTTATACCTTATTTACTTCCACAAGTTCAGTACCTATGTTTAAACTTCGACAACTTCATATAAAAGTCATAGCCTGTACTTTCATATTATAATATACCTACTTTGTAATATTTTTTCGTAAATTTTGGATTTGTATTGTCGTTCTTGCGGAAACCAAATTGGAGTAGTAATCATGCGAGTTACGTCATTTACACACCTTTAACTTCTTCAGAAAATGGAGAGGGGGGGGGGGGGGGTAACGAAAAACCATCATTCAAGGGTGGTATAGACGATTCCAGACATAAACCCCAGTAGTAGGTATACAAAAAGGAGAAACCACGGGAGAAACTCCATGGTAAATAGGTTTCGAAGTTTCCTTATGAGTAGGATAAAGTAATGTCAGTAAAAAAAAATTTTTTAACGAAAAAGTTGCATTATAAGAGTTTTGTCTTATTGTGTTTTACGTTTCTAAAATGAACTTGAAAAGTGGATAGCTAAATTGTTACCGATAATGACGGGCAAAGAGGCGGTTCCAAAAATGGAAATATTTCGAAGACGCAAAAATTCGTGATGAAAGGAATTTTTGTTTTTCTATAAGGAGAACCATATGCTTTAGCAAAAACGCCACAGCACGAGCGGAGCAACTGAAATTTTAAACAGATGAAAAAATGTAGTATGTGTAGCCGAATTCTTGGACTCTTATAGAAATTGATTTTCAAATTTTCAAAATAACCAAAGATGGTAAACGGTAGATAACTATGCTACGCCAGATAAGAGGAAAATAAATTGGGTTGGCACAACTTCAGATCAGATGATACAGGAGATGCTCAAATGCTTAAAGACTAGTAGAGAGCAAGTGGTTCGTGGTTGACTCTAGGCGAAGATCTGTGCCCTGATCACTTCTTTAAATATAGTTATTCAAAAGGGCAGAAAGGATTAAAACACTGAAGTAAAGACTGGTTCAAAAAAAATAAAATAAAGAATTGTTCAAAATATGGAAAAAACGAGATAGTAAAATTAACCTAACAAGAAGCGGGAAATTTGGCTTGAGGTGAAAAGGAAAAACTCAAATCAAGGAGAAGCAGTTTAATTAGTCAAAAGGCGTTGGTGAACAGCTACATCAAACTAACTAAAAACTGAATATAGAGTCACAAGCTCCGTAAGGCTCTGTTTGTAAATTAACAGAGAGCGTCACTTCAAAAAATTGAGAGAAGTGACGACGGAGGAATTCAAAAGTTAGGGAAAATCATTTACCTATCACAAACGAAAAAAAGTTGTTCAAATTCATTACGTTGTTTGTCTTTGTTACTAATACTCCACGGTTGAACTATACATATATCTAAGTAACATATGAAAAATAGACAATTACCGATAATTTGCAAAACACCGTAAAGTTATGCATGTACCCATTACATTAGTCATTATGTATATACCTAATGGTTTTGACTTTTGACAAGAAGTCTATTTGAGCGATTACTAAAACAACATCTACAGACATATTTCTAATAAAGAATTTACAGAAATTAAAGAATGTTCAAAATGTGTATGTAAATAACATTCAACATATGTTTCTATATTTACCGGTCCCATATTGACGAATCCGTTTCTGCGAGCAATCGTGTGAGCTTCATCGGTGTCGACATTTCTGCGAAAGCGTACAAGAAAAGAATTACTGAAGAAATCGGCCGCTGAGTAAGATAAACACACGAAATACAATAACGAAAAAAGCCTCCAGTACAGAGGCATGTTAAACCATCAATGCAGTTCAGGTTACACTGCGACGCCATGGACGCGCAATTCTGACGTCAGTTGTAATCGATTTTGTAAATATGTATAATAATAATATAACTTTTACGGGTATTAGATAATATTAAAAGAGTTCCTATGTATAACATAACATGATTCAAAATCCACTTGTGGATTGCTATATGACGTATAGAATAGATTTCCAAGGAACAGTTTGATTAAATATAATAATCCTAGTAATACCCAATTATAATTTACACGATCTTTTGTAAGGTTTGGTCGATTGTTTTATTGCGCTTATTTCTTCCATGGAAATGTCTAATGCTTTATGTTTTTTAACAGCAACATTAGACACTTTCCAAGCGGCCAGAATGTAATTCAACAGGAGCAGTAGTATAAGAGAATGTTCTAAACTTAAACATAACGCTTCCACCCTTCCACCTAATTTACGAAAGGTTTCCTTTTTCTATTATACTTTCAGACACATAATGTGAAAAACATACAATAGGTAGGTAGATACATAAATCGAACCGTGATTGAAATTGCGAGAATTTCTTCTCTAATACTTTATTTAATATGTATTGAACATTGTACAAAATAGTTATATTGAAAATAGAAATAGGTATAGTGCATTTGGATTTGGTATTGAGCCGAAGTAATAAATCAACTACTTCAAGTATAGTATATGGTATTTTTGCTATACGAGCGGCACATCAGTTTTCAATAATAAGTTTTGCAAATATCGGAAACATAAAATGAAAATGACGCTTCTTTCGTACTAAGACCACCAACAATAGAAGACCCTTTAAAAATGACCGCGTTGACAATAGGAAACCCTCATTAAGCTCCCAGCTAAATACTTCGGCAAAGGGTTCATAGGCGTCGAAAGTGGGTAATTTGTAAAAGAGTGAACAATAACACTCCATACAATTAATAAACTAGAATTTATTTACAATATATAGTTTTCTCATCTACTACACTGAAATCTGCCTGACAGGCTGATTTATTACTTCGGCTCAATACCAAATGTACTAGGTATTTGTTTTTTTGTAATTTGCTTCCATTTTGATTCTATTAACGAACGCAACGTCATCATCTGCGATGTCCTTATGGCCATTAATTCACGGAATATTTTACGATTATTTTTAAGTTGGCAATGCTTTTCATGCCGAATTATCTTATCATACATGACAGTTTAAATTAGAGAGTGTGTCACGATCATTCGGCAGAGGATTTATCAGGAAGCAGCGACGGTATTTTTGGCAAGTTCACGTATTTCTTGATTATCCTCCATACTCGTGTTTTGTGGCAGAATTTGTATAAAACAAAAGGCAATTAGATCAAATTTCAATTTTAAAATTAAGAAATTACTAACCTCCACAAAAATCCCCAAATCGACTAAATAAAAATTGTTTAAGGCTGGGGTTTCCTCCTCAGTATTCCTTTCGACATACATAGTTTGTTTAAAACTTAATAGTTTTAAATGAAACTTGGAAATCGTGTAGTTGAAAGTCTGTTCAACAACATGGGCTATTTTATTTTTCATGCAAATGTAAAGATATAATTGAAAAAATTATGAAATTTGACATATAATTTTCTAAAACGTTTTAAAATAGCTTAAATCGTATAACATAGTGTGCAGTAGCATTATATGTAATATGAATGGATTTTGTGGAACCATTTTGAAACTGTGTATGTCGTAAGTTTTTCCCATAAGCGCAATGTAAAATTGAATAAAGTGCCATTATTTAGTCACGAAACGCACTCGCAGGAGTGTACAGTATTGCCCACAGATTGCAGCACCTGTGAAATGCAAAAGTGGATGAACACGGATGCTTTTCATGAAATTCGTACGTTTTTCTTGTAGTTCCTTTTTTAATATACAAAGACAACAATATTATTCTGTGCAATACAGTAAGATAGGGAACCACTTCTTTTAGGTATTAGATTACCGATGCGGTCATGCTTTTTTTGTGGTGCAAACGTTCTTTGCCTTTAGATATTATTTCATTTTTATGTAAATAAATATAACTCAATGATTCTTAAATATTTTAATATAGTAGTTAAAGTACAAAGGTATAAGTTAATAAATCGTAATGTTTTACATATTATAATTATATTATGTTACAGTTTAGTACCTAAAGTGTTAATTAGACTGTTTTCGTTATTCGTCGAAGATGAACCACTTAAATATAATCTATAATAATCTAATTATATACGATAATTACGCTTTAACGAGAAATAAAGCGCTAAAATAAGCCAAACCTACCAAATTTTTGTTATAAGACCGATTGAGATGAGGTTTTTTGCATTCGCTTCCTAAATTCAATAGGAAACTTTGTACCTACTTTTGATCATGCTTTTTTTCCAAATTGCATTTGTGCAGTGGAAAATGCATCCTGAAAAATGCATTTCATAGAAAAAATTCATAACTTCGTTATAAACTTCTAGAATCGACTCATATTCGCGTTCGCAGAGGTTTTCGAGGTCGCTGATCCCGAATATGACCTCCAAATTTACTCACCGCCCACCTGGAGCTCAGGATGGCAGAGAGACGTCATCTCCGAAGCTTTTTCTGAAATTCACTCTCAAATGGTTTTAGACATCTCATCCGGGGTTTTTTTAGGTTACTGATTCCAAATCTGGTATCGACAACCGTCCCCCGCGTACTATGGTGCCCCGCGTCCGGGCATCAATGTCACTCTTTGGAGTTTCACTCAAGTTTCAGTCCTATAGGGAACAGAAAATTGTTTCCGGAGTTTTTTGGGTCGCTTAGATTGAATCTGGCACCGGATACTTTCTAGCGGATACCTGGTACACCACACCGGGGCATCAACGTCATCCTCTGGAGTTTCGCTTGCATTTTCGCTCTTACAACAAAAATTTGGTAGGTTCAGTGTGGTTCAGTGCTTTATTTCCTCGCCTATTTCTGATCATTTATAAAATAAATTACCAAAATTATTCAGCACATAATATTCATTATCTTACTTTACAAAAATTCATATGTACTAATAATTTTTCAAATGTGAACCTTGTAATTTATTTCCTTTGCGATATACAATTTGTTGCCCCGAACTAAAAAGTGCTCCACGGCACCTGACCTTTGCAAAGTTGTAAAAAATGTTTATAGCGGCATAGGAGTGTAACATATGCAATATTCTGGTACATTTTTGTAGGTCTCTCAAAAATTGTGAGAATCGAAAATTGATTAATCGATTTCTGAAAAAATCGATCGGGATTAGTCTAAAATCGCGATTAAATCGATTTCTGTGCCTATGGAAATCGTTCGCTAATCGTGTTCGAACGAATCGATTAATCGATTTGTTTGAAATTTTTGCCAGCACTTGCATACATCAATTTAGGAATTTTAACAAAGTTAATTTAAGTACAGAATTTTTTGACGCAGTAAGGTTCCAAAGATGGAATAGAATATTATTATAAAACCACAGTTTTACACCAAAATTTGATATGGCGTTTAGCCGGAATTTTGGATTTTGCGTTTACCCATTTTTCAGATTTATTTTGCATTTCTCGCTGAAAATGGTAGTAACCAAATTTGTAGATAATTAAATTCTCTAACTTTTGTCTTAACAATTTTGTTGTAAAATGATTATTTATTGCTAATAATGAGCAAAGTGTGAAAAATTAGGACATTGACCGAGTTTTTTCAATTTTTGGACCATTTTTATTAAAAATAGGTGACACATTCAAATGACAAAGTTGTAGAGGACTAAATTCGCTACAACTGTCGTAGAAACAAGTTTTTCGTACGACGCATGAATCACACCCGTAAACATGCTGAACACAGAGACATGGCGTAAGCGACCCAACTAATTTCCGCATCACCGCACAGTAGAGGTAGAGTTTTCGGTGCAGTTTTTTATGTGGTTTCCCCAGTAGTGATCTTCTTCATGAAATTTTTCAGAAGATTGAAAAGTATATAAGAACTCACTTCAAAAGTCGGGTTCATATTGTCTTCGAGTTCAATGGTTATCCTGACGCCGATTTCGCCGGAACTAAATCTGCAGAACGGTTACGACGATCAACAAAGACTCTCGCACCGACAGTATAGAATTTGACGAGAACACTTCTCTGTCACTGACACAGGAAAAGTTTCTATCAAACGACAAAAACCACGCTCGTTTTATTGAACTTTTAATCCATTTCCTCAGGCGAAACAACATACCTAACAGCAGAACAAGCATTTGAAGACGGTGGTAACATCATTGTTGAAATGGCCATTGAAAATTCACTAAAATATCGAACTGTTTTCATTGTTGGAGAGGACATCGATTTGGTGGATTTGTTAACAGAATCGGGAAGAACGTACAACGTTTTTTTACAAAAACCGGAAAAAGGCAAAACCAAAGAAGGGTTGTACTCATCTGAAAGTTTCAAGTCTGGAAAACAAGTCTAGGATCATATTTTATTCAGACATGCCTTTACTGGTTGCGATACAACCTCCTCTCTTTTCAACATCGGAAAAGGAAAGCTTGTAAAGGTTTTGAAAGATCGCGAAGATTTGCAGGCATGCGCGAAATCTTTCAAGGATAAAAGGTCAAATCAAGAGACAATTCAGAACTTCGGGAAACTAATTTTTATAGCCCTTTACGGTGGAAAAAGAACCCAAACATCTCTCAATCACCTATAAATAATACGAATGCTTCCTGAAATCTTCACTATGGATCTTTTATCAAATCCAAAAGTGGCTGGGAGTACACTTGGAACCTGGAACCAACGGAATGGGGGTGGAAAAAATTGTACGGTGCCTTCTACCAATATAAAATTAAAAATGACGCATCACCTGCATCCTCTGCACCAGAGTCTCTATACAAACAATCTCGTCAAAATGTAAAACGGGCTGTGGAATACCTTGCGGCTGTAGAAAAGCTGGATTAAAATGTACGCTAATTTGTGAATTTTGTAGCGTAGGTACATTCGTGCACTCTTGTGACCAGTGAAATCAATTTCAATTTCAATTTATTTCCCAATGAAATCGACAAGGAATATGGCACAGAAAGTATTGACGATTTGACTGTGCAATTACAGAAGAATTGCTTCGAAGAAACTGGGGAAACCAAATAAAAAAATGCACCGAAAACTCTACCTCTACTGTGCGGTGGTGCGGAAATGAGTTGGGTCGCTTCTGTCATGCCTCTGTGTTCAGCATGTTTCCGGGCGGCATATTTACATATCCTCCTATACAACCGCACCAGGGTGCTGAAATCTGTTAGTCTTTGTGGCGTACAACTGAGCTGTAAACGCTCATCGATTTAGGCACCTCCGCGAATTGTTTAACTTATTTTCACACTTCCAGGTGAAATAAAGCAGCCAGAGTAAAATAATATAAACACATGTTGAAATAATTAGTTACTTATTTATGTAAAAAATATATTACTGAGATTGTATGGTATACACTAGTATGTCTCCGTAAGTTGAAACCATATGGAAAACCTTTTTATTATTAATTTTAAGGAAAAAAGGCATTCTACATAAAATGTTCGGCATGATCCAAAACTCAAAATACAACCATCAGATATCAATTTTTTTCATTGGAAATACGAGGTTTGTCAAAAAATGTGATTTGTGATTGTGAAATGTGCAAGTAAAATACTCCTATTTCGAAAATTGTTATAAAGAAAAGTTGGTCAGAATTGAAAACTACGTTCAGATATGCAATCATATCCATTTGTATTAAATTATTTTATTATATTTACATTTTAGTTTTATTTTAGAACGATATTTGATGATAAAATGTTACTTAAATCGACATGGTTAAATATTTAAAACACCGTTTTTAATTCTAAATAATAGTTATTGTCAAAAATAAAGGTACTTTACTGTTGCGCAAATTTCATATTTTTTGACCAACCTCGTATACGACTGAAAAAAATTAATACCTGATGGTTGCATTTTGAAAGTTTTAGATCATGCAGAACTTTTTAAATCAAGTTTTTTCAGTACGTGTTTCTACAGAGTATTTTTGTATCCAATGTTTGCATTCGCTTTCATAGTCGTCAGAAAATTTGGTTTTTTACTTCCACAGTATATTTATCTTCATTTATAATTGAACTTAACACGATCTTACACGCTGGATCAACACGATGTAAAAGGGACTTTATGTTTGTAACATATTCTTCCTCCATTGTGGCGTATAAATAACAAACGTGCACTTCACTCACTCTGATATGTATTAACGACTAGGAACGGAAATATAACGGCCAAATTTTTAACGTATGGGTATGGTGTATGTATGCACACGCTTGCAGTGATTTTAGCTCTCGGAGAGGTGCCTAAATCAATGAGCTTTTGTAGCTCAATTGTACGCCACAAAGACTAACAGATTTCAGCACTCTGGTGCCGTTGTAAAGGAGGATATGTAAATATGCTTCCGGGCGTGATCCATACGTCCTACGAAAAACTTGTTGCTACGAAAGTTGTAGGGAATTTAGTCCTCTACAATTTTGTTATTTGAATGTGTCACTTATTTTTAATAAAATAAAATAAAATGGAGCAATGTCCTAATTTTTTACACTTTTTGCTCATTATTAGCAATAAATAATCATTATACAACAAAATTGTTAAGACAAAAAAGATAGAGAATTTAATTCTCTTCAAATTTGGATACTACCATTTTCACTTTCAGCGAGAAATGCAAAATACGCCTGCCAAATGAATAAACGCAAAATCCAAAATTCCGGCTTGCGCTTGACGCCATACCAAATTTTGGTGTAAAACTGTGGTTTTATACTTAAATTAACTTTGACATATGATGGAATGTTGTCGAGGATGATTGGGATAATAAAAGTATCAGATATCGTCGCGTTTGGCAGAAATAATAAATTTATCCCTTGCTTTAATGAATTTGTGAAAATCAACAGTATACACGTCTCAATTTTTAGATTATTTCCTTCATGTTTCAAACTTTCAAATAAATCAGTGTGTAAAATTTATTTCCTAATATCATAATTATGTAATATCAACTTCGTTTATTCATTTGATATTTCGCTTTCAAAGCGTTAAGTCGTAAGTGTGCGTTGGCGTAAATGTAAGATACATAGAAGACCTTGACCTGATTATGATTACAGAAGATTCATACCAGGAAAGCATTAACCGATACCAGTAATTTTGCATTCTCTGCATATCTATCACTCAACGATATTACGCATCCTGATTTACAGAATTGCAAAGGGTGACACCTACAGCATATTTATTAAAATTCATATATTTTTCTGTAATTTTAATATCTGATTTATGTGTTGCCTAACACATAGAACCGATGCGAGCGCTCATTGTGGTCATGAATCGTTACAGCTGTTGGAGACCCCAGCCTTAAGAAGAAAAAGAGCAAATTACAAAAAATAGTATAAAAAACACTCATTCTTAAAATAACTCGTGGCTACACCACTCGTTTTTTAAACTTGAATTCGTGCTTCAAGGTTGGTCTTATAATTTATTTTTTAATATACTATTTTATTCCTGTCAAATATAAATACTCGTACAGAAAAGACAAAACCGAACAAGTAATAGGTAGTAAGTAAGACTTAAGTAGGTAACGATTGTAATAATAAAAACTAGTAATTCCACTAATTTTTTATTTTAAATGTAACCCAACGCGTTTGGACACTAAAAATTAGTGGAATTACTTGTTTTTATTATTACAATTAATTATTTTGAGAATTATTTCTTTAGCCATAGATTATGTAATCGAAGGGTTGGAAGAATGGAAAGGCTACTAATAAGTATGTGCCTTTCCATTCTATATACTTGGCAATTATATAATTGCCACATACTTATTAGTAGCCTTTCCATTCTTCCAACCCTTCGATTACAATTAATTATTATTAAAGTTCTACAAAGATAGTTTGGAACAAACGAATAAACGATTTCTTATAACGATCCTTAAAAGTGAAATATATTTTACTAAGGCGGAAATTGACATTTAAAATTTGATTTTGGTTCAGTGGTTTGCAATGTTATATCCCTAAAATCATGAATTCGAACACTGTTGGACACTTTTTGAACAGTCCTGAATTAGCGGTTACGTTAGGTTTTATTCCACGTAGAAGGCTAAATGCTTGTTACAAATACAAACAACTATTATAGCTACTTATTTCATAAAAACTTTGTTCCCTTTGACGTAAAACTAATAGGGCGACAGCCCAGCGTCATTTTAGGTAGTGATAAAAGCGCGTATGCAAATCATACTAATATCCTCGCCAGGAGTGTTTACCGCTACGTCATTAATGTATGAATCTAGCTATCCAATTTATTAATACTGTCATCTCATATAAAACAGTGAATTCAATAAGGATGGTGAACATTCGCAGTGCATTTGACGAAATCGACATACGGTATTGAATAAGCAAATGTTATAGAAAGAATAAACCTATAAACGCGAATTTAATTTCTTTTATATGCATAAGAATTTAATTCTCATTTGACTAATATAGTACAATTTGATTCGTGTTTTTCATATTACACCATATGATTGTATGTGATGACGTAGCGGTAAACACTCCTGGCGAGGATAGTACGTTGAAGATGATGTAAAATATAAGAGTATAAAAATGGTCCCAAGTTCTGAAGTTGATTTATGTTCTTGCGTATTTCACAAAAAAAAATTGCAGACAATTCGGATGTGGATAAGTACTTTAATTAAACAATTAAAAATGCATTAATTTTCAGCGAATTGAAAGTCATTTGAGCGTGTCTGCAATATAAATCATAAATTGTCGTTGATGATTTAGTGACAAAAAATATAATTGCAGACGGTTTCGGGTTGCAATCAACCCTGCAGACGGGGTTGAATGTACAGTATTTTTAAGAATTTAAAAGTAATTTGAGCGTGTCTGCAATTCAGGTTAATGATTTATGTTCTTGCGTATTTCACAAAAAAAATCGCAGACAATTCGGATGTGGATAAGTACTTTAATTAAACATTTAAAGATGTATTAATTTTTAGCGCATTGAAAATCATAGATTGTCGTTGACGATTTATTGACAAAAAATATAATTGCAGACGCGCATGAAACATAATGACACATTACTATTTTTAGTCGCAAACAATATTGATACAGGAGATGATGAGGACGAGTCTGGAGTCTCTGAAATTGCCAAGCAATGTCTTCGACGATGACAGCGACGAAAGTGACAATAGCTCCTACGATACTGATAGCGACTTTCCAATGGATGACGAGTAAACATTAAAAATTATGTGATTATGTGAATATATTATAGTATTTAATTGTTTACTTTAAAATACTTATCAAATCGTCTGCAATTTTATGTTTCGTTAATACAATATCACTATTAAACATAATCCGCAATTGCAGACGCGCTCAAATGACTATTAATTTGCTTAAAAAAATGGTACTTCAAATGTTTAATTAAAATACTTATCCCCATTCAGATCGTCTGCAACAATTTTTTTCACCACATACACTACAATACCAAAATAGTGTACTGAAAATTAGCCCACGCTCAAATGACTTTCAATTCGCTGAAAATTAATGCATCTTTAATTGTTAAATTAAAGTACTTATCCACATCCGAATTGTCTGCAATTTTTTTTTGTGAAATACGCAAGAACATGAATCATTAACCTGAATTTCAGACACGCTCAAATTACTTTTAAAATCATAAAAATACTGCACCTTCAACCCCGTCTGCAGGGTTATTGCACCTCCGAAACCGTCTGCAAATACATTTTTGACGACGTTTTTAATTTGTCGTTTCGATTCGACAAGAATTATACGCGGTCAAACAGTGATTTTTTATGCACAAACATGTTTGAACGTGTTATCCCCAGCTTCAGAACTTGCGACCATTTTTATACTTTTATATTTTACGTCATCTTCAACGTAGTATGATTTGAAGACGCGCTTTTATCACTACCTAAAATGACGCTGGGCTGACGCCCTATAATGGCGTGAACTAATAGCTATTTATATTACTAGTTTCAAAATGAACATGTTTTTTTGCACTAGAAATGAAGTTTGGATCCAACACATCGTGTGCAAAAAACACGGTGTTTTGGATCGTGTTTATATAGGTACAAGATTACCTACATAGCTATTTATGATATAAGCAAAGAGTATCTCTTTGATATAAGCGTTAAAAGTGCTGTTTTATTACTTTTAACACAAATATTATACAAAGTTTTTTCTATAACTGTCCTATTTTGATAATAAAATAGAAAAATTTAATACATATTTCCATAAACTGACATTTTGACGTCTCTTGTCAGTTAATTATTTTCTGACGTTTCAAAAATTATTATTACCGCATTTGCTGTGAAGTGGGCGTGTTAAAGTAGCCACACAAATACAGTTTTTCCTCAAGGCGCGGACTGCGCAGTCCAAACCTTGAGATTTTCCTCAACGTGTGTGGTGAAGACATTGAGGCCGCCGGTGGACTGTACAGTCCACAAACTCCTATTCGAAAAACCATTGTGAATAACTACGCAGGCCTGCCTGTACAGGCCAAACTCGGCGTGTGTGGTGGTATCGTAAGGTTTAACCCGTGAACTCTAAGTATTGAGTTCACTGGGTTTAACACAGAGTGCATACTTAAATGTATGTAATATAGAGTGTAGAATTAGGGATTTCAATGTATAAAAATCTTAATATTCGGTATTTGCTTCCCTAATTATTTTAGACAAAAAGGCTATTTTAACTGTTTGGTATCTAGATTTAAAAAATTCACATCCGTAGGTAGATGTTGTATATCTTCTGGTTTTCTGGTTTTCCTGTCCCATCAGCTCTGAACAAAGTATACTAAACGTGTTTATCTACTATTCATACATTATTAAAGTTTAACATTACGACATTTAATTGAGTATCGTAAATGATGTATTTTGCCGGTTTGACATTATTGGAAAAGTCATCGCTTTAAAATTACGAGGGCTTCCAAAATAGGCCACTTAACCATGACGAGCTTGTTAAGGAGGCTGCATCTGTACAAAATCAGCGGCAATTCGTTCACACTATACCGTCCAGTCACTAATCTTCAACCCCAACAACTATATCCCGGGGTCAGGACAGTCCACTGAGTTATTCCAGTTCGCCCGGCTCCCAACTAGGACGTGTAGGTGTAAGCAATCGCAGTATTATCAAGCGTCGGTAGATTCCATTGCTCTATGAGTCACGAACTGACATTAAATCTCAGCCCGTGTGTGAGGCAGCCTCATTTGAAGGAAATCCTCAAGGCTTATACCATAATTTCTATTATGCTTATACTGCACAGTTTTGCCTTGAGGAAAAACTGTATGTGTGTGTCTACCTTTAGGTGACGCCGTGTTACCTTAGTTACCAGTTACCAACAAACAATAGTGGTTACAGCTCTATTAATGGCCTGGCCAGTGTTAAATGGTTTTATTTTTACATTAAGAGTGAGGAAGGTAAAACTTTCGTTCACGCGAATTGCGTGTTCGTCCACGAATTTCGTCCTCGGGTTGCTTACTTCGAACACTCTACCAAAAGCCAATACTTCATTTGTTAATGTTTCCTTCTTTCACAGGTTATTATTAAGTATATTTTAAAAACGTTTATTACGAGTATGAGTTTCTACAATTTTTTTAATGCTAATTCAATTTTGGGTAACAGTTTAGAATCCGAGTTTCGAGTAAAAATTTTAAGAATGATAGGGAATAGGAAAAATGTTATAAATTTGTCTGGAGAAACGACCTTTCTTTTTTAAAATGTTTTTGTTATGCACTTACAATTGTGGAGTTACAGTCTACTGTTCAATAGGTGGCGTTATAGGTATAAATTTGTTCAGAGTCAGTAGATTTAACAGAGTACCGCAACCTCCGCCATTTTTAGTCCTTTCCGTGCTTCACTCACTACACGCTCAGTAAAGTAGATGATGTTTTTGACTAAATTTTTCGGAATATAATAAAACAAATACACTTAACGGCACAATAACACGGCATTTCATTAAAAATTACGCACTTCGTAAGTATATTTTATGTATATGGACTAAAAATGGCCGCCAGGGCGGCATTTGTCGCGTCAAAGGCTTGCGGTACTCTGTTAATCTACTGACTCTGAAATTTGTTAAAGTCACTAAATATTCTAAAGTACCGCAACCTTATGTTCCAATGAGTTAGAGAGAGAAAGCTAATTTTAACCCCAAAATGGCGGAAAAATGACATCTGTGTTTGACATATGATGAAAATTAGTATTTTACTCTTAGACCATTGGTCTAAAATTTTACTATTATCATTGAACTGTACGCTATACGCAACAGCGTATAGTTCAATGACTATTATGTACTAAGTTTGACGTTTGACACTTGATTTGAAACGCGGCAATTTGAAAAACATCATAAACTTGTAGTTTTCCCATAGAC
Source organism: Pyrocoelia pectoralis (assembly GCA_036250285.1). Lineage (NCBI taxonomy): Eukaryota > Metazoa > Arthropoda > Insecta > Coleoptera > Lampyridae > Pyrocoelia > Pyrocoelia pectoralis. The sequence goes on from CM070075.1 coordinate 52,851,174, forward strand.
AGGCTCGTCTTCTTATTCTTACACACTACTTGCTGTATTTTTTAGTTATCCTTTTCTGTGATTTAAATAACGATTCTAAATGAAGTATTAACACGACAAAATAAAATGTTAATTTTAAAAACGTATGTTAGGTTCGTGTGCAAAGTTCCAAATTTTTTATCTTTCAATTAAACTGTACCTTTTAATAACAATGACAACTAATTTTTAAGAAATATATTGATAAGTATCTAATGTGAGTTTAGTTTTTAAGAAACACTTCATAAAGTCATTAAATTTTCTAGCGGCTAGGTCTTCAATATTTGAAATTGCCGCCAAAATTTTAACCCCAAAATGGCGAACGTTGCGGTACTTTAGAATATTTAGTGACTTTAAAATTTGTTACAGTGACTGTATTACAAACAGTGACGACAAGCGTGGTATCGATTTTGATTGGCCGTGGTATATTTTGCATCTTAATGGCGGCCTGACTGTGTTTACCTTTGATCAGCGTGTGATTTTTATTTTGATTTAGCAAGTTGCTAGGATACCACCGTTGAGTTCATATAAACCCGCCCACAATTTTGCCTCTTCATGGCGGATAATCGCCGCTTGTCGTCACTGTTTGTAATAAAGTCACTGTAAAATTTGTAAAATTGTTATAGCCCCTATAGTTAATATAGGGGCTATAAAATTTCTAATTAAAAAATACATAATATTATTGAATAAATAAAAGAAAGAAGATCAACGCTAATGTTTAGTCGTTTTAGTAGCCCGGGACGATCATTGGCCATCTAGTGGGTGGGCAGGAAGGTATTATTAACTCATAAGCAAGCAGATTTCTTTAAATGACTACAGTACAGACGATGTTGCCAAAAAACCACTAAAAATCAATGAATAAATAGTAAATAGACTGTCCATTTCTATAGAAAAATAGTTGGTAGAGAAATGCGCTTCGAATATATTTGTTATATGTTCGAAGGAAATGCGGGACGGCGACTTCACAAGAGGAAAAGGGTAGGTTGAGTGACGCCTACAGTAGCTTATTGGTTAATGCTTTATTGGAGGAAAATTTGAATTGAAATAAAGTATAAGGTTATTGTTTTAATAAAATCATATTTATGGTTATGTTTATCATTTATGTATCTATTAAAAATGAAATAAGACATTAACATACAATTTACATGATATACAACGTGTCCAAGATAAGGATGAACAGCATGGGGATCTTGAAAAGTTGAAAACGGTAAGACATACAAAGGCGGTTAAATTAGAGAAAAGTTGTATAATTTAGGGCATGTTCACATGTAGTTTGCAAAAGTTCATTATTGTTGATCGTTTCCGAGATTTAAAACAAAATGCGATTTTGGGTTTTTCTTTTTTCGTAATTCCTACCTTTATTTTAAAAGATTTTTAAAAACCAACGATACTTCTTCATTGTCACTTTTTGAATTCTATTAGATGGCGCTGTCAAATTTTTTATTCGACGTTTCGTCTCCGAGGAACCATCATCAACTTTATTTTTTTATATCGCCGCAACCAACAAAACACCCTGTATTCGATAGTATTTTTTATTACGAATATTTAACGATGTATGCACATTACGGTCTAACAAATAGCGAAAGTAAATATAGGTAGCAAGGTAGGTACCTCGGACCAATAATATAAATATTGGCCCGAGGTAGGTACGCAAGTTTAAAAACTTACCAGAAAACTATAAACTTTAATACACAATAAGTCAATAAGTAATAAACAACAAAATATAAACGCAAAACCCAATAATGAACGATTATGTGACGCTGATGTATCTATTTCACATATTTTAAACGAAAAATACCGCCATAAAATCAATTTAATTTATAATTCTCAGTACCAACTAATTTTGTGAACAGGTTAACCAACCTACAAATCCCCTTTCCTCTTGTGAAGTCAACACCCGCATTTCTCAACTTTGTTATATGTTCGAAGTTCTCAACCAACTATAATATTTTCCTATAGCAGTGGACAGTCCAATGAATAAATAGTGCAGTGTGTATTGCAATTTTATCTTATAAAAAAATGAGTGCCGCCATTTTAGTTTACACCGGAAGTTACGTAATCAAAGGTTATATCAGCATTTTCGTTCTTGGCCCGAATGCCATCGATTGGCGAAAACCGCACTTCGATAACTTTAATAGTTTCTGAGTATAGAGCGTTGCAGTCATTTTTTAAAAATGATTTTTTTAATACTTTTTTCAAAAAATAAGTATAGCACAATATATATTGCTGAATTCAGAAAAAAATACTCTTTTAAAGTACATAAAAAAATTGCAACTTTATCTTATTAAAAAAATGAGTGCCGCCATTTTAGCTTACACCGGAAGTGACGTAATCAAAGGTAATATCAGCATTTTCGTCCTTGGCCCGAATGTAATCGATTAGCGAAAACCTCATTTCGATAACTTTAATAGTTTCTGAGTTTAGAGCGTTGCAAGGAATGTGTACGTACAGACTACAAACTAGACGGAAATTTTTTTTTTCTATATTTTGAATCTACGTCTCTACGTACATATTCAGAAACGTAAACATATGTAAAAATTTGCATAGGTCAAATTTTTTTTTTTGGAACACTAATACAATACTTCCCTTTTACTTCGTACTCGGGAAGTAATATATTTTAAGATACTGTGGATTTACATACATATGAACTTCTACCCTATGCACATGGCCCACTTGGAGTAAACATGAGCGGCATTTGCGGGTCAAAGGCGTTTGCTACTCTGTTAATCTACTGACTCTGGTCTCGTCTAAGAGTCCCTGTCATCCTATAGGGACTCTAATCTCGTCGTCTGAGTAGCACCCTCTGGATTAGATCGTTGCACTATAAGCCTATGGTGCATGTGCTTAGTTTATAGTGCCTAGAAAAGCATATTTGAAAGTAAGCATAGGTTCTCTTTTGATAAGGCCTTGTTACTACAGTTGGGTGTCCTGTGTTGTTACATTGTTGGTTCTTTTTTTCAATGATAGACATTTAAAAAATATAGGACAGGCAACAAACATTGTGGATCAAAATGTGTATTATATTATGTACTGATATGGTAAGCATATTTACCTTTTGCTATGGTGTGATGCAGGTTCGAATCCAGCTAGCATAGCAACTTTTTCTAAAGCTGAGAAAACACCTTCCTTTCAGATAGGCAGTAAACCTGGAGGTACCGTGTTGATACAATGTTCAACATGTTAAAGATGCATTGCTGATGATGGAACTCTCTTAGTTAAGAGTAACTTGTAAGGGTGGCGCTAATTATCAAAATAGTTACTGCAAAGAGAAGCTTAGAAATGTGCTGTTCCTAGATATCAACCCACAATACAGATACAGACAAAAATAGTTACTAATCAACGATGCCAATTGTTTTCACAACCAAAAGGTAACAATTCAAACTGGGAATGAAGGAAGGTTAAGTGTAATTTTGTTGCATAAAATGGAAGAAAATGAATTTTATTTCTTTGTACAAGTATTGCTGAGCCTATATTTACAGTCAGCTGACATTTCTGGGCTCACTTAATAATTCGATCAAAGGTGCAGCATAGTACTGATGATCCATTAGTGAAGAGTGTTTATATATTATCGCATTAAGCAATGCACTTACCATTGTTCTAACATACTCTGAAGATGTTAATAGTTAAATGTTAAATTATAATAAATTGTGTTAATTATTTTCCAAATTTTTACAACCATGTCACATAAAAACATTATTACATGAAATTTTACCAGATCATTACTACCGAAACACTTTTATTATTTACACATCTAAAAGAAAATATTCCTAAACACTTTTTTTAAACAGTCTTTAACAGTACAAAAAAGAAAATAACTTATAATTTACACTATTATATAACACCTTTGTACAATGCTAAAATATAATACAAGTATTAAGATTGCGAATGTGGTTCCACTGAAAGGAATCTTGAGGTTTGTGTTATTATGTTATCTCCACAAGAGGAATAACCGTTGTGAAAGACGTCAGGAATTTGTACCAATGATTCTACCAATGTATCTTCTTCTAAAAACGAATCTAACAAGCCACGAGACTGAGTTAACTTTTCTAATGATTTCACATCATTATCTACTGCCGCTAATGCTCTTTCTAATTCTTCTGTTTCTTCTCTAGTAGGTTCATCATACTCTCCATTTCGGTCCACTAATTACAGATTCCTTAATTGTAACATTCAATTACATCGCATGGTACTTACCAGCAAAAAAGTCATTGAACTCGTCTGCCTGAATTGTACTTAAAACATTATTAATTTCACTTTCTTCCAATAAATTGGAAGCTTGGTTGACAAGTACCTGTTCTACAGATACCAGTTCCAAACCATCAGATTCTTGCAACGAGAGTGCTTGTTCCACTATATCACCACCAGCAACTTGAGGCGATTCTTCAGATACCACTACAAACATTAAACAAGTCATTAATTGATTCACTATGATAGACTGCAAAACATACAAGGTTTAGATACTGGTTGCTCCGATTTACATTTGAAGTGAACACCTTCTATCGCTTTAACAGGCCGTTTTTTCTTTTTATTGCGTTTTTGTGAACGTATCATAGCGGAAGGTTTTACTTTTTTACGTAATTTCTTTGGTTTTGTCTGTTGAAACATTCTATAATTATCCTGTAACAAAAATTAAATGTAAACATGAAAGACTCTGTGTGAGGTATTGATTCTAGTAACTCTCAGTTGTATGTGCAAAAAAGCAATAATTATGAGTCAAATCGCACATCATTATTCCTATACCAATACATAGGTATACAGTATCTATTTGTTCCTAATCTAAAAATAAGTAAAAGCAATCAGTTTGACAACACGTACACTTGACAATGCTGATTACCACGTCATTGATTTAGTAAGTTTTAAGCTATGACGTGAAATGGCTGGTGACTTGAACTGAGTATATTTGAAAAATGTGTACTTATTTGTCGGTATGAGATGCTTTTGAGGCTAATTGGTTTATTAGTCTTAAAGCTATAATAAAAAAAACGACTTGTATAACTGAGTACCTGAAAGTTTGATATTAATAATATTGACAGTAACATATAATAAGTTAAACCGATTATGTTGTGGTCTAACACGATTCAAAAAAATAATGTGTTGTATGCAGTCCATTATTTGAAACAGATTTGGAAAAAAGGATGAATGCTTCGATCCGCGCCGAGAAGCTGTTGCCCTACACTATTGCTATGAAGTCCATGGTTTTGTACAATGCAAAAGAATAATCACATTGTTGTGGTTTGCTGCTCTCTGTGTATGATGTGGTAGAGATAATCTGTGCGGCTTTCTCTTGCGGTAAACATAGCATTTACGTTGAATTACAAGAAAACAAGTTTTGTTTTCAATAAACAAATAAATGCAGCTTGATTTTAATACTAAAATGTACCATCTAAAACAAGATTTTTTTTCTTTAGTTTCAGTATATTTGAAAATAATGAAATGTTCGGATATAGCTCATAAAACAAGTTAATTATATCAATACTTAATCCACATTAATGGCCATTCAACTTTTGAGAAGTATATGTGCTACAACATTTTTGAATTTGGTAACAATTTATGGAACAATAACAATTTGATAGTAAGTTAAAACTGACCGTCAGCCAGGAAAGTGATTCTCCCATTTTGATTTTCACACATGTTAAACATATACAGGGTGAATGAGACCACCCGTATCAGTCTTTTATTTAAAGAACGGTGGGTCGTAGAGAGGTGGGGTAAAAAAAGGGATTATAAAAGCGATAATAAAGAATCGAATGGTGATATCATTATTTCTCGGACAAGTCAGCATTCCTCCAGAAGGCCCCCAACTCCAAAATTTTAAATGGCACCATAAGTCCAAAAAGGTATTTTTTGAAAGATTGTTAAAAAAGAAGAAAGTTTTATAGGAAAAATTATTTTATTACTGCCACCCCTTTTAAGTTATATTCGACTAAAGTTGTTAAATTTGAAATTCATTGTTAACAAGAAACATTGAAAAGTCGACTTTTAAAATCTAGTTACCAATGTTACATGTGTTCTTCCCTTTCAAGAAGTACTTATTAGAGCCACTGATAGTGTACCTAGAAGAGCTCAACAGTGCTTAGCAGTACATGGAAGATATTTTGAACACATATAACATTGGTAACTAGATTGTAAAAGTCGACTTTTCAATGTTTCTTGTTAACAGTGAATTTCAAATTTAATAACTTTAGTCGAATATTACTTAAAAGGGCTGGCAGTAATAAAATAATTTTTCCTATAAAACTTTCTTCTTTTTTAACAATCTTTCAAAAAATACCTTTTTGGACTTATGGTGCCATTTAAAATTTTGGAGTTGGGGGCCTTCTGGAGGAATGCTGACTTGTCCGAGAAATAATGATATCACCATTCGATTCTTTATTATGGCTTTTATAATCATTTTTTTTACCCCACCTCTCTACGACTCACCGTTCTTTAAATAAAAGACTGATACGGGTGGTCTCATTCACCCTGTATAAATGACTAATGTACTGCCCAAAAATGAAACAATTTCACGCCCCAGTTTTTTCATTATGATCACGCCTATTATTACTCGGATAGTAGAGCTTTCATCTTCAACGAATAGAGATTATACTGAACACATATATTGTGGATTATTGGAACCACACAACATAAATATTGTTCTTATTCTACAGTACTGCCCTTTGCAAAAGACAATGTCTTAAGCAAAATAAATATTATTAATCGACTTGAACATAACACCATGTGGGTCCATTATTATTAAAATCTCACCAGGCGAGGGTAAATGAAGGTCTGACTTCCCACAATCTTTTTATTTAATTATTTGCTACCGGTTTCGTGGTGATGATGTGGTGTAAGCATAGACCACGAAACCGGTAGCAAATAATTAAATAAAAAGATTGTGGGAAGTCAGACCTTCATTTACCCTCGCCTGGTGAGATTTTAATAAATATTATTATTATGATTATTATTAGTATTGTCTGACACAGTCTGCACATAATTCTCGTTTTAACTAACAAACAAACTTTGTAAACTTGTATTACAGAAATATAAAAGAATAAGAAAACTTACCCTCTTTCTTGCATGTTCTGTACATAGTGGAAGTTCGTGAGTAATGTCCAAAACTGGAACGGAACATTGCGTATTATCAGCAAATTTGGCGGTGCAGTAATTGAAGAGAACTTGATCAGAATTACTCATGATATGCAACGTACAATATTTTGTACAAGGTAATGCCTGTCGACAGCACTTATCGATACAACAATAACGAGGTGATACCAATTTATTATATCCCAAATTTGTATTACACACTTGGGGTGAACTATATCTTTGTTTATTTGAAGAAACTTCTGTGTCAAGATTCCATTTTCCTAGATTACTTCTTAAAATTTGCTTTAAGTGCCTTTGTAGTTCGTACCTTGTGATTTCCAGTCGTTCTTCTCGCGATTTGTCTTCTAATTTGAATCGCTACAACAACAAAAGTTTTGAGTACACTATTATTAGCAAATTATTTCAAGATAACTACTTTAAGCAAATTTTAATTTCTCACGCATTTCAATTCAAATGACTATTAGTAGAACAAATATTACACATTAGTCTAATTCTAATCAATACAATAAACATTATAAAATGAAGAAGTGAAAATAACTTTTCTATTCAGGTAGAAATTTATCTAAAGAACTTACTATGGATAGAAAGATTTTTGGTGTATTTTTTACAAGAATGAAAAAAAAATGATACACATTAAAATGCAACTACTTTTTTACAAGAACTTTTGTGCTGAATCTTTTTGTATTGGACAACTTGTCCTAACAGAATTTATTTCGTCAATTTCGAAGTGTCCTTTCATCAGCACCCAGGATTAAAGAATCAGTAAAGGAAGAAGGAACCAGCAACAAAGACTTATTTTATGCGCCAAATATTGATCAGTGAAGAAAACAGCACTTTTGTCCTTTTTCAAGTTCACTCACAGAGTCTCCAGTTTCATTTTCTATCAACATCCTCCCATTTTAGAAACAATGTAATACTGCCATTTGGAGCAAAAAGAATGAGTGGGTGGATAGGCTAATACCGACACCTTTTGAATATTTCAAAAACATCATATCCAAGCTGAGTAGTGAACGATAATAGTTTTGCTGTACCACACGTTAAAACGTGTTTCTAAATCGACATGTTCATGTGTGTAAGAACTATTATTTGTTGGAAGTTGGTTTACTTATCAAACAAATGGTATGTGGATCAAGTATGACGTTTACTACTAGTTATTAACATTAAAGGTTACTTGTATATCCGTTAATTAAACTACAGTAAATGTAAACCAGCCGATTAAGAAATTTGATTCAACTCAAAAATGTTCCAATCAACTTTCATGATCTACTGATCAATTTTGATTGTAGTGTAACAAATGGACATACAACTAGCTTTAAGTGAAACACAAGTTATTATTAAACTATTCAGTATGCATTGTATTTTCCTTATTGTGGTGGTGTGAATACCATCAAGGTATAATGTATGGTTTGATTCTATTCATCCCACACAATAATAAAAATGCGTGTGCACATCAAATACTTACATCCATCATTTGCAGGTCCCTCAAAAACATGTTACAACACAAGGAAATCTGGGTGGTTTGATGTGTTTTCTTTTGATGATTGGATCAATCGATAGCAGTTCTGTACTTCATTGGAAGAAAGTATTAATTGGGGCAACCGTTTTTTTCACATTATAATTCATTCCATCAAAGAATGCAGACAAAGTATCATATTTTCGTTTTTGTACCTAGCAACTTGCCACACCTTACCCAATCTTTAGATGATTCTTCAAATCAATAAAGCAGTGCAGCACCTATATGAAGATCCACTAAAAACAATCTGGGAACTAACTCCATAAATTTCAAACTAAGGCGGCCATTTTAACTAACTTATCTAATCCCTATGTCTCAATCTGAATTTTTATTAGTACAACCAAATCTATGAGAGAGAATACAAATAACATACTCTCCGACAATATGGAAAATATTCTGCCTATCATATATGAGGATATTATTATGGACAGCTATAATTCATAAGTGGTGGTTCTATTTTCACAAAGGAGTTGAAATAATAAAATATAACACACAACCTTCCCTTAAATTATTAATTTAAGGGAAGGTTGTGTGTTATATATTATTGACCGCTACTTGTTCGGTCTTATCAAAGGATGGATCGTCTGGCATGATGAATTTTTTGCATCGAAAGAACAGTAGAGAAAATCCTGGATACATTTACACCTTCCCCTTGTAAAAGACCATTATAAAATCGCTTACAAAAAAAGTAGGGCAAAATTAGAAAGGCCTAGGACATATGGATGTATAAGGTAAATATGACTAACCTAGCAAAACCTTAATAATATGACTAACATAGCGAAACCTTAATAGTTCCTTCTTACAGATTGAGGCAATATGTTTGGCACTTTTTCGAAAGAAATACACCTCTAAACAGAAATGTGCAATATGGCAAACAAAGTTTCAAGTCAAAATATGATAGGAAGTTAAGTGTTTCATCACTCAGATCACACACATTCAAGGTATAGGCAAAAAGTTTGAGCTCCATAGGATAATTTCCTGTCGAGTAGTTCAAAACCAGAGAAATGAGTACAGACAAACAAGCAGATAGAGAAATAGCAAGCAAAAGTAAAAAAAAAACTATACCATCAACTGAAGTGCTTCATCAGCAACTTTCTAAAGAGACTTTTTTGGTATTTAATCTGCTTACAGATTTGAATCATTCCCTAATTTCAGAAAAAAATTATTTGAACTAATGGTAGGTAGCAATAATTAACTGTAATCACACATTTAAATTAATGTTACTTTTGTGGTTTTCTCCATTGCCTATATAATATAATGCAATTTAAATTTAAGTGCAAGCTGAGTGTAAATTAATGTTTAATGTAAAACATAGGTATTTAAAAAAATTAAATACATTACCTCTAAACTACTGCTGAACCACTGTTGTTGATAATGATTATAACAAGCATCACCACCACCTATCCGTTGTAATGATTCATGGTAAGTACTGGTATTGTGTTTCAATCGATGTTTTGAAGTAGATTTTAAACTATTTATTTTATTATCAATTTTTTTACTTAAACCTGAAAAAATAAAATTAATTAGTTCGTACATCATAATTAAGAGCAGATCAATCAATAATATTCACCAGTAACCAACCTATTATACGATCACTATCGATGAAATGACAAAATGCAGTGAGTGAAACAGTGCTTGTCATTAGGTATATCCCATTTACTATTCTTTGTATAACTGACTATTCATTTATCTTAGATATCTCTATTTACTTTTGCCATCACCAGTAATTAAAGAGGTAATGACAGGTTTTTCAAGTACCGGGTTGATATTAATTAATATTTAAGTTGCATGGAAACAATTTATTACCTCTCCAAGGGTCATTGCATAAAAATAATTATGTGATAACAAACATAATCAGTGGAAAAATGTTCCAATTCATCAATTCCTTAACCTCATAATTAAAATTCTTAGGAGTATTAACAACTTGCGCAACCGATCTCAAATTGATCCCAAAAAATGATGATATATCGTTAGCAGATTACGCAAATGTCATATTTTCCAAGACATTGCCATACTACATACTACAATGGGATACCGTAAATGAACAATTGGAGCCTTATTGGGAGATTCAAATGTTCATCACTGAACATAATGGAACATGATATGCCACAATTATAGACTTGTGATCATATATATAATAACCGAGACGTGTGTATATGTTTGTGTTGCTGTGCACTTTTCCGACAGTCGCCGAATCCCGACGAATGCGGATGTGATATTTTAAAACCAAAGCTATTATAAATTTATAACCTACAAATTAATGCTATAATTATAGATACCCCGCAAACACGTAAATATCTGCACTAATTTTTTTCAAAGTAAGTTGTAAACATTTTAGTATAAAAGTCCGTCATCTTATTCAAGCGGTATTTAATAAATATATTTTCTTTACTTAGAAAATACGTTCAAAGTTTCCTTATGGAGATTACATGTATAATAGAATTCGCTATTTGTGCTTATTTTTGGGTGAAAATTTTGTGTAAACATGCAAAGTTTGTCTGTCCGAGGTCCTTAACCCATTTCGAACATTAAAACAATGCCAGAAAGTATTTTCGCGAAAATTTTCAAAATGAGAAGTATCGGAAACTTTTTCTCGATAACATGGAAATTTAATTATTTCAAGTTGAAAAGTTATTTAAATGATGAAAAATGATTCTATTATGCCTCGCGTTAACATTATCATGGTTAAAATGATGTAAAAAGTAGTAACAGCATTCATCGTAGACTAATTTATGTGTCCCGATACCTTCTTTCGGTAACTTTCGAAATGTACCTGTTTGTGTGCTTATTTCGAATTTAGAGATTTTGAACGGTGAACGATGTCGTAGGTAACAAATATAGTCGAATGTTTTCACCGAGAAAAATGTTTTTGTCCACATATTTAACTTAATATCTATTGATGAAAGTAAGTGGCAAGTGTATTGTTACGTTACACTATACCAAAGAGAATACCTATACTTTGACTATACTTCTAAATATACAACTTATATTGTAATTAAGAGGAAGTAAAATCCATATTTACTGCTGTACATATACGTGCAAATGGTGGCCTTTAGTTAGTGAAATAAACAAAAATTTGAAACTGTTTAAGGTAGAGAAGGTCTTTCTATAAAACAGATGTTATGCAACGTTAGACCAGCTTCTATTTGTACATTTTATGTTTTATGGTATTTTTAGTTTTACTATAGTTAAAGATGAATGTTAAAACGTTCTCCCTAAGGCCATTCGTATTCCCAAAAATTTGCCAGTGTCCAAATTGAGTTCTTTTACATTCAAAATTCATTCTAAACTATCCTTATGAAGTTCACACGGAATTTGTTATATTTTCGTTAATTTTTGGGCAAAGACTATGTGCAAAGACGTAATTAACATTGTGAAAGGGCCATTATGTATTTTTGGTCTCAAATCTATTCCAAAAAGTTTGAATTTTACATTTTTTTTAATAATTGGTAAAAATTTACTTTAAGTAGGTAGGAACGAATTCGTATATCTAAATATCTTTACCAAATATCAACCCATTTTTGTGATTTTTACGTCAAATGTAAGTAAATGTAATCCTTTATTTTAGTTACTTTAATAACTTGCTAAATTACAGATACCTACAGGGTCAAAAATCTGAAAAGGTACAAAAACGTAAATTTTTTTTCTTTTTTCAAGCAACTAAGCCAGCTCAACAAGGTGTGATATTTTAAAACAAAAGCTATTACAACCTACAATCACAGATACCCCCTCCCCCCAAAGCACGCAAAACGCGAGAATCGCGTGTACCCCCGTTTATACAAAATAAAGTTATCCACAATAACAAATAGATCTTGGAACAAACAAACACACAGCCATGACAATTCTGCTTTCAAAGATTTTTCCTTTTTGTGTATATTATTTATGATGATAAATAGAGAATTATTTTTGGTATAATTTGATGATCATAATATGGAAACGCCTACCATCATCATTATGAAAGATAAGTGTTATTGTGTTTGGTATTCTTTCCAATGCTGTTTACAAACAAACACAAGAGCAGCATGAAATTGATCTCCTTCTGAATAAGTTCAAAAAAAAGAACCAAAAGTTTTTGGAAAGTCTGTTAATATAGTGCACATAATCTGTTAACTTCATCATTCAGCTAAATATTTGTGTTGATGCGGCTGCATGTAAAGAAACACTAACCTAACGTCATATTGCAATAAAATAAAAGGTAGTAAAGGTATATTTTTAATGATTTACTTATACAATAGTTAAACATTTAAAGTTATGTTTTAAATCGTTTCAAAAATCAATCGGGTAAGTAACTTCCCCCATCTATACACTGATTGAACCGAATTCTGATGTTTCTCATCACTCCCTCCATCATATTGATGGGTATGTTGGTCGTTTCTTCCCGAATGTTTGTTTTCAGGTCTTCCAGAGTTTGTGGGCGGTTGGTATAGACACAGGATTTCAACAGAGCATATTCACATAACTGCCTGACGTGACTGTGACAGTCTGCCCATTTTCTTCGAAAATCCATGGGGCGATAATCCCAACTGACGAGATAGCGCACCAAACAGTGACACATGGTGAATGCAAGGGCCTCTGATGGAGTTCTTGGGGGTTGTTGGCAGCCCTGTAGCGCATATTTTGTCTATTAACATATCCACTCAGATGAAAATGGGCCTCATCACTATAACGCGCGCTGCTCATTACTTCAACGCGTGATGGTGACTGAAGCAAACGGCCACAAAACTTTACGATATGCACTCTCAAACGAGACCACGTCCACCCGCCTACACCTTCCGTCGGCTGCAGAGCGCTCATTTCAAATAAGGAAGTTATCTTTCCGCACCCTGTACTTACTCAAAGGCATTGATTATACCGTTGATTGAAAGAATTTTCTTTCAATCAACGATTATACATATATTTTGCGTCAAAGGTTAGAATGATTATTCATTATAGTTCACTTTTTGATACCAACATTTTCTTTGGCAAGCACTGTTCAATTGTTTCTTTAAGCAGAATCTTACATCACTTACGTATAGTAGCCAAAAACAGAAATATAATACATCAGATTCTCTTTGTAATTTATCAGTACTGGTTACCTTAGCCTTAGGTCATTTGGCTTAGATAAATTTCAAAATAGTTACAAACATTATCAATTAGTACAAGTGCACTGTCCCAATAAATTAGGAAAATACTTAGAAAAATTGTTGTAATTCTTTGAATAGCTTTAAAATTAATTCAAGCTTGTAGGATACTTACTGCATTATTTATTTTTTTTACAAACTATTGCTGAAGACAATAAAAAGACTGATATGCATGCTGCTTAATTGCATCACCCGTAAGAAGTAGAATTGCAAAGTCAAAAGAAAATTGTTGCTGGAATGAAGTAGAGAAAAAGAGGGTAACATATGAACAAGAGGAAAGATTATATTATGAAAGAGGAAGGTATGGCGAGGGAAGACGTAGAGAGGAAGAGGAAAAAGGGGTGGAGAACAGCGGAGGAAATAAAAATGAGAGATGAAGACGTGCAAATGCGGGATAGAAGGGCGAAAACGAAAAGTACAAGGAATTGGTGACTAGTGGAATACCGAGGCATTTAGGAGGGGTTATAAAGAGGAAGAGGATCGTGGCGAGGTTTAGAAGTCAGTAATGAGAAGAACAATAAGTTTTGGTGGGAAGAGGAAAAGAGGGTACGCAGATTGTGTGGAGAAAGAAGGGAAAGTGTGGAGCATATGGTGGAGGAATGTGTTGAGTGAAGAGGAGGGGAGGGGATAAAATGGATGGATTTTAGTTTTGTAGTGTTAAAATAGAATATCAAAAAATAATAATTTATCTATTAATACAAAAAAAACCATTTTTTACCACTTTTAAAGAAAAATTTGTACAAACTGAGATGGCAAAGTTGTAATACAGCTCTTGCACTTTAAAATGCTGTTTCAAGGTACAATGAATTTTATGAACAAAATGTTAAAAAAACCATTTCAATTCCAAATACTCTTACTTCGATTGCACCATCCGAAATTGAAACTGCTGTTAATTGTTGTATATTGCAAAACGAAGGTTATTTCGAACATTTGTATCTGTTTATTGTTTGTTTAATAAGTTTTCCATTTTTTTATTGTGTTGTTGCTGTTGTTGTTTTGGCCCATTGGTCTTTAAACACGCACCAAATTTAGCTTTTCACATAATTTAGACCAGTCCTAAGCCTGGATATACAGGGTGTTTGTAAATAAGTGCGACAAACATTAAGGGGTGATTCTGCATGAAAAAATAATGACAGTTTGCTATATAAACGTATGTCTTCAAATGTTTAGTTTCCGAGATACGGGGTGTTAAAGTTTTTTTAAAAAACTGACGATTTATTTATTGCTCTAAAACCGGTCGAGATATGCAAATGAAATTTGGTGGGTTTTGAGAGGTAGTTATTGCGCATTTTTTGACATGCAATTAAGAATTTTATGTTCATCAGTGGCGCGCATACAGGTAATGATCTCAATTTTTTTAAAGAAAAAAATAGTACGCCACTGGTATATTTCAAATTGAAAATTATTTTTGAATTCCTCGTTGAATTTGTGACAAAAAATCTCTCTTGCCTTTTTTTGTATGGGGCGCCATTTTTATGCAAAAAAATAAAACATCTTAATGCGTATTTTAATTTCTTTGATACATTTTCAAAAACTATCTAATAGAATAATATTAAAACAGAACAAAAACAGAAAATAACACTAATAAAATTTTAAATACACGTAAAGCTACAACAAATGTTCAAAATGACCTCCCTCAGACAAGATTCAATTCTTCGCCTCATTGATTGTCGTATTCGCACAAATACTCCCGGTGTATTTCTTATTGTCTCACAGCCGGCTATAAAGATGTTTTATTTTTTTGCATAAAAATGGCGCCCCATACAAAAAAAAGACAAGAGAGATTTTTTGTCACAAATTGAACGAGGAAATCAAAAATAATTTTCAATTTGAAATATCTCAGTGGCGTACCATTTTTTTCTTTAAAAAAATTGAGATCATTATCCGTATGCGCGCCACTGATGAACATAACATTCTTAATTGCATGTCAAAAAATGCGCAATAACTACCTCTCAAAACCCACCAAATTTCATTTGCATATCTCGACCGGTTTTAGAGCAATAAATAAATCGTCAGTTTTTTAAAAAAACTTTAACACCCCGTATCTCGGAAACTAAACATTTGAAGACATACGTTTATATAGCAAACTCTCATTATTTTTTCATGCAGAATCACCCCTTAATGTTTGTCGCACTTATTTACAAACACCCTGTAGAGTGATGGGAAGCACAAAAAAATAACACTAACAAAAATTGAAATAATTGACACTGTTTCCATAGAAACCCGGCTTATTTTGTTTTGCTGCCCTCCAGTTAATTATTGTTTTGCCACTAACTCTGAAATGATTGAAAATATCGCATTGCAGTTTTCACGTTTTTATGCAAATTTAATCTACTTCTTAACTATGCTATAAAAGTTGTATCATTTCATTTCAAACGGAGAAAAATATTAAACAATGCAAATTGTTCAAATCACGCCCTCTAGCGTGGGTTGCATACATTCATATAATATGGTTATTGCATTGTTTTAAACGCTAAAGCTTCCTTTTAAACGAGATCTAGTTCACGAAATTCGGTTAAGTCAAACCTAAATTATAATGCCCTCTCCTCCTCTTATTTTATGTCCTACATTAAAAAGTGAAAAGTATTAAACTAAAAAGATGCAGAACTTTAATAGTATGTATTACCATAGTATTTTTTTGCCAACTTATGTGGGGATATTGAAAATTGTCTTCCGTTATGCGCCCCGGCAATTATGCCCACTGGCGGTAGAATTAAGAAGTTCAAAAATGAAAATTTTTGAGGTGATGTTTGGTTATTAACTACTTTGCCCTTTCTGTTCGGGACTGAACCTTGGGAATCCAATGTGCTGGCGCTTTGTTCATTCCCAAATCTTCGTGTAGAATTTCAAAAACACTTGTTTCTAATATTATTATCAATCCTCTAGCAATAACACTCAATTTGAGCGTTGATGATTTTTTCCACACTTTGGGTCTCTAATACACATTCTCTAATACATATCTTTCAAGCCACCGTCTTCTTTTGATGGAAATTTTGTTACACTTCTGTGTTCCTGTATCAAATAACTCATTTTCAATTATTTAAAGAGAAAAAAATGACAAATGATAAGCGTTTGGAAACAATTTTGGACATGACACATGATACTATAAAATGTCAGGCTTAAGAAACCGTGATGGCATATTGTTTTCATAAATAGATAAGTAATATAAAAACAATCTCCTCTCCTACATAAATAGGGATCATTTCAAGACACGGAAAACAATTTTGTTCATTCAAATTCCGAATATATCCGACGCGCACCTCAGCACTCTTTAGTTTTGGGATGATATCTGCCAAGGAGTCTTAAAAAAACCATTTCAACACCGAAAACTATCAACAATCACTTATTAATGCGCATGTTTTTCTAAACCACTTCCAAACTAATATAAGAATACTTTGAAAATTGTTTCAACTCCTTCTTTTAACAGAACCCTGTTAAATGTACTGGGTGATCCAAATTGGACACTTTCTTATGGGAACACCCATTATTTTAAGAGATAGAAAAAATGGACCTAGGTGTCTGGAGCATCATTATAATGAGATAATCCCTGGCGCATACAGAGTTCAGCTATCTCTAATCGTTTGGCCCCTAGGGGGCGTTTCTCGAATTTAGTTGATTTCTTTGATGCTCCATAAATTTCTTATTATTAAAGATAAGTGATTTTGGCAAAATCTTTAGGTGTTTTCTTTTTGCATCGCCACAGGGTTAGGTAAAGTCACAATTATCACGTGATTGAAGTGCTTTGCGTCATGTAGACATTTCTGCCTCGGGTTAATATAAACCTTAAATAAAGCTTTTAAAACGAATAGGGTTATTGAGAACTGAGTCAAATTATTTTTATAAAACGAATGGTGTGTTATTGACAGAGCTGACTTAAGTCTACCATGAGTCTACCACAAGGTGCAAAAAGAAAACACCTTTTGTTGGAGCACTTTTTTACATAGAATACATCGCAATACAATTTTTATACAGGATGTTTGGTTTTTTTGTGTACGACCCTAAACTACATTTTTCATACAGAGCAGCTTATATATTTTGGAGTTTTTGAAAAGATTAAAATTTCCTAAATTGGCCCGCTAGCGGCCAAACGATTAGAGATAGCTGAATTCTGTTTACACCAGTGACTTTTGCATTACAATTGAGCTCCAAACACCTAGGTCCATTTTTTTCTATCACTTAAAATAAAGGGTGTTTCCATGAGAATGTGTCCGATTTGAACCACCCAGTACAACGCAAGGAAAGAGACAGATGTCTAAAGTCGTGAAATGGTTATAAAATATCAAAGATAAGGCAGGATTATAAACAATATAAAGTAGGAAATCAGAAATAACACCAACAATATGAAAAAAATTAGATTAAAGGTGTCGCAATTACAGCAAATAATATAGTTGTTTGTCGTTCTCAACAGTTGATATTAACGATTCACTAACTTTCATTGTACCTAGACATTACACGAATGCATTTAAATTTTAGAGCTAAAAGAGGACTCCGTTCCATAATGCACTAAAATTACTCACCTATAATACTGTGAGAATTTTTCTGTTCTACGTTATGACTTGGTACATGCGTAGAACTAACGGAATTTTGTAAACCATAGTGAGATGTAACTAAAGCGTTCTTATTATTAAAAGGTTCTGAATTGCTACCAACTTTTTCGTTGGATTCATTATTTTGTAGATACAAAAATTTGAATTCTTTTGTCTCAGTGTGCTCATTTATACTACTTATAATTGAGGGCAAAATCCCATTGCACCTACAAAACGAGATGTTAAATAAAATTTTGGACAATAACGAGAGAAAAGCCATCGTATTAGTAAGTTCATCAACACTATCCCATTTTCCTTACCTTTGATTTCCTTTTAACATGTTACTTAATAGTTAATATAGAAGAAACAGTTTATGAAAGTGAATGTTTCCCATTTTTCCACACTCTCAAGTAAATAATTTCCTAAAATACACTCAAAATTAACATTAATACAACAACAATATTCAAAATACTAACATATAACCAAATTATAAAAATTGTTTAGATATTAGTAACATAAACACTAATATAAACAATTGACATTCCTGTAGGGTTAGAAGCAAGCATTAGAAATAATCATAATACTTATAATTTAAAACTGGTTAATTAAAAATTGAAAAAGAATTTACTGTATTTATAAATAATAATTGCCAATGATTAATAAGAAAATCAATTATATACTTTAATAAAAATTATATTATTTTCTATGAGAGACATTTGACATTAGTCGTACCATTCTAATAAACGAAAAAATACTACGTTTGGTAGCATTCACAACATTTTACGCGGGAATTTAGTATAGCCCATAGAGAAAACATTCGAGTCTTTTTCCACGATGCTTTTTTTTGTATACAAAATTGTACGTGACAAAAGCTATGTCAGCTATGTGGCAACTTAATTATTATTGGCTCAATAAATTTAATGATATCAATTTCAATTTTTGCATTATAAGTTGCAATCTTGTATTTTGTACAATTTTCTGTACAAAAAATGCACCTTGTTAATTAAATTTATTTGCTTGTAATTATTTATTAGAGAATTATCGCTGTTGTAAAATATCTTAAGGAAACGAACCCCGCGATCATATCTTAGCAACTTACTAGATATAGTATTTTCGCTGTAGCTTTGTTGGTAAGTGATTAGGGATTCCCACTTGCAAACTGTATGGTTCAATATTTGTGAAAGTCAGTGGTACTTAAAATTTCTACATAATGAGGAGATATCAATATAATATATCAATTATAAAAAATAAATGGTTTAGAACCCCTGACTTTTTATTTAAAAGTTTACATTTGAACAATACAGAGCTCATTATTCCATTGTCATCAAACAATACTTAATGGTGTTGTTTACCTGATTATTGCTCGAGGTGATTAGACATGCCCAATACATATTTTAGATAGGTATGATATATATGTTAGAAGAGGACAACACTATAAGAGTATGTGATTTCTGAAATTAAGCGCTAATCACTTACCAACAAAGCTACAGCGAAAATACTATATCACCACTGAATTCATTTGTTTAAACTTAAAGCGTTTTGCAGTAGGAAAGATGTTCGCGAATAGTTGTTCGACCAATCTTGTGTTCGGGCGAGCAAAATGAGCTTGAGTGCAAAATATAGAATATGTGTGCTTCAAATGCCTTTTTCACAGTAGTAACATGTATAATACCGCAAACGAGTCTATGCACGTACTGGGTGGTCCAAATTAATTGTACACTTTTTTATGAGAACGCTCTTTATTTTACAAGAGAGGAACAAATGAACCTAGGTGTGTGGAGCTCAATTTTAATGAGAAAATCACTTGCGTAAACAGAATTCAGCTATCTCTAATCGTTTCGCAGCTAGTACTACTACTACTAGTAACACTCATATCATAAATAGCTATAATTTTAATCTAATCTAGATTACTTAAAAATTTTTTTATAAACATTAATATATAAAATGGTATCGAATGCATCTATGGTTACCATTACATTAGGTGTTTTCTTTTTGCACGTTGTGGTAGACCCAGAGAAATGTTATCCCTACTACTTAAGGTATAACATTTCTCTGGGTAGACCTAAGGTGACCTAAGTCAGCTCTGTCAATAACACACCATTCGTTTTATAAAAATAATTTGACTCAGTTCCCAATAACCCTATTCGTTTTAAAAGCTTTATATTAACCTGAGGCAGAAATGTCTACATGGCGCAAGTCACTTTAATCACGTGATGATTGTAACTTCACCTAACCCTGTGGCGATGCAAAAAGAAAACACCTATTAGTGTTGGTCACTTATTGCACTATATAGTAATGGTCATTGCTTACAAAACACTATCGAAAAAAAATAAGAAAATTTACAAATAGAGAAGGTCCCCTTTTTTTACTTTGGCTGGTCTATAATTTCTTTTAAATAAGCAGATTTCTTTTTCGAGCCACTGCCAATCATCCCATGCTATGAGAAAACTTATTACTTTCCTAAAAATAATAAAGTATTTTAACCAAAAGTAGGTAGGTACCTACCTAAATTAAAATATTCTTTTGCTACAACATCTAGGGAAAGCCAAACAAAGTTGCGTGCACGTCATCAGCGTTTGATGAATGATGACGTTTACATTTACAGTATTGTCAAATTGATCAGGAAATATTTAATTTCCCACTAAATATTTCTTATTCAACCACAAATAAATATTAATTAGAATTACTATTACAAATTGTTGACGACAAAAATCGATTAAATATGCCCGTCAGAATACTACTGTCATCCGTAACCTCAAAATATCGATGAATCGATTAATAAAAGATGGCAACACAGCACGATTCCCTGACAGTGGCTACTAGGTTTACGTCGTTAGTTACTGGCCTGTAGATTAAAATTTTATCACAACATTTTACATTGAGAGGCGTCTAAACCCAACAAAAACAAGCTTGTGCACATTCATTATTTTATCTCAAAAGTCTTATATTAATTGCATTGCCTTTAGAGTTGTTTTTTTATAAATTTTATGATACAGTTAGCGATGGAAACACAAATGACATGGAAATACGTCCATACTTGTCTATGAATACGTCATTGATGATGTACACGCAAGTTTGTTTGGCGTTCCCTATATCTACATACAAGTTGCAAAATTTAAAAATTGGACAAATATTGTTACATCACTCTGTAAACTAAACACCGAACCATTCTAGTGATTTTGTTGAAGTAGGTTTGGCAAAAGTTTTTTAAATCAATAAACATAACCTTGCTTTGTGATATTTTTCCATTTTCTAGTAAATGTACCCTTTATTTATTTATTACTTAAATCTCCACCATGAATAAAAGGAATTATTTTGTATTCCATGTAATATTCTTTGCAATAATAATTGTATGTCATTGTGAGAATTACACAGACAAGGTAAATTTGAAAATTTTTGTAAACTACTATTGATTAATAATTGTTTCAGATTGATGACTTCTTTCAAAATAAACATACTAATAATTGGGCTGTACTAGTCGATACATCAAGGTTTTGGTTTAATTATCGTCACGTTTCAAATGTATTGTCTATTTACAGAAGTGTGAAACGCTTAGGTATTCCGGATAGTCAGATTATTCTTATGATTGCAGACGATATGTCGTGTAATCCAAGGAATCCTAGACCTGCAACAGTTTTTAATAATGCAAATCAACACATTAATGTATATGGAGATGATGTAGAAGTGGATTATAGAGGTTATGAAGTAAGTGTTATAATATTCTTTTATTGGAGGCTTTTTCAGGAAATTCAACTGTAGGCAATAACCAGGTTGGTTAAAACTCATGACTGGGGTTAAAGTGGTCGAATTTCTGTAAAAGCTTTAGCTTGATTCTTTTTAATATTTACTGCTGTTTTGCAAAAAGCTGAGCAAAACCAACATTATGTGTGGTATAGGTACTTAATTGTTATGTTTATAAATTCAATTACTGAGTAGAATGAGTAAATGAACTGTTTGGACTTCATCTTACCAGATATTTCTAATATTTTGTGATTTTTGAGCAATTTCAAGATCCTTTGGTAGGTTTCCTGTTATTTAAGTTTATTCTTAGGCATTTACTGCAATTCTTATATTGTGATGAAACTGAGTTAAATTGGTGAAAAGAATACACATATTAAGCACATAATGTAGTACATTTAAATTTGAACGTAATTTCACAATTAAAACACTTATAAATATTCAATAAACAGTTAAACTTGTGTTTAGGTAACAGTTGAAAACTTTGTACGATTGCTGACAGGAAGGTTACCTCCAGACACTCCACGGTCTAAACAATTACTGACAGACGAAGGTAGCAATATTTTGGTATATTTGACGGGCCATGGAGGAGATGGGTTTCTTAAATTTCAAGATTCCGAAGAAATAACGAGTCAAGAAATGGCAGATGCTTTGGAACAAATGTGGCAGAAACAAAGGTTTTCTTTTATTATGTTATGAGACGATGAAATTATGTTTAAATCCCTTCTAGATATCATGAATTATTTTTTATGATCGATACCTGCCAAGCTGCATCGATGTACGAAAGATTTTATTCCCCAAATATATTAGCGGTTGCTAGTAGTTTAGTAGGTGAAGATTCATTATCGGTATGTTGCATTAATTTGCTTCTCAATTAAATGTAATTCTCATTTTTTCAGCATCACGTAGATCCGGCAATTGGAGTATATATTATTGATCGATATACTTACTACGCTTTAGATTTTTTAGAAAACGTCGATCCTTTTAGCAAAAAAACCATTGGAGAGTTTGTAAGTATTTCAATACATACTACATTTATTATACTAACTGATTGAAAATATTTTTGAATAATTTTAATTTATGGCATTACCTTTTTAGTGACATTCCAATAGTTTTGACTGATAGTTTGGTTTATTGTTACTTTCATTTTAGTTCCTTTAGATGAAATATTTTTTAATTAAGAAATTATTAGCATATTAATAGATAAATTCTAATCAGCCCTGTAATGTATCAGACTAGTTTTATGCAACAGCCCATTACCGGACCCCTATGACCTTTGTAGGTCTGCACGGGTGAGACGATATCCAGGATTTTAGTAGATAGTAGCACAATCCCAAAAATGTTGTAGTTCACGGGCATACAGACGAAAATAGGAACTTATAGTATAGGATATGTTATGGGTAACTGACAACTGTTATTTTAAGTTGTCTTAATATAACAGCTCTAATGTAAGCATAAACAATGTATTATCTACTTTAAAGACTATGTTCAAGTATATATGGAATTAGCTAACAGAAAAGAAAACAAAGTATGTTGGTGGTCGTATGTAGAACCTTTTCTTCTTTGATGCTATTTCAAATGTGGTTATAGGTAATACTTTAATGAGATGTGTTTGGTTAATTTCTCTGATAAACAAAAACATTTCTTCTTGGGATCATGTTATTTGTATTTGGCAACTATAATTATCGCATGAGACATCTGGTGGCGATTTATGTAACTGCTGCAAGCAAGTCGTGTCCGTCGTTAAATTTATGAATTTAGAAGGGCATTTTTATTTATATCAATTAATTAAAACGTCACCGAATAAAGGTAACTATTTAATGGTAACATGCATAAACACAAAAGTTGCAGCATGATCATTATTAACTTCAGTTGTGAGTACCTGTACACTATGCTTATCTTTGCTACTATTATGCAGTTTTCTGTTAAGGGTCTGGTGCCAAGAAAGCGTACATTAAAAATTAATTGAATCATACATACAAATATGGAACATATGACATTATAAAAGACATAATTGAGAGTTTACATAATATGTCGATACAGTAGAACCTCGATTATCCGTGCTCCATGGGACCGAACGAGGCACGGAAAATTGAAAAGCACGTATAATCCGAACATTTATTTCTTACATATGTATATATACATAAATGTGCTATGTATGTACATACTAAAAAGATAACAGAAAAAAATAGACCTCTGAGTTCAAACTAACTTTTAAATTGCATAAAAAAGATAACAGAATTCTATGTAGATAAGTAAACTTTTACACTAAATTAGCACTTAGGTACTGGCGATTTCAATATTGTGTATTAACAGGTTCCGTTGAGTGATTTACGGTAACATTATTTCGATAATTAAACTTCTAAACTGCAATTTCAATCATGGGAAATCATGGCACGGATAATCTGCAGCCCGGATAACCCGCGCACGGATAATCGGGTTCTACTGTATTAAAACAATGTATATGATACATTACAGGGCTGAATGTAGTGTTTATGCATTGATAAGAATACATGCCTTTTTATTTTTAATTGCTGATTGCTATTATTTGCATGTATATACATCTAAAATTGTATTGCAGTTAACTGTGTGTCCAAAAAGAGTATGCATTTCAACAGTAGGAATAAGGAAAGATTTGTTTGGAAGAAATCCATATGACGTTCCTGTAACTGATTTCTTTGGTTCCGTCAGGCCCATAAAATTGCTTTCCAATACTTCTAGTGATACGAACTTGTTGATAAGCACTACAAAAAAAGTAGTCCCTCGTAGTAAAAGTCAGTATAGATATGTACCTCCTCTAATTAGTTTTAAAAAATAAATAAACAGTTAATGTGTTTTATTATATTTGCGAGCTTATAATGTGTATCAAGCTGGGATAATCTTAGCAGACCTTATGTTTAAACAGTCCTCCATTTTGATCAGGTGCATGTGTTCAACTTACTTAAAAAACTTTTACACAGTAGCGCATGTGATAAACATTAACCCCTTCGTTACCAGACCGGTTTTGCGCCGCGCCCGCAGGGTACCATATAAACATTCATCGGTATAACCAGATTTGAAAAACCCATTTAAAATACGTTGAACTAGATGCAAACGTGTGATTCATGGTAGCCCGCGATGATGCAAACGGTTGCATCATGGTACGTAGACGTGTACATAGCATGGTGCAACCATATGATTCATGGTACCGAAGGGGTTAAACACAAGAATGCTTAATGTGCTTCGCATATGCAAAAAGTGAATATTATCAATACTAAGTATGATACTGCAAAAATCACTAGTCACTACCATTTGTTTGTGTCGGACACTGAAGAGTTCTTACAGACAAAAATGATGCATTGCAGTAGTTTTTAGTAGATGTTCATGACAAAAAAATAACTACTGAAGCTGAATTTAACACTGATACTCATGTGCCTAGAGAAACATGGTATGTATATAATACCTATATAATAGTTTTTGACACTGTAATTGTTATATTAATGTTACACACAAAACGTTTACAACACACAACATAGAACAGTTATAGTCCATACGCTCGGCAGTGTCCCTTTTCTCATTAAGTCGTAAATCAAATCTCATTTATAACGAGATCGATAGTTTCATTCAATATGCACCTCTAATGCAAAGTAAAAACCAGTTCCATACGGGCGAGAGTTGTTCAAAACAAATCTTATGGAAACTTGAATACAATAGAACAATAGTTTTCAATTACCTACCTAGTCGGCGGTTGTCAATAGTTTCATTACAAAGTAATATATCAATTATTAATACAAACATCATAATTTCATAATGAAACTAGTGTATCTTCTATTGAGAACCGCTGCCAGTTAGGTACTTCAAATCTATTGTTCTATTGTATTCAAGTTTCCATAAGATTTGTTTTGAGCAACTTTCGCCCGTATGGAACTGGTTTTTACTTTGCATTAGAGGTGCATATTGAATCAAACTATCGATCGCGTTATAAATGAGATTTGATTTACGACTTAATGAGAAAAGGGACATTGCTGAGCGTATGGAGTATCTGTATACCTTCATGTGCCATATTTTTTGTTTTTGTTACATAAGTAATCCGGACTAATGGAACCAATCATAATAGTAATATGAAGCGGCTGTGTAAAAGGATATAAAAGCAATAGGTATTAGCAAATATAAAATTTATTACTTAATAACAAGTTAGACCATACACCGAACCATATGGCAACTGCCATTTACACCTTATCATCAAACAATCATTGTTTCTTTGATATCACAATATAAAGTTTTAAAAATTAACATTAACAAAATTACAACGATAAAATAATGTATAAAAACATGTAATTATAATTATGTATACCACAACTTGAATCGTTCAACTGCTTTCAGCCACACTTTAAATTCTTTAATACATTCTTCATACACTGCCACATCAATTGATGGTTTGAATGTGCAATTCAAACTCCGTAGTTTTTTTAATTCGGTTCCATTTTTCCACATTCCTGTATTATAATGAATATAATATTAATATATAATATACAGTATGGTTTGTTTTAAGGATTCATCATTCAATGTACAGTCATAGTCACCTAAGAAGGCGAGCACGGCAATGGGCAAAGACGAATTTACATTGCTTGTAAAATTGCCCCATATCTATAAGTCAGTGTGGTTTCTGTAGATATAACCCTGTTCAAGTCACCAGCCGTTGCATGTCATAGCTTAAAACTTACTAAATCAATGACGTGGTAAGCAGCGTTGTCAAGTGTACGTGTTGTCAGACTGATTGCTTTTACTTATTTTTAGATTAGGAACAAATAGATACTGTACAACTATGTAATAATAAAATACAACAACTAATGTAGAAATAAACGAAATAAGAGTACTGAAAAGTACTGTTTTTAGTAAGGCAATTTAAAAAAAAATAGGTTAAGTGTATACTGGTGAATTTAACAAAGTAAACAAAATTTGACGTGACAACATCGAGATATTTTATGAGTTTATATTTACACTAAAAAAGTTGTAAATACGTACTGCAAAGTGTGCGACAAGGATAAAATATGGTCGCTAACCCTACTCGATTAATGACTTTTAATACCAATAACGCTACGAAAGTCCTTTTAGGTGCTCTGTGTTTTTAAATAGCCTTGCCCATTTATAAACACCTCGCAATGCAAAGTACGCTTTCGTAGCTTGTATGCAAATAACTATTGTTTGGGGTCCCACCCCAAGTGTACTGGAGTATAATAGAAAAAATTAGAACTAAATATACTAACCTATTTTTAAACCGGTAATAAATGAAACTCCTAAGATGGTCATCTCTGTGGTGGATGGTCTATGCACATCAATTCCTAGTATATTGGCAAGTAGTTGGCACACAAAATCGTTATTTGATACACCTCCATCGACCCTAAAGGAAAATGTTTAATATTGTCGCAAAAAATTTAATTTTATATCACCATATGGACTGTACTTTAAAATTTGTTTCTTTTAACATCAAGTTATACAAAAGAGTTATGCGATAAACAATGCTTTCTAGGAGAGCACGTATCATGTGATGTTTTGTACTTGTAGCTTTTAGTCCTATGTATCCAGAAGCTGCATTATCATCCATAAATGGAGGCTGAAATACAATGAGCATTACTTTCCTACTTATTAATTGTGACGTTATATTTAATGTTGGCAATTACACATGCAGTGTTTGGGAAGCAATTGAATACAGCTAACCTTAAATATGACGCACAACAAACAAATTGAGATAAACCATGTTAATTAGTATGGAAGGGTATTTGAAGTACTTTCAGAAATATGAAAGATAGACAAATGTACTAAGTTGGAACAGTTAAACAATGAAATGAAAGATTTATGAATTATCATGCTCACATGAATAAATTCTTGTCAAGCCATTATAATCAACTAGTCCAGTCAACAAACGGCTGAAATCGGAATTTTTAATTACCTCTGTAAACCGGATATTTAGATTTAGGTAGTACCCCAGCAACTAAATCCAAATTTGCAGGGAAAAAAACGTCCGGGAAAGGCGAAAAATTGATGAAAAGGTGTGGAAATTCCTGTGTATTTTGCTTCTTTCACTACTATTTAAAAAACAGTGAGTTATATCGAAAAATTTTGAGCATACAGTTGTAGAGCGGAAGATTCTACGTTGGAATAAGTCATTATATGATAATTTTGGTACGTTATTTCCGACGTAACAACGAATTCCTGAACTGTCTTCTTCAAAGTGTATTTTGACTGAATATTCTAAAGCAGCAGCAGCACTAGCTACTGAACATTATTCTACCCTTTTCTATACGTTATACGACACTGTTTGCAGAAGCAAGAAAGAACAGTTGAATCGAAAAGGATAGAATGCTCAATAGGGTGACGCCGTTGCCGCTTTGGAGTCGTCTGTCATAGTTCGCTTTTAAGACGACAATTTGGGAAATTCGTTATTACGTCGGAAATACCGTACCGAAATTATCACATAATGATTTATTCCAACGTACAATCTTCCACTCTACAACTTTTATACTGACAATGTTTAAAGTATAACTTAAAGAAGCAAAATACACAGGAATTTCCATGCTTTCTAATTAATTTTCAACCTTTCCCAGAAGTTTTTTTCCCTGCAAATTTGGATTTAGTACCGCATCTAAATATCCGGTTGACAGGGGTAATTAAAAATTTCGATTTCAGCCGTTCCTTGACTGGACTAAAAGGCAACAGTAAACTAAGTTTGCGATGTAAGGCAACGTAAGTAAACGTATATTTTTTAAGCTAATTAAATTTTATTTTTTGGCGATCGATTTCGACCTGTTAAGGTCATCTTCGGGCCGAGCTGAAATATACATTATAGTGAGCTTTATACAGTTTAATATTGTTCTTATTTATTACCGTCGATTTGAATTGCTGAATGGATGTTAATGGTGAGTGAAATGTAGGTATGAAGATACGAACTGTAAAAATTTTTTTTTTTGAGGGGGTTTTTTATCGTCACTCTGTAAAATAAAACAAGTACATAACAAAGGGAAAATGAAAGAAGGTCAGTAAAACTTACGTGGTAGTCAGACGAAAATTTTCCCTTTGTTATGTACTTGTTTTATTTTACAGAGTGACGATAAAAAACCCCCTCAAAAAAAAAAAAAAATTTTACAGTTCGTATCTTCATACCTACATTTCACTCACCATTAACATCCATTCAGCAATTCAAATCGACGGTAATAAATAAGAACAATATTAAACTGTATAAAGCTCACTATAATGTATATTTCAGCTCGGCCCGAAGATGACCTTAACAGGTCGAAATCGATCGCCAAAAAATAAAATTTAATTAGCTTAAAAAATATACGTTTACTTACGTTGCCTTACATAATCAACAGCTAATTCATGGAGACATTTATACATTTAAGTTTGCAATATAAACATCAGCTGCACGGATAACAATTTTTTACTCGAAATTGCTTCAGCACCCTTTATTACATTACCAGTTGTATCCCAACTTGTTGGTTACATCAGTGTAGGAGAGGAAGCCTTCTTTTTTTTTAATAATCTTACCTCTACTTTTAACTGAACAAATAGTGCAAGGAACACAGTAGTTATTTCTGTAAATTCAAATTCTAAATAAGTCAAAATACAAGCCCATTAGGTGGGCTTTCTCGTGTTCTTTACTGTTAAATTACTTTAGTTTGTAATGATCATCAATAGCATACATGCAGTGTACATCAAAACTACTAAAACAAATCATCACAAAATCTACAGATCTTAATAAAAGTAAAATTTGTGAAATGTTGCTCTTTTTTCGTAGTTGAAACATTCAGCTCTCCCCATTCATTTGCTTCCCACTAACTAATATTAGTATCAAATAACAACTCTTAGCAGTTAATGTAATTTACTTATGTGTAAAATTGGATACTAATCCATTGTTAATTGTCAACCTTTTTTTGTTCTTCGCCTTTTTTTAAATTTTAAAAATATATTTTCTGTATTTAATTTTCACCAACATAATGAGTCATGAGGCTTCATTTTTAATATTATGAAATTGGCTCGATCTCCTATTTGACCACATTTATGATTTGTAAAGGTGAACATTTGATTTTAGGATTGTATTAAGCATGTCAAAACAAAAAGTAGCTTACATGGATGACTAATTTTCTTTAAATTTACTTTGTAGAGTCCATTTAACAGGACCAAAGAACCTTAAAGGTTAAAAATTGTTATGATCAGTAAAGTACTTAATATTGTTAGCATAAACCAGCGTTTCCCAAAGTGTGGGTCTCGACCCGGCACCGGGCCGTTGAAAAATTTTGCCGGGTCACGGAAAAAAATGGTAAAAACACAAAAAAAAATTGTTTAAGTACCTATTAGTTTTTTTCAGTTATACGTTATACACTAGGAATAGTGGAAAAGTGTGCATTTGCACTCTTTCACATAGCTTTATCGCTCGCGTCCGTGCGTTGTGCTGCTAACGTTGATAGTTTACTTCATTTACTAGTTTTAAATGAATCTAATTTTTTAATTACTTTTATTTTTCTTATATAATTATTTTGAAATTTTTGTGTATGAAATAAAACAAACAAACAATTAACTAGATTTTTAATTAAAAAATAAAGTTTGTTTTGTAAAGAAGTGGGGTTTTTTCATAAGGTGGGTCGCCAAAAATTTTAAAACCTCGTACCGGGTCGCGGTCAAAAAACTTTGGGAAACGCTGGCATAAACAATTACAAAACTGAGTTTATTTAACACGGAAATTCAAAATAATTAAAATCTTTTTTTTTTAAATAAAATGAATTTTAAAGAAAGTTTTTATACTATAAAAGAATGCAACAGTAATAGATGTAACTGTCCGTGGAGGAGTGGTGTGGATGCACTAGTATGCAGTATACCACTGAACTATATCTTGGCGATGTCCGATTCAAATCGTGACCAGCTAATGTAAACTACCCTTGGGGGATTGATGTTTTATGTTAATTTGCGTCATTTTGGCTCTTGTGCTTAATGTAACCTTAAAATCAAATTTATCCGAAGTTAAATCATTAAAAAATACCATATAATGCTGACTTCCGTAGATACAGCATTTCAAAAAATTGATAAAGTTGTAATAATGAAAATTTTAAACACTTAAATTCAAATCAGTTTCACCCATTTAATTTACTAATTCTTCCAGATATGAAAAATTCGCAGTTATAAAATTATACTTAGTTTCATGTTGTAACAATAATAGAAACAAGGGAGAAACAACTAACATGCTTCGGACATATATGAACCGGACGAACGATGAAAGGCTTCCAAAAGCAATCATGGAGGGGACTCCAATAGGAAAGAGAAAGAGAGGACGTCCTCGAGATACATGAAATAATGGAAAAAGAGAAACCTAGGAGAAGGAGATTGGAAGGACAGAAGAGCAAGAGAGGTAAAAAGAATACCGTATTGAGATTTAAAGTTATTTTTAAGCCGAGTTTCAGAACTCCAATCTACGTCATTAGTATTCATATCCAAAACTTTTTGTTAAACAAAACAATTAAGCATGCAAATTTGTACCACATGTGTTTACTGAAGCCTCTCCCCATATAGATATATAATTTTGTTCTAACCCCTAAACCACTAAATGCTGGGATGAAATAAACCCCATCCGTGTTTTCCACAGCACTTGCAAGGGTACCACTGTCATGTGGATTTTCTATAATACCTAAAATAAGAATAAAAAATTACTACTATTAATTACATAAAACAGATTATACTAATAATATGTAACAAATACTTAATAATTATAGTTGCATAAGTATAAAAATCCTACTTTTAACATATAATTCAATAATAACCTTGTGAAACAAAATACACCTAAAGAAAAAATGAACATAAAACAAAAATAATAGAAACCACATAGATGATATAACAACACATAATGTTACCCCATTCTAAGGCACAATAAGTGTTATTATATCTTATAAGCTACGATATTTAAGTACCTGCCGATAAAGCCCATTGAATCAGAGAACCAGTATCATTGGAAGCACCTTCAATAAAATACGTTATTTTATTGTTTATATTCCACCCTACAAGAGGATAGAGTCCGTTATTGCACCCAAGTGGTGATGATCCTGTGTTAACGTCTAAGAAAGTTCCAGTTCCTAAGGTTATTTTAGTATCTCCCATTTCAAAACAACAAGATCCAAACATAGAGGCAGATTGATCTGATATCTAAAAAAATGATAACAATTAAATAAAATGCTTTACTTGAAATTAAAGAATATTCAATATGAAGGAAAAGTATAAGATGACATTCTATTACAAAAATCAGGTCACTTGTTGAACAGTTAAGAGCCCCTTCATAGACTAAGAGCTAGCGACCGATTTGGTCAAGTTATTTCCAGATGAAGAATTGTATTTTTTCACATTCGATACACTACTCGAACATACCAAAGGTAAGTATGGCACCTTGGACCGACCGGATTTGGGAGTGGTGGGCGTTTGAGGTAAAATGGAAGAAGACCTACTTTACCCAACAGCCAGATGGTCAATTTTGGTCTTATTTATTTCGTGGTCGCCTCAGTGGCGTAACTACAAAATCTGGGGCCCCACGCAATCTCTTTCAAAGCCCTCCCCCATACCTTGTTATCTTTTTCTCTACAATCATTTATTTCAAATTAAATATAATGTTAAAGTTCGATCCACAAGAGTTGGCGTTCACGTCATAGGTTTCCGAATGAATGCACGACATTCCTTTTAAACAATCATTAAAGCTTAATACATGTTTGTGATAAAGATGGCAATACAGTTTGCATGTGTTTTAAGTAAAGACGTGCGTATAGATGATCGCCAGTGAAAATGAGAGAGAAGTGAGTATGTCCGTATGTCCAACAGCTGACTTCAATCAACGCTCCATTTGACTTTTATCTGTCAATGTCAAATTTATTCATTATTTATAAATAATCTCGTATTATTTCTGTTCGTTGTTGTTTTGCCCTTTTATTTACTCTTCTTTACAGTTATTTTGTTCTAATTATCAAATTATTAATAACAGTTCTTAATAGAATGGATTTACAAAAATTGCAATATTTTTAACCAATTAACCACAAAACAGCATCTTTTGACAATCCAATATAACATTAGTGCCAAACGTACCGCCCAGAGAACGAGTTCAATCGCAGCAGACGTTAATATGTTTATTGCACTTATTAGAATGCCGCATTTAGCTTTACTAAGCTCTAATTAATTTTTTAAGATACGTTTTATACGTAATGGATTAATTAAATACGTAAAATATTACTATGACAATTTTAAAGTAGCACAAGCAACTACCTGTGGGTAATTAAAGTATTATTTGCAACACTGCCTTGTTACGATTTGGCAGATTTCATTCCCGACGTCATTATTTCTTGACTTCAAATTTTAATCTTAATACATACAATTACAAGTAATGACGTGCACGCCAACTCTCCTGGATACAATTATACTAAATTTTTGCCTAGGAAACATATTTTTTTGTAAGTAATAATTACAGAGCGATATTCATTGATTCAGCTATTAAAAAAATGAATCAAAAGATAAGTATGTACATAAATCTGAATTTATGCACTTGCCTGTACAGAAAATCGGAAAATAGTGAAATAATTTTGAGGATGCATTTATTTAATTTATAGTTGTCGGTATAGAAAGCATGTATGTGGCATCAGGCAAAGCAGCAAAAGCTACCGCGCCCTTTGAGGCCTTTCCAGTAAGAAGCGGACGACGCAAGAGCAGCTATCAAAAGATAATACTATTTAGTTTTTATTTTCCTTTTGCGAAACTGGTGAAAATGTAAAGTAGAATTCAAAATCAATGTTACAGTGCAAATTAAAACAAACGTTTGTCGCCGGTTCAGTTATTTTGAATTCTTATTTTCAACCAACTTTAAAAAGTTGGTTACTAAATTTGTCTGGATGTCTGTGTGTCTGTGCGTTGGTCAATGTTACAGGGTTTAGAAAGCAGGAAGTGGTGTCATCTTATAGGAAATTCTTCACTGATTCCAAATCGTTGGTAAATTTTTTGATCGGATCACCCGTTCGCCGTCGGGACGCCATTAAAGTCAAAATATACACCCTTGAATATCTCAAGAGAAGTCCAATTACAAAATTATTTGTTGAAACCTATTGAGTCATGATACGTAAACATCACCCTCACCCCTCCTGTGGAGTGGAGCGGGGGTGAGTTTTCAAAACTTAAATGGCAACACCTATTTTTTATTACTTTTGGATTCTCCATAAAAAACGATACTCAAATTGCAAATTTCATCCCCAACTGCAACCCCTTTTTTGGGGGTGGAAAGGGGGAAAATTGCACGTCCGCATAAAAACGATCTTTTTTTACTTTTTTTTCCTCTAACATTTTTTCATGATTTACAAATTATCCGTCACCCTCTCCACTCCCATCTCCCTTAGGGCCGGTTGTACATCTGCAGCTTAATGTAAAGCCGATGCTTAGCTGAGCAATAAACTTGCTAAACCAGTTTTGTACAATGACATTTCGTGGCTTAAGCTCCAGTTAACTTTAAACTTGGCTTAAACTGCATTTGTACAACCGGCCCTTAAGGGTGGAAAGAAAAACAATGACTCATTTGTGCAGAATCCGGTGTGGTTGTGTCTGAGGTGGGGAGGGGGGTAGTTATATACATATATATTGTATACAGGGTGTCCCTGAAATGCGTGGACATCGCTTAACCACAGATTCCTGGTTCGAAATAAGAACCCCAATAACCTACTTTCTTCACATGAACATATACACATATACATGTGCAGCCTATTTTAACTATATCTCGAAAAATATGCAATATTCGACTAATATGAAGAGACCTTTTTTGTAGTAGTTTGTTGGATTACTAACCATTGCGAGTAGTCCGTCCCTGGCTTCAAGGCACTACTGTAAATCTGTTTACCTGCATAGAAAAAGTTTATATGAAGTACTAACATTATTTTGGCTCAGACTACACGCTCCTGACTTTTTCCTATTAGTCCCGGAACACCCTGTATATGACAAAATGGTAGTTTTTGAACAATTCATTTAATTTTAATTAAATTAATTAAAAATGTGTTTTATTCATTTATTTGCGGGCCTAATAAGAGGAGGGTTTTTTTTAAAGAGGTGTCCACACCAATATGACCTTTTTCGGAATAAATAAATTTCGTCATTTATGTAATAAGTGTAACAATATCAGTGGGGCCAGTACGTGAGTGGCATTGTTTGGAATGAAATATTTCCCTACATCCTATTTCTAAATGATACAAAATATAATATTACAAGAATAATGTAATGTGAACTGTAAGAAATGAGCATGAAAAATACGGCATCCGCGTTCTACTACCACTGGGCCCCAATTTTCACCCTGTTTATAAACCGCACCCCCTTAGGGTTTGTGCTTTATACCAATTGTTTTAGTTCATTTTTAAAATTCTTATTTTTCTTTCAGAGATTTTGTTTGTATCTTTTTCTCCATTTAACCTCGAACCTTTTCCCGTTTCCAATATTCCCATGCTGGTCATGGAACTCTATATTATAATGAATCTATCTTTTATTTTTGAAAACATAGGAACATAGGAACATTGACATAGGTAACTATCAACATCATAATATATTATACTGATCATGTAATAATTTTTTAACACCTTTCACCTCTAAAGAGTATGTATTAACAGAATGAAATTAGGATAGAACAAAAAAGGTCTGAAATTATTTCATGCTTTGCAGTCAGAAGTTATACAACTGTACTTACAACACATTTGATGGGAACAGAGATTCCAAAAATCGACTTAGCTGTGTAACCGAAAGAATAATCATTGCTCACAATTTCCGGTAATATGTTGGAAGGAATGTGTAAAATATGAGTTGCGACTAATGACCAATTTAAAATAAATGGATCAAAAAATCCTGTAGCACTAGCATTGGTAATATCAGTTACATGTTTCCTGCCTCCCGTTAATTTGTATATAAGCCAAGTATCGACTGTTCCAAACATTGCATTTCCATTTTCCACTGCATGTTTTACATTACGAACATTTTTCAATGCCCATAATAATCTCATGGTTACCTGGAATATAACAAAATAAAAAAAAGGAGATAGGCAATGTTTATTTGATATAAATAAAAAATGTAATTGTTATGTAAGGTAGGTAAATAAACTACAGAGATTACAAGGATGTTAGTAAATTTTTACAAAATTAGTGGACATCTCAAATTAAAATATCTTCACCTTCAATTATAGCTTTTAAGTTTTCTACAGTACCAAAATAACTTACTTGAGTATTAGCTAACTTCAATTTACTGCCAGCTAAGTATCTTTTATTTCTTGTTAGTAAATATATGCCATAACAGCCCATTCGAAAACTCTGCAACTAAAAATGTAGACCAATTGAGGATTAATGGAAAATCTTCTACCTTTAATATAAAAGATTTCTCCCATTGTTTAACTAAAGCATCTGATCTTAAATCCTTCCATGTAATAAAATTATGAAATGGTCGACCATTATCTTTTCGCCATATGGTAAAAGTTGCTCGTTGTGTAGATATGCCTAATGATACTTTATTGTATGATATATTAGCTTCTGGAAAAAAAAAGGATTTAATACTGAAATTAAATTAATTGCTGCCGTTACCTGATATGGCAGTTTTTATAAGTGAAACTACAGAATGCCACAGATCTTCTGGATCTATTTCCACATAACCGGCTTGAGGATAAAGAAGATTTACCTGTTAATAAAATACAAAAAACAGATAATTATAATTTTTAATTTGTTAGGGAAGAATGGCTTGCTCATTAAAATCAATTCTACATCACCTTTCATTTTTGGTATTAATTCCCTCTAGTGATTCTGTCAGAAGATTATGTAATAAGAATAAATGTAATCATGACACCACTTCAATATGTTGTTTAAGGTGACGTGTTATGGAATGCAAAAACTATTAATGGCAAGTAATTTAATATTTGTATGTTTAACTAAATTAGAAGTTATAGCCCAAAATCAATCCCAAAATAATGTATTAATTTCCTACAATAATTAAAATTTGAATTATGGATATACTAGTTGAAAAGTGGATTCCATTCACACTATGCCATGTTCATTATTTTGATAAAGTAACATATATGGAAGAGATTTGGAATTTATTATAACTTTCTCATCATATAGAGAATGAAACGCACACAAATACTCAGAGAAATGGGCTGTCATCACTGCAAAGAAAGAAAGTAAAAGGAAGTACATATGTACTTCTAAAAAAATCTTGGGATAAAACTTAAGCTACATAAATGCAATTAGTTACTCGAATTAGGTACTTATATTTTTAATTATATTACCTTTTTACACACTGATGATATAGTTTGGCCCTTGTAATTTAAAACATGACATCGTATTAGTGAAGTTCCAACATCGACACTTGCAATATACTGGTCTTCCATCTTTATTCATGTTGTCTGTCTAAAGTACTGTGATAATACTGAAAAAGAAAATGGTATTAAATAACCTCCCAATTTTATTAAAAAGTATACAAAACACGTTATAAAAGAAAACTGTGTAATCTCGATAAATTAATTAATGTGCTTATAATACAAGTGTAACTGCAGCAATGTGGTTTTTGGCACCCACATTAACTGTAACTATGGTTATGCTTCATTAAATAATAATTTTCGTTATTTCAAATTCTGTTTGTACTGCATTAATAAAATATATATTTTGATTCTTTCTCAAAATTTGACACAGGGCTTTAAAAAAGTCCATGAAAACAACTAAGTTTTCTGCACTTACAGCGCAAATATATAAAAAAAATGCAGCTGAACATTGTACAAACTGAACTTTTTTAAACATTTTTATACTTTAGCTTTAGTAGTTTCCGTTACAACAAATATATGCTAATTTTTGACATATTCCCCCCTACATCCATACATTTCTGCGATCTTATTGGTAACCGAAGATGAAATCTATAAAAACTTCTTGACCATGTATTTATTCAGTTTTGCACAAATATTTGTAGCTCAACAAATGGAAATTGCAAGGAGAGAAGTCAGGACCATATGAGGGATGAGGAAGGGGTTCCCAATGTAAATCTGTTGACCCAAATGAGAAGTGTGAGTACGCGTTGTCGTGGAGGAAGATCACGCTTCTGATGAATTGCTTGTGTCTTTCCCTTAAAAAATCAACCACAATAAAACTTTGAATGTATCCCAAAATAAAATAATTTTTGGTGTTTGAAGTTTTTTAACTTTGCCACTAATTTTCAACGCCCTGTATAATCTGTGATAAGTTTGCAAATGCATTTCGTGAACCCTTATGGTTTTACTTCGTGTTTGTAAAGTATGAATGTTTTGCGTTCAAAGAAGAGCAAAAGGTGGGCTATTAAACATCCCTCCGCAAAGCGCAAATTGTTCAAAAAAATCATAATATCTCAAAAACAGTAGAAGATAGGTATAGGATAATCCAATACAGATTAACGCAGAATGGATTGTATAATCCAAAAGTGCAATAATATACAGGATGTTCCATTTAAAATAAGAAGATGAATGGCGATTTCCGGTCTTTCCGGAAGTTGTACAACATCGACAATATTTTAGAACAAAAGAAGGCTATGGGTTATCCTTAACCTGAAAGTTTCAAATTCATAAGTAGTAAGGGACCCCAGAAACTTCTAATGAACGGGTTCCGTGGTATACCCTGTATGTACCTATACAAAAAAAAATGCCTTTCAACAACAACACACTTGAGATTACCATTCCAATTCCAACGTTTGTGGTCTTTTACTGTTTAAGGTTATTTTAAACTTAGCGAGTTGAATCTTTTGAAAATATTTTTATTGTATGTTAAAATGAAAACGATAAAATAGTAAAGTTATTGTATAATACATATTTTGCTGTAATAAAAATAAAGCAATTTTAGTAAATGTGTGTTTTTCTAATTACACTGTCTTTAGGGAAATTTATTAATTGACTTTCAGCTATTAGTGGATTTTACCAGATTGTATGTATGCGTTTTCTAATCACTCTACAGTCATTATCCTTGAGGGGAATTCATTAAATATCGATAAGGCGATTGTCGAAGAATGGAATGTAATTTCTAGTCGTTATCGCGAATTAGAAAATGTCCAAACTTTCTATTGCTCTCATAATGACTATTTTTGGTGTATATATAGTTTTGCGGTACTTATATTGGTGCCAGTTCGATATGCGGTCTACCATGTATAACACGGTCTACCATAGGGTAGCTGGTTCAATATGCGGTCTACATAATGTGGAGACCAAATTAGGTGAAGTATTGCGGTTCAATAAGCGATCTACCGTCAAAATATTTATTTCAAGATTTTCACTTTGGCGTCTAACCAGGACCTTTCAATTCTTTGAGTATGTGTCCCTGTTTGTGGGTCGACGTAATTTTGCTGACGGTTAACTGTTGAATGCGCGTAACCAGGTAACCTAATTGTGTCAAATTGGCATACGCTGCCCATTCATCAGAATGAATCAAAGAACCAACTTCAACTTCCCTTTGTATGATAGGAAGTAAGGTAGCCCTATCTCTTCTTTCGACATAAAAATATCGAACCTCATCTCTTAGCCTTAACCCAAAGACCCACGGCCCATCAATTCTCCGACCATGGTTCCGATTATCACTTTCATTTAACTCTGCTGGATGATCTCCATGTAACATTCTGCCTCACCGAATAGTGAAAAGTAAACATAGATACTAATTACCCGAGTGGGAATTAAGTACCTACTTCTTTGTTTGTTTCCCTTAACGATGGGGTTATAGGAAAAGTATGAATAATAATTAACTATAATTAATAAACAATTTAAGGTTTACATCGCTTATTGAATTACACACTTTACCTATGTGTGGGCCTGTATATCATAGTAAACCCATTCATACACAGTAGACCGCATATCGAACCAGATACTCTGTGGTAGACCGCATATCGAACTGGCACCCTTATATTTTAAAGTATTAAACTATCTTCAGCAAAACGGATCACTTTTCTAACATCGTGTCACCCGATCTCGAATATAGAAGGAGTGTTTTGACAAAGTGAAGAAGTTCCAAGAAGTTATCAGAGAGAAGCTCGTGCGCGATCGGGATGAATTTATCGCGGCTGGTACCTATCTCGATAGAGTTGGAGGAATCTCGTACAAATCATTTGATGCCAGAAACGGAAAACGAAAAGCTGGTACCTACCATTAGCAGCACCCATCCGGCAGAGGCGGCACAAAAAGCTGATGAAAAGATCGTTGCCGTCGTCATTAGCGACCTCGAAGATGAAGGGGAGAAACATCCGCCGCCGACAGCAGCAACAAAAAGGGTAACAATTGAGGCGGTGGAAGACACCCCATCACGTGGTATGGACAAGGGCAAAGGCGCTTCGATGCTGGAGACGCTCCTCGCAGCGCCTTCTCCAAACCTAGATCTACATCCAGAGTTGAATTTTTTATTTGTTTTTATTTATTCCTTATATCCAAACGGTAAAGTTTCAAAGTTTTCAATACTTTGTCCAAGCTGGTGAAGAGGTCGAAAAAGAAAAGGGAAGCATTCACCAACAACAACAAAAAGGATAAAAACATCACGGAGCATGGGTACTTCGATGTTGGATTGGATGCCCTCTTCATAGGGCCCCCAAACTTCTAGATCTAATTCTCAACGAAATGGCGTTTTATATTTTATGAAATAAATCAATTTTTTCTTTTTATTTGTTTTATTTTAAGTTAGCCTCACCGCTCGCGGGAAGCTACTGCAACGATGAAAAAATTTCCAAAAATAAAAAAAAAAAAAATTCACATTTCTCGACGTTTAAGAGCATTTGCATCCATTTTCCGTAAAAAAAATTTTGGTGTCTGTGTGTGTGTGTGGATGTGTGTCTGTGTGGATGTGTGGTTGTCGCCACGATAACTTGAGAACGGATTAAGATATCGACTTCAAATTTTCGGGACAGATCTCTTGTCGAAATATGAAGGTTAAGTTCGTTAGTCAGCCATATTGCATGAAAAGGGCCAAACTGTAGCTCCGTTAATATTTGTTGTAGAAGGTCGGGAAAAAAAACATAATGTAGAGAACTATCAATCGTATAAAAAGTTATCAACAACTTTTTTTCATACTGCAGCCCTTAAGGGTGTAAATTGTAAATGTTCTATTGACTTCAAATTGCGGTAACATCGGTGAAGCTTCTCCTCACGTCTTCGTCTTACGTGCAGCGAATTTTCAATCCTTCGCCGTTTAGAGTAACTTATTCTATACTGTTTAGACTTTGGTTTACTTATTACATTATACAGGGTGTTTCAAAAAGTTGTAGCGGGCTATGCATAACCAGATTCCACACGTGAAAATAAGTCTAAAATGTTCAGTAACATTTTTACGATTGCTGGTTAGTTAAGCCGTAATCAACCATTTTGTATTTTCTTGAAAATAATTGTTATTTCAAAAATCCTTCAACATATTTTTATGAAATTGGGCATATGTCTTCATTTCTCAGAAGTCTACAATTTCCAAAATTATCAATTTTCAAAATGTTCTAGCATTTTAAAGTAAAATTAAATGAAAACTACTAAGTAAATAAAATTAAGTAAAACAATAAAAGTACTAAAAATGTTGCTTCTTGCACAATTTACCTAATTTTATTTAGTAGTTTTCATGGAATTTTACTTTAAAATGTTTGAATGTCCCGTATGTCCGCCATTTTGAAATTTTATAATTTAAAAAAAAATATTTTTGGAAGTTGTAGACTTCTGAGAAATGAAGACATAT
Source organism: Pyrocoelia pectoralis (assembly GCA_036250285.1). Taxonomy (NCBI): domain Eukaryota; kingdom Metazoa; phylum Arthropoda; class Insecta; order Coleoptera; family Lampyridae; genus Pyrocoelia; species Pyrocoelia pectoralis. Next base: position 52,892,881 of record CM070075.1, read on the forward strand.
ACCAAATTTCATAAAAATATGTTGGAAGGGTTTTTGAAATAATAATTATTTTCAACTACACTAAGCCAAAATCAGTAAAATGTTACTGAACGTTTTAGACTATTTTCATATGTAGGATCCGGTTATGGATAGATCGCTACAACTTTTTGAAACACCCTGTATAACACTCATCTCTAACTATTTTCTTTACTACTTTGCTAAGTATTATATCTTTCATCGATTCAAAGTTTATGACACAAGAATTCTTATATAGTTTAAGGTAATACCCTTCACTTTGCACACTGATTTAAGTGTCTGATCACTGGTTGAAAACACATTATAGCTGTAGCTTCGTGGTTTTGTCATATGCGATTACCTCATACTCCCACATCTCAAAAACATGCGAAAACTTTATAATTTTTAGCGATAAGCTTTACGCAATTCTAAGGCTATAAGGCTACAAACGTCCCAATAAAACTGAATCCTCCACCGCACCCAATGACATGATCTTACAATCTAAGCCTACGTGAATTTTTCGGGTGACTTACAGGATATTTACAGTTTTTATTTACAAAAGCGAGCAAAAACGAGTACCTGTCATAATACATGATTTTATCACTAATACCGTCACACTATAATAGTAGAGTTTGGTGGAATTAGTGCAACTACCGTAAAATACGTATCATGGATTTAAAGGTTCGATATCTTGACCACCTACATTCTGTATTGTACTCGTCAGAGCGTTTACCACTACAAGTCAAAATTGTACAGTAGAACCCCGATTATCCATGCGCAGGTTATCCGGGCTGCGGATTATCCGTGCCATGATTTCCCATGAATGAAATTGCATTTTAGAAGTTTTATTATCGAAATAATGTTACCGTAAATCACTCAACGGAATCTCTCAATACGCAATAGGTACTGAAATCGCCAGTACCTACGTGCGAATTCTATTTTTTATTCTGTTATCTTTTTATGCAATTTAAAAGTTAGTTTGAACTTAGAGATCTATTTTTTTCTGTTATCTTTTTAGTATGTACAATGTATATATTTAGTATATTTATGTTACATAAATTATGTATACATACATATGTAACATATGTAAGAAATAAGGATTATCCGTGCTTTTCAATTTTCTGTGCCTCGTTCGGTGCCATGGAGTACGGATAATCGAGGTTCTACTATACTATATTAATATTAGTCAAATGAGAATTAAATTCATATGCATAAAACAAACTGATTTCGCGTTTATTTCTACAACATTTGCTTATTCAATACCATATGTCAATTTCGTCAAATGCACTATGAGTGTTCACTGTTTTATATGAGAAGACAGTATAAATAAATTGGACAGATAGATTCATAAATTAATGACATAGTGGTAAACACTCCTCACTCTTGCCGAGAACAGTATAATTCGAGGTATAATTAATTGACATTAATAAACTGTACAATACTGCCACAGCATATTATGCTGTGATACTGCCAAATATGAAAACAATAATTGGATAAAAAATAACTTAGATATTAAATGAAGTAAAAAATTGTTATTTTCAGATTTTCTAGTAAACTTAGAGTACTTAGACAGTCTTCAGAATTTTTCAAAGCTGTTAGCATCTAAAGAAAGAGCATAAAATAGCGCAACTTTTGTGTAATTTAACCAACCTTCTATCTCTTATAGTTTCCGAGATTGCAATGATGGGCATCGAAAATTGTCACCACCCTGTCTAACAGCATATTAGAATAATATTCGTCATACATACATTATTACTATTATAAATGTGATATATACAATATTATGCATAGAATATTCATATTATGTGTGATTATTGAGCTGTGTGTGTACTTTATGTAGATTGTAGATCAACAGGGCCAAAGGAAATAATGAAAGTTTTATGCGAATCACCACTGACCACTGACAATTCGGATCTGTGATTTGAATTCATTATGTGAGTATTCACTCCAACTCTGATTTAGTAGTCCTATATATAGCGGTTATGGAAAGAACCTTAAGACTCATAATGCTATTGAAATATTGAAATATAGTAAATCACAATCTTGATGACAATTATACCTATACTTAACATGTATGAAAAAATGTAAACACTTTTAGGACACTTGGTGTTTACAGAGAAGGCAACCTGTTTGTCTAACAAGCATACACATTATTTATCAATTTAGTTTATAGAAAAAATATAAACTGGTGTTTAATTACAAATCCTTTACACAACTGAAATTAAGATTTATTGAAAATTTAGAACTTCAAAAGTGCCAAACTATACTTATCTGCAGCATTAAAAAATTAAACAAGTATTTTCAATTCAAGTAAAGTCATAATAAGATTACAGTAATTATTAATAGGTATATAAAAAATAGATTAATGGTAATTTATGGATGTTATGAGCATGGGAAGAATTTTATTATTCATGTACAGCACGTCAAAGATCCAGATCTATTCTATGTATTTCATTTTTGTGATGGATTAATTTTAATACACACACACAATAAATAATTAAGCGAAAGAATAATAATAATTGAATAACAGGTACGTACGTCAAGTTTTCCGGAAGGCGGTTGTGTAATTGTAAATATAAACGGATGTTTTTAAGATTAATTAGAGAGATACTCACTATATACCTACTCGTTTGTTACATTACAACCCAATACACGCCATATTTGTGGTTATCATTTTTACCATTCACTAATTAAACACACAATAACTAAGGAATAAATTAAGACGTTGTAACAGAAAGGTGCGTTCTAGGAGGTATAAAAAATAATTTAAATGTTATTGGTCATCGCGATCGGACCATTTCACAGATGTACGTAAACCATAGAGAGACAGCGAACAGCGAAACAGCAACTGATATTATAATGATTCAACTCCACTCGTACTCGCGAGGGGAGCAAAGATCACCAATAAAATATACAGGGTGTACCATTATTATTGTCATGGTTATTATTATTGGTCATTTTGAGTTAAAAATATTTAAAAGACACAGGCTCGAAAATGCCCCCCTAACTGCTGAATTAATTAAACAAATGCGTTTTCTCGTATTTCAGAATAAATCTATGATATAATATGATATCAATAAATTGAAGGATAACGTAATAAATTAATATTAGAGCGTTCAGATTATGTATCGCTGATAAAATTACCTGCTTAACGTTTACTTTTTTTAAAACCGTAAAACATATAACACCGTAGAAATAGATGATCCTGATGTGTATCCACAAACGTTAAGAGGAAGTAAATACGAATAATGCGATAGTGATAACTCCCAATTAACCGGGCCGGATATAACTGGTAGTCATCGGTGGCCCACTAAGAAGGATCGACCAGTCAGGCCCTCATCCACCTACAGAAGGGTGCGCACTCATCTACCACCATCATGGGACACCTGATGAGCCTTCCAAGTCCTCTGAGGCTTTATTGAATTTCGGGACGCCATCCACTTAATAATTAAATTATCTATTTGTTGAATTGTGACTGCATGTTAACGGGAGATTTGTTGATTGTCAATAATTTGTTATGATAGGAAGAGATTATCTTTGAATATAGGTATACCTACTACATGGACTGCGCTACTTACTGTCAAAGTTTGTGGGTCTAGTCAGATCAAGGGAGAGAGAGAGAGAAAGTGAAGGATAGAGTTTTAGCCTTAAAATACTGTTTGCGCATGATTGTATTTGCCAACATTTACCCTTTCCTTGCATTTATTTTGGTTTGAGCATGCGCACTGTTACAGTGCCTCTAAAACTCTATCCTTCACTTTCTCTCTCTCTTGATCTGAGTGGCCCCATTTCTTGTCAATACAAGGTATAGCCAACGCTCATTCCATGTAAATTCAAAGGAGATTATATAGGGCTCTCTGGGTACCGTTTCTGAGTCCTTCATTTGGTCCCTCATTAATGTACCCGCTACAATATCTAAAGAAATATCTTGTAAAAGAATTGGAAGCCGATTTATCAAGAAATCTAAAACTGTTACAGGTACCTACCTATGTATATAGGGTTTTGAAAAAAATATGGATTTTCGACTACAGAGGCAATAACCGCAAATTTCATTTTTTTTAGCACATATCTGCTTTAGTTACAATGGGTTTTCCATACTCGACAATATTAATTTTTTTAAATCGAACTAACAGATTTTCGAAAATAACTTTATTTGCTGAAATTCAACTATAAAAATCAATCTATTCATTCTTCTTTTGTATAATATAAAGTATAACACTAGAAAAAAAACAACAACAAGATGCTTACTATATCAATAATGGCAAATAAACTGAATAACCCTGTATATAAACAAAGGTAATGCGATAACCAATGTATATGTATTACCATTGATTATACACACCAACTGTATAATCAACGGTATTACCATTGATGTGGTATTACCGTTGATTGAATAAATTTACTTCAATCAACGGTTATTACCCTTGTTTATTATGTATGTATTGCTGCCTTCTGTCTCCAAAACCGTATTCCAAATTTTCATATTGGATTGAACTATGTATTAGTATATGTGTATAAATAATGGTGTTACTATAAAATGATATAACTTGAATTAAAAAAATTACACCGTCTCTCTTCTTTTTTTAAGTTAATGGTTCAAGCGTTCAAGAAACATTGCGCAATGCGCTTTGCGCATGTACATTAAACAATACCGTGAGGCCATGTCAAATTTTGTTGGTAGTGTTGAATTATTAAAAAAAGAAATTATACTCAAATGCTATTAGTTAGACAAAGAAATATATTGTGAAGCAGTAACTACTAAAATTTGATGTTGCAATAGTAACTATCTGCTTGTTCAATTTGTAACTGAAGTTTATGATTGGTTGAAGTTGAAATAAATGGTGGTCATCGTAGTGGATGATTTTGCTACTGTCGGCTGTCAATTTGTATGAAAGTGGCAACGTCATTCTATATTTAACGATTGCTCTTTGTGATATAGCATTTTTTTAAAAAGTTTCAAATAAATAGTTTATATAAAGAAGTGCTAAGTGAATTTTAGGAAATATAATATAAAATGGCGGAAGGTAAAAGGTGGGTACTTACTATATTTCCATAACCGGCAAAGCGTGACTATTAATTAATTCTTATATTAAAATAATTTGTTTGCAGCCCCGATGATTTAGCAACTGCAATTTTACGCCGTAAAGATCGTCCCAATCGACTTTTGGTTGAAGAAGCAGTCAATGATGACAATTCTGTTGTTGCTTTATCACAAGGAAAAATGGATGAGTTGCAACTTTTTCGCGGTGACACAGTACTGTTAAAGGGCAAAAGGCGAAAAGAAACTGTCTGTATTGTCCTCTCTGATGATACATGTCCAGATGAAAAAATTCGAATGAACAGAATAGTTCGTAATAATTTAAGGGTTCGTTTATCGGATGTCGTGTCCGTACAACCTTGTCCAGACGTGAAGTATGGAAAAAGGATCCACGTGCTTCCGATTGATGATACCGTTGAAGGTTTAACAGGGTAAATTACAACAATTGTTTTTTTTTGTTCGTGTGCGTACAGTTGTCAGAGTGTAAGGTGGCAGACGAGCAGACGACAAACAAGTACACAACATCATAGGTAGTACGATTCAGGGTAAAAGTATAATATGAAAACAACAAAGAGCTTTGACCCCCCCCCCCCCCCCCCCCCAATACATTTGTTAATGCTCATCTTGAAGTCAATTGCCACCTTAGGCTGACAACTGTGTGTATTAGTTGCTCTCATTAGTGCAATTTCGCATAGAAGGTGTGTATTTGATGAATGTGTAGTATTGAACCAAAGTTCAAATTTGCTGAACTTCACAAATAGCACAATGTATAATTTGTATATAGAAGGAAAATGTTCAAGGGTCATTGTTGGTGTTAATGGTGTAAAACATTAGAATTTTCGAAAAATAATAGAGGGGACTGAGGTTCAAATCTAGTTAAATTACCTTATTTTTTTATAAAGCTAGGAATAACAATAATACATTTACTTAATGACTGATGATACAAAGTTTTGTAAAATCTTTGTTATGTAAATTTGGCAATTTCATGACTATGTTAACTGTACCACCCAAAATATTACTCATACATGTACACAGCCTATACAGGGTGTTTCAGAATAAGATGCTGATCCTTAAGGGTGTGAATCCTTATGTGATTTTAGGAAGAAAAGTTCAAATAAACCTATGTCCTCAACCTCTTAACTTTTGAGCTACAAGGTGTTAAAGTATTAAGAAAAAAATCGTTTTTTTATCGTATCTTCAATAATTTCTTAGATATTTTTATCAAATTTGGCACACGCCCTCTAAGCATCAACAGCCATTTTTTGATAAAAAAGATTTAATTTTTTAACCAGTGGCGTCCGTACAGGATGTGAACTAGATATTTTTGGAAAAATATTATGCACGCCACTGCTTTTTCTTAAAATAAAAATTATTTTTAAAATTCCCATTCATTTTAGGGTAAATTTGATTTTTTGACTTTTTTTCGTCCGACGGACGTTTTCCGATAAAAAAAAATAAAAAGCATTTAATGCGCATGCCGCTATATGCCTATGATTTCTGAAACGGCTAGAAACTTTGTTGTCAAGGAAATAATTGCAATGACAAAATAATTAATGCTTAGAGGGCGTGTGCCTAATTTGATAAAAATATAGAAAATTATTAAAGATACAATAAAAAAACGATTTTTTTCTTAAAACTTTAACACCTTGTAGCTCAAAAGTTAAGAGGTTTAGGACATAGGTTTATTTGAACTTTTCTTCCTAAAATCACATAAGGATTCACACCCTTAAGGATCAGCATCTTATTCTGAAACACCCTGTATATGTTACCTGCTATCTGTCTCTGTAATATGTACTAATTGCTGTCTTCAAGTAGTCCTATAATCAAGTGTTGTAGTTTTTATTTATGTGTGAATAGTTTTTATTACTGTAAGTTCTGCCCTAGTTCCGTTGCGAACCATATACCACTTTTGGGCAATGCGCAGAATCTCAGATACAAAATTGATTCGTTGATGCATCTATGTTGATTGTCTAAGTGAATATAAGTACTATCCTTTCAATCCTATATACGTTGGCTAAATTAAAATACAAGTTGGGATGATGTGTTCATTAGGAACATGTGTGAGATGTAGGGATTTTAAGTACATACATAGTTAACTTGAGAACCAAGTTCCCTAGAATTATACATTCCATTTTAACCTTCAAAATACTATTGGTTTCTCTGCCTCCTTTTTAAAAAGAATTGCAAACATGTGTCTCAAAATCATCGATATTATTTTTACATACCTGATCTGATGTGTTAAATTTATCCCATTTTTCTATTACTTCGTTGTTCAAATGTTTAAAGAGAAGAGCATTTATTTTTGCAGTACACACAGATGTTAATTCGAAATTGTGGTAAGTTCTGGGGGAAAATATGCAATTTTGATAAGGAAATAAATAATTAAAATTACATTTCGCCCCATTTTGAGAAAATCATTTATAAAAACCAATATGGATCTCACTATTGAAAAATATGCAATTATTGCCCACATTTCATATTTTCCTCAAACGTCTTTAGGCATCTCTCACTCTCTCAGTTTAGCATTTTGTAGAGGATGCCGTTAAGAACCTATTGCATAGCAATTTTATAGGATTTTTGCTTATTAGTAAAACACATTAATTCAAATTTGCAATCTTATTTAGTTAGAAATGGTAAAAACTTCCAGTTTTCATTTTCATTCAGTAATTTACAAACAGCACTATAATAATTGTTATGGGTGGTTATTACAAAGCGAAATCTTAGTGACATTTAACTTTCTTTACTTCCTTTGATCAATACCACCTCAATGTGTGAATTACCCTGGAAGTTGAGCCATGTGTGTTGATGTCACAAATGCAGCGAAGAGGGGGATAGTTTTAATACATGATGGTTATGTTTGTTTCAGAAACCTATTCGAAGTATATTTAAAACCATACTTTTTGGAAGCTTATCGTCCTATCCACAAAGAAGATGTCTTTATAGTTCGTGGTGGTATGCGAGCTGTAGAATTTAAAGTAGTGGAAACAGATCCATCGCCTTATTGTATCGTTGCGCCAGATACTGTTATTCACTGTGACGGTGATCCCATTAAGCGTGAGGTATGTATGTTTGTCATAAAACCGAATTACTCAATTTGTATAAATTTACCTTCACTATATATAATTTTTTACTTTATCCAACTTGTATTGCATTGCTTATTTTATTTGTTATGATCACCTGGAATGTACCTTGGTATTGTTTATACAGGGTGAGTTTTTTCCGATGTTTAGCATGGGGATCTTGGAAACTAGCAGAGATAGAGAGACAGTTAAATGGGGAAAGAATTGCAGTTTTACCAGCTCAATTCAATGAGATTTTCGTTTTTTGAAAAAAATGCATGGCTAACTATACTTAAATTCATATAAGAATAAAGCGAAGGCTTAGATAGGGAATATTTGACCTTCGTGTTGATTGGTTAAAACAAGAGAATCATTTACACCACTAAAAGAGAGAATTTTAGCAGAGAAATTTAAAAATAGCAATGTTACCAGTTGTAAAAAAATCATTCTAATGAAACAATGACATTATTATTAAGCACAAAAATTCTAATAAAGTAGTCGTTAAAACGAACTAACATTGATAAGAACGTACGTTTATTGTTTAACAATAGCAGTAATTTCCCTTAACACGTTTGAAATGTATTTAAAAATAAAAATTTGGAACATCAATTTCTAATATCGTCTGACAACACTGTGTGTTCTTAAAATTTATTTTGTTTTTGTGGTTATGTTATTCATCTTTCATAAAGTTTCACATTATAATTAATATTTACGTTAAACAATCCTTCACAGCTTTCTTTCGATCATTGTCTTCAGTCTTGTAGAAACTGTTCTTTTCAGAACACTCCGTTTGTCCTTTGTTAGTGTACAGGTATAATATAAGAACATTAATTTAATTCATTGTAAGTAAACATTACATATTAATGCTTCAGATCAAAGTTTATTATGGCAGAAGCACAGGCTTTTAAAAACCATAAAGGGAAAGCTATTAGAAGTGGCCAGAAGTTAATGGCTTATAATGTTTATTTGAAAAATGCTGAAAGTATGAGCAAAACCGCAGCTGTGAAACTAACTGCTACCGAACTTGGTATTGGACAAAACACTGTATGGAGTTTGATTAAAGAAATTGAAGGTTCAGGTACTGCACGTTCACCAAAGAAGTCTAGAAAATGCTCAACAAAATATGACAAACTTCAAGAATTTGAAAAAAGTGCTATACGACGACATGTTCATGCATTTTATTTTCGAAATGAATTACCAACCGTACTAAAATTATTGAATGTAATTAATGATGACGATTCACTTCCCAACTTCAGCCATTCATCGTTATATCGAATACTCCTAAAGTTAGGATTTAAATATGACAAACGATCACGAAAAAGTATGTTAATTGAAAAACCTGAAATTGTTCTTTGGAGAAGAAAATATTTAACGTCAATTAAACAATATCGTGAAGAAGGAAGAACAATTTATTACACTGATGAAACGTGGGTTAATGCGGGACATGTGAAAACTAAAGTGTGGCAAGATAAGACAATTACAACTGCAAGACAGGCACTACTTCAAGGTCTATCTACAGGTATAAGGGATCCATCAGGCAAAGGGAAACGTTTAATTGTTGTTCATATTGGTAGCGACGCAGGATTTGTTGACGGGGGTTTATTGAACTTTGAATCGAAAAAAACTGGTAAGTTTTATAATTTCTATAATATGTAATTTTATTATATCAATAATTTTCAGGGGATTATCATGAAGATATGAATGGCGAGGTTTTTAAACAGTGGTTAGAAAGTATATTACCAAATTTGGAACAAAATTCTGTTATAGTAATGGATAATGCACCTTACCATAGCGTAAAATCTGAGAAAGTACCAACACAAAGTTGGAGAAAAAATGACATTGTCAATTGGCTTAATTATAAAGGCATTGAAACTCGTGGGGATTTGTTAAAATTGGAATTATTGGAATTGGTGAAACGTCATCGCATTTCACATCCTGATACCTACGTTATTGATGAAATGGTGAAAAATAGTGGAAGAACCATATTACGATTACCGCCGTATCATTGTAATTTAAATCCAATTGAATTGGTATGGGCACAAGTGAAACATCATGTGGCTGCTAATAACACTACGTATAAAATTTGTGATGTGAAAAGGCTTCTTAATGATGGAATTGCTACAGTAACTGCGGAACACTGGCGAACTTGCGTTCAGCATGCACTGGATGAAGAACAACGCATGTGGAATTTAGATGGCATCGTAGAAGATATTGTGGAGAAGATTATTATTAATGTAGGATCAGATAGTTCGAGTGATGATAGTGTTGATGAAGATATGGAAATAAACACTTTATCAACATGAAATGGCTTTTTACACCAATATTCTATACTTACACATTTTGTTATATTTTATTTGTGTGAAATATAGGAAATTAATACTGTTTTCTAATTTCTTGCGGTGAAAGAAGAAGTCTTCATAGTTTTTCGTAAAGAATTTGTTATTCAAATTTACCGCCATGTATACATTGGAGCAGTGTAAACATAACTTGAATTCAAGCGCCCTCTACTTTATACTTATTTGATTTCAAGTATAGATACATATCTCAAAAAAATCATTTTTTCGTTTTTTTGTTTAGTGCCTATAACTCTGTTATTATTGATTTTAGAAAAAATGTGTAAAGGAAAAAGTTGTAGATAATTATGGGCTCAACAATACAGTTTAATCAAATTTTTTATTTATGCTCTAATTTTTGAGTTATGACACAAACTTGTATTTTTTCTAATGGAAACCATAGTTGGCCATGACTTTATAAAAAAGGCCCTTTTTTGACGATTCTAACAATATATCACTTGACATACTTATTTTCATCACTATAGAAATTATGGTCAAATTTTTGTTTTTAATGTCGCATTGTTTAAGTAGACTGGAAACAATTGATACATGCGTTTATTATTTATCTATTCATCGTTTGTCATTTTCTACATACAATTTCATTAAAATATTTCTATAATAGTAATAATTGTAGCTCCTTTTTTAGCATATACGCAACTTATAAGTAGACAGGGTAGAACTGTATATGCAAATAAATATGTTTACCTATACTTTCGAGAATAATTTTTTTTTATTATAACTAACTTGAATTTTATTATTAAATGCGATGCGCATGCATCAATTGTTTCTAGTCTACTACTCAAACAATGCGACATTAAAAATAAAAAAATGGCCATAATTTCTATAGTAATGAAAATAAGTATGTCAAGTGATATACTGCTAGAATCGTCGAAAAAGGTCCTTTTTTATAAAGTCACGGCCAACTATGGTTTCCATTAGAAAAAATACAAGTTTGTGTCATAACTCAAAAATTAGAGCATAAATAAAAAATTTGATTAAACTGTATTGTTGAGCCCATAATTATCTACAACTTTTTCCTTTACACATTTTTTCTAAAATCAATAATAACAGAGCTATAGGCACTAAACAAAAAAACGAAAAAATGATTTTTTTGAGATATCTAGTTAGCCATGCATTTTTTTCAAAAAACGAAAAGCTCATTGAATTGAGCTGGTAAAACTGCAATTCTTTCCCCATTTAATCGTCTCTCTATCTCTGCTAGTTTCCAAGATCCCCATGCTAAACATCGAAAAAAACGCACCCTATACAGGGTGGTTTGACTTGCAATGTCCAGACGATATTTCCTAAACTAATAACAGAAAAAACATTTAAATTGAAAGTTATTAAGTATTATGTATTCTATATTATAGGGTAAAAAAACAGTTTTGTTGAGCCATTTTTGGTGAAAAAAAAAATTTTTTTTTAATTAACGCTATTTCAAAAAGAGAAAATTTTTCTGAATTCAACAATGTATAAATTTCCAATTTTGATATGGAATTTATTTAAATAAACAATAATTTAATCTCTTAATAGCAATAGAAGAAATATTTGTTTCATTAACATAGGATGTTATGAAAACAAAACCGCACATCATCTGTCAACAAATTTTTCATGTTTTAAGTAACAAAAACAATACATAAGTTGATTTATTTTGTCATTATTAGATCACTATGGTATTGAATTTCACAAATAACGGCTGATATGTTATTAAAACTTGTCAGCCGACCCCGAGCATTTTTGAATTTGTGTTTTTCAGAACCGAACACTCGGGCAAACACCGAGCACTCGACCGACCTCCGAGTACTTGGTCAAACAAGCATGTATTCCTTAGTATTATTTTATTGTAAGTAATGTGAACTAAATCTTTGACCAGTATGAGTAATATTAATGCGATGGTAGGTATTGTGAAAGCGAAGCGAAGATGTATATAATTTATGAAACACCGATGTTGTAACTTTGCTTATTGTTGATGAATTTATACCCATTGTTTTCCGCAAAATGTTGGATACTTTCGTTGCCATTTGCCTTTGCTGAATAGGTTTGTAAACACAAAATTTGTTAATGTGTTGAAACGAAATTGCATTAAAAGAAAGTATAGAGAGCAAAATGTGTTTACTGTGATGCATGGTGCTGTTTTCATGGAATCCTTGTCAAATATGATCATCTAATAGCCTTGTATAGCTCAAAATATAGCTCTTCAAATGTGTTGGCAACATTTTCAGCATAGTGCACTGCACAATAGATTTTTTAAATAACGAACTTTGATGATTTTAATTGACGCGACATGTCTCAGACAGAACACCCTGTAAAATCAGTTTCATTTCAATTTAGTGTTATCACGTCATCTAGGTACATTAATTATTTTACTTGTTTCTTTATATGATAGGAAGAGGAGGAAGTCTTAAATGCTGTGGGTTATGATGATATTGGCGGCTGTAGAAAACAATTAGCACAAATTAAAGAAATGGTAGAATTACCTTTACGTCATCCGTCATTGTTCAAGGCAATCGGTGTGAAACCTCCTCGTGGAATTTTGCTATATGGTCCACCAGGTACCGGAAAAACTCTTATTGCTAGAGCGGTTGCCAATGAAACCGGTGCATTCTTCTTTTTAATTAACGGTCCCGAGATAATGAGCAAACTAGCGGGCGAATCTGAAAGTAATTTACGTAAAGCTTTTGAAGAAGCGGATAAAAATTCGCCCGCGATTATATTTATTGACGAATTAGACGCAATTGCTCCAAAACGTGAGAAAACCCACGGTGAAGTCGAACGTCGTATCGTATCTCAACTTTTAACTTTAATGGACGGCATGAAAAAGAGTTCCCATGTGATTGTGATGGCAGCAACTAATCGTCCGAATTCTATTGATCCCGCATTGCGTCGTTTTGGACGTTTCGATAGAGAAATTGATATCGGCATTCCAGATGCAACAGGGCGATTGGAAGTTCTGCGTATTCATACCAAAAATATGAAGTTAGCCGATGATGTCGATCTTGAGCAGATTGCCGCCGAAACTCATGGACATGTGGGTGCAGATCTTGCCTCTTTGTGTTCCGAAGCAGCTCTTCAACAGATCAGAGAAAAAATGGATTTAATCGATCTGGAAGATGATCAGATTGATGCGGAAGTCTTGAACTCTTTAGCTGTCACAATGGAGAACTTCCGTTACGCAATGACAAAGAGTAGCCCAAGTGCTTTAAGAGAAACTGTTGTAGAAGTTCCTAACGTTACATGGGACGATATTGGCGGATTGGAAAATGTAAAGAAAGAATTGCAGGAGCTCGTACAATATCCAGTTGAACATCCGGACAAATTTCTTAAATTTGGTATGCAACCGTCACGTGGAGTATTGTTTTATGGACCGCCAGGTTGCGGTAAAACATTATTAGCAAAAGCTATTGCAAACGAATGCCAGGCTAATTTCATATCGGTAAAAGGTCCAGAATTGCTTACAATGTGGTTCGGCGAATCTGAAGCTAATGTTCGAGATATATTCGATAAGGTATTATATTCGTTTACAATTTTTAATTTTTAATCTTTATAATGTATCCAGGCAAGATCGGCATCACCTTGTGTGCTCTTCTTTGATGAGTTGGATTCAATTGCAAAGTCGAGAGGGGGCAATGTAGGAGATGCAGGTGGAGCAGCAGATCGTGTAATTAATCAAATTCTCACAGAAATGGACGGTATGGGCGCAAAGAAAAATGTTTTTATTATCGGAGCGACAAATAGACCCGGTAATTATTCTCGTTACATATTTTTTCATTATAACGAATTGTTTTTTAGATATAATTGATCCCGCAATTCTAAGACCAGGACGTTTAGATCAACTGATTTATATTCCACTGCCAGATGAGAGATCACGAGAGGCCATTTTTAAGTCAAATTTGCGAAAATCTCCGGTTGCTCGTGATGTAGATCTTGGTTATATAGCTAGAGTTACACATGGCTTCTCAGGTGCCGATTTAACCGAAATTTGTCAGCGTGCTTGTAAACTTGCCATACGTCAAAGCATTGAATCTGAAATTCGTAGGGAACGTGAAAGAGCTGCAAATCCTAACATTGCAATGGATGTGAGTTAAACATTTTTTACTCATTGACATCATTTCTATTGGAATTTTTGTTACAGCTGGATGAAGAAGATCCGGTACCTGAAATAACAAGAGCGCATTTCGAAGAAGCGATGCGTTTTGCCAGACGTTCCGTTTCAGACAACGATATACGCAAATATGAAATGTTTGCACAAACTTTACAACAATCACGTGGGTTTGGAACTAACTTTCGTTTTCCTACTGGTAGTGGTGGCCAGCCAGCGCCTGGTGTCGGTGTCACTCCCGGTGATCAGGGTAATTTTCAAGATGATCCAGATGATCTTTATAGTTAAGCGCAGATTGAGCTCAACATCAAATAATATATACTCCTTTGCAATGTTATATTTATTTTCTCAATTTGCGTTCTCTAATTGTTTATTTTACATGTTTTCAGATTAAGTATTACTGATACAATATTTGAGAATAAATAAAATTTGTCTATACGGTAGTTGCTTTAATTAAACATCGATACAGTTCCTTCAAAGTAAAGTAGTTAAACCTTTGAGATGCAAAGATGCTTGGTTAAGATAAACACAAGGTAGACATCGTTTCAAGGCTAAACAATGGTTGGGCAGAAAGCAATTTTGTTGCGAAAGTCAATACACTATCTTAACTGAAAAGCGCTTGCATTTTTCATAATGCGTTTGAGGTATACATGAACTATTACATTAAGTTCACGCATTGTAACAGTTGATGTTTTTAGGTAGAATTTATTTTTTGCATCATCAAATTCCGAATTTATTTTTCGCACACAACATTCTTTAGTTTTGGAATGATTATGGATTAACAACTTACATTATCATCTACTGTCGGCGCAAAAAGTATATATACTCGAGTTTGAAGCTGAATAAAAAAAAACCATTTGATTCGAATGAGCTTGGTATCAAATTAAAGCCTATTTATTTCTACGTTATTTAGAAGTAACAACTTTTTTTAAAAATATACTAAGGGCCATTTCTACGGCCGAACGATGCAAAGTGCCCGTTTTCGGAGTTTGCGACACGCTAGCTAAGTTTACAGTTACATAAAAACAAAACTACTCGCTCAAATGGAACAAAATTTTAGTATGTTATAGAATGAACCTTTGTTAATATGATTGTAAAATTTTATTATCAAAATTTGATTTTGATAGACGCTACAGACAATATTGTAGTAGGTACATTGCATTCTCGGGAATGGTATAGGTCATAGGAGCATTAGACTTACACTAACGTCTTCTTTGTAATATGAATAACAAAATGAGGCTCATTTAGAAACCAAAATTGTGTCAAGTTTTTGGAAATAAATTTTTAATTAATTGCAGTTTTTACAACACCGCTTCGGCTACAAACAGCGAGCGTGTGACGTGCCAGTCCATTAGAATGTTACCATTCTCTCTTTAAGCGCCGGTGTATCAATGGGCATTCGACTTTTGAGAAGTGTGTGCTAAATTTTTAAATTTGGTAACAATTTATGGAACTAACAATTTTATGATAAGTTAAAACTGACCGTCAGCCAGGAAAATACCACATACAGTGTTTTTATTGTTAATTAAAATAATAGTTAAACAAGTGATTCTCCGATTTTGATTTTTACACATGTTAAACACACACAAGCGTTTAATGTATTCATTATTTCATATGAGTATAAGATACACATTTATTTGCATTCTCTTTAGTGTTGTTCTATTGTTATGCAAAACATATTTTTCTATCTTTAATAATAAAAGAAATTTACCTTCTAAGATGTCGCAGTTCCGTTTTTAACATAAGCTATCTCTCACTGGTTTCCAAGATCGTCATGATGTCCCCCTGTGCAACAAAAACAGACTGTCATATTATATTTATGCTCACATAGATGTGAGAGTGAGATAGTGCATCACAAGTGGCAACATAGCAAATGTAATTCTAACTTCTTCCATATATCACAATATGGTGTTTTGTGATTATTTTCCTTACTCATACTTCTTTATTATAGCAACATTTTTGATTTTATTATTTAAGAATCTTCCTCACTGTATTCACAGCTTATTGATATAACTTTCAAGCCTTAAATGTTCGAATATTAAATAATAAGTAAAGGATTTCTTTAATTGCCATTTATTTTCTTATAATCAATAAACATTATTTAGCATTTAATAACAACTTTCTAAAAAGAAAAACAATTACTTACAGGAAAACATTTGATGAGAATTGTTTCATAAAACTACTTACTGTTTACATTATATTTACACTTAAAATTAGATTATTTCTATTTACAAGAAAAAATACTGCAACCAAATTTGTCTAAAGAGATCCAGCTTCTTTTTGTTTTAATGGCGCTTTAAGTACAAACATAATGCAATTCAACAAATTCCTCTTGGGAATTTAAGCAAATTGTAACAAACATTAATGACAACTGCAACTACAATAGAAGCAATAAGTGTCTTCCCATTCAAACTATAACTTCGACACAATTTGTAACATATTTAACAGGAATTAGCTGTATTAAACTTCAATGTGATATAAAATGTTTGTGCTATTTGTTAGCTTAAAAACTGGAATGGCATACCTATCCACAACAATCACTTCTAACAATTAGAAGTATAACTACCTAATGCAACTCACTATGCACATACATCTGATTATTTAAATAAAGACAACAAGGTGTCTATATCATTATAAATAAATTAAACTACTATATATTAATACTGATTAATGAAAAATTTACAATGACATTTTTTCAGTTTCTCATATTTTAAATAATCTTGTCAGGAATGTTGTATTTAATTATATTTTGTTTTCTGCATTACAATATTTTGTTATAATCCAGTTATTAATAATTTATATAGATACTTTGTTGTCCAGGTAATGCTTATAACGTAAAGTAGGGCGTTAATTATTGTCCTATTTGTAAAAATAAACTGTTATTTTGTTGTAACCCCATAAGAGCTGCCTTTTTTTGAGAAACATTTCTTGATTAACTGTATTTACGAAGACAGCATTTCCCAATTATCATTATTCCAGTAATTTGGGAAACTTGTTCCTTTTAAATAGAAATTTGTTGGACGATCTCACAACACTGAATGTAAGGAATTGGTAAGGAAAGGTATGTCTCTGAAAAGCTAAGTGTTTATAATCCCCTGTCATATTCATCAGATTATTGATGATTGAGTTAACAATTTTAATTTATAAATTCGAATAACCAAACTGCTATCATTCAGGTGGTTTACAAATCTGTCAAACCTCATACAGTTGCTGTACTTTAAATGTCTATCAATAACAATAGTTTGTTGTAAGTGGCTTTGTAAAATATATAAAAAACACTTTGTTGACAATACCAAGTTGAAGTTAATAGGTTACATATAGGTAAATAATTTGTGAAACTGTGCATTATTTACATCAAGGACATTTAACATTGCATGTAAACCTTCAACTCTCAATAATATTTGCATTAGGTATGAATCGGCAGGACTTTTTGGTATATTGATCTTAAGGGGTTACTTCCAATAAATAAAGCTAGCAATTAAATGGACTTAATTACAAGCCCTACTATGTATAATTATTTACATAGAATTACAATATATTTAACAAGCTATTAAAAGTAAACATTCTGTGTAACTTTAATCTCTGTTCTACTAAAATTCAAGCTTACACCTTGGTATCGATCATATCAATATTAATCTTATAATATACATAAGGATAATATTCAGACTGTCCAAAGCCCAGTCCCGGAATGTCTACACTCTGGAAGTTATAATTAATTAGACAATAATTTTTGTCATACTATTTATTACTTACATCAGCTCCTGACGAAGCTTGAAGAGCACTACTGTCTAGATGTCCGTATAATTGATTGAGAACATCTCTTAAACGTTTTACACTCTTTTTACTTGGATGTAACAGAATGGCTTGAAAGTTTACTGGTAGTCCATACCTAAAGTGGTATTGTTATTATTTATACACTTTTCATAAACTTCAAAATACTAATAGTGTGTGTAATATTATATACAACATTTTTTTAACCACATTTTTGAAATGAATATGTTTTGTAAGACTTCAAAATTTGGGGTGAAGTTGTAAATTGAGTCCAGAAAATTATAAATAAGAAAATAGAACAGTTATATACCTATATCTTTACAAATTGGCAACAAGGCAACATTTTTAAATTATCGTAGTATTATGTTCTGTAGATAATTGGCATTGGAAGTTATATTGAAAAGAGATTGCAGAAATGTTATTTCATAAATACCAACCATGTAGTGAATAAAATAAAACACCCGACAATTAAAAACAATTTATCAAGCACTGCTGAACTGGAGCAGTTGTGTCCTAACCAAAAATGATGTCAGGAATTGGCGTTGTTGTCATGTCCAATGGCAGATCAAACAGATTTAAACACTGAACAATAAAAACTTAATCAAGTAATGAAGGTAGTGACAGCATAGCACAGTTGGGCCAATATAAATACAGATGCACAATTTAAAATAAATTTATACAAACATACAACATAAATTGGGAATTTGCACCCCAATTAACGTGCGTTATGCATTGTTCAAATAATAATTCAGCCGCTCTGATTGTACACATGTACCAGGTGTACAACTAAGAAAGACAGCTGGCCATAACTCAGAAACTATTTGAGATTGAACAGTGAAGTACAAAATTTTATAATAAATGTGGCCAAGAGAAAATGCTGGAGGAATGTTTTTAATTTTTTGGGCAATTTTCCTTAGTAATGTATTAAAAAAATATATTCATTGTAAACTAGTGATAAATATGCAAAACTTTGTTTAATGAATTTTTACGATTGCTGTTAAATATAGGGAGGGGTAACCGTATAACGTGTCACTGGAAAAAATCGTGTACCTAACTTCAAAACGGATTGCTTGAATTTGTCAAGATTGGTCCTGATAAGAAAATACAAAAAATCCAAAACCACAACAATTTCTTATCTCCGTCTATCAATAGCATGAATAACAATTTTTCTACTAAAATTCAAATGGTACCAAATGTTTTCGCTGCTATTGGAAGGAAAATTAATAAGGGAGTATGTATTTAAAGAAAGAATTATGTCAATAGCTCTTATAGTACCGAAGATATAGTCAAAAATGTGGTAACATAACAGGCCATTACGCTTAAAATAAATAAGTAGGCTATGATAGGAAATTAGAAATAATATTCAGCATTTTCACTTGGCCACATTTCTTATAAAATTTTTTATCGCCAACCGGCAATAGACCCATGCATTACCATAGCGATTTTCGGAAGTAAACAAACACTTTATCGTACTGTAAAAATGAAACATTTTACCTGCCGCTAATATTTATCAATATACCCATGACTGTATGACAGAAATCGTTTGTCGCTGTCACAGCTAATTTTCTATTTGTTTACTTTGTTATAATAAAATGTGATGAGTTATAATATCTTAATTTCTTTAAATTAGAAATTTTTACGGTTGGCGATAAAAGTTTGTATGCACTACGTCAGTAAAGTGTCTTTATCAAACTCGCCTGTTACTCGCTTCACTCGCTCGGCTCATACCCTCAGGCTAGTTCGATAAAGACTCACTTTACCGACTTGGTACATAAATAACTATTATTTCACAGTTCAATCTCAAATTAGGTGTTTTCTTTTTGCACCGCCACAGGTGTGCCACAGGGTTAGGCAAATGCACAATTATGACGTGATTGAAGTACCTTGCGGCATAAGACATTTCTGCCTCAGGTTAATATAAAACTTAAATAAAGCTTTTAAAACAAATAGGGTTATTGAGAACTGAGTCAAATTATTTTTATAAAACGAATGGTGTGTATTGACAGAGGTGCCTTAAGTGTACCACAAAATGCAAAAAGAAAACACCTACTGTTTCTGAGTTATGGCCAGCGGTCTTTCTTAGCTGTACACCCAGTACATTAAAAAAGTACAGAGAGCGTTTCTAATTTAAATGTAGTCTGTTGTTGTTACTTTGAACTGTTATGAAATGTAATCAATTAACGAAATTTGTAATGCATTTTGTGATCTAAAAACTCAAACTTACACCAAGAAGGAAGGTAATATATTGCAAAAACCACATCAATATTTTAGGTTTGGCGGAGGAATGTTGCAGCAAGTTTATAATTTTTTAAAAATTATAAACTTGCTGCAACATTCCTCCGCCAAACCTAAAATCATAAAAACAGCAAGAGTGTACCTACACATCAATATTGTTCAGTACAACACTGTAATTAAAAAAAAAATAGTTACAATTTGTAGAATAATAAATATAAATTGTTTGTTCCTATTGAAGATAAATAATTAAGCACATTTTTATAAATACGAACATCATCAAATACACCTGTCAATTATGCACATTAGTTGGAAAGGGATTATTTTAATGCAGCATATTTTCTACATGTTTCTCTTGAACAACTTCTTCATTTTCTCGATCATCTTCGCTATAACTATAATTAGCATAAAAGAAATTGTAGAATTTATCAGTGCGTTTTTCAGGGTCGCACACCACACCAGGTGGGTTTTGCTATATTTGGAGTGTATCAATATCATGATTTAGTCAAGTTTTATAGTCTTTAAGGCAGCGATCCATGCTGATTTACGCGTGCGATAATGTATAGCAGAGATAATATCTTCACAGGGCACACCCTTTCAGACTTTCCACTTACAGAGAGGAATCTTACATTCCTTACGTATGTACGTACAGTATGACTGTCCTTGTTTGTCTTAAATTCAAGAGCTGATCTTTTTTGACTTGTAGTAAATGTTTTTTGAAGTTTTTTCCATGCTATAAACTTGTTCTGGGTTTCATTCTCATTTTGTATATGTGATCTAAAGAAAATTAATCTCACGCTTTGGTTTAGTTTTTGTTTTTAGTTGCTATTGACAATATAAACAATATCATTTTTAATTTTTTTTCAACAGTAAGATCATAAGTGCTCAACTATTGTCGGAAAGATTTTTTTGTATGAGCACTGGTTGCTTGGCAATTAAACGAGATCAAATTGACGAAAAGACACGAGCGCAAAGCGCGAGGGTTCTTTTCCCAAGAATTTGATCGAGTTTAATTACCTTTTAGCAATCAATGCTCATACAAAAAAATCTTGCCTTACGAGAGTTGAGAACGAATGATCTTCGGTTGGAGAATTAACTGAATGAAGCGTTAAATACGTCAAATTTTTTACTTTTGTCAAAATGACATTTGATTTTTTTAAATATAGGTTGCTAAAACAATGAGGTAGCGGCAAGAAAAGTAGCATACATTCTTTTCAGTTAAAAAAACTTGTGATTGGTGCATGTGACACTGTTCTTAATGTCTGATTGGTCTACAACACTATGAGGTTAATTATCACTTTAAGTCATCTGTATTGTTTTTAGTGCGTGTTTTTGTAATAATTATGTACCTACGCCATGTTTATCGTACAATAAGTACTATTTTTGTGCTTCTGAGTCATTTTATTTAACAGGTTACGGGCCCAGGCCAAATAGTATTTGTGTAGTGCGATTCCGTAGTCTCGGGTATTGGTGTTTCGCTGTTGGTATTTAGACATTGTACGTTTCGCTCACTACAATGACGGCGGAGTTACGGATAACAATCGACAAACTAGATGGTCCTGAAGACTGGTTGAAATGGAAATGGCAGATGAACATGCAATTTGAACGATACGATTTAGTCGATATCGTAAATGGTCTGTCAAAATGTCCAACTATCAGTGACAGTTCAGACGCTACAGAACGCGATAATTATGCTCAATGGAAAAGATACAACGCAAAGGCATCCGGTATTATTGCTAATGCACTAAGTAAGTCTGTAGCAGAATTGGTTTTAACCTGTAGTACTGCACATGAAATATGGACAAAATTATGTAGTCGCTTTGAACGAAGTAGCGAGCAAAGGTTAGATCTGTTAATGGAACAGTTTTATACTTATAGTAGAGATTCAGCCGACGACACTACTATTCATGTAGCTAAAATGCAACAAATATTCACCAATTTAAATTCTGAGTTGCGCAGACAGAAAGAGCCTGCTTTAAGCGATAAAATGCTTTTGGGACGAATAATGTGTACGTTGGGTCCAGAATATCATGAATTTCGTAATGTTTGGGAAGCAATGGATGCAAAACAACGTACAATAAATTCTCTATTAGAAAAGCTGTGTGCTATTGATTTGCGAACACAGAAAACAAATGGTTCGGGTGCATTTGTAGTTAAAACGAAAAGTAGAGCTGGTGATTCTGAGAAACACTCTGTTGCCGAGTCAACTAAGACCAACCGTACTGGTTCTGATGCAGGTCAGAATTCGGGAAAATCTGATCCTAAGAAACGATGGCCATGTCGCTATTGTAAAAAGATGGGTCACTGGATGGATAGTTGTCCAAAGCTGAAGAAGGATGGAGACAAGAACTCATCGTTAAATAAATCGGGTAATGCATTTCATGCATCACCGGAACTGTCAATAAAGAATACTTGGTGTTGTGATTCGGGTGCATCACAGCACATGACGTCAAGTAAGGAATACTTTGTGACGTACAAACTTTTCCCAGTGCCTGTTGATGTGACTATAGCAAATATGCGTATAATTAAGGCTTACGGTTCAGGAACAATTAATGTTAAAATGCTTGTAGCTGGTCAATGGACAGAAGCATTTCTTCAGGAAGTTTGGTATGTTCCAGAAATTGGACAGAGTCTTTTCTCTGTTCGTAGGGCAACCGAAAATGGTTATACTGCTATTTTTGATAAAAATCGTGTTTCATTTAAGAAAGGAAACATGGTTTGTGCTACCGGAAATTACGTCAATGGCATGTACGTAATGAATATGCAACTCCTAAGTCCTGAAACATCAGCTGTAGTAAATGTTGCAACAGTCGCAGATACGTTGCAGCTTCACCACGAGCGAATGGCACACCAAAGTAAACAACATATAAAGGCTGTGCTGAAACGAATTGGTGTGGATGTCCGCAATACAGGAAATGATGAATTCTGTGATGGATGTGCTCTTGGGAAGGCACACAAACTTCCGTTTAGGTCTAGGACAGAAAGAGGAAAAATGATTGGAGATATCATCAATGCTGACGTTGTTGGACCTATGTCAGTGGATTCTAGTGGCGGATCGCGATATTTCGTGTGTTTTAAAGATGATTTTAGCAAATATCGTCGAATTTTTTTTATTAAAAGCAAAAGTGAGGTCGCAAATTGCTTTAAAACATTTGTAAATGAAAGCAAAACGTTGGGACATATCATTAAAACATTGTTATGTGACGGCGGAACTGAGTTCACATGCACTGCTGTTAAAAATATTGCTAATGAATATGGTATCAACTTACGTATAGTCTCTCCATATTGCCCTCAACAGAACGGAGCAGCTGAGAGGGAGAATCGAACAATAGTAGAGGCTGCAAGATCAATGTTGAATCCAACAAACCTATCGAAAAGGTTATGGGCAGAAGCGTGTAATACAGCTGTGTATATACTAAATCGTACAGGAAGAACTCCAGTAAATGATAAGTCACCATTTGAGTTATGGCATAAGCGGGATGTTGGTACATTAAGTAACTTGCGAATTTTTGGTACAGGGTGTTATGTTTATATACCGAACAGATTTCGAAGTCAGTTTGATAACAAAAGTATATTCGGTTATTTGGTTGGGTACGTAAATGACAAGAACGGTTATCGCATTTATGTTCCTTCGAAACGAGATATTGTTTGTAGTCATGATGTTATATTTAAACCGGAACAAACATGCTCTACATCGACTGTGATTTTGGAAGATATAGAAAAATCTCCCACTACTTCAGAAATTCAGCAGGATAGCGAACATCGCAGCATAGAATCATCTGATTCGGGGGAAGAAAATGAAGCGATGAAAGAAGAGGATATAAAAAATATAACAGTTGAGCCACGTAGAGGAGAGCGTATCAAGAAACAACCGCTTTGGCAAAGGAGTGGCGAATACGCTACATTGGCGGCTGTAACTTGTCCTCTGACGTACAACGAGGCAATTAGTTCTGTAGAAGCCAGGGATTGGTTAACGGCTATGAAAGAAGAGCTGGAAGCTCATGCTGAAAATGAAACCTGGAATTTGGTTAAGCCTCCTGCCGGTGCTCACATATTGCAAAATCGCTGGGTATTACGACACAAACAGTCTCCAGATGGTTTAATTAAATTCAACGGCGACGTTAAACTTCAGCATATTGAAGGTCAGAATCAGTTGGCAGATATTTTAACGAAACCTCTACAACGAGTGCGTTTTGAAAAATTACGTGCGGGAATTGGTGTTCTTGTTGGACAAGAATAGTAATCTTCAGAACATTTTTTTTTAGTGCAAATTTTAGAGGAAGCGTTCGATTGGGGGAAGTGTTGAAAATTAATCTCACGCTTTGGTTTAGTTTTTGTTTTTAGTTGCTATTGACAATATAAACAATATCATTTTTAATTTTTTTTCACTTTAAGTCATCTGTATCGTTTTTAGTGCGTGCTTTTGTAATAATTATGTACCTACGCCATGTTTATCGTACAATAAGTACTATTTTTGTGCTTCTGAGTCATTTTATTTAACATTTTGTAGATAACTCACTTGATACTAGTGGATCAGCTGACACTTTTTCATTACACAAGTCTATGATGTTTCTTCAATTGAGTCAGCCCCTCTTCAATTCCTGGTCAACATTTTCCATTTTCACATTCGTGTTGAAACTCATTTACTTACAGGTTGTCTGAGTATGTAATACCAAATCTGTTTTTCCACAATTAAATTTGAGTACAATAACCCGGTCATTTACTGCACTACGTTTGTCACAAATAAACTTGCCTAACTCTAGCTAGTTGTTGTTCACTGTTAGAACTTTACTTTACTTTTCTCGTCCATTTCTTCAATAAAAAATATGCTGACATGGTTACAGGTACACAGTGATTTACAACAAACATGTCAAAACCATTACATCAGCAGTTCAACTGAACTAAATTGATTAGCAGCTAGATACATGTCAATAGTGGAAGTCCACTGTATTTGGTTCCCATTTGGTAAGATTATACAGTTTTAGTGATTGCAATAAATAACAATAACTTCTAGCAATATTTAAAACTAAAAATGAACCACAACTGGCAGTTTTTGATAATATGTACTATTATTCAATGTTAACACATTGGAATGTGACAAATATTGGCTGTTTTACTTTAATTGCTATAGAAATTATATTTGGGGGTGCTCTTACCTCAAGACAGATTCTACAAAGACTCTCAATGCTTTCACATGTATCCAAGCACAAAAGCATTCACTAAAATTCACTTTCAACCATCTTACCAATGGACCCTACAAAGAGATACATTAATATCAGTTGACATAACTAATTGACTCGTAACAAAAAGTATTGTTGGTATGTTTTTCCAAAAGACAAAGTAATTATTTACAAATAACATCAAAAAGATAGGAAAGGTATAATTTCCGATTCTAATGGATAATTACTTACAAATTGTTTCTTTTTGTCAGTGACCAACTTTGTTATTTCATTCTTTCCAGCAGCGAGTTCTTCTTCATTATAAGTAAAATCGCGAACTATAAACTTCTTTTCACGAGCATGCAATTTGAATTCATCAGCAACCTTCTTAAATAATGATACTGTATATAGTCCGTATTCTTGGTCTTGAGTAATTAAAGTTGATGAGCGAGGTACTACCATGTCAGTTAATTTTTCATAGATTACTTGCCACTCGTGAAATTGTTGCCTGAAATATTCTGTATTGAAGAAAGTAAATTCTAGTAGTAATAACTTTACTTACTTGGGTACTATAACCAGTAATGTTGTTAAATACTCAGAATCCAAAATGAAGTGTTCCTTCTTAACCAAGTCAGCTAAATTTCGAGTTAGTAAACTTCCACTGAATATAGAAAGGTTAAGAAACATAACATAAAATTGGTAATACAACTTACGTTTGCTTTTTCTCCAAACTTTGCAAATTTCCCTTTAAATTGTTATACGCTGTCGACTTAGTTTTAAGATCGGCATCAATTTGACCTACTTGTTTACTAATTATATCGGCAATGTTTCTTAAAGATTGCTTGGTTGGATATTTAGCAATGTCCCATTGGAAACGAGTAATGTAGGTTGGCAGATCACCTATAAATGAGCGTGTTGTGATCGATATCTTATAGTTGATATATCTATACAAATAAATTTAGACAGATTCTGTGCTCAGCCTTTGCATTCGTAAACACATAAGCCTACTATTATATAAGCGACAAAGTGAGTGGTGAAGGTGATATAGAATGATCTGACACCACTGCTGAAATAAACAATAAAAAACTGAAGGAGCGCTGAAGCTTGTGATACAAGCTCGGTCACTGACCTGACCTTAGAGTGAACGCAATATCTGTATGAGATTTGTCACAAGATTCAATTGGTGTTACAAAAATATCTTCTTTCGAATTCGAACGTTCAGCCTCTGAAGCATCTGACATACCTTCATCGACCGATTTAGTAGCATCCCATACACACATCTTATAACTGCAGACAGGCAAGCAGAATCGAAACACTTTGCCATGGTCTGTTAAAATAATGCTTAAAAATGCTACCATACTACGCTTCAGTTACATAAATGAAAGTACTTCTTTAATCAAAACTACGGCTACATACTATAACCAGCTTGTTTGACATTAGTTGCAATAGTTTAGTAGTGATATAGTAACAAGATGTATTAATCTTGTTAGTATGTCACACACTACAGTACAGAAACAAAATTACCTTTCTGACATTTTATTCAAATGCAAGTGCAGATTTTGACATAAAAATGAAGACATCAACTGATTCAATTTATGAGGAAACGTCAGTATTCTGTTAGTGAAATAGTAGTGTGAGAATCGCTATATTGGTTAATAAATATAGAATTATTAAACATTTTCTCTTTATAGCAACAAGTTTAAAGCGAACATGAATGGATGATTTTTTGCAAAAGCGAAAACAAAACAATTGTACTCTCTCCTTCCTTCTTCCAATTCATTATGTCTTAATATTATTAAGAATGAAAGAAGAAATGCAAATTCCACATTTTCAAATATTTAAAAAGACCACAGACTGCTTTGACATAGAAGTTAAGTCTGTGTGAATTATTTCCTGGCAAAATAATCAATTTCATCCCCTTACCAATTTACCAGAAGACTATGGAGGATATTGACCATTGTTCCCTATTTCGATTCAATAATAAGATTTTAAAATCAGACTAGTGAACTCCATTATTGTTGATGGTTAATATACAAATAGGGTATAAAAAGTTAGTGGATATAAAACCTGTACTGGAAAAGTGTCATTGTTTAAAGTTCCACTGTAAAGCTTATCGGAATAGCAGAAAAAGATACCGCAAAAAGATGGTAACTTAACAAGCAAAAACGATGTTTGTGAAATACATTTTAATCATGGTGACATTATTGGCGAAGTAACAACAGAAGAATATTCTGTAAATTTGATGTTTAAAATATATGTGCAAAACCTTATAAACTGGACTACAATCATGCTACACAAATAATATCGGAATTTATATTTTTTATTTACAAATGTGACTGGTTTAATATTACAGCAAGAGGATAGTAAATACATATAATAAAAACTTTCCAACAAAGAAAAAAGAATCAAAGTTACAACAAAGTTACTTAGTCTTTTTTAGGCTTTTGTTGTATTTAAAATTGTAATTATTATTACTATATTTTATACCATAAAATGTCGGAGTAATGACATGACGTTTCCCTAGAACACTTTAACACTTCTGTGTTGCGACAGACAAAAAAGTTCGGCACTCTCCTATCTCCCATCGCGCAATATTACAGTAACTGGT